>JAYKKT010000085.1:18830000-19465000 GCA_036023115.1 Brasenia schreberi | reverse complement strand
CACGTGAATTGCGAGCTATATTTGTAGACAAGGGAGAAAATAGAAACAAGTGTATATAGATCACAATCAAAACAGAAAGTTTAGATAGTGACTTCAAAGTTTCAACCATGTGGACATTAATCCTATGATTGCTAAGAGCCATGTCTTCCTTCTATATAGTGGTTGCCCATATTCTAATTGCTTATTGTATTAAGCTTTCTGGTTACTGGTATATCAATGTTATGACTATGACTGACTCCATCTCCTATTTGTTGTTTTTGATATTTTGTTTTTCAATCAGATTGTGAAATTGTGAATTGAGTTGATCCTAAAAATGGTCGAAAATAGAAAAGAAAAAGTATCAATTGGTACTGGCCCTACTGGGAGTTCTGGTGGAAGTGTTCCTTCAAGTTTAAGATCAACAACAAAAGTTACAAAACCTTCAATTTCAACACCTTGTGATGATGCACCATTGTGGATGTACGTATAAAGGAGAGAATCATACGAGGGTGGTGGAGGTAATACACATTTTATGTGTAAGTTTTGCACCATGAGTTTTATAGGATCATATACCAGAGTGAAGGCACATCTTTTAAAATTATCAAAACATGGTATAAGAGCATGTCCAAATGTGGATTAGGATTTACGAAGACTATTAATGAAAAAGCAAGATGAGTTAGAAAAAGAACGAAAGAAGTGAAAAAGGAACAAATATTCCATTATTTGGTGGATACAAAGAAGATGTAGAAAAAAAAGAAAGTTAATGCAAAGTGAATTTAAAGGTTTTAGAGGAGGGGTAATTGAAAAATCATTTAATGTAATTGGAAGGGAGGAGATGGATAGAAAGGTTCGAAGATTTTTTTTTCAAGTTCACTTCCTTTTAATGTAGCAAGAAATCCATATTGGAAAGATCTTGTCACTTCATTGGCTAATTGCAATTTACATGGTTATGTTCCTTAAGTTCTGAAAAATTGCGAACCATTGTTCTTAAAGAAGAAAAAGTCAATATTGAAAGACTTTTAGAACATAAGAAGTTTTTATGGGAAACTAATGGTGTTTCTATTGTTTTGATGGATGGAGTGATATTCAAAGACGTCCACTCATTAATTTCATTGCTTATTCAATTAGTAGGCCAATATTTTTGAAGTCTGTTGGTGTATCTAGAGAAATTAAAACTGTAGGCTACTTGAAAGATTTATTTATAGAAGTTATTAAGAGTGTTGTACCAGATAATGTTGTACAAATAATCATTGATAATGCAACTAATTATAAAAGTTTAGGGTTAAGTTTGGAAGGTGATTATCCACACATTTTTTGGATACCTTTTAAATTTGGCTCTTTCTCGTATATGTAAGCAATCAGAAGATAAAGATAATCTTGGTGCATATGAATTGTGTTCATGGATTGAAGATATGGCAGCAGATTGTATAAAGATAAGGAATTTTGTAATGAATCATTATTTAATTTCAGCCATATTCAATAAACATTCTCATTTAAAGTTGTTGAGAGTTACAAAAACACATTTTGCTTCTTTAATTGTGATTGTAAAAAGATTTAACACAATCAAGATATCATTGGTTCAAATGGTTACTGATCCAAGCTGGGATTCATACCGTGGTAACAAGGTTGAAGATCAAGCAAGGGCCCAAGCAGTGAAGACTATTATTCTTAATGATTTAAAAAGTTGAGTCAATAATTTCACGAGGAAAAAGAACTTCATGAGACATCATCATTTTATGATCATATTCATTTTATATTAGTTTCAAGATGGGACAAAAGCAACACTCCCTTATTGTTTAGCACATTCTTTAAATCCAAGATATTATGGAAAAAATGGTTGCATGAGAGCACTGGGCGTAGTCCTCCTAATCAAGATCCTGAAATAGCAAAGAATAGGCAAATGTGTTTGGAAAGGATTTATCGTGACTCATACCTACTTAGGCAAGTAAATTCTGAATATGGAAAGTTTTCTTGTGTCAGACTTGATTCACTAGAAACACTAGAAGCAAGGGATTATCAAGATCCACTAGATTGGTGGGCATGTTATGGATTTGAGAGGCCTCTTCTTCAAAAGCTTGCATCAAAATTATTATCTCAACCTGCTACTTCATCTTGTTGTGAAAGAAATTAGAGTATATATTATCAAATTCACAATATCAAAAGGAACAATCTATCAAGTAGTCGTGCTGAAGACTTGGTTTATGTCCATTCAAATCTAAGATTGGTTTCACGATATAATGCTGAGTAGAGGTAAAAATTACTAATCTTTCAAAATTATTTTCTTTTCTATTAATCATGATGATTATATTTGATCTTTTCTTGTTATTTATTTGAATATATTGCAGTGAAGGAGCATAAAAAAATTGGGATGCAAACCCAAAGGAATATCACTTAGATGACAACCAAGATTTGTATACTCTTAATATGGAACTCACTAATCCAATAGTCCCTTCAGTTGATAGTGAAGATCTATAATTTATCAGGTACATGTTCATTTCATTTATCAAACATTAATATTGTTCATAGTTGATAATATTGTTGATATGCAAATCCTGATTTTCTTTTGATTGATTTGTGTATTATGATAAAATTAGTAGTTGTTTACTTGTTTTGCTTTAATATAAAGTTGTGTACTTACTATTGTCGTCATATACTTATGTTAATTGATGTCTCACTATTTCTAGCTTGAATATATAATATATATAATATTATATACCTTAGCTGTATTGCCGCACCCAAATTTTTTGAAATTTGTTGTATCCCGCACCCGTGTGACATAGGTACTACCTCACTCTTACCTAGGATATTGAGTTAAGCCTGGGCTCTGGTCAAGTGTAAATCTTCGAGAAAATGCTATGCGTTATGTATGTGTCGATGTTCACTCAGTTGCTTATTGACGCTAGTTCGTAGTGGTAAACGACAATAAACCTTTCTTTTCTTTTTCCTATTTTTTTAGTTTTGAATCTTGTGTCTGTTTTTAGACCCTCCTATTTAGTGTTACAATAATTTTTGTGACATTGATTTTGTTGTGGATAAATAAATTGAAAATAATACTTTGTAGTTTGCGAAAGATTCTGTGAAGTTACATCGAAAGCTTAGTCTAAAAGAATGTGTTAAGATTTATTGATACATAAATCTGCAAAATGCATAATTTTTGGTTGGAGGTAGTCTCTCCACTAAGGACACCACCATCGGCTTCTTTTGCGCCCTCCTGGTTGCAGTCGATTTTCCTCACTTTATTACTAACCCTAACTAATGCTATTACTTATAATATCTTATAACTTAAATGACTAATCTACCCTTACTTAACCACACTTAACAATCAAACCATATAACTACAAATGGATCCAATATTTGGACCCGATATCACTTCTTAATACTTCTCAAGTTGAGTGGAAGATGTTCATTATACCCAACTTACTCCGTCTCTTCATTAGGCTGTTGCTATTGATTGTTTTAGTAAGAAAATCTGCCCTTTGATCGGCTGACTTAACTTACACCCAGTGTTATATCGCAAATCTGCCCTTTGATACGGTGCGGACATGGGTGCGGGTGCGGGATACAGCAAATTTCAAAAATTTTGGGTGTGGCGACATTGGTAGGGTATATAATATTATATATTATATATAATATTTAAGCTACAACAAGTGAGACATCAATTAACATAAGTATATGACAATAGCAAGTACACAACTTTATATTAAAGCAAAACACATAAACTGTAAACAACTACTAATTTCATCATAATACACAAATCAATCTTCACTATTTGGACCCATTTATCCAAAAAAAACCCGAACTTGAAAATCAATACCAGATTTTGAAGCGTGGAATATCCACACAAAACGAAGTGAAGAAGGTCCGTGTTGAGATATTTTTCTACGTTCATCGGCGGAGTTTGCCCATGTAAGGGATCACCCTTGCATTGCCGGTCCCAAGCCCGGATAAAGGAGGAGGGTTGTGTTAGGCTTCCGACAGCCAGCGTAAAACTTCGTCGGATTTCTACAACATGGATTACAAAAATTATGAGCATTGCTTTGTGGCGTCCCCGCCTAGCGACGTGCTGCAGAGCCCGAATGCAGTAAGAAGTAAGCAAGGGCCACTACATTTTCGCCCGAATGTAGTGAATCAATTGCAGTGAGGGTTCCCACATCATGGACGGGTGTGGGTAAAGAAGTTAGTCCCGCTACATTGCAGTCCGAATGTAGTGAAAAATTTTCAGAGAGGGTCTTCGCATTTTGATTATGGACGGATGCGGGGGGTAAGGAAGCTAGTCCTAGATAATAAGATTCGTATTGGTTCTTGGAATATCGGAACATTATCGGGTAAGCTAATGGAGGTGGTAGATACTATGATTCGGAGAAAGATTCATATTCTATGTTTACAAGAGACAAAATGGGTTGGAGAAAAAGCAAAGGAGATAGAGGATACAGGTTTTAAATTATGGAACTCAGGTAAAGAAAAGGCCCAAAACGGAGTGGTATTATCATAAATAAAGATTTAAAGGAGAGTGTAGTAGACATACAACGATATGGTGACCGAATCATGACATTGAAATTAGTGTTAGGAGCAGAGGTTTTGAATATAGTTTGTGCTTACGCACCCCAAGTAGGACTAGAAGATAGTATAAAGACAGTTTTTTGGGAAGAGTTAGATAAGGTGTTTCAAAAGATTCCACAAAGAGAGATGATTTATTTAGGAGGAGATTTAAATGGACATGTCAGTAAAGAGGCATTAGGATATCAAGGGATTCATGAAAACTTTGGTTATGGGGATATAAACGAGGAAGGTAGGGAGATTTTAAATTTTGCTATGTCATTTGATCTCTTTATAGTCAATACAATCTTCAAAAAACGAGATGAACATTTAATTACTTATAAGAGTGGCTTATCACAAACACAAATTGATTACTTTAATTGTAGAAAAAAAGATAGAGTGTGTTGTAAAGATTGTAAGGTAATTCCAAGAGAAAGCTTAACCACCCAACATCAACTTTTAGTTATGGATTTACAAATAAAAAAATGGACAAAGAATAAAAGAGTGCATCGAGCTATTCGGACTAAATGGTGGAACCTCAAAAGCGAGAAAGAAGATATATTTAAACAGAAAGTCCTTCAAGGAGATTTTTGGAATTATGTTGGCACACCCTGTGATATGTGGAACAATATGGCTATACATATTAGGAAAGTGGCGAAAGATGTATTAGGGGTATCTAAGGGAGGTGTACCGGCACAAAAAGAAGCTTGGTGGTGGAGTGAAGTAGTACAAAATAAAATCAAGGCAAAGAGGGCATGTTACAAATTACATTATGCTAAGAAAACTAGTGAAACTTTAGAAGCTTATAAGAAAGCAAAGAAGGAAGCAAAAAAGGCCGTTAGTGAAGCAAAAACTAAGATTTGGGAGGACTTATATAAAAAACTCAACTCAAAAGAGGGTGAAAGAGATATTTTTAGGATAGCTAGGGCTAGAGATAAGAAAACTAAAGATCTTAATTATGTTAGATGCATAAAAGACGAGGATGAAAAAATTCTAGTGGCGAATGATGATATAAGAAATAGATGGAAAAACTATTTTTATAATCTTTTTAATGAAAATAAAGATGTTAGTATTAGTTTAGGAGATTTAGCCAAGTCAGAAAAGTATATAAACCACAATTTTTATCGACGTATTCAAAAGAATGAAGTCAAAGAGGCTCTTAAACATATGAAGAGTGGTAAATCGGTAGGACCAGATAATATTCCTATAGAAGTTTGGAAAATACTAGGAGAAATAGGAATCACTTGGCTCACAAGACTATTTAATGAAATATGGAAAAACCAAAAGATGCCCGAGGAATGGAGAGAAAGTACACTTATACCCGTATATAAGAACAAGGGAGACATTCAAAATTGTGCGAATTATCGAGGTATCAAGTTAATGAGTCATACTATGAAATTATGGGAAAGAATTATCGAACGTAGGTTAAGACAAGTATCAAGTACAATAGAGAACCAATTTGGATTCATGCCAGGCAGATCTACTATTGAAGCGATTCACCTTTTGAGACGTCTTATGAAACATTTTAGAGCAAAAAAGAAAGACCTTCACATGATATTTATTGATCTAGAAAAAGCTTATGATAGGGTACCGAGGGAGGTTCTTTGGAGAACTTTGGAAAAAAGAGGTATCCCATTGACATATATTAACCTTATAAGAGACATGTATGATGGTGCAAAAACATGTATGAGGACTCATGAAGGAACGACAGACTTCTTCTGAAGTTAATATTGGGTTACATCAAGGATCAACTTTAAGTCCATACTTATTTATAATGGTGATGGATGAGTTAACAAAACATATTCAAGATGAAGTACCTTGGTGTATGTTATTTGCAGATGACATTGTATTAGTGGAGGAGTCTAAGGAAAAAGTTAATAGAAAATTGGAACTATGGAGAGAAACATTAGAAAACAAAGGCCTCCGACTTAGTAGAACAAAGACAGAATATATGGAATGTAAGTTTGATCATTTGGCTACTTCAGAGGACATAGAAATTAAAATTGGCACACATTGCATTCCCCAAAAGGAATGTTTTAAATACCTAGGGTCAATTTTTCAAAGTGATGGAAGAATTGATGGAGATGTTACACATAGAATTAATGTTGGTTGGTTAAAATGGAGAGGAGCATAAGGTATTCTTTGTGATAAGAAGATACCATTAAAATTAAAAGGTAAATATTATAGAGCAGCAATTAGGCCTGCCATGTTTTATGGTTCTGAGTGTTGGGCAGTTAATCATCAACATGTACAAAAGATGTCTGTGACAGAAATGAAGATGTTGAGATGGATGAGTGGTCATACAAGAAAAGACCGTATACATAATGAGGTTATTAGAAACAAATTAGGAGTGGCACAAATAGAGGATAAAATGAGAGAACATCGTTTAAGATGGTTTGGACATATAGAAAGAAGATCAAAAGAAGAATTTAGAAAAACTAAATTTGGAAAGTATTAAAAGAGGTAGAGGACGACCACAAAAGTGTTGGAAAGAAACAATAAAGAATGATCTAGCTTATTGGGAGTTAACTGCTAACATGGCACATGATAGGGATCTGTGGAAACAAAGAATCCATGTAGCCGACCCCGTCTAGTATGGGAAAAGGCTTAGTTGTTGTTGTTGTTGTTGTCATCGGCGGAGTTTCATGGAGATGATGGAAGACAAGCTGAAGGAGCATTTTGGGAACTATAGTGAGGTAACTCAGGTGGTCATCATGGGACATAAGGTCACGAGTCGACTAAGAGGCTTCGATTTCATCGTCTTCACGGATTACTCCCTCTTTGATCGGGTTCTCCAAGATAAATACACCATAGACGACAGAACCGTGAGTTACAATTTCTTTTTCATTTTTTTTGCTATGCCGCACCAACACGGTGTCGGTGTCGGTGTCACATCCGTGTCGAGGTTGACACTCCACCTCTTAGAAGTGTCTGTGTGACTTAGCCTTGGTGTATGTTATTTGCATATGACATTGAAATTAAAATTGGCACACGTTGCATCCCCCAAAATGAAAGTTTTAAATGTCTAGGATCAATTTTTCAAAGTGATGGAAGAATTGATGGAGATGTTACGCATAGAATTATTGCTGGTTGGTTAAAATGGAGAGGAGCATCAGGTATTCTTTGTGATAAGAAGATATCATTAAAGTTAAAAGGTAAATATTATAGAGCAACAATTAGGCCTATCATGTTTTATGGTTATGAGTATTGGGCAGTTAATCATCAACAAGTACAAAAGATGTATGTGATAGAAATGAAGATGTTGATATGGATGAGTGGTCATACAAAAAAAGACCGTATACATAATGAGGTTATTAGAAACAAATTAGGAGTGACACCAATAGAGGATAAAATGAGAGAATATTGTTTAAGATGGTTTGGACATATAGAAAGAAGATCAGAAGAAGAACCTTTAAGAAGGTATGAAAAACTAAATAATAAAGAATGATCTAGCTTATTGTGAGTTAATTGCTAACATGACACATGATAGAGCTCTCTGGAAACAAGGAATCCATGTAGCCGACCCCATCTAGCATGGGAAAAGGCTTAGTTGTTGTTGTTGTTGCAAAGAATATCTCTTCACATCTTATCATAAGCTTTTTTTAAATCAATAAAACTATATGAAGTTTTTTTTTACTTTAAAATGTTTCGTAAAATGTCCGAATAGGTGAATAGCATTAATAGTAGATCTCTCATGCTAAATTGGTTCCCTATTGTACTTGATACTTGTTTCAACTTTCATTTAATACAACAACAACTATGCCTTATATATGGCTATGATTGTACCCTTCTTCCATTCTTCAAGCATCTTTTACTTTCTCTTTATTCCATTGAGTAATCTTATAACCCAAGTGTTATCCATATTTTTTATACTTCAAAGGAATATTGTCTTTATCTTATAGATTTACAAGTTTGATAAGTTTAAGAGCCTCTTTTATTTTACTCTTTTTTAAATACGTCGATAGAAATTGCCGCTCATATACTCTCCAGAGTTGTTGAGCTCCTTAAAGCTAATATTAGTACTTATATTTTGTTAGAAAGCTTATAAGATAAATTTTCTATCTATTTTTTATATCATCATTTGTCACTAAAATATTCTTATCCTTATTTTTTATCTATTTAACAAAAGTAACATGTAAAATGGATTATGGTACAAAAACATGTGTGAGAACTCGTGAAGGAATGATAGACTTATTTGAAGTTAATATTGGGTTACATCAAGGATCAACTTTAAGTCCATACTTATTTATAATGGAGATTGATGAGTTAACAAAATATATTCAAGGTGAAGTACCTTGGTGTAACATTGGGAGGAGTCTAAGGAAAAAGTTAATAGAAAATTGGAACTATTGACATTAGAAAGTAAAGGCTTCCGACTTAGTAGAACAAAGACAAAATATATATAATGTAAGTTTGATCATTGGTTACTTCAGAGGACATAGAAATTAAAATTGGCACACGTTGCATCCCCCAAAAGGAAAGTTTTAAATGTCTAGGATCAATTTTTCAAAGTGATGGAAGAATTGATGGAGATGTTACGCATAGAATTATTGCTGGTTGGTTAAAATGGAGAGGAACTCTGCCATGTAAGGGATCCTTGCATTGCCGGTCCCAAGCCCGGATAAAGGAGGAGGGTTGTGTTAGGCTTCCGACAGCCAGCGTAAAACTTTGTCGGATTTTATAACATGGATTACAAAAATTATGAGCATTGCTTTGGGGCGTCCCCGCCTAGCGACGTGCTGCAGAGCCCGAATGCAGTAAGAAGTAAGCAAGGGCCACTACATTTTCCCCCGAATGTAGTGAATCAATTGCAGAGAGGGTTCCCACATCATGGACGGGTGTGGGTAAAGAAGTTAGTCCCGCTACATTACCGCCTGAATGTAGCGAAAAATTTTCAGAGAGGGTCTTCGCATTTTGATTATGGACGGATGCGGGGGGTAAGAAAGCTAATCCTAGATAATAAGATTCGTATTGGTTCTTGGAATATCGGAACATTACTATGATTCGGACAAAGATTCATATTCTATGTTTATAAGAGACAAAATGGGTTGGAGAAAAAGCAAATGAGATAGAGGATAAAGGTTTTAAATTATGGTACTCAGGTAAAGAAAAGGCTCGAAACGGAGTTGGTATTATCATAAATAAAGATTTAAAGGAGAGTGTAGTAGACATACAACGATATGGTGACCGAATCATGACGTTGAAATTAGTGTTAGGAGCAGTGGTTTTGAATATAGTTTGTGCTTACGCACCCCAAGTAGAACTAGAAGATAGTATACAACAACAACAACAACTAAGCCTTTTCCCGTACTAGACGGGGTCGGCTACATGGATTCTTTGTTTCCACAGATCTCTATCGTGTGCCATGTTAGCAGTTAACTCCCAATAAGCTAGATCATTCTTTATTGTTTCTTTCCAACACTTTTGTGGTCGTCCTCTACCTCTTTTAATACTTTCCAAATTTAGTTTTTCTAACCTTCTTACAGGTTCTTCTTTTGATCTTCTTTCTATATGTCCAAACCATCTTAAACGATGTTCTCTCTTTTTATCCTCTATTGGTGCCACTCCTAATTTGTTTCTAATAACCTCATTATGTATACGGACTTTTCTTGTATGACCACTCATCCATCTCAACATCTTCATTTCTGTCACAGACATCTTTTGTACATGTTGATGATTAACTGCCCAACACTCAGAACCATAAAACATGGCAGGCCTCTCTATAATATTTACCTTTTAATTTTAATGGTATCTTCTTATCACAAAGAATACCTGATGCTCCTCTCCGTTTTAACCAACCAGCATTAATTCTATGTGTAACATCTCCATCAATTCTTCCATCACTTTGAAAAATTGACCCTAGGTATTTAAAACTTTCCTTTTGGAGAATGCAATGTGTGCCAATTTTAATTTCTATGTCCTCTGAAGTAGCCAAATGATCAAACTTACATTCCATATATTCTGTCTTTGTTCTACTAAGTCGGAGGCCTTTGTTTTCTAATGTTTCTCTCCATAGTTCCAATTTTCTATTAACTTTTTCCTTAGACTCCTCCACTAATACAATGTCATCTGCAAATAACATACACCAAGGTACTTCATCTTGAATATTTTTTGTTAACTCATCCATCACCATTATAAATAAGTATGGACTTAAAGTTGATCCTTGATGTAACCCAATATTAACTTCAAAGAAGTCTGTCGGTCCTTCATGAGTCCTCACACATGTTTTTGCACCATGGGCTAATATATGTCAATGGGATACCTCTTTTTTCCAAAGTTCTCCAAAGAACCTCCCTCGGTACCCTATCATAAGCTTTTTCTAGATCAATAAATATCATGTGAAGGTCTTTCTTTTTTGCTCTAAAATGTTCCATAAGACGTCTCAAAAGGTGAATCGCTTCAATAGTAGATCTACCTGGCATAAATCCAAATTGGTTCTCTGTTGTACTTGATACTTGTCTTAACCTACGTTCGATAATTCTTTCCCATAATTTCATAGTATGACTCATTAACTTGATACCTCGATAATTCGTACAATTTTGAATGTCTCCCTTGTTCTTATATACGGGTATAAGTGTACTTGCTCTCCATTCCTCGGGCATCTTTTGGTTTTTCCATATTTCATTAAATAGTCTTGTGAGCCAAGTGATTCCTATTTCTCCTACTATTTTCCAAACTTCTATAGGAATATTATCTGGTCCTAACGATTTACCACCCTTCATATGTTTAAGAGGCTTTTTGACTTCATTCTTTTGAATACGTCGGTAGAAATTGTGGTTTATATACTTTTCTGACTTGGCTAAATCTCCTAAACTAATACTAACATCTTTATTTTCATTAAAAAGATTATAAAAATAGTTTTTTCATCTATTTCTTATATCATCATTTGCCACTAGAATTTTTTCATCCTCGTCTTTTATGCATCTAACATAATTAAGATCTTTAGTTTTCTTATCTCTAGCCCTAGCTATCCTAAAAATATCTCTTTCACCCTCTTTTGAGTTGAGTTTTTTATATAAGTCCTCCCAAATCTTAGCTTTTGCTTCACTAATGGCCTTTTTTGCTTTCTTATAAGCTTCTAAAGTTTCACTAGTTTTCTTAGCATAATGTAATTTGTAACATGCCCTCTTTGCCTTGATTTTATTTTGTACTACTTCACTCCACCACCAAGCTTCTTTTTGTGCCGGTACACCTCCCTTAGATACCCCTAACACATCTTTCGCCACTTTCCTAATATGTATAGCCATATTGCTCCACATATCAGAGGGTGTGCCAACATAATTCCAAACATCTCCTTGAAGGACTTTCTGTTTAAATATATCTTCTTTCTCGCTTTTGGGGTTCCACCATTTAGTCCGAATAGCTCGATGCACTCTTTTCTTCTTTGTCCATTTTTTTATTTGTAAATCCATAACTAAAAGTCAATGTTGGGTGGTTAAGCTTTCTCCTAGAATTACCTTACAATCTTTACAACACGCTCTATCTTTTTTTCTACAAATAAAGTAATCAATTTGTGTTTGTGATAAGCCACTCTTATAAGTAATTAAATGTTCATCTCGTTTTTTGAAGATTGTATTGACTATAAAGAGATCAAATGACATAGCAAAATTTAAAATCTCCCTCCCTTCCTCGTTTATATCCCCATAACCAAAGTTTCCATGAATCCCTTGATATCCTAATGCCTCTTTACCGACATGTCCATTTAAATCTCCTCCTAAACAAATCATCTCCCTTTGTGGAATCTTTTGAAACACCTTATCTAACTCTTCCCAAAAAACTGTCTTTATACTATCTTCTAGTCCTAGTTGGGGTGCGTAAGCACAAACTATATTCAAAACCTCTACTCCTAACACTAATTTCAATGTCATGATTCGGTCACCATATCGTTGTATGTCTACTACACTCTCCTTTAAATCTTTATTTATGATAATACCAACTCCATTTCGAGCCTTTTCTTTACCTGAGTACCATAATTTAAAACCTGTATCCTCTATCTCCTTTGCTTTTTCTCCAACCCATTTTGTCTCTTGTAAACATAGAATATGAATCTTTCTCCGAATCATAGTATCTACCACCTCCATTAGCTTACCCGATAATGTTCCGATATTCCAAGAACCAATACGAATCTTATTATCTAGGACTAGCTTCCTTACCCCCCGCATTCGTTCATAATCAAAATGCGGAGACCCTCTCTGAAAAATTTTCACTACATTCGGGACTAGTATAAAGACAGGTTTTTGGGAAGAGTTAGATAAGGTATTTCAAAAGATTCCACCAAGGGAGATGATTTGTTTAGGAGGAGATTTAAATGGACATGTTGGTAAAGAGGCATTAGGATATCAAGGGATTCATGAAAACTTTGGTTTTGGGGATATAAACGGAGAAGGTAGGGAGATTTTAGATTTTGCTATGGCATTTGATCTCTTTATAGTCAATACAATTTTCAAAAAACGAGATGAACATTTAATTACTTATAAGAGTGGCTTATCACAAACACAGATTGATTACTTTATTTGTAGAAAAAAAGATAGAGCGTGTTGTAAAGATTATAAGGTAATTCCAGGAGAAAACTTAACCACCCAACATCGACTTTTAGTTATGGATTTACAAATAAAAAAATGGACAAAGAAGAAAAGAGTGCATCGAGCTACTCGGACTAAATGGTAGAACCTCAAAAGCGAGAAAGAAGATATATTTAAACAGAAAGTCCTTCAAGGAGATGTTTGGAATTATGTTGGCACACCCTATGATATGTGGAACAATATGGCTATACATATTAGGAAAGTGGCGAAAGATGTGTTAGGGGTATCTAAGGGAGGTGTACCGGCACAAAAAGAAGCTTGGTGGTGGAGTGAAGTAGTGCAAAATAAAATCAAGGCAAAGAGGGCATGTTACAAATTACATTATGCTAAAAAAACTAGTGAAACTTTAGATGCTTATAAGAAAACAAAGAAGGAAGCGAAAAAGGCCGTTAGTGAAGCAAAAGCTAAGATTTGGGAGGACTTATATAAAAAACTCAACTCAAAAGAGGGTGAAAGAGATATTTTTACGATAGCTAGGGCTAGAGATAAGAAAACTAAAGATCTTAATTATGTTAGATGCATAAAAGACGAGGATGAAAAAATTCTAGTGGCAAATGATGATATAAGAAATAGATAGAAAAACTATTTTTATAATCTTTTTAATGAAAATAAAGATGCTAGTATTAGTTTAGGAGATTTAGCCAAGTCAGAAAAGTATATAAACCACAATTTCTATCGACGTATTCAAAAGAATGAATTCAAAGAGGCTCTTAAACATATGAAAGGTGGTAAATCGGTAGGACCAGATAATATTCCTATAGAAGTTTAGAAAATAGTAGGAGAAATAGGAATCACATGGCTCACAAGACTATTTAATGAAATATGGAAAAACCAAAAGATGCCCGAGGAATGGAGAGCAAGTAACCCATATATAAGAACAAGGGGGACATTCAAAATTATGCGAATTATCGAGGTATCAAGTTAATGAGTTATACTATGAAATTATGGGAAAGAATTATCGAACGTAGGTTAAGACAAGTATCAAGTACAACGGAGAACCAATTTGGATTCATGCCAGACAGATCTACTATCGAAGCGATTCACCTTTTGAGACATCTTATGGAACATTTTAGAGCAAAAAAGAAAGACCTTCACATGATATTTATTGATCTAGAAAAATCTTATGATAGGGTACCGAGGGAGGTTCTTTGGAGAACTTTGGAAAAAAGAGGTATCCCATTGACATATATTAGCCCATGGTGCAAAAACATGTGTGAGGACTCATGAAGGAACGACAGACTTCTTTGAAGTTAATATTGGGTTACATCAAGGATCAACTTTAAGTCCATACTTATTTATAATGGTGATGGGTGAGTTAACAAAACATATTCAAGATGAAGTACCTTGGTGTATGTTATTTGCAGATGACATTGTATTAGTGGAGGAGTCTAAGGAAAAAGTTAATAGAAAATTGGAACTATGGAGAGAAATATTAGAAAGCAAAGGCCTCCGACTTGGTAGAACAAAGACATAATATATGGAATGTAAGTTTGATCATTTGGTTACTTCAGAGGATATAGAAATTAAAATTGGCACACATTGCATTACCCAAAAGGAAAGTTTTAAATACCTAGAGTCAATTTTTCAGAGTGATGGAAGAATTGATGGAGATGTTACACATAGAATTAATGCTGGTTGATTAAAATTGAGAGGAGCATCAGGCATTCTTTGTGATAAGAAGATACCATTAAAGTTAAAAGGTAAATATTATAGAGCAGCAATTAGGCCTGCCATGTTTTATGGTTGAGTGTTGGACAGTTAATTATCAACATGTACAAAAGATGTCCGTGACAGAAATGAAGATGTTAAGATGGATGAGTGGTTATACAAGAAAAGACCGTATACATAATGAGGTTATTAGAAACAAATTAGGAGTGGCACCAATAGAGGATAAAATGAGAGAACATCGTTTAAGATGGTATGAACATATAGAAAGAAGATCGAAAGAAGAACCTGTAAGAACGTTAGAAAAACTAAATTTGGAAAGTATTAAAAGAGGTAGAGGATGACCACAAAAGTGTTGGAAAGAAACAATAAAGAATGATCTGGCTTATTGGGAGTTAACTGCTAACATGGCACATGATAGGGATCTGTGGAAACATAGAATCCATGTAGCCGACCCCGTTTAGTATGGGGAAAAGGCTTAGTTGTTGTTGTTGTTGTTGGTTAAAATGGAGTGGAGTATAGGTATTCTTTGTGATAAGAAGATATTATTAAAGTTAAAAGGTAAATATTATAGAGCAACAATTAGGCCTATGATGTTTTATGGTTATAAGTGTTGGGCAGTTAATCATCAACGTACAAAAGATGTATGTGATAGAAATGAAGATGTTGATATGGATGAGTGGTCA
Source organism: Brasenia schreberi (assembly GCA_036023115.1). NCBI lineage: Eukaryota > Viridiplantae > Streptophyta > Magnoliopsida > Nymphaeales > Cabombaceae > Brasenia > Brasenia schreberi. Next base: position 19,449,552 of record JAYKKT010000085.1, on the reverse strand, counting down.
TACAAAAAAAGACCGTATACATAATGAAGTTATTAGAAACAAATTAGGAGTGACACCAATAGAGGATAAAATGAGAGAATATCGTTTAAGATGGTTTGAACATATAGAAAGAATATCAAAAGAAAAACGTATAAGAAGGTATGAAAAACTTAATTTGAAAAGTATTAAAAGAGGTAGTGGACGACCATAAAAGTGTTGGAAAGAAACAATAAAGAATGATCTAGCTTATTGTGAGTTAACTGCTAACATGACACATGATAGGGATCTGTGGAAACAAAGAATCCATGTAGCCGACCCCGTCTAGTATGAGAAAATGCTTAGTTGTTGTTGTTGTAACAAAAGTAAGATTCCTATTTTTACTATTTCTAGCGTTAGTTATCTTAAATTATCTTTTTTACCTTCTTTTGAGTTGAGTTTTCTTATATAAATCCTTTCGAGTTTTGGCTTTTACTTCAGCAAAAACCTTTTTTGCTTCTTTCTTTATTTTTTTATAAGCCTCCCAAGTTTTATAAGTCTTTTTGGGATAATGCAATTTGTAATTTGTCTTAATTTTTATCTTATGTTGCTTGATTCCACTACTAAATTTCCTTCTATGCCGGTACACCTCCTTTGGATTCACTTAACACAATCTTTTGCAACTTTTCCAATATGTTTGGCCTTATTATGCCACATGTCACACGCTATGCCTACATTATTTCAAACATCTTCTTAAACAACATTTTTTATTAAATATATCTTTCTTATGATTTTTTATATTCTATTATTTGTCCGAGTATCTATATGTACTCTTTGCCTCTTTGTACACTTTCTTACATGCAAATTCATAATTCATAACTAGGATGTTGGGTAGTGAAGATTTCTTTTAGATTTACCTTGTAATCCTTACAATTATCTATCTTTTTGCCTCTTGGGATTAACTTTTTTACCACACTGACCCGTGATGTGTGAACTCTCTCTATAATTGATTCACTATATCCCTGCAAAGACATAGAGGCTCCTTGATTACTTTTCATTGTATTTGGATTCTGCAGGGCATTGTTAAAAGCCGATGTCTTAACAAAATGCTCATAATGTCTATAATCCATGGTAGTAAATCTGGCAGTTTTACATTGGCTATCAAAAGCCTAACTCAACCCTTCTTTCATGTCCGGGCTTGAGACCGGCCATGATGGAGTTTTGAAGCTTTAAAAATCTATTTTCATTAATTTCTTTTTGTTAAAGTGCTTGATAACATATACCAATTAAATCTTGAAACATCTTTTATCAGATCTGCTATCTTGTTGAATTAGCTTTAAATTATCTAATTGATGCAGTAGTTACACTTCTACGTCAAGGTGCTTAAACATTCAAAAAGTCATCATATCGCAAGCTTATTGTCACCCTTCAGAAAATCACTTAAAATTCTAGTGAAGTTTTAATGAGTTTTAAACTAGTGGGGTCATCCATCTCGTTCCTTGCCCTTAGGGAGGAAAAAAGGAGGGTGGTCATCTATCTTGTTTTAGCCTAAGTTAGGCAGTTACCGATCTCCATCCACATGCTTGCCAGTGATATGTTTTTTTGCCTTGATGCTCTTGGATTGTCCATATGTTGCCTTTTCTTAAATATGCCAATTCCTCACTTTTGGTAGTGTAAAGAAAAACAACGAACTCCTGCAGCAAGCAAATGAATATGTTTCAAGCACGTTATGTCTTTTCATGTTGTTTGACCTTGCTCTCATTTTTATATGAAGGGTGTCATTTGCTGACCCTGTTGCTGTAAGGCATGCTCTTGCTATTATATCGGAGTTGGCCATAATGGATCCGTATTCGGTGGCGATGTCATTAGGTAAGCCAATTTTTGGTTTCTCTGAGACCTTCCATTTTCTCATTATCGCTTCAGTTGTCCTTATGCAGTGATGTTGTAAGGAGCTTTGATTTATTTTATGCATGTAAAAACTTTTGGATGTAAGAACCTTAGGAAGGCACTACAAGTCATAAATTCATGGTTTTCATATTTTCTGCTCAAACATTGGCTACCGGTCAGGAAGTTCTGACTTTCTTTTATAATTAGATGTTTGAACTTTGAAGATCAAGGCTTTCCTTGTCTGTTAGCATTATTGACATCCTGAAATGCGAAGTTAGTATTTTTGCGGTAGAGGAACATAGGCTTATATGAATTCCTCTGTTGATTACGTCAGTCCTGAATATTTTTTGGTTATATTTCTGATTTTCTTTTCTTTCTCTTGCAGCAAAACTTCTTGGTCCAGGAGGTATGGCTTGACTTGCTTGCATCACGGGTTGTGTGAATACTTTCAATCTCCTCTGTGGTTTTGCAGTATGATACTAATAAATGTTGCGAACTTGCTTGTGATTCATTCATTTCAAATGGCATGATCACTTCTTTCTTTTTCTTCCTTTTCTTGTGGAGACTTAATGCAACAATTGGACAAGTTGATAATGCAAGCCTGCAGCTCATCAATTCCACTATTCTGATGCTAATGTGATAAGTAAGTTGCATTATTAGATAGGTACGAATGGGCATCAATCTCTAATGTGACACTACAAAACAAAAAGCAATTGAAGAAAGCTCATGTGTTACTTAAGTTTCATAAGAACACATGGGACAGTAGGATTGCATTTCTGTTTCTTTTTTCTTTACAACGGGGGCCAAAGCTGGTGTGCATGCCCTGAGAGTCGAACTCACCACTAGCCATCAATGCGAGTCAAGAGCCCTGCCAGGTGGGCTAATGCCCTGACTGCGGATTGCACTTCTGTTTTAGTGAAGACAGTGATCGCAATTTAAAGAAATTTGATTGGAATATTTTGGTAGAGGCAGATTATCATGTTTAATAAATGAGAAAGTGTTGCATACTTTTTATGTTTTCTTTCACTATATCATGATGCAGTCTGAGTATGACTTTGACACTTGGTCAAGTTTTAACCTGAAAGACAGTTGAGGAGGGCCTAATAGTTCATTCCTATGAGATACTAAAGTATCTTGGATTTAATATTCTTTATTGTACCGATGTGCACTGCCTGCTCTATTTTTACTGTTATCTTGATATCTTCCTGCTGCTCTGCCCTTTAAGAAATTGAATATGAAGTATGTGAATCAGGTCCTTTGCAGGAGGTGCTTCATTTGCATGACGTTCTTGCTAGATTATCTCTAGCTAGATTATGCCATACATTGTCCAGAGCACAAGCATTAGAAGGTAACTTGTTGTTTCTGTATTTCTAGTTACATCAAGTTTACCTTTTCCATGTTTGTGCTTATTGCTGATAATATGCTTTATATGATCAGACAGACCAGATATCAGATCCCAGTTTACTGCTGTGCTATATCAATTGCTTCTAGATCCTAGTGAGAGGGTCTGTTTTGAGGCGATACACTGTGTATTGGGCAAGTTTGATAACGCAGAGAGGTACCATATGCAGTTATGTGATTTTGCAACTAATCATTATGTTTTATTTGATCTTACATTTGTCAAGCACTTCTGTGTTTTGATTTTCTTCCTTATCTGCAACCTATTCTAGGACTGAGGAGCGTGCTGCTGGATGGATTCGGTTGACTAGAGAGATTCTCAAGTTGCCAGAGGCTCCATCACTTGCAGCTGGGAAAGGCGATTCACAAACCAAAGAAACCAATGCTCAATCCAAGGATGGTCTGCCACCCAAAGCCACTGACCGGCCTTCAAAATCCAGACATCCACAACCCCTTATCAAACTTGTAAAACGAAGGTAGTGAAACTGAAACTTTTTGTCTCCTTTGATACTACTTTCTTGATCAGGGTTTGTTTCTCTCTGTTGTACCATAATAACTAGAAATCCTTCATGCTGATTAATCATTGCTAGTTATGTCTGGTGATTAGATTGGAGTCTGCGTTTCGAAGTTTCTCGAGGCCTGTGCTCCATGCAGCAGCAAGAGTTGTTCTGGAGATGGGAAAAAGCAGGGCTGCAGCGTTCTCATTGGGTTACTCTGAAGAAGGAAGACTTCTTCAAGTAGCTGTGGAAAATGGCGATGACTCAACTGAGGCTTATCAGAATGAAAGTTCTCATTCTGAAAGTACGTGGTAGATATGAGCAAACTCTGATATTTCCTTGTGTTTATGACTGTGAAAGCCAATGCAAAATCTAACAATTACATCCATAGCAGTTGTTATGAGTCTAAATGTGTCACGGTCTGTTTCTGACATTTGATTGGTTGGCTATATCTGTCATATATTTATTGGCATCAAAGTGAAAATGTATACTCATTGAGGTAGTTTTGTATCATCAAAAGCCTTCTCATGTAAATTTGGTGGTATCAGTAGTTACAGTGATTGGTTCCAGTTGATGCCTGATGCATTGTATATATTCTTTCATCTTCCCAATTACCTTCTGTATTTAAGGTTCAAATTCTTCCGTTGTCCTTAACTTCTCCCATGGTGACATTCTGTATTTGCCAAAAGTAGTGTCCTTACACCATGCATATGGAACTCTACATTTGCATGGTTGAGGTTTTAGAAGAGCTGGATTATATGGTTATTTTCTAGTGTTCTTGTATTTTAACTCCTATCTTTCGTTACATGGTTAGCATTCCAGTATATCTCTTTGACTTTTGACCTGAAACGGAATCTGAATCAGCCATGATCCAACCTCAGCCAAAGTAAACCCAATAGGTTGATATGATATAATGTGTTACATTGGACTCACTGTTTTCTTTTTGCTTTTTTGTGCATATGATCAGATATTTCTATCGATATCTTTCGTGGTTCCTAATTTTTCTATTCTTTTAAAAATATTTACACACCTATATTTCAGTACCTCGATCAAAGTCTTCTGCATATTTCTCTAATGGGACAGGGCGTGGAGAGACAGTTGCAAGTTTATTAGCATCTTTGATGGAGATTGTTCGCACAACCGTGGCATGTGAATGTGTTTATGTTCGAGCTATGGTAATTAAAGCTCTAATTTGGATGCAAAGTCCAGATGAATCTATTGAAGAGCTTGAAGCTATCATTGCAAGTGAGCTTTCAGATCCAGTGTGGCCATCAACACTGTTAAATGACATCCTGCTTACATTACATGCTCGATTTAAGGTAATTTCCTCTTGCCAAAATTATTAGTAGAAGGTCCAGTATTAATTTCACCTCGTTTTTCCTCATGTGATGCATTCTCCTGTTGTGTTGTTGCACATAAGGTGATTCCTTTTGTATTTAGTTGTATATTGTGAACTATGAAGGGATTTATGCATCTACATTATTCCACCATCTTATGCATGGCAAAGAACATCAATCTCGGTTCCATGATTTTTGGCATTCCAAGCTCATCTTGCAGTTAGTGGGAAAAAGTATGGAACATGAGTTGCAAAGCTGCTTTTATATATGTATGTATATATATGTATGCATGTACATATATATATATATATATATATATATATATATATATATATATATATATATATATATATATATATATATATAGAGAGAGAGAGAGAGAGAGAGAGAGAGAGAGAGGGGGGGGGGGGGGGGGGGGGAGGGGTGGAGGATGCAAACCACTTATATACAAACTCTAAGTCTATGCAAATCAATCTCAGTCATCTGACTAAGGGACATGGATGGTTGAGATTGAAAAACAAAAAGTAAAAAGTACATATCAATGTTATAAATATCGTACAGTACCGTACAATATGATACAATAATATTGTATGTCATTAGTTGGATTGATAGGATTCAAGTATATGTATCATTGGGGTTCATTTATCATTTTGTATTATACGTATCGATTGTGTATCATATTGTATCGTTGCGATACACAACATACGCTATGTATCATGTCTATATTGTATAAATATCATATGATGTTTTTAGAAAAATAGATAAAGTTATAGTTATAAACATTCTGCTATGTTTATTATATCATGCAACTATAAGTACTACAAGTCATTATCTTAGGTATGTTGTGGTAGAGTGTACGGTTGTTGCAACTAGGCTCATTAGGCCTATTGTACAGTAGTAGCAGTACCCCTACTGTGTACTACCTGTTTATATTATACAGGCAAGGTCCCTGCCATCTTGGAAAAAGGTAGGAATTTCAAAAATATAGCAATATATTAATATACAAGACTTTTTAACAAAAAAGTTATAAAGTAATGATTTTAAAGTACTTCCTTTAATTAAATAAAGTAGATCTTGTATCATACCGTACTATATAGTATGATTATCGTGTATCAATCACTCTTCCGATACGGGACCCAATACGATTTTTACAACATTGGTACATATAGGGCAATCAAGTAAAGTACATGCACTTTTTCACTTTCTAATTTTCAATCTCATCCAATCATGCTCTCGATGGGATGATTGATATTGGTTTGAATGGAGTTTGCATATCGGTGGTTTGCATTATCCAACTTTATATATATATATATATATGTATATATACATAATACATGTGTGCATGTGCCTGGGCATGTGTGCACCTGCACGTGCCCACATTTGTGTGTGTTGTTCTACATTATCATGCTATTTTTCTAACTTTTGAGAATATGGCAACAATATGAGTCAGACTTCTATCCTGATTCTTTTCACGCCATGCATGTGTCTGTGTGTTGGTTGGTGTGTATTTCTCTATGTCATCGTGCTATCGTTCCAACTTTTGTTGCACAAAGTACAGTCAGTATTGAAATTGTAAGACATTTATAGACGTAATGCGAAACTCATCATAAGAATGATGCCTTTCATTTAAAGGCAAAAGGAACAGTCTTATTATAGGCACTACGAGTCATTTGAAAAGTAGGGTTTTGTATGTTGGGCCAAATCCAATTCTAAACAACTAAGCCTTTTCCCATACTAGATGGGGTCGACTACATGGATTCTTTGTTTCCACATAGCCCTATCATGTGCTATGCTGGTAGTTTTGTGTTCTTCTTCTTCCTCTTAACATTTTTACAATCTAGTTTCTCATACCTTCTTATTGAAACTTCTTTTATCTTTCTACATGCTCAAACCGTCTTAACTAATCACTCTCAATTTGTTTCTAATAACCTTATTATGTATACGGTCTTTCCTTGTGTGACCTCTCATCCATCTCAACATCTTCATTTCTGTCACGGATATCTTTTGTATATATTGATGATTAACTGCCCAACAATCATAACCATAAAACATAGAAGGTCTAATTGTTGCTATATAATATTTACTTTTCAACTTTATTATGGTATCCTTTTGTCACGTAGAATACCTGATGTCACTCTCCATTTTAACCAACCTGCATTAATTCTATGCGTATCCAATTCTAACTAACATAAATTTTCTGCCTTGCAAATCAAATAAGAGGGAAAAGGATTGGCCCAATTCCCAATCCTAACTAATAAAAGGATGTCACAGTGCATAGCTTTCACCAGCACAAGTCTATATCCTTCAACTATGACATTTTACATCCCGTGAGGGTGAGATAGTTGTTGACTTTCTATCTTTCAGGTGTTTGAAGTATGACTAACCTAGCCACCAATGAATGTGCACCTTCAATCGCTAATGCACTTTGATTGCATAGGCAAATTACACATGGAGGAAAATCATTGAGATAATGTTGTTATAGTGGTATTGCAATTTTTAAGAGACAAGAAGTTCATGAACATCCTTTGTTTGTGCTTTGCCTTTTATTAGTTTACGTTTCGAGTAACAACCTGTTTATGTTTCTTCTGCTGTCACTTTTTGCATCTTTTTTGCTGTTTTTGTATACTATGTTTTACTTTGTTTGACTATATAGTGATCTGCGATATGTCAAATGTACCCTTTAAATGTCTCTTTTATCCAGGCGAGTCCTGACATGGCAGTAATACTTCTTGAAATTGCACGGATATTCGCAACTAAAGTTCCTGGGAAAATTGACTCAGATGTATTACAACTACTGTGGAAGGTAGTTTTATACTCTTTTCTCTTTCGTGACTTCATTTATCATGCTCATAATTATTCTAGAAAAAGAACTTTGCAGTTCATCTTTGTTATTCTTTTTTGCCCAAAGATTGGGAAGCATGTTATCATTTTTAGATCTCCTATTAATAATTATTGTACTGTGTCATTGAATACTGCACAATAAATCATAGATTAGGACCCATAGCAATGCGGCTATTGCCCAGTATCAGTAGAATCCATATATGGGGCATATCATGCAATTTGGTTGTCACCATCTGCTACATTGCATCCACATTTCCCAGGATATTCTAATTGTGTTTCTGGTAAGTGCAAGACTGGGTTATGCTCTCCAAAGTTCCAAACCGTATGTTCAAAGTGTACTGGGGTCGTATATGGATACCAATTTTTGTGTCACTATGCTATTAAAAAAGGTTAGGCAAGTTAAAACATATTGAAGATGTGCAGCTGCCAGCATGAAGCCTCTTTCCATGGTGCATTTCATGCGCGATCTGCTCATAATTGATTTAGCCACCTTTAGTCAGCTATCAAAATTAGAATCTTATTGCCTACATCTTCACATTTGTCATGCCTATAGATCAATGAGACTTTGTACTCATGTTTCTTGTGGAGACCTTGCAGAAAAAGCCTTTGCTTTGTCACTCCGGGCCAACCGTCGTGTGTGTAAAACCTCCAATTATCATCCTTTTGCCCACTGGAAAAGCCTCGTGATCTTTTTGACCTTGTCAAACATCAAGCACATTAAGTCCCTTGGTTTTAACGTCTCGAGACAACTTAGGGAGATGTATTCCTTGTGGACAAGTCGGTTTACTTTCAGCCTGCTGTTACAAAAGTCAGTGTTTTTCTTTCTTTTTACTTCTGGTTACAGAGGGAGGCTGAAGCCTAACACACGCACACGTGTGCACCCTCCTGGGAATCGAGCTTGCCTCTGCAGTGTGAGAGTCGTGAGCTGTACCATTGAGCTAATGCTCTGGGTATCAAAAGTCAGTGTTTGAAACTATCAATTTCTAGAAGGTCTTGTCTAATTTTTTCCTTTGTTGAGTAGTGGGAGTTTAAAATTTCTTGAGATCATCAATGTGATGCTTGGGGCCCCATACCTAAGATTTTTTTTCTGACATATAATATGTTGCTGTAATTGATGATTTTGCCTATTGCAAAGCTATATGTATGTACATACTCGCCAAAAATAAAAATATACCTGTATCCTTAACCATCAAATAGACAGGATGGAGAGTGCTGGTCCATGGAATTTATTTAATTTCTTTTTATCAAAGAATGTGTCTAATCACTGCATTTCTTAGGATTCCCAAGAAGGTCACTATGTTCTAATCAAGAATAGGATTTACTCATCCCCAAAACTGCTTCTTTCTGCCTTCTCAAGCTCTTTAGTATGGTTTGATGTCATTTTGCTTTTCATGTCAACAACAACAACTAAGCCTTTTCCCATACTAGATGGGGTCGGCTACATGGGTTCTTTGTTTGCATAAAGCTCAATCTTGTGCCATGCTAACAATTAACTCAACATAAGCTAGACTAAGCCTTTTCCCATACTAGATGGGGTCGGCTACATGGGTTCTTTGTTTGCATAAAGCTCAATCTTGTGCCATGCTAACAATTAACTCAACATAAGCTAGATCACACCCTGCTTTTCATGTATTTTACAACCACAACTAAGCCTTTTCCCATACTAGACGGGGTCAGCTACATGGATTCTTTGTTTCCACATAGCCCTATCATGTGTCATGTTAGCAGTTAACTCACAATAAGTTAGATCATTCTTTATTGTTTCTTTCCAACACTTTTGTGGTCGTCCTCTACCTCTTTTAATACTTTCAAAATCTAGTTTTTCATTCCTTCTTATAGGTTCTTCTTTTGGTCTTCTTTCTATATGTCCAAACCATCTTAAATGATATTATCTTATTTTATCCTCTATTGGTGTCACTCTTAATTTGTTTTTAATAACCTCATTATGTATACCGTCTATTCTTGTATGACCACTCATCCATCTCAACATCTTCATTTTTGTCAGAGACATCTTTTGTACATGTTGATGATTAACTGCCCAACACTCATAACCATAAAACATGACAGGTCTAATTGCTGTTCTATAATATTTACCTTTTAATTTTAATGGTATCTACTTATCACAAAGAATACATGATGCTCCTCTTCATTTTAACCAACCAGCAATAATTCTATGCATAACATCTCCATCAATTCTTCCATCACTTTGAAAAATTGACCCTAGACATTTAAAACTTTCCTTTTGGGGGATGCAACGTGTGCCAATTTTAATTTCTATGTCCACTGAAGTAACCAATGATCAAACTTACATTATATATATTTTGTCTTTGTTCTACTAAGTCGGAAGCCTTTACTTTCTAATGTTTTTGTCAATAGTTCCAATTTTCTATTAACTTTTTCCTTAGACTCCTCCACTAATACAATGTCATATGTAAATAACATACACCAAGATACTTCACCTTGAATATATTTTGTTAACTCATCAATCTCCATTATAAATAAGTATGGACTTAAAGTTGATCTTTATTAACTTCAAATAAGTTTGTCGTTCCTTTATGAGTCCTCACACATGTTTTTGCACCATTGTAATTGTCTTATAAGGTTTATGTATGTCAATGAGATACCTCTTTTTTCCAAGGTTCTCCAAAGAACCTCCCTCGGTACCTTATCGTAAGTTTTTTCTAGATCTATAAATATCATGTGAAGGTCTTTCTTTTTTGCTCTAAAATGTTTCATAAGACGTCTCAAAAGGTGAATCACTTCAATAATAGATATGCCTTACATGAATCCAAATTGGTTTTGTGTTGTACTCGATACTTGTCTTAACCTACGTTCGATAATTCTTTCTCACAATTTCATAATATGGCTCATTAACTTGATACCCCGATAATTCACACAATTCTGAATGTATCTCTTGTTCTTATATATGGGTATAAGTGCACTCGCTCTCTATTCCTCGGGCATCTTTTGGTTTTTTCATATTTCATTAAATAGTCTTGTAAGCCAAGTGATTCATGTTTCTCCTAGGAGTTTCCAAACTTCTATAGGAATATTGTCTCGTCCTACCGATTTACCACTCTTCATATGTTTAAGAGCCTCCTTGACTTCATTCGTTTGAATACATCGGTAGAAATTACGGTTTATATACTTTTATGATTTGACTAACTCTCCTAAGCTAATACTAACATCTTTATTTTCATTAAAAAGCTTATAAAAATAGTTTTTCCATCGATTTCTTATATCATTTGCCACTAAAATTTTTTCATCCTCGTCTTAGATGCATCTAACAAAATTAGGATCTTTAGTTTTCTTATCTATGGCCCTAGCTATCCTAAAAATATCTCTTTCACCCTCTTTTGAGTTGAGTTTTTTATATAAATCCTCCCAAATTTTAGTTTCTTATAAGCCTCTAAAGTTTCACTAGTTTTCTTATAATTTGCAACATTCCCTCTTTGCCTTGATTTTATTTTGCACTACTTCACTCTACCATCAAGCTTTTTTTTGTGCCGGTACACCTCCTTTAGATTCACCTAACACATCTTTCACCAATTTCCTAATATGTATAACCATATTGTTCCACATATCACAAGGTGTACCAACATAATTCATCTCCTTTAAGGACTTTCTATTTAAATATATCTTCTTTCTCGCTTTTGAGGTTCCACCATTTAGTCTGAAATCCGAATAGCTCGGTGCACTCTTTTTTTCTTTGTCCATTTTTTTATTTGTAAATCCATAACTAAAAGTCGATGTTAGGTGGTTAAGCTTTCTCTTGAAACTACCTTGCAATCTTTACAACACGCTCTATCCTTTTTTCTACAAATAAAATAATCAAATTGTGTTTGTGATAAGCCACTCTTATAAGTAATTAAATGTTCATATCATTTTTTGAAGATTGTATTGACTATAAAGAGATCAAATGCCATAGCAAAATTTAAAATCTCCCTACCTTCCTCATTTATATCCTCAAAACCAAAGTTTCCATGAATACCTTGATATCCTAAGGTATTCATGTATTTTATTTTAACAAATTCTGTGTGGATATAAATCAAGCTGAACTGGATTGACATATAGGGAAAAACAGGATTCATACAATGAAAATTGCAAAGGCAGACTAGATAAAGCAAAAGGAATAGCGAAATGTTGTACATGTAGAACATTTGACTATGTTGTAATTCCATGACTGGCTAGGGAAAATCTATGTTCTGATCTTGGAAGTTGCGCCATAGAACTTAAACTCCAACTCTAGTGTCTTCATGTAGTCTGTCTTGCTCGTTCCTTTGACCTCTTCATTCATAAGATAAGGAACAAGTGAAGACTAATAAGGTTTGATAGACCTTTATAGCTTGCTCAATAAACGCTGGTTTATTAGTTGTCATCCTGTGCGGGACATGATTGATTACTGTCGTGGACTACTGGAGAGTCACATTTCTAAATATATGGATGTCCCAACTCTTATGTGCTTTGAAGGAAATTGTCAAATGCTTGAAAGTAGTTTTATGCAGAAGATATTTTTGGACCTTTTCTATGATTGGATCGTACACTCTAGCTTTCATTTTCATGTTATACTGCTCTATGAATGGGCTTTATGTTTCCAGACATGCCTTGTTGGGGCGGGTCCAAGTGGAAAGCATATGGCCCTTGAAGCAGTCACAATAGTTTTAGATTTGCCACCTCCACAACCTGGTTCAATGGCCGGAATCACCTCTGTAGATAAGGTTTCTGCATCTGATCCGAAGTCGGCTTTGGCATTGCAAAGACTAGTGCAAGCAGCAGTAAGCACATTTTCATCTCTTCATATTGTTGAGTTTCCTGATCAGTATTAGTGATTTTGGAGGTCATTATATTACTTTTACATGTAGGTGTGGTTCCTTGGTGAAAATGCAAATTATGCCGCATCAGAATATGCGTGGGAATCAACAACACCTCCTGGTACAGCTTTAATGATGTTAGATGCCGATAAAATGGTTGCTGCTGCCAGTTCTCGCAATCCTACGCTTGCTGGAGCCTTAACGCGTCTTCAAAAATGTGCATTCAGTGGGAGCTGGGAGGTGGGGAATCCTACTTTTAAATTTATAGAAATATGCATGGATCACTATCTCATTAATCATTTGTCTCATTGTTAGAAGGAGATTGTTTAACAGATTTTTCTTGTACTATTAAATGGCTCAGGTTCGCATTGTTGCTGTTCAAGCTTTGACCACAATGGCGATCAGGTCTGGTGAGCCATTTAGGCTTCAGATTTATGAATTCTTGCATGCTTTAGCACAAGGTGGAGTTCAAGCTCAATTTTCAGATATGCAACTTAGTAATGGAGAAGATCAAGGTGCCAGTGGTACTGGTCTTGGAACCTTGATAAGTCCCATGTTAAAAGTTCTTGATGAGATGTATGCAGCACAGGATGATTTGACCAGGTAAGAGTATTCACTTATGGTTACGGAAGTGGGGTTTCTTCTAATCGACTTATTTTTTACTTGTGTATACTTGAGCAGAGATATGCGTAACCATGATAACAACAAACAGGAGTGGACAGATGAGGAACTTAAGAAGCTTTACGAGGCCCATGATCAGCTTCTTGATTTGGTATCTTTGTTTTGTTACGTCCCTAGAACAAAATATCTACCTCTAGGACCAACCAGGTATATTCCTTGGTCTTCTGTAGGTGAAACTTTCTTATATAAAGCTATTTCTTGGTGATATTCATGAGCAAGACATGTGCTTCATAACACTTCAAAGACAATTGGCGGGTTTAGCAAATCCTGTGTCTCAAATTGCTAACAAAATGTTACGAAGCGAAAAATTAGATACATCCATTATACAATCAAATGATGACTAGATGAGACACGGTGGAACTTCTCCTTTGCACTTAGTACTTTTAATGGTTATTAGGTTTCAGAAAAAATTGTCAGCAGATCTTTAAGTTGAATTGCTGTCCTCTCCGTCACAACAATGGGGTTTACTTTTGCCATGTCACTCATGTTGAGCTTTCTATTTTATGATGATTTGCTCCAGGGTTTTGAGGGAACTTGGGAGTTGCTTCAAAATCTGAGCTGTTCACTAGCTGTCCTTTTTTACTTTTTATTGTTTATTAGCTATCAGATTAGCATATACTACTTAAATAAATCGGTATAATCATGACAGATTATAGAGGAACTTATGGATCTTGAGATAACTAGTTAAACTTTGAAACTTTTAAGCACAGTGAAATGCTTTTGGTTAGCACATATTTCTAAGAGCCATCCAGTGCAACTGAAGTGGCCATATTTGTTGCAATATGGATGTGCTTGAGGGCACATTAAGTTGCAGCCTCAATTGAGTGAAGAATGAATTTGACTGTGTAGTTTTATTTGTTAAAAAAATGTCAGCAACTGTGGGAGTACTTGAAAGAAAATAGAACTTAAATAGGCAAAAGTGATTGTCTGCATCAGGGAATAACTGAAACTTAAGCAATTTTTGTGTTCACAAAATTATTATTGGAAGTAATTAAAGATAATATGATTGTTTAACTCATAATGAATGTTCATGGTGTGTTGCCTGAAAATAGAAGCCTAGTACACTTTACAAGTAGTTAATGTGCTGTTGGGAGCTGCTAAAGCATTTCTAATGCTTAAACCTTTTTATTAATATATGATGATATTTGTTGCTTCCTATATGATGTACCGGAGCCTCTAACCCTTTGGGTGTCGTTGCAGTGCAAAGCTCATTGACATCTACCGAAACAGACACCATATTGATGCATCTACTGGCTTGAAAGATCCAGCTGTTGCTACTGGCATTTCGGACCTTATTTACGAATCTAAAGTAAAATCACCAGCGGAGGAATCTGGTGATTCTGACTTTATTAACATTTGGGCAACTAATACTGGCGATGGTGCTTGGGGAAGCAATGTGCCAGCAATGAATCGGGTATGACACTTTCTTTCTAGTTGGTTTGTGGAGTTTACTACATGAAGGAAACAAATTTTTATCATAAGTTCTATTACATAGCTGTTGGCTTTATATTTCAGTGGCAGGTTAGCCACTACCATTCTGATCCACTGGTTTATGAATCATCTCATTTTGCAAACTGTTGTTTTTGCTAACGTTATACAGTTTTGCTATGTTATTCCATGCGTTCATCTCCCGTGAGAATAAGATTCCTAGGTGATGTCAATATTAACTCTCTGAAGACATTATAGCTTTGTTTTTCATTTGCTGCTTTCTTGTACTATGCATTTATGGCATTGCTTTGGTGATGTCCTAATTGAATATCTGGACTTTTCCCCCTTTCTCCTTTCTTTTATACTTTTGGCTTTATCAAGTGCTCATACTTTCTTTCTCGCATGTTCTTAGTAGATGCATGTCATTGACATCGAACTTTTTTGTTAGGTTAATGAATTTCTTACCGGTGCTGGCACTGATGCTCCTGAAGTGGATGAGGAGATCATTAATTCAAGACCTTCTGTTAGTTATGATGATATGTGGGCAAAGACGCTCCTGGAAACCTCAGAAGTAGAGGTCTTTATAGTTGTTTGCTTTTCTTTTTCTTCTTATGGATGAGAAGCTAGTTAAATTTACATGAATATAATTTTTGAATGAATTTATGAATGCAACCGATGGTAGCAGATGCACTAATTCTCAATTCATTCCTTTGTTCTGATACAGGAAGATGATGCGAGATCATCTGGGGCATCTTCACCAGAATCAACTGGCTCCATCGAGAGTTCAATATCATCCCACTTTGGTGGGATGCGTTACCCATCCTTGTTTAGTTCGCACCCATCAACATATACTGCACAACAATCGGTATACACAATTAACCACCTTGAACTTGTGATGCTTGGTTGTGGCTAAATGGCACATAGCACATTATGTTACCTGCGGAGTCTCTAACACAGCAACTATCCTTAAAAATTGTGTTTGAGTCACACTATGAATCAACACAAATTTAATGAGAAAAAATTGTTCATATCAGGGTAATATTATGGGATCGCCACATGGACATAGTGATGTAATGCTAGGAAAATGGATCTTCATTCTACTTGACATTGTTTGTGCTGGCTCACATCAACTGCATATTTTTCATAATCTGTTTCCTCTTTTCGTTTTGTTTGCATCTTCTTCTCACCATATTTATTGTCTTCTGAAGATCCATAACAATATCAGGACCCAGGCATTTCACAAACTTTTGTGTACAAATCATTGATTAACAGTCGTATTTTATTTGGTTAACTACCTTGACATGCTGCAAAAGTTAACCTACAAATCATTGGGCTGGAGATGTAATCACTTGCATCACATTGAAGCTAAGATTGACCTTACATCTGCCATTCCTCCTTTGAGTTGGGTGCAATCCTAATCTTGAAGTCATAGAGCTCATTCAGGAAATAAGTTTGCTGAAGCATAGATATTGTTGCAAGGAGCTGAGCTTGAGCTCAGTTTTGTGCCATGGATATCGTTTCTAAAGTACTTACATGAACTCAAATTTGGTACAGCAGTTTTGAGTTCACGGAGTAATACATTTTCATATTGTTTGATTTCTATCTGTACACTTTGGAGAAGGACCTGGGGCCAGACTGAACCCAGGCAACTGAATCTCAGTTTGTTACAGATTCACCAAATTTAAAATCTATAAAATCCAGGCTCTGTTCATAGCAAGTTTCAGTCAATCCCAAGGTCTGTTAGATACTCGAAGGGACCAAACCAATAAGGGTAAACAGCTGTGTGTGTGTGTGTGTGTGTGTGTGTGTGTGTGAGAGAGAGAGAGAGAGAGAGAGAGAGAGAGAGAGAGAGAGAGAGAGAGAGAGAGAGAGAGATCCTGTTCTTCCATATTAACAAACCTGAAACCCTAAATCTGCTGGCACAAAAATGTAGAGTATTCATGATTCAGGTACTTATTGTTCTTATTCTTTTTTGTTTTCTAAAGGCCTTGGAAGGGTATGGGTGATCAAGCATAGTTTGATGTTTTACTGGCTTGAGTCAAACCGACTACAAACTGTCCCTGATTCCTAACTGGATGTCCAACCCTGCATCCAATATGTTCTTGCAGCTGAAAGATTGTTGATTAGCATCTGAAAATGATGAAGTGGAAGCTTTCTGGAAATGGTGTATGTCTGTAAGGGGTAGTCCAACGGCAAAAATGATTGCTTGAATGGTCATGCTCACCTGGTCTTTCTTCAGTAGTGTGGCAGAATTTATCAGCAACTTCTGCTGATGGTGAGCCTGCCACCTGCCTAGATGTTCGCTCGTGCATGCAATGTAACTTGCACTTGGAAGATATTAATGTCTAACCGGTGGTGGGATAACTTTTCTGAAATGGGTGCTCTTATTCATCGCTTGGTCCCACTTAAGCTGCAATATGGCAACTCACACAAGCTTGAGCCTGGTATCATGGTGTATGCAGCTCACACTGACGTTGAGTGAAAGTTCCTTGGCTGTGTGAATAAATAAAGTTCAAGAGAATTATGATATAGGTTTGCAGTCTTTTCATGTAAGGTCATAATGGATGTCTGCTCTCCTGTTTCATTCTTACCTTTTTAGCCTTGAGTTACCAACAAGTTGTGGAAGTAGGATACCGTTTTGTTCTTTATGATGGCTGGATAACTATTCTATTCCCAATCGCAGTTGCTTTTGTTTGCTTATTTTTCCTATCTTTTACTGTAGTTCCATTGACCACATAAAATGGTGCTTTTACTGTAGTTCCGTTGACCACATAAAATGGTGCTTGTTGCTTAGCTTTTGAGTTTTTTGGGGGGTAATATAGTTTTTGAGGTTTAAAATTTCAGGATGATCGCTTTGGGTCATCAAATATGAGCAGAATAAGCAGCACTTCCTACAGTGCTCCATCATCTACTTTGGATTCGGTAAATATCTCCTCTTGCTATTCTTGTTATTTGATTGTTTCAAGCTCATTCTATTGATTGTAGTTAATATTATTTTTACGAAATTAGATCATGGTGATTGGGTGTGCACTCCCAACTGAGTTGTTAAAATTGAAATAATGCATCCTTGAAAAGCAAATTTGAATCAGTGCTTTACTGTGTCAACTAGTTATGCAAGACAGCATTTCCTCACAAATTTCACTTTGAAATGTTCAGGTTAGGGAAGAGCCTCCATCATACTCATCATCTGTCATGCAGAGAAACGAGTCCTTTGAGAATCCATTAGGCAGACAAGATTCTGATAATGGACGGGATGATCGAGATGGTGAATATCCACGATTTGGAAAAGCACTGTATGACTTCACAGCTGGTGGTGATGATGAGGTGAGCTTAGCTTGACACTGCTTGTTTAGTGGGCATGCATGCACATGCACTGACTGGACGAAATGTCTGTAAGTGGAAATTCTGAGATAAATTTCTTGATTTCTCTTTTTGGATGCATTTCAATTTCCACATGAAGGTGATGCATGGCAACTAAGATATTGTGTAGCCAGCGCCAATTAGTATGGGAGCAGGCTTGGTTTTGATTTTAGCTTTGGTGCTGTTTTGTTAGTCTTCTCTGAATTTACTTCATTACATGCCCCCCGGGTTTGTTTGAGCTAATTGCATGCATGTTTTGTAAATTAAAGTGTTATGCTTGGGTTTTAATTTGGGGAAAAGCTGCATGCATGGGTAACAATTCTGGAAAGATACTTCTACTCGTATCATTCAAGAGATCCTTTCTATTAGTATCATTCAACAGATCTGGAAACCAGAAAGTCTTTGGTGGATTTTTCTCAATGATTTGCTTGGTGTTCATGTTGTGGCCCTCATGTGTGTTCTGGGACTATTTACAGTTGAATTTAACGGCTGGAGAGGAGGTAGAAATTGAATATGATGTGGATGGATGGTATTATGTACGCCTCTCTCTCCCTCTCTCTTCCATTTCTTGCAAAAGACCAATTCTACATTTAGTTTAAGATGACAAAAAACGAGCATATTAAAATTGTGTTTGTGTGTGAATAATGTCTTCTGGCTGTCAATCATTTGCAGGTTAGGAAGAAACGGCCGGGGAGGGACGGAAAGATGGCTGGCCTTGTCCCAGTGCTTTACGTGAGCTCTTGACGTTTGTACCTTTTGTAGGATTTGGCTTCTCTTTGTTTTCTTTTTGTTTGCGAGAGATAAAGGTCGAAGAAGCATATCTTTTCTCATTCGCCCTTTTCTCTTCTCTATTCACGTTACCATATGTCTTGTAATGTCTAGTCATTCTTTGTCAATTATCTGAAACAATCCCCTTTGTATTTACTTCAGTTTTCTAAGTGGTTTGCTCATTTTTTGATATTCATGTCTGCTGTTTCTGGGCATTGTGTAAACTGGTTTCTCTTTTTTAGGTGCATTAAAACTAGTAGTTTCCGTGGTATTTCACAGTCCACTACCCGCTTCTCTAAATTTATTTGTTTTTTCTTTCTTTTTCTCTGGCTGTTAGTGCCAATGAGTCTACATCAAATAAGTAGTCGGACTAATTTCTCTGGCTGTTTCTTAGGAGCTCATGGTTTCATGTTCTATTTCACTCAGTCATGGGGTAGTTTTCACCTTCATGCTATAGTTTTCATTTGTGCTTTCTGTTTCTTTGCTAGCGAAAGAGAAAAGAGACGGCATCGGACCGGGGGTAAGAATTAGTGGGTCTTTCGGTTGATTGTCCTCCCTATGGCTTCTCAAACGCCTCAATTGAATCTCTATTTTTCTAAGGCCGAAAAAGAACCCACCGCAGCCAAGCTTAGGCAGTTTCCCAGCTCGTTATCAACTAAGGAGCCAATAAGCGAAGCCATGGGATTCCATATATGAGGTGTGACTTGATCTTTTCCAGTGGTGGGTCAATGTATTGAGCCGAAGTCAGCCTTGGGGCTCCAGAAGAAAAATCTACAACCCAACAGCTGAATTGGTGACCTAGTGACATTTCACCTAACCCTAAACAAATTTCCAGGTCCGCTACGGGTCTTCTGGCGTGGTTGACTTCCCATCTCCATGGAAATGACTGCAGTTGACAGGTGCGCTTGCATGCACACATGCATACATAAGGAGAGATTGAGATAGGTTCTGCTATCTCCATTTGTTAATTTGCACATAAAAGCCCCCAATCTAAGAGTTAAAAGAACTAGTATGGACGATTGAATTCTGAAGCTCTTTGAATTATTGATCAAACCTAAAGTATTTGCTCAACAGCAGCATATATAACGCTGGTCTTATACCTTTCTTTTGTAATATTTGCATCCCTATTTGGGTGGTGTTTTCCTCTCGAGGAGACAATGCAACACGCTTATCCAATATGAACTAAAGTACATATGCAGCTATGAACTGTTAATGAGATCTTTAATTGACACATTTACCTTATATAACAACTCCACTCATGTAAGGGATCATCCTTGCATTGTCGGTTCCAAGTCCGGATAAAGGAGGAGGGTTGTGTTAGGCTTCCGATAGTCAGCATAAAACTTCGTCAGATTTTATAACATGGATTACAAAAATTATGAGCATTGCTTTGTGGCGTCCCCGCTTAGCGACGTGTTGCAAAGCCCGAATGCAGTAATAAGTAAGCAATGGTCAGTACATTTTCGCCCGAATGTGGTGAATCAGAGATGGTTCCTACATCATGGACGGGTATGGGTAAAGAAGTTAGTCTCGCGACATTGTCGTTCGAATGTAGTGAATAATTTTCAGAGAGGGTCTTCGCATTTTTAATATAGACGGATGAGGGGGTAAGAAAACTAGTCCTAGATAATAAGATTTGTGTTGGTTCTTTGAATATCAGAACATTATTCGGTAAGCTAATCGAGGTGGTAGATACTATGATTCAGAGAAAGATTCATATTCTATGTTTACAAGAGACAAAATGGGTTGGAGAAAAAACAAAGGAGATAAAGGATACATGTTTTAAATTATGGTACTTAGGTAAAGAAAAGGTACGAAACGGAGTTGGTATTATCATAAATAAAGATTTAAAGGATAGTGCATTAGGCATACAACGATATAGTGATCGAATCATGACGTTGAAATTAGTGTTAGGAGCAGAGGTTTTGAATATAGTTTATGCTTATGCACCCTAAGTAGTACTAGAAGATAGTATAAAGAAGTGTTAGGAGCAGAGGTTTTGAATATAGTTTGTGCTTACGCACCCTAAGTAGTACTAGAAAGTATAAAGACAGCTTTTTGGGAAGAGTTAGATAAGATAATTCAAAAGATTCAATAAAGGGAGATAATTTGTTTAGGAGGAGACTTAAATGGACATGTCGGTAAAGAGGCATTAGGATATCAAGGGATTCATGGAAACTATGGTTTTGGGGATATAAATGAGGAAGGTATGAAGATTTTAAACTTTGCTATGGCATTTGATCTCTTTATAGTCAATACAATCTTCAAAAAACGAGATGAACATTTAATTACTTATAAGAGTGGCTTTTCACTAACACAAATTAATTACTTTATTTGTAGAAAAAAAAGATAGAGCGTGTTGTAAAGATTGCAAGGTAATTCCAAGAGAAAGCTTAACAACCCAACATCGACTTTTAGTTATGGATTTACAAATAAAAAAATGGACAAAGAAAAAAAGAGTGCATCAAGCTATTCTGACTAAAGGGTGGAACCTCAAAAGTGAGAAAGAAGATATATGTAAACAAAAAGTCATTCAAGGAGATGTTTGGAATTATGTTGGTACACCCTGTGATATGTGGAACAATATGGCTATACATATTAGGAAAGTGGCGAAAGATGTGTTAGGTGTATCTAAGGGAGGTGTATCGGCACAAAAAAAAGCTTAGTGGTGGAGTGAAGTAGTGCAAAATAAAGGCAAAGAGGGTATGTTATAAATTACATTTCGCGAAGAAAATAGTGAAACTTTAGAGGCTTATAAGAAAGCAAAGAAAGAAGCGAAAAAGGTCGTGAGTGAAGCAAAAGCTAAATTTAGAGGATTTATATAAAAAACTCAACTCAAAAGAGGGTGAAAGATATATTTTTAGGATAGTTAGGGCTAGAAATAAGAAAACTAAAAATCTTAATTATGTTAGATGCATCAAAGATGAGGATGAAAAAATTCTGGTGTCAAATGATGATATAAGAAATAGATGAAAAACTATTTTTATAAGCTTTTTAATGAAAATAAAGATGTTACTATTAGCTTAAGAGAGTTAGCCAAATTAGAAAAGTATATAAATCATAATTTCTACCGACGTATTCAAAAGAATAAAGTCAAAGAGGCTCTTAAACATATGAAGGGTGGTAAATCGGTAGGACCAGATAATATTCCTATATAAGTTTGGAAAATACTAGGAGAAATATGAATCACTTGGCTCATAAGACTATTTAATGAAATATGGAAAAACCTAAAGATGCCCGAGGATTGGAGAGCAAGTACACTTATACTCATATACAAGAACAAGGGAGAAATTCAAAATTGTGCAAATTATCGAGGTATCAAGTTAATGAGCCATACTATGAAATTATGGGAAACAATTATTGAACGCAGGTTAAAACAAGTATCAAGTACAACAGAGAACCAATTTGGATTCGTGCCAGGCAAATCTACTGTTGAAGCGATTCACCTTTTGAGACGTTTTATAGAACATTTTAGAGCAAAAAAGAAAGACCTTCATATGATATTTATTGATATAGAAAAAGCTTATGATAAAGTAACTAGGGAGGTTCTTTGGAGAACTTTGGAAAAAAGAGGTATCTCATTGACATATATTAACCTTATAAGAGACATGTATGATGGTGCAAAAACATGTGTGAGGACTTACGAAGGAATGACAAACTTCTTTGAAGTTAATATTGGGTTACATCAAGGATCAACTTTAAGTCCATACTTATTTATAATGGTGATTGATGAGTTAACAAAACATATTAAAGATGAAGTACCTTGGTGTATGTTATTTGCATATGACTTTGTATTAGTGGAGGAGTTTACGAAAAAAGCTAATAAAAAATTGGAACTATTGAGAGAAACTTTATAAAGTAAAGGCCTCCGACTTAGTAGAACTAAGATAGAATATATGGGATGTAAGTTTGATCATTTGGTTGCCTCATAGGACATAGAAATTAAAATTGGCACACATTGCATTCCCAAAAGGAAAGTTTTAAATACCTAGGGTCAATTTTTCAAAGTGATGGAAGAATTGATGGAGATGTTACACATATAATTAATGCTAGTTGGTTAAAATGGAGAGGAACATCAGGTATTCTTTGTGATAAGAAGATACCATTAAAGTTAAAAGGTAAATATTATAGAGCAGCAATTAGGCCTGCCATGTTTTATGGTTCTGAGTGTTGGGCAGTTAATCATCAACATGTACAAAAGATGTCAGTGATAGAAATGAAGATGTTGAGATGGATGAGTGGTCATACAAAAAAAGACCGTATACATAATGAAGTTATTAGAAACAAATTAGGAGTGACACCAATAGAGGATAAAATGAGAGAACATTGTTTAAGATGGTTTGGACATATAGAAAGAAGATCAAAAGAAGAACCTGTAAGAAGGTTAGAAAAACTAATTTTGAAAAGTTAAAGGTAGAGGACGATCACAAAAGTGTTGGAAAGAAACAATAAAAAATTATCTAGCTTATTGGGAGTTAACTGCTAACATGACACATGATAGGAATCTGTGGAAACAAAGAATCCATGTAGCCGACCCTGTCTAGTATGGGAAAAGGCTTAGTGGTTGTTGTTGTTGTATTTAACTTATATAATAAAACAATCCCATTCTTGTTGCCTCATAGCTAAGAGGGTGAAGAAAGCACCATTTTACCGAGAACAACCAATTCTAATTCCAAACTCATGAATCGTATATATCATTGGGTCAGCAAGATCACGAGATGTTTCTGGGAGTCACGTGAAAGTGCCAAGATAATTCTGTGCTCCAAGAGATCGTAGGAGACACTGCAAAAGACAGATTGATGACATGCATTAATTAAATCCTGCAAAAGTTTGTCTTGCAGTTGGTAAGTTTAATCAAGTATTAATCTTATTAGGTTTGCCAAGAACACAGAAAACTACAACCCAGAGTATACTCGATCCCACATAGTGTGGAAGGAGGCTTGGTTTTGGCCGGACATTGCTGTTGTCAAAAGAAAACCTTTGCATTTACAGATTTTATAGGGTCTACGCGGTGTACATATTCCGGATACTCCTGCATCACGATGACCAGTTCTGATCGTCTTTCATTGATGAACAAACAGTGATCCTCGACTTGTCCTATTATATATATATATATATATATATAAAGAGAGAGAGGGAGGGGACGGTGGAACGTCGAATAAAGTGCAGAATCCTTAAATAGCTAAATATTTCCAGTTTTTTTGTAAAACGGGGGAAAACACGAAAGCCACTGGTGGCCGAAAACGGCATGTCTCTTCTTGGATTTTTGCTTTTTTCTTTTCTTTTTGTTATAAGAGGCAGAAGACTAACACACCTGCACCCTCAGAAAGTCGGAACTCAGGAATAGAGCGCCTTGCCGTTGGCCTAGTGCTCTTGGTGCTCCTGCATTTGTTCTTAAATCAAACAACGACGCGGAAAATTTTTCAATCAAATCCTTCGTTCATCGATGGCAATAGCGCACGCCATTCCCATCTTCCTCCTTTTCTCCTTCCTCACCGCCCGATCCGACCCGGACATCAACGTCTGGCCAAAACCCCGCAGCGTACGATGGAGCGCCGGCCGACCAGCAATCCTCCTCTCCCGGTCGTTCCGGATTCTTTGTCCTTCCCACCCTTATCTCCAAGACTCTGTCCGAAGCTATCTCCACCTTATTCGTTCGGAACAATGGCGTCCGATCCGTCCATTCCCCGTCAATCTCACCTCTTCGTCTATGGAAACTCTGTCCATCGTCGTGAGGGACACAAACGCTGACTTGCAGCACGGCGTAGACGAGTCGTACAATTTGTCCGTTCCTGACGGAGGAGGGACGGGGAGTCTCAGGGCAAAGACGGTATGGGGAGCCATGCGGGGGCTGGAGACGTTCTCGCAGATGGTCTTCGGCCGGCCGCCGGTGGTGCCGGCGGGGATCGAAGTTTTCGATGCCCCTCTGTTTTCTCACCGGGGGTTGCTTCTGGATACGTCTCGTAACTTTTATCCGATTCCAGATATTTTGCGGACTATCCGTGCCATGAGCCACAATAAGATGAACGTGTTCCATTGGCACATTACCGACCAGCACTCATTCCCCATTCTTTTACCTTCCGAGCCGGAGCTTGCCAGGAAGGGATCGTACGGCGCCGGGATGCAGTACTCTCCGGCGGATGTTAGGAGGATAGTCGAGTTTGGAAAGAGACATGGCGTCCGTGTGTTGCCGGAGATTGATGGCCCAGGTAAGGCATCCGTCCTTTCGGTTCAATAACCAAATCGAATGAAATGACTTCAAAACAGAACTATCTTAGAATTCAATACTCAAAACGAACCAAATCGAATGCAATGACGTCAAAACAGAACTATCTTAGAAAATGCTCAAAACGAACCAAATTACGCATGGTCGGTTCAATAACCAGTTGGTTCTGCTTCGGTTTTAACTTTTAGCTGAATTGAGCTAGCCTCTAGTTGTTTGTCACCACCCCCCTTATCTCTTACCTGTTGCTTCAGCAGCCCAAAGTTCAATATTCAGTTCAGAATCAAGGGCAAAGCAAACATGCCAAACACCAATCCGTTTCTTCAGAGGAAAAATGGCACTTGTTTGCTTCCCCTGCCGACTCTTCTCTCCCGCTACAAAGTCTGTAGTTTTGCTTCCCTTTACCACTAACTCCATAGCTGGTTTTGTTCTTCAGCACACACGGCGTCATGGGGAGAAGCATACCCGGAGATTGTGACATGCTTGAACGCCTTCTGGTCGCCGCCGGGAACCAGTTGGGCGGACAGGTTCGCGTCGGAGCCGGGAAGCGGGCAGTTGAACCCACTCAACCCCAAGACATACAACGTTGTCCGGAACGTCATCAAGGACGTGGCCTCCCTCTTTCCCGACTCCATGTATCATGCAGGAGGGGACGAGGTTGTTCCGTACTGCTGGGAGTCGGACGCCGCTGTCCAACACTTCTTGTCCCAAGGGGGAACGTTGTCACAACTCCTCCAGAAATACATCGATGGCACTCATGATTACATCCTCTCACGAAACAAAACGAATGTAATCTACTGGGAGGACGTCCTGCTTGATTCCACCGTAAAGGCAGACAACTTGTCCAAGGACACCATAATTCTTCAGACATGGAACAATGGCCCCGACAACACCAAACGGATTACATCGGCTGGCTATCGGACCATAGTCTCGTCTGCAGAATTCTACTACTTGGATTGCGGCCATGGTTCGTTTCTCGGCAACGACAGCCGGTATGATCGGCAGACCGCCCGGGAAGAGAACAAGACACAGCCGTTCAACTACGATGGTGGACAAGCTGGTTCTTGGTGTGGACCGTTCAAGACATGGCAAAGAGTTTATGTCTACGACATCACACATGGACTAAGTGAGGCCGAAGCAAAGTTGGTGCTGGGGGGTGAGGTTGCACTCTGGTCTGAGCTGGCTGACGCCACCGTCTTGGACGCACGGGTTTGGCCGCGAGCTTCTGCAATGGCGGAGGCATTGTGGTCTGGCAATAGAGATAAGGATGGTAGAAAGAGGTATGCCGACGCTATAGATCGCTTGAATGAATGGAGATATAGGATGGTAGGCAGAAGGATAGGCGCCGAGCCTTTGCAGCCTCTGTGGTGCTTGTACAATCCAGGCATGTGTAACTATGATCAGTGAGTGACAAGAAAAAAACCATGATCAGTGAGAGAGAGAGAGAGAGAGGCTGGTGGTTTTGAATCACATATTTCCCCCTCATTTGGACTTTATAAGTAAATTATTTGGATAAAGAATAAAGCCTACCACCTTTCATTAAGCGTGTAAGGCGCCACTTATGGTATGGTAGGTAGGTAGGTCTGGGAAACAAAAGCTGTCTGCAGTCTGGCTCTCTTCTCGTGTTTGAGCTCGTTCACTATCAGTTACTGATCTTCCTGAATCAAACTCAAGCTCACTATTCCGCTACGAGCAAAACGTCAACAGTGATTTTCCTTCATCACGGCTCGTATTAACTAGTTTAGTCAAAGTGTGTCCTGAGGACGTTTGGGTCCGGAAAGGCAACTGGTGAGATATTCCCCTACCTCATAACATAGCAGGGTTTCTTTATGATACATCTTCGAAGAAAAGATCAATCGACTCTTACCAAGAGAAAGGTCGAATCAAGATGAAGCTTTAAGCAATTAAGGAGTTCCTGCGATCAAAGACTAACCAGAAGACAGGCAACTGATTTTCATACATCCAGCACTTCTAACGCTTCATACCCCAAGATTTCAATGGTCAAAACCAAGTAGCGGAATGCAAGCTCCCTAAATCTAAACCTGCCAGGTTCCGGGTAAGCCAGGACCATTGGTTCCAAACCAGCAGTTCTGGTTCCACAACCAGAACCAGAACCAATAATGGGGATTTGGTTGAATTCTCAGTTTCAGCTTCAAGCCAGTTCCGGTTTAGGTTGAATTCCACTTTTCTTTGGAAAAATAAGGGATTTGAAACAGAAACCTTGAATTTGTGGCTTCAGACTTTCAGTTCTCCGATAGATTGGACCAGAACCAAATCATGTACAGACCCTGTTCTGGTTTGATTATGGTTCTGGTTCCACCAGTTCCGGACATGACCAGTTCTACTTGGGGTCCAGGTCTGGTTCAACACGCCCAGTGGGGTCAGGACCGGGCATGTTTACCTAAATCACTAATTACGAAGGGAGGTCGAAGTGTAACACAAGCACAAACATGCAACATTAAAGAGAGTGCAACAGAATGCAAGCATCACCAACTCCATACCTCAAATTAAAGAAGCTCAGCACATGAAGTTTACCCAACGTATGAAGTGTACAAAGGCAAAAAAACACTGGACAGGACACGACCTCACGCGACAAATACTCCTGTTATATCATCCCATTGAGGAAACTTTTAATTACAGAAATGTTCGTACACGTTCCTTTTGTTTTAATCGTGAAAATCCAAAGCACAGCAGAAACAGCTGAAATACAATAATATCCATTCAATATATTGAAAAAGAAGAGTATCCAAAACTTAACCTGATATGATGAATCATAACCAAGATCAAATGGAAAAACTTTACACTAATAGGCATGTCTGCATTCCCAGGAAGGTCTATCCTTTGAGGCACATAAGTTTACCAACAATTAGCAATGATTTATACATTGCACATGAGAGAGAACAAAAGCAACAAAAGAGAGAAACTTGCCTACAGTACAGAGAAGTCATGTTGGATCAGAAACAAATGCAAGATAAAATATATGCTGCAACCTTCGATGAAAAAGCTTCGCCTCCTACGACCCCTTTGAGTACCTTGCTTCTGTTGCTTCTGGTCGGCAATCACCTCAACAATTTAATGAAGCAACAAAGTCCTGAAGGTGCACTGCAAGCCGCTAAGCCTGACAGCAACAATTAGCTAGAGGATGCATTGGACAAAGGAGTTCATGCCATATGTGTGTGTTTGGGTGTGTAAAGACTGCTAATAGAACTTGAGAAGTGTATGATGGTGACACACTGAAGAGTGTTTTCAAGCACGATAATGCAGTTTAAGGAAATGTTTAGAATCTTTAGATTGCTAGTGCAGCAAATGTTCTATCCTTATCGCAGAGTTTATCATGTGGGTAATATATAGACCTAGGAACTTTTTAATTCAATGGACAGAATATTAAGCTGTCCAAAATTTGTTCATGTTAGACAACAACAACTAAGCCTTTTTCCATACTAGATGGGGTCGGCTACATGGATTCTTTGTTTCCACATACCTCTATCATGTGCCATGTTAGCAGTTAACTCACAATAAGCTAGATCATTCTTTATTGTTTCTTTCCAATACTTTTGTGGTCGTCCTCTACCTCTTTTAATACCTTCCAAATTTAGTTTTTCATACCTTCTTACAAGTTCTTTTGATCTTCTTTCTATATGTCCAAACCATCTTAAACGACATTCTCTCATTTTATCCTCTAGTGCCACTCTTAATTTGTTTCTAATAACCTCATTATGTATACGGTCTTTTCTTACTCATCCATCTCAACATCTTCATTTCTGTTACATACATCTTTTGTACATGTTGATAGTTAACTGCCCAACACTCATAACCATAAAACATGTCATGTCTAATTGCTGCTCTATAATATTTACCTTTTAATTTTAATGGTATCTTCTTATCACAAAGAATAGATGCTCTTCTCCATTTTAACCAACGAGCATTAATTCTATGAGTAATATCTACATCAATTCTTCCATTTACTCTGAAAAATTGACCCTAGGTATTTAAAACTTTTCTTTTGGGGGATGCAATATGTGCCAATTTTAATTTTTATGTCCTCTGAAGTAACCAAATGATCAAACTTACATTCCATATATATTATGTCTTTGTTCTACTAAGTCGGAGGCCTTTGCTTTCTAATGCTTTTCTCCATAGTTCCAATTTTCTATTAACTTTTTCCTTAGACTCTTCCACTAACACAATGTCATCTGCAAATAACATGCACCAAGACACTTATCTTAAATATGTTTTGTTAACTCATCAATCATCATTATAAATAAGTATGGACTTAAAGTTGATCCTTGATGTAACCCAATATTAACTTCAAAGAAGTCTGTCGTTCCTTCATGAGTCCTCACACATGTTTTTGCACCATCGTACATGTCTCTTATAAGGTTAATGTATGTCAATGGGATGCTTTTTTTTTTCCAAGGTTCTCCAAAGAACCTCTCTCGGTACCCTATCATAAGCTTTTTCTAGATCAATAAATTGTTAAACAAGTTTATATGTTATGTAATGGGTCCACGGGTCGTGAAATGAGTCTGTTAGGGGTCTAGATCCATTTAGGTGTAGATAAGATTAAGTGAGGGCATTTTTTGTATTCAAGTTATAATCACTTATAAATAAGTGATTAGGGCAAATCGTGTAAACAGGAAAGATAGCCGTATGGAGCAGTCGGCTGCCAACTTCTTGGTAAAGTCGATTGGGGGGATGCCTCCAATCGATCATGCATTGTAAGTTCTTCTTTAATTCATGTTAATAAAGTGGTTTTTGTTTAATATGGTATCAGAGCCTATATGACTGTTTTTTATGAAATCTAGAGAAGAAGTTCAGATTATGAGAAGGTTGTGATTCAGCATTGATAAAGATTGAATTGCTGCCACAGAAACGAACAGATTTTATATCAACTCCAGGGCATAGAAGATATTTATTGTGATTTCATCAAGGTACTTGAAACACAAATTGATTATTTTATTTATAGAAAAAAAGATAGAGCGTGTTGTAAAGATTGTAAGGTAATTCTAAGAGAAAGCTTAACCACCCAACATCGACTTTTAGTTATGGATTTATAAATAAAAAAATGGACAAAGAAGAAAAGAGTGCATCGAGATATTCGGACTAAATGGTGGAACCTCAAAAGCAAGAAAGATGTGTTAGAGATATCTAAGGGAGGTGTACCGGCATAAAAAGAAGCTTGGTGGTGGAGTGAAGTAGTGCAAAATAAAATCAAGGCAAAGAGGGCATGCTACAAATTAAATTATGCCAAGAAAACTAGTGAAACTTTAGAAGCTTATAAGAAAGCAAAGAAATAAGCGAAAAAAGCCGTTAGTGAAGCAACAGCTAAGATTTGGGAGGAATTATATAAAAAACTCAACTCAAAAGAGGGTGAAAGAGATATTTTTAGGATAGCTAGGGCTAGAGATAAGAAAACTAAAGATCGTAATTCTGTTAGATGCATAAAAGACGAGGATGAAAAAATTCTAGTGGCAAATGATGATATAAGAAATAGATGAAAAAACTTTTTTTATAATCTTTTTAATGAAAATAAAGATGTTAGTATTAGTTTAGGAGATTTAGCCAAGTCAGAAAAGTATATAAACCACAATTTCTAACGACGTATTCAAAAGAACGAAGTCAAAGAGGCTCTTAAACATACAAAGGGTGGTAAATCGGTAGGACCTGATAATATTCCTATAGAAGTTTGGAAAATACTAGGAGAAATAGGAATCACTTGGCTCACAAGACTATTTAATGAAATATGAAAAAACCAAAAGATGCCCGAGGAATGGAGAGCAAGTACACTTATACCCATATATAAGAACAAGGGAGACATTCAAAATTGTGCGAATTATCGAGGTATCAAGTTAATGAGTCATACTATGAAATTATGGGAAAGAATTATTGAACGTAGGTTAAGACAAGTATCAAGTACAACAGAGAACCAATTTGGATTCATGCCAGGCCGATCTACTATTGAAGCGATTCACCTTTTGAGACGTCTTATGGAATATTTTAGAGCAAAAAAGAAAGACCTTCACATGATATTTATTGATCTAGAAAAAGCTTAAGATAGGGTACCGAGGGAGGTTCTTTAGAGAACTTTGGAAAAAAGAGGTATCCCATTGACATATATTAACCTTATAAAAGACATGTATGATGGTGCAAAAACATGTGTGAGGACTCATGAAGGAACGACAAACTTCTTTGAAGTTAATATTGGGTTACATCAAGGATCAACTTTAAGTCCATACTTATTTATAATGGTGATGGATGAGTTAACAAAACATATTCAAGATGAAGTACCTTGGTGTATGTTATTTGCAGATGACATTGTATTAGTGGAGGAGTCTAAGGAAAAAGTTAATAGAAAATTGGTACTATGGAGAGAAACATTAGAAAGCAAAGGCCTCCGACTTAGTAGAACAAAGACACAATATACGGAATGTAAGTTTGATCATTTGGTTACTTCAGAGGACATGGAAATTAAAATTGGCACACATTGCATTCCCCAAAAGGAAAGTTTTAAATATCTAGGGTTAATTTTTCAGAGTGATGGAAGAATTGATGGAGATGTTATACATAGAATTAATGCTGGTTGGTTAAAATGGAGAGGAGCATCAGGTATTCTTCGTGATAAGAAGATACCATTAAAGTTCAAAGGTAAATATTATAGAGCAGCAATTAGGCCTGCCATGTTTTATGGTTCTGAGTGTTGGGCAGTTAATCATCAACATGTACAAAAGGTGTCTGTGACAGAAATGAAGATGTTGAGATGGATG
Source organism: Brasenia schreberi (assembly GCA_036023115.1). Classification (NCBI taxonomy): domain Eukaryota; kingdom Viridiplantae; phylum Streptophyta; class Magnoliopsida; order Nymphaeales; family Cabombaceae; genus Brasenia; species Brasenia schreberi. The sequence goes on along the minus strand of JAYKKT010000085.1, from coordinate 19,417,602 downwards.
AGTGGTCATACAAAAAAAGACCATATACATAATGAGGTTATTAGAAACAAATTAGGAGTGACACCAATAGAGGATAAAATGAGAGAATACCGTTTAAGATGGTTTGGACATATAGAAAGAAGATCAAAAGAAGAACATGTAAGAAGGTTAGAAAAACTAAATTTAGAAAGTATTTAAGAGGTAGAGGACGACCACAAAAGTGTTGGAAAGAAACAATAAAGAATGATCTAGCTTATTGGGAGTTAAACTGCTAACATGGCACATGATAGGGATCTGTGGAAACAAAGAATCCATGTAACCGACCCTGTCTAGTATGGGAAAAGGCTTAGTTGTTATTGTTGTTGTTGTAGAAGTCGTGGGACAGATCTGTTTGACTGATCTGCATCAAGGTGTCGTTAGCAGTCTTGTAAACATATAGTGGGACAGATCTGTTTGGCTGATCTGCATCATGTTGTCATGGGACAAATTGGGGGCGTTTGATGATTCAAAATCTTTTTTTGTGAGGTTCATCATAAGCAAATCAGAATTCAGAAATCAACATTGGTGTGTTGATTCTGATTGTTGATTAACTCATTTTTTGTACGGTTCATCATAAGCTTATCAGAAATCAGAAATCGTGGTTCAAATTTCTTTTTTGTATGATTCAGATCTTGAAGTATAGATTCTTGACATCACAATCGGATCTTGAAGTCACCATTCTTCTGTGTTTGCTGATTCTGACTTATAGATTCATATCTATTTCTACGAGACACTTGAAATTCAATAAAGCAAATCAATTTTTTGGCAGCTTCAACAAACCAGATTGGATAAGTTCCATTATACCTTTTTTTTGACTAATGGCTGACAAAGGAAAAGGAATTGACAACTCCTTACACAGGTGAAATGTCCTATTCATTGGAAAAACCAGAAAATTTCCAGATTACATCTACTAACTTAGATGACAGAAATTATTTGGAATGGTCTCGATCCGTAGAACTTGCTATTATAGCAAGGGGGAGATGGGCTCACCTAATGGGCCAAATACCAATTCCAGAGACTCATGATGCACATTACCATACCTAGAGAAGAGATGATGCTTTAATATAATCTTGGTTATTACAGTCGGTGATTCCACCCATTGTGAAGACCTTTATGTTTCTAGAATCAGCTCATGAGATTTGGTATGTTGTCTCAAAAGCGTACTCTCGGAAGAAAAATGTTGTAAAGGAGTATGAAATTCATGAACAAAAAATGTAAACAAGGTGCGCGGTCTATCAGTGAATACTATGCAGATTTAAGAGGACTCTATGATGAACTTTATTTTACAAATATAAAGTGTTCCTCCTGTCATACAGAAAGAAATGCTGAAATCGAAAAGAAAAAGGTTTTTAATTTACTGTGGGGTGTTAACTCAGAGTTCGAGTCTATAAAACTGAATATTTTGGGCAGAGAAGAACTTCCTTCACTTGACACAGTCTATTCTTTATTAATCAGAGAAGAAGATCGTAGGAACCTTGAAAGAGATAGTGTTTCAGTTACAAATCAATATGCTCTTCAATCACAGAAAGATAACACTTATTATCGTGGCAGAGGTGGACAAAACAATAGAGGACGTGGACGAGGAAGATTTAATTCTGATGATAAAGATAAGCTTATATGCTCTCATTATGGAAAAACGAGGCATACCAAAGAATACTGTTGGGAATTAAATGGAAGGCCAGATTTTACTAGAAATAGAAACTCCTCAGCTCACTCTACAGAAATTTCCACTCCCAGTTCAGAAGGTATTCAAGCGATTATTAAAAAGATAGAAGGACTGGAATCAAAGTTATTAGAAAACTCTGCATCATCCTCCAATTTATCACAAGCTACAACAGTTCAAGCATCTCACACAGAGAAGGGTAATACTTCATCTCCCTCTAATTCCATAACTTAGATAATTGATTCAGGGACTACATATCACATGGTGAGAGATATATCTTATTTTTCAAAATACAGATCACTTAAAACACTGGAACCCATTAAGTTGGCAGATGGATCTAATCCTTATATGGTTGGACAGGGAAGTGTGCCCCTACCTTTTTCATCGTTACAATCAGTCTACCATGTTCCCAGTTTTCCCATAAACTTACTTTCAGTCAATGCCTTAACTCGTACTATGAACTGTAGAATAACATTTGATTCTACTGGTTGTGTATTTCAGGATCTGAAGACGGAGAAAATCTTTGGTCATGGTAAACTACGAAGGGGATTATACATCCTGGAGGATAATTTACAGCATACAACTTATAATACTTCAGATACAGCAGTTCAGGATGCAGAACTTCGTCTGTGGCATTGTCGTCTGGGTCATTTTCTCGTGTCAAAACTTCATTATGTTCTTCCTCATCTTAGAGTTGAGTCAAATAAACCACATTTTCAATGTGATGTATGTCAGCTTGAAAAACATCAGCGAGCCTCTTATCCTTTAAGTGACTCTAAGAGCTCTCAACCATTTGCACTTCTTCATTCAGATATATGGGGTCCCAGTCCAGTTACTTCATATTTTGGTCATAAATACTTTGTTTCCTTTATTGATGATTGTACTCGTCTCACTATTGTCTATTTAATAAAATCAAAGTCTGAAATTTCTACTATCTTCCCAATTGTGCATAAATTTATTCTTACTCAGCTTCATGCTTCTGTGAAAATTTTACGTTCTGATAATGGGGGGAGTATATTGGCAGACATTTACAAACATATTTACACACACATGGCATTTTTCATCAAACTTCTTGTTCTTATACTCCTCAGCAAAATGGTGTTGCTGAGAGAAAGAATCGTCATATTCTGGAAGTTGCCAGGAGTCTATTACTCTAAAATAATGTTCTTAAATGTTATTGGGGAGAAGTTATTCTTACTGTTGTTCACTTGATTAATAGGATGCCTACTAATGTTCTTAAAGGTGAAAGTCCGTTGAAATACCTCGATCAAAACTCAAAACCTTTTCATCTAGTTCCTAGAATTTTTAGCTGCTCATGCTTTGTACATATTCATTTGCCTAACCGTGATAAATTGAATCCTAGATCTGTCAAGTGTATCTTTCTTGGTTATTCAAATTCTCAAAAGGGCCATAAATGTTATGATCCGATTCTTAAAAAAATGTATGTATCTATGGATGTCACATTCAGTGAATCTATTCCATATTATGCTTCCAAGGGAGAATCGAGTCTATCTCAGCATCATTCTCCGTATGTTCTTCCTCTAATTCCTAGTGAAGCAGAAAGTATTATTGGTGATAATGAAGCAGAATCCCAAAGAACGGAAATTTTGATGTATAAGAGAGGATCAAGGAATATTGTTTATCCCTAAGAAAGAACAGTACAACATCAAATCACTAAAGAGATTTCTCCTGATTCAGATCCTCAAAAAGAAGAAGATCTAGACATTCCTATTGCCATTCGCAAAGGTAAACGTATATGTGCCTATTATCCGATTTCTAATTGTGTTTCATATAGAAATACTTCTCAGAATTTTCAGAAGTTTGTTATGAATGCTGATAAAGTGAAGATTCCTTCCAAATTTGAAGAATCAATCACTTGCCCTTTATGGAAAGCTGTAATTGAAGAAGAGTTGAATGCTCTATTGAAAAATAACACTTGGACCATCACACAGCTACCTTCTGATAGAAATATTGTACAATGCAAATGGGTGTTTACTATTAAGTATAAGGCAGATGGTACTATTGAGAGATATAAAGCATGGCTATTAGCTAAAGGTTACACTCATCCTATGATGTAGATTATCGTGAGACATTTGCATCAGAAGCTAAACTCAACAAGATGAGAATATTTTTGCACTAGCGCTAAAACCAAAACTGGCCATTTCTTCGCTTTGATGTTAAAAATGTCTTTCTCCTAGTATGGAGCAACTTACACAGGAGGAAGTTTATATGGAAATTCCCACTGAGATACTGATTCAAATTCTGAAGGGTAAATAAAGGTGTGCGAGTTAAAGAAGGCTTAAAACAATCCCCAAGTGCTTTGGTTTAGAAGATTCACCAAAGCAATGGTTTCCCTGGGATACGGAACATTAAGTCTTGAGGTAGATCTCTATTTTTAAGACGTTCTGAGAAGATAAACTATCGTAGTTTTCCTTGTGTATGTGGATGACATCATGTGGTAATGATAACAAAGGACTAGAATGAGATTAGCGAATCTACATCAAATGAATCTTCACAGACTATTTGATCTTAAAGATCTGGGCAGACTTCACTATTTTTTGGGTATAGAAGTACTCTATTCCAACAAAGGTATTTTTTTGACTCAGCGAAAATATTTGTTGGATCTTCTTGTAGAAACAAATATGCTAGAATTTTAATTGAGTGGATACTCCTATGGAAATAAACCAAAAGTTGTTTGGTAAACTTATATATTTAACCATTACTCGTCCAGATATCACATATGCAGTTGGCATTGTTAGCATATAGTGAGGAATTCAGAAATGTTCATAAATATCAGAAGTTGGTTGGTAAACTTATATATTTAACCATTACTCATCCAGATATCACATATGCAGTTGGCATTGTTAGCAGATCTACGCATTCTCCTACCAAGAGACATATGGATGCAGTGTATAGAATTCTACGATACCTTAAATCGATATCTGGTATGGGCCTACTTTATTCCAAATCATCAATTCAACAACTTATGATTGATATTTATTCAGATGTAGATTGGGCTAGATCTCAAGATGATCGAAAATCAACTACGGGATATATAACATTACTTGGTGGAAATATTATATTTTTGAGAAGTAAAAAGCATACTGTAGTTGCCAGATCTACCGCGGAAGCCGAATACAGAGCCATAACTCAAGCGATGTGTGAAGGCAAATGAGTCGCGTCTCTAATCAGTGAACTGAGATTTAATCCTATACATCCTATACCACTATATTGTGACAGCAGTGCAGCAATCCAAATGGCGTCTAATCCTGTATATCATGAAAGGACCAAACATATTGAAATTGACTGTCATTTTATCAGAGAGAAGATAGCTCTTCAAGAATTCAAATTGGAAAATGTTAAATCAGCATATCAGAGAGCTGATTTTTTTACTAAAGCTATTGCTAGCAGACAACTCAAAGATATGTTATCTAAGTTGGGTGTACTCAATATCTTTCACCCAACTTGAGGGGGAGTGTTAAAAAAGTTTATATGTTATGTAATAGGTCCACACGTCGTGAAATGAGTCTATTAGGGGTCCAGATTCATTTAGGTGTAGATAAGATTAAGTGAGGGCATTTTTGGTATTCAAGTTATAATCACTTATAAATAAGTGATTAGGGCAAATCGTGTAAACAGGAAAGATAGCCTTGTGGAGCACTCGGCTGCCAACTTCTTGGTAAAGTCAATTAGAGGAATGCCTCCAATCGATCATGCATTGTAAGTTCTTCTTTAATTCATGTTAATAAAGTGGTTTTTTGTTTAATATAAATATCACGTGAAGGTCTTTCTTTTTTGCTCTAAAATGTTCCATAAGACATCTCAAAAGGTAAATCGCTTCAACAATAGATATGCTTGACATGAATCTAAATTGGTTCTGTGTTGTACTCGATACTTGTCTTAACCTACGTTCGATAATTCTTTCTCACAATTTCATAGTATGGCTCGTTAACTTGATACCTCGATAATTCGCACAATTCTGAATGTCTCCCTTATTCTTATATATGGGTATAAGTGTACTCACTCTCTATTCCTCTGGCATCTTTTGGTTTCTTCATATTTCATTAAATAGTCTTGTGAGCCAAGTAAAATCCCTGAATTCATTTTATTGAAATTAGCAAATAATTTGTACCCAATCAACCACAGAAGGTTAGTTTTAGTTTTCAATGTTACACATAATGTGTTTATATAAATAGGAATTTAAGTTACCACCATCCAATGGCTAGAAAACTAGTCGTTGGATGCTTCCTGGTTGTGAAGGATTGACCCAACGGCTACTAGTTGGGCCCTGCTGACCCCGGTGGTATGGTGTTGGTGGCTTGGGTCTGCTGGGACCTGATTATAACATAAACTTATGGGCCCTATTTGCTCAAGCCTATTACATTTTAATATCACTTCTCAAATTTAGAGTGTGTGTGCTAAAGTTTGTTTCAATCCTTTATGTGTGAACCTACACTGCTTGTTCCAAAATGAGTGTTCAACTGCAAAAGTCTTTTCCAAAGTTTTCATCTTATTTTTCTTCGATCCTTTTCTATATGTGTAGAACTCATCCTTGTGATCTACCTTCGGGCATACATACAACAAAACTTATAGAATTAAACCTCAATGAAAGTATTAAGATCACATAAGTACAAACTTAAAAACATGTGTTTTTAAAAGAAGGAAACATTAATCACCTAAATAGGATTGTCAAATATAATAAATTCATGAATCACCACAAACTCATGATATTACAAAAAGGTCTTGGTATACCAAACAAGTTTTAAGACTAAGCTAAAACCCGAGTTTTAAGGACAAACTCGAACCCGAACAAGCTTTAAGACTAAGCTTAAACCATAAAAAATAATCAAATGCCAAGGCCCTTAAATAACTCACAATCTCAAAAGTAATTCTAGGATTCTAAGGACAAAATAATCCACCAAGATGATCAAAAAAAGGTTTTAAATATATACTAAAAGATGTATAATCAAATTAATGTTTTTCAATAATCTTTTCAATATAAATAAAAGGTTTGTCTAAAAAAAACAAGAATTCTTTGAATGCAATTTTTATCATTCGCACAAAATGCTTACTTTGAAGTTAATATTGGGTTACATCAAGGATCAACTTTAAGTCCATACTTATTTATAATGGTGATGGATGAGTTAACAAAACATATTCAAGATGAAGTACCTTGGTGTATGTTATTTGCAGATGACATTGTATTAGTGGAGGAGTCTAAGGAAAAAGTTAATAGAAAATTGGAACTATGGAGAGAAACATTAGAAAACAAAGGCCTCCGACTTAGTAGAACAAAGACAGAATATATGGAATGTAAGTTTGATCATTTGGCTACTTCAGAGGACGTAGAAATTAAAATTGGCACACATTGCATTCCCCAAAAGGAAAGTTTTAAATACCTAGGGTCAATTTTTCAAAGTGATGGAAGAATTGATGGAGATGTTACACATAGAATTAATGCTGGTTGGTTAAAATGGAGAGGAGCATCAGGTATTCTTTGGGATAAGAAGATACCATTAAAATTAAAAGGTAAATATTATAGAACAGCAGTTAGGCCTGCCATGTTTTATGGTTCTGAGTGTTGGGCAGTTAATCATCAACATGTACAAAAGATGTCTGTGACAAAAATGAAGATGTTGAGATGGATGAGTGGTCATACAAGAAAAGACCGTATACATAATGAGGTTATTAGAAACAAATTAAGAGTGGCACCAATAGAGGATAAAATGAGAGAACATCGTTTAAGATGGTTTGGACATATAGAAAGAAGATCAAAAGAAGAACCTGTAAAGGGGTTAGAAAAACTAAATTTGGAAAGTATTAAAAGAGGTAGAGGACGACCACAAAAGTGTTGGAAAGAAACAATAAAGAATGATCTAGCTTATTGGGAGTTAACTGCTAACATGGCACACGATAGAGATCTGTGGAAACAAAGAATCCATGTAGCCGACCCCGTCTAGTATGGGAAAAGGCTTAGTTGTTGTTGTTGTTGTTGTTGTTGTTGTTGTTGCACAAAATGCTTAAAATATACCAAATGAATAATCAATACTCAAGGCAAGACTCTTTTTATACATTATTTTCAAATACTTGTATCAGGCACAAGATTATCAAGATAACAATAAGTGCATTTTCAACATTAACTCATCTTCAACCAATAGTCAACAACATGAAGCACTTTAGTCACAAAGGTCTTCGACAAAAGGCCAACAAACGTGACATATAGCTATAACACGAAGATTTTAATCACATAAAAATGCAACTTCAAAGTTATCAAGATCACAAAATATCAAATAACAATAAGTACATCTTAAAACATTAACTGATCTCCAACCAATAGGAAACAACACAAAGCATCTTAACACAAAGATCTTCAATAAAAGGCCAACAAAAGTGACATATAGCCACAACACAGACATCTTAATCATACAAAGATGCAGTTTATTGTCTAAAAAATAGTCTACCCTCATAAAAAGAAGTCAATGAATCAATATGTTAAATATCATATTTCATCATTATATGCCTTTCTCTATCAAGGCACCACCGCCACCATCACCACCGCCAGCGCCACCACCACCACCGCCGCCGCCACCACCAAAGACTGCCGTCCACCACCACCACATCACCACCACCTCCACCACCGCTGTCGCCACCACCACTACCGTTAGTTTACCGGCCGCCGCCGCCACCACCACCACCACTTACCATTACACCGATGCCGCCACCCCCACCACCGCCACCATCACCACTACCTCCACCACCTCCACCACCGCCACCACCACCGCCGCCACCACGACACCACTCAGCCACCACCACACCGCCACCACCGCCGCCCACCACCACTGACCGCGCCACCACCACCACCACTATCACCACCGCCGCTACCACCACCACCACCATCACCACCGCCACCATTTCACACCATGCACCACTACCATCACCAGTACACCACTCATCACCACCACCACCACACCATAAAGCTGATGCTATTTATTATTATGCTTCCACTAATTATTAATAGGCAAATTATACTAAAGGATATTTGTTGGTCAATTTTAAAAAAAAATATTGGCGACACATCCTACCTCCATCCTTATCATATGGTTTAGCCAGATAGGATTATGTCTTATCCTATATTAATTATACTATCATATCTTATACTCATCTTATCCATCTTATCTGTCATACCATACTATGGAAGCAGCACTAGAACATACCAAAGTAATTAAGAGCTGTTTATTGTAGGCTGATATCCATTAGATGTAATTACTATGAAGTAGCCCAGTTCTGGCACTCACTTCATGCAACATGCCCTCATTAAGAAATGATTCGTTGGTAAAATCACCATCTTACCCAAATTACAGAACTTTAAATAAGCTTGCAACTTTTACATGATATTTAAGTAAGAAGACGAATCTCAAACTTGAAATTTCTAGTCTGTCAGATACGTTTCAGTGCCCAAACTTGGAGCTTGCACCCAGAGTTTTTGAGAGTTAAGTTACATTTTAGTTGTTTAATTATATTCCCCTGTCCTAAACTGGGGACAGCAGAAAATGCAAACGAATTTACTTGATAAATTATGATAATTGATTCGCTTGGTAAAAAATTTAATACGTGTTTTTTGATGGAATGTCCGAATACAAACCGGTCCAAAATAGAACAGGTCTACATGCATTGGATTTGATTTGGTGATCTACAACTATTGAAGTTTTACACAAAAATTCCTGACTTCAATAATTAGCTTTTCATAACAAAAATATATATATATATGAATCCCAGAATAAAAAAAATGTGTTGATTACATCCCATGTTAGAAAATTAAGGGGACTGTGGACTCGTGACATTATTTTTCATTGTATCTAGTAGTTCATTATACCACATCTCTCATATTTAGCATGATAATTAATGTTCTATGTCTGTCGTTGTATATATCTTGTAGAAATTCATAAAAAATATAGGACACGGTATAAAAAATACATTTAGGCTTTTCAATGTGAAAAAAATGGTACCGCAGAGGAACCTGCTCGTCTCGTTTTAGTGCCTGGGAATTACTCCCAACTCGTCAGTGATTGTGCTGACCATACCCTAGAGATCCTAAAAAAAAGGACTCCAATAGCGGACATGTATTAAAAATCATGTCACGGTTCGCATACCACGTACTGCCGTCTCGAGAGCCCGCCGTCAGGTATCGCCCGTATACGCGCAAAAATGCGCTGCCTATCGCCTTTAGCTGCTATCTAATTTATCGCAGGATCCACGCGCGGCCTCCTGGCCGCTAAATGGAACGATAGTATATATCGCCGTTTACACTTCGTCTCCTCCCTAAGGCTCTATTTATGCCCCCTAGCTTCGGGTCTTTCGTTGATTACTTTCTCGTTTACTACTTTTGCCACGTTTTAGCGATTCAAAATTGGCTTCGGAAGAATGTGAAAAATTCATGTATCCCCACATCTGTAAATGCTATCTCATGAGATACCCAAATGTCACATTTCATTAAAAATCATCATCCCTTTTTAAAGGTGAATGGGTTTCTGAAAAGTATAAGATAACTTCAGGCTACGGCATAATAATTGCATTATTATGTAAATTTTCGCTTCGTTATAACTTCCATCCATAATCGTATTCATTTACTACGTTGCTAGATACACAATCTCTTTGCGGCTTATTCTTGGTCCCCGACTTAATTACTACCGGTGAAAGCTTGATATGGTAAAAATTATTTTTATGTATTAAATTATTAAAATTGTATAAAATTTATTAAAAAATATTTAATTGAAGGCACAAAATAATATTTATATAATACAAAGTTTAGTACAGATTGAGCATTCAACATTGAACAATTGCATCCAAATTCACATATTTTGAAGCAAAAAATGAAATACATTTATATTTTACATATTGTAAATTTGTATCAGCCTATCAGGATCATTAACTAAATAATCATCTTCTCCTTGATGAAGATTCCAAGTTTCTCATTACCTTCTGCTTCAAAATCAAAATCTTCATCTCCTTCATGATGTCGTTGCACTCCTTTCAAATTAATCCATGCAATGTCCTTTTCGGTTAAGAGTGTATTTTCTTCGTTATCTTTCATAAACCACTCATCTAATATATCAAAATTAACAAACTGCTATCTTTGTACGTGTAGTTGTCATATTTGCTAATTTTCATATGTGAGCAAAACGATGAGCTCCATTTCTTTGATTATTTAGTTGAGTCTATGACACCTCAGTGATGTGATATTGTTACTTGATGATATCCCCTTTTTCTCTTACTGGAGACTAACTTTTTAACTAATGCTTGAGCTCCATTTCTCACTTCACATACTGAGTTAAGCCTTACACACGTTGATCATGTTCAACTCAATGGAAGTCATGTAAGGTGAACCCTAAAATAGTGAAGTTGTGAAATGCTCACTCAATGAACCGAGACAACCAAATTGTTTTTTTATTGTTTGCGACTTCATGAAATTAGAAACTGGTAGCAGAAATATACCTAAAAGTTGGCAACAGAAAGGGAAATGATTTTGTCATAATTTTTATTTGTTTATAAATTATTCTTATTCAATAAATGAAATTATAAACCCAAATTTACATGTTACATACACAACTTGCAATCCCAAACAAGCATATCGGAGGATGCCTTGGAGGGAAGTGAAGAGAGGCCAGAAACCTGCAAAAAAAAATTTGAAAAAAAAAATGAAAAAAGAAATTTGATTTTCTGTTTAGCGTATCGCCCGTATCGTACGATACAGTGCGATAACCTATATCATACGATACAGGTTACCGTATCATATCATGGCTTCTCATGATACGATACGTATCACACCGTATCGTACGATACGGTGCGATATGGATAACACTGGTTTAATCTTTTTGTTACTTGAGATCCGTATTTGTCTTTGTTATTAACAAAAACTCCGAGAGTACTTTTTATATGTTGATATTTTATTTATACCATGCCCTAACCCCATTTAATGAGAGTCAAGTCAGCAACCTGTGCTCAGTGGTAGAACTAATCCTGCTTTTGTTAAGCAAATACCAAGAACAATCAATTCAAACACTCAAATGAGGTTACCAATTAATCACCAGAATCAAGGTTTACCAGAATGTTCAGGTAGTGTTGTAAGGAAAGCAGAAAAGTGACAACTAATGGTACAATTATACAAAACTAATTGCCATACTCGGTGATATTTCAACAGTTACAAGGGATTTTTGTTGGCTGAAGCTACAAAGGGACGTTAGTTCCATATTTGTTCAGAGAATAAGCTGCTCAAAAAGTAAAATCTTACGTTTTGAATTTCACAAAGGCAAACATGTGAGACATGCAAGCATGGCCACATAAACACACACACAAATATATATATATAACAATAATTTGTACATATTTTATTTATTTGTGCTTGTGCCTGTATATGTATATATACGAGAGAGATGTTTGAGTAGATCCTAACAAGCCTCGAGCTAGAGTGTGTGAAGTGCAAATCAAAATTGAGGAGAAAAACTAGAAAGTCCATTACTATAATCCAGCTTTCCACAAGCCACACTGCACCAAGGATATATACGTGTGTATCATGCCTAGCACATGTAACACATGTCCCTCACAATAGACTCCTGAGTATTTGATGATGGTGGCAGAAATGTTGTCGATCATATTGTAAAGAGGAGTATCAACACTACGTTCCACCGAGTAGCGATAAGTGAGCTCATATCGCTAACTAGTACATGAGAGACCTATCTCTTATGTATCCAAGACATTGAATACCAATATCAACACCACAATTTTCTACAAAAACCTTTGCATATATGTATCACCTACGTGTCACCTCCTTAAGTACTTTCTGTGAGGCTAGAATATTCACAATTTAGGAGTCGTACTAAACTTATTGACTATATAAGACTAGTTGGGAGGAAGCATAACAAAATCATGGTGGGCGCGATACCTCTCTTGGGATGGGTCAATCCTCTTAAGGAGTTGTGAATCTCTCCCAACCATTAGACAAAAATATTTCTAGGTAACTTGACTTTGAACCGACTTATGAGACAGCAATACCACCATTTATGGACATCTTTGTAAATGCTTGGGTAAATGTTATTTGAGATAGAAATTGTAGAGTCATTTGTGTACTTGTATATCACATAGATAGACACGCACACAGGATATTCATGATGTACTATAGCAAGACCTAACCCTTTCATATATTTCCACAGAAGAACCAATCTTACTAGGCTTTTAGCCGTTTCCAAGTCCATTCAAAATGTCATTCATGTCCGGTCTGGAATTGGATTCATGTCCGGTGTGGAATTGGATGATTATGTTCGGTTTTGAGATATTGCAGAGTCCAGGTTTTAGATGACACTATTACTAGGTTGTGATACATGTTTAAGAGCATGGCATAGGCTACACAGTAGAGCAAGCAGTACACAAGGCTCCATTTACAGACCATGGTTTCAAAGGAGGAAAGTCATATGTTTGAACATGCAGATTTGGAGAAGGGAACCATACTGTTTCCCAGAAGGGATGTTATTCTCATGCAACTGCTGAAAGACGAATTTCTCTACGATGTGTGAAGTGCGTGCGTATGTGTGAGAGAGAGAGAGAGAGTGAGAGAGGCAGGGCAGTGGGAGTGGGGCGCTCCCTGTTGACAAAGTAAACATTAAAAAACACACCGAGTTACAGAATTTTTATGTACTTTAATAATAAAGCCGGTTGTATCAGAGCAGTCCATGTTAATGTGAAAGTCATACATAATTATATAGACACAAACTTTGCTGGTCGACTTACTTCCTCATAATACTTTAGTTGTCAATGAATCATATCGTAGAAATCAAGAATAACAAAGATGCCATGATTCAAATCAGTGTTGCAAATGTGATATCTTAGCATACCATATGATACATGATATTATCAATATTATCGCATATCAGTATCCATGCCGTTTCCACTCATTTATATGTATTGCACATTCTAGTGCAATGTGATGTGTGTGATACCTTGTCATAGACCTTAAGGACAATCAGAAGCCTTTTCTTTTCTAGATCTGAACATGTATAGGAGTGGCAAACAAAATATAAAGTACATTGAACCAATGGAAATCAGTACAACAAAATCTCAATTACAAAAAAGACAAAGAAGCAGCTTACAAGATCCATAATCCCAGGGAAGCAACGAAGAAATGACAGTGCAAAGGACAACTTGATAATGCAATTCAGCCTCATGATTCAAACAGACTGACCGAGAAAGCATGAGAGTTGAGGATCCATCCCTTCACTTCCAAATAACAACTTGCTAGCTTTCCTTCTTTTTAACCCAACCGACACATATCATACCATCCTTGCGATCACAGCTGAACTCGCCAAACGACTCCACCATTTTTGCTTTCATCAGCAAGTATTGATACCATCCTTGCAATCACTTGTCAACTCCCCAAACGTCTCCACTACCTTCTTTGCTCTGTATAAAATTTCAGTGTCTACTTCCACTCTCATATAACCATCGAAAGGAACAGATTCACCACGATTCAACAGCCTCGTCTCGTTGTACCATTCACTATTTATGCCCCAAAGGTCACGGAAATCGTCAAGTAGGTAGATCTTGTAATCAGATCTCAAGTGGTCAAAATAACTATAAAAAGGCTCGTTCGTGGCTATAAACACTTTCCGTCCAGGTTGAATCTTCTGTTTTAGCTTTTCCAGAATCGCGCCTGGAGATGTATCAGCATCAAGATGAGGCCAGAGCTCCTTATTCTGTGCTTTCTCCCCTCTTACAACATGAACCGCATCAAAATCCCAATCAAGCCTCCCACTGATTTCAGAAACGATATTCATTAGCCTCTTTGATTTCCATAATGCGTGCCATGGCCGCTGCACGAACTTGGAAGCCTGCCCATCACACACTCTGTACCAGTAATTCTCGGGCTCGGGCGCATCGAATTGCCTCGAGATAATCGTGATTTTCTCCTTCTTCAGCTGCATTGGCATGATCTTGTAGCTCGTCACCGTTCTCACGGGCACCTTATCCTTTTTGTGCATCCGATTCCACGCTGTCCAGTCATTAACGAACTGACCTTCTTCCACAATCGGAACAGATTCCTTTAGATGCTCCAGATCAAAGTAGAATCTGAAGTCCTTTCCTTCTTCATCTGTTCCGTTGGGACGATAAGCGGAAGACAAGCAGATGCTCATATCCATCACGAAAGTCCGGTTAAGATACTGCGCCTCTCCCAGAGCACACAGGAAACTCCAGAGATAGTGATTCATTCCTTTGCAGTAATCCCCTCCTCGCGAATAGTACAGATATTTCATTCCTTTCTGAAACGCCTTTTGATTAGGCAAATTAGGAATAGTGTCGTTGATCCCGTCCTCCACCACAAAGACCGAAGAAGATGACGATGAATTCTTCGCGTCGGGCGATCGACGCCAATTACCGCCTTTTTTCACCGGAGACTCCCTTTTAACGGTCACGGGCTTCGCGTTCTTTCCCGAATGCCACTTTCCGGCCTTCACTACCTTGTAGTAGCTACAATTATCGCCGATCCTCAACTGGAACCGCCTAAAATCCCTGTATTTCCGCCATGACTTCTCTTTTTTGGATCTAAACCTCCAGCTTGCGTCACATTCGTCCGGCTTCGATCCATTCACGGGAGTCTGATACTCGAAAAAATTTATTCCTGAGAAAACCCTAAGATTGAAGCGCTCAATCGCGAAAAGAACTCGCGGATCGGAGCAATTTACGAAGCCGTCGTCTCCTCCATCGTCCAAGCAGCCAACGACCGATGAATTTGTGGAGTTCCTGATCTTCTCGGCCTGCCTATCGATGAACTGAAGAGTGAGGGGTTGCGGCGACGGCGCAAAGGCTGAGATATTGAGATCTTCTCCTGTTTTCAGGATCGAATCATCTTGCTTGAATGTGGCGTTCTCGTCCTGAGTGAAGGTCTTCACAATCGCTTTTGTGGATTCGAGCCAGGGGTCGGGCGGCTGGTACGTGATGGCAATGACGGTGAAAATGAGCACGAACATCACGAAAAGGGAGAAGCATACGTTGCTGATCATCTTGATCAGGTTTTGCCCCAATGGCTCCGCCGTCGAATCCGCCATTTTCGCTCCGGATTTCGGGGAAAGTTTTGTGCAGATCGCGAACTCGAATCCAGCTAAGACTGATGATCGTCACGGAGAGAGATCGAGAAGCATTGCTCAGAGAGAGAGAGAGAGAGAGAGAGAGTCGGTGCGTTCGGAAATCACATTCTCTACAGCCGAAGTAACAGTGACGACTGATCAGAGTGCCGATGGATTTGCTTCATCACGTACGCATTTGTGACACGATATACGAAATATTGGTAGTGAATTTCTTTGCAGTAGAACTCGGTTAGTATAGAGGAAACCGGTGGGCATTCCACCACAGAGATACGACATAGGCGACACGAGATACGTATCCTTTTCAACTCGTACCAGACACATTCGGTCCAGTTTTAAAGTGTGGACGAAGTGGCACCGTGCCACTTTATCTTCACGTGGTCCGGGGATGCAAACGCACCTTCAGGAGGTGTTTGATTGTGAGTAGAGATGTTTATGGGCGCGGCATCCCTCACTCTCCATGGAGATCCGCCTTAAATGGGGCGGATTCAGGAGGTAAAAGTGGGTGTTGAGATCAGGAATGGAAGATGAGAAATCCCCAACGAGCGTTGGAGTGAGGTTGGGATAACAACCCGGCCCTAATTGTTTAGTACCATATTGCTCGTGAATAAAAATAGAAAGAAGATATACAATTATAAAAAGGAATGTTCTGCTTCATGACTGTTGTAAATTGTTCTTTGTATGGTATATTTTATGCAACATATTATACGTTTACAAATATAATATATTGTTCGTGACTCAATTCTAAGATTCTAACGTAACCATGGCTTATCAAACTTGAAATATCGAGTCGTTCTTCACAGGAATGAAAATGAAACCCCACACAGACCTGGGGATGAGGGATGGATCTTCAACTGAGGACAGAGATGGGACCATGGTCTTCAGCTCCTTGAACATCCCTAATTGCGAGGCAGAGACTACAAAACTGGAATTTTGTTTCCAGATTCATATACTTGTCCTTAAGGATGAGGCACAAACGGCCATATACTTACCCTTAAGGATGAGACACGGACAACCTTGTAATGATAATGAGATAAAAAGTGGGGTTGTACGACTCTTTTCGTTAGTGTATGCCAAGGCAAGACTCTTCAAGTTCTCTAGTCCTGGCCTTGTAATAAGAAAGCCATCAAACAGCCACGGTGAGCCTTTTGTAGAATCTTGGTAGATCCATTTAGTTATTCGGGTCATACCAGAAAGATTCGACTTGTATGCTTAGTCATGTACCAAATAACGATTACCAAACTTGGATATGTCCAAATATCTTACTAAGATCCATTAAATTTCAGTGCATTTTTCAAAACATGGTGTTCCTTGAGTATGGTTTAGATTTCAACTTCTGCACGAGTTCTGCCTTTAATTGACCCTTTGCACCTAGATCCAAGACTGTTACTGATACAACCAAGTCCGATTTTTTGACAAACCTTAGCATCATTAGGAGGAATCCGTGGCTTTTACTGAAGCATTGAAACCAGTTCAATTTCTAGCCAAATCCACAAAGACCCTTATTTTGGTGTTTATGGATTAGGACAGCTTTGTGATAACCGATTCAAATGGCATGAATCAGGTAGGTTCGAATCGGTATGAAAAAAATACTTGTCTAGATCTATCCAGCCTGGTTTTTCTTCATTCCTTCCATGCTCTTGGGGTGTGGTGACCGGCCTTGAGATCGCTGAGGGCCCTTGGCACCAACAAGTCATAATTAAGATGGACCCTGAGGTCTTAGTGCAATGGATGCATGAGGGAGCCTCTATGGACCATCACCTTGGAACAATCTTCAAATGTCTAGCTGCATTAGTAAGGAAGGATTGTGTGGTCCAACTACGAGGTACACTCGGCAAAGTCAATGGGTCGAGTTGCGGATAAGCTTGCCAGTATCAGCTTAGAACTTCCATTGGGTCTCCACATCTGGGATGAGGCTCTAATTGTGACCTTGCAATTACCAGCTGATCAAATGAAGATCCGGCGATGAGAAGAATATAATCCCTCCCATTTTGCCCCCTCTTTCTACACAAAAAATTGTGATTCATTACATTTAGATATGATTTATATTCAAATTATTTTGGAACCAATTCGATTCAAGAACATTTGATGGAGGAGAATTGATGCATTTTCTTTGAGTGGCAACCTGGGTTAGGCAGTCCTCCTACCAAATATGCACACCTGGTGTGTTGAACCTGTGACCTTCAATTTGAATGTTCTTTTATGTGGATACTATTTTAAGAGAAAAATCAAAATTTATCTGTTTTAAGTGCTTGTCTAACAAAAAAAAGTGCTTGAAGAAATCTTTAGGTGTTGATATTTGATGCTCCTAAGCATCATCCAACAATGACCCATTTTCATCTTAATCAAACAAAAAAGAAGCTTTCTCATACACTAAGTACTGTAAACTGTACTTGATCTTGTTTAATATAAGCTTGAACTCCTAAACAGCAAGATCATATATTATGGTTTGCCTCTCATTCATAGGTCATAACTATCATTCTCATGTCGATCTTGAGAATGTTAGATCGCGTTTGTTTGAAGGGGAAATAATGAGTTTACAATAGGAGACCTATCCTTCTAAATACCGTGGTAGAATACTCAAAAGTAAAGAACGATCTAACTTATGGTAACTGCTAGTATGGCAGATGATGGGATTCTATGAAAATAAAGAATCCATATAACAGGCCGCATCTAAGTATGAGAAAAAGGCTTTGTTTATGTTATGGTAGAATACATCAAAAGAAAATCATAGTGTTTGAAACAAAATCAAGGGAACCTTTTTTTTTAGTGTGGGGGGCTGTTAAAATGGAGAAGCCAGATAGATGCAAGCCCCAGTATCAAACCCATGACCCTCAAATTGTGAATCGACCCCCTAGCAAGGTGAACCACTGCTCTTTGCTCAAACCAAGGAAACTTTGTCACTGCAGGAACTCGCACATTGACCATAATATTGGAAACTATTCCCATTTATGAAATGCAGGTGCAATTAGCGCTAAGCATCAGTTGGTTTGGTTCACTAACCAAACTGGACAAACCAAAAACCCATATTGAAAATTCAACCAAACTGGACAAACCAAAAACCCATATTGAAAATTCAAACCAATACTGAACTGATACGATTCAAATCATGAAAACAATCATGAGAACCAAAGACTCCCCAAAAAAATACACCAAACCAACTTTTAATAGAACCGAACCAAAATCAGAAACTTCAATTTGGTTATTCGGTTGACACCAAATAATGCTCACCCCTAGGTGCAATGTGGCTTTTTAGGTCTTGATGCGCTTATTCCTTGACATGCCCAGCTTAAAAACAGCTTTCCTCCCAATAAAACAACTAAACCTTTCCCCGAATGGGGTCAGCTACATAGATTCTTTGTTTCCACGTGACCCTATCATGTGTCATGCTAACAGTTAACTCAATATAAACTAGATCATTCTTTTTTCTTTCCTTCCAATAATCAAATGATCTGTGAAGTGTAACATACCACTTCCCAACGTGTCAAAACATATCCAAAACCAAGTCTTTTCATGCTAAGTAGGGTCTTTGGCGTGGTTCCTCAGTCACCATTATTTATCTATTGTCAATAGTATAGACCAATATAGCAATATGCCAAGTTACACTGCTAAAGGAAAGACTCGGCTCAGACTTACAATAGTAAGATCAGGTTTTATAGTTTCTTTCTAATATCTTTGAGGCTTTCTCAACCTCTTTCAAAGTGATCAATAGCTAATCTAAGAAAAGAGAAGCTTAGTACAGCAATTGCTGTTAACTACAACAGACCCATATCCATACAATAGGTCATGTATTTGTTTACAACAAGGCCTTCTCTAGAACTAACATCCGATTATGAGCATAAGAGAACACTACGAATCGACGTCCATGATGATGCAGCAGATGACAAATTCTACGACCAATGTGCCGAAAAGATGCCAGAATACTGCAATTCTATGTTACAGAGAACAGCAGGATTACACTTCCCGAATGTTGCGAGCATACGGACTGATTCAGAGTCCTCCACCCTTGAGTAACCATCATGTATGGTTCCAGAACAGCACTCAACAGCTTACACAACAGTGTGACACGGGTGCAGCTTGCCAAAACTTCAAAAGCCCACTTTACGAGAAAAGTTCAGCATGATTTTCACTCACAAGCCAAAGCTTTGTGAAGAGGTTAGACCAAGTACGGGTGTACTGAATCTGCAGAAGTGCAATGACATCATCGCTGACTCCAAGATTGGCTGGTCAGGCGAGCATCTCGGAAGGTTGGAGTGCCTGCTGATCTTGCAGGAGATGGTGTTGAGGCTGTGAATTGCATACCAGACACAGATAGAGGTGGCAGACTTGTAGGGTGGCCCTGGCTTGCGCTAGGAGTGAAACGTGATGGGCTAGCTGCGGCATTGGCCAACCAGCTGCTTGTCTGAGAGTACCCAGACACTGTGTAGCCCGCTCTGGTACTGTGTGTCGCCTGCATTAGGAAGAGAATTAGAACTGTGAGGACCTGACATTTGTAGAGCTAAAGCTGCAAATGATGAAACCGAATTGCATCTGATTGTGAAGTTTCAGGTGCGGGATACGGAAAATTTCAAAAATTTTGGGTACGGCGATACGGCTAGGGTATATAATATTATATATTATATATAATATTCAAGCTACAACAAGTGAGACATCAATTAACATAAGTATACGACAATAGCAAGTACACAACTTTATATTAAAGTAAAACACATAAATGGTAAACAAGTGCTAATTTCATCATAATACACAAATCAATCTTCACTATCCCAACCCATTTATCCAAAAAGACCCGAACTTCAAAATCGATACCAGATTTTGAAGCGTGGAATATCCACACAAAAGGAAGTGAAGAAGGTTCACGTTGAGATATTTTTCTATGTTCATTGGTGGAGTTTCATGGGAAATGATGGAAGACAAGCTGAAGGAACATTTTGGAAACTATCGTGAGGTAACTCGGGTGGTCATCATGGGAGATAAGGTCACGACTCACGAGTCGACTAAGAGGCTTCGGTTTCATCGTCTTCACGGATTTCTCCGTCTTTGATCGGGTTCTGTAGGATAAATACACCATAGATGATAAAACCATGAGTTACAAAAAAAAAGTTTTTTTGCCATGCCGCACCGACACGGTGTCGGTGTCGCACCCGTGTCGAGGTCGACACTCCACCTCTTAGAAGTGTCTGTGTAACTTAGGTTTCAAGTCAAAATCATTCTAGATATGTCTACACAAGCTCCATGCACGTTTCACATGGATTCTCCAAATATGAATAAATAAATAATTAGGATGACGTTAAGGTAAATCAGATAAAAAAGGGAGGATGCCTGTTTAGGTAATCTCAAAACAAGTGGGAGGTATATAAATTATTTGTTGGTTATCGTGATTACTCAGCAATCAGCATAAAGATACAAGTCAGGTATGCAATCTTAAACAGTTTTCAACCTGGTGTCCAATCTACACTGCAAAGATGGCACACTAAATGATATCTTGTTTCGCTTAATGGCTACACAAATGAAGGCGTGAATAGCTCACAGTACTCTTATAGATAAAAAAAAAAAGCGTAAGAAAATTCTAAATGTAGATGCCACATGGAAAACTAATTTAAGAGAGAACCAAAACAAAAAGCAAACTAAATCAGAAACAAGCCTTTTCCCACACAAAGTGGGGTCTACTACATCGATTCTTAGTTGCCATAGAGCTCATCCTGCCATATTAACATTAACTCTAAAAAAGAAACATCATGTTTTATAGTTCTCCTCCGACACTTCAGAGTTCAGAGGCCTTCCCCCACCCCCACCCCCTCTTTAACATATTTTAAGAGATGACTTGTGAATTCCGAAGCATGTACTAATACACTATATTTGAAGAGATCATGCAACAGAACTGAATTGCCATGAAAATTGCTTTTCCAGTCTATAGACAGAACTCCTGAAAAGAAAGTACAGTTAACTCACAATAAGCTATATCATTCTTTATTGTTTCTTTTTAACACTTTTGTGGTTGTCCTCTACCTCTTTTAATACTTTCAAAATCTAGTTTTTCATACCTTCTTACAGGTTCTTCTTTTGATCTTCTTTCAACATGTCCAAACCACCTTAAACGATATTCTCTTATTTTATCCTCTATTGGTGCCACACATAATTTATTTCTAATAACCTGATTATGTATACGGTCTTTTCTTGTATGACCACTCATCCATCTCAACATCTTTTGATGATTAACTGGAAAGAAAGTATACCTACAAAAAATCCTTTGTAAAAACTACTGACATTGCTAAATAGCAAAATCAGAAAGGCCATAATGTAAACATTATCCAAATCAAAGTATATTTTTTATCCTCCTTTCCTACCCTAACTCCAGTCCAGATCCTTTACCATCACCCGTCACCCTCAAACAGCTTCCGAGAAGAGATCTAGAACAAGCTTGATATATGATGATTAATCGATTTCTAAAGCATGGTAAAAATATCTGTATCGGCGTGAAGGGCATGAAAACTTAGTATTCTTGGTATGTGTTATTACCTTTAGGTAATAATATAAAGGCACAAGGTACCACTCAATATCTGTATGCTTTTGGTACTACACCTGTACAAAAAAACACATGCACCATTCAAAAGATTGACCTAGCTATTTTATAAATAAACCTAAATAACTGCAAGTACTTGCTTCCCTCTCCCAACCCCTAAAACCGAATGATTGCTAGCTCCTCCAAAATCCAGAAGTACTTAAGAAGTACGTTATTCATAGCTCAGCCTCATGCTTCTACCACATATCTTGATATATATATATATATATATATATATATATATATATATATATATATATATATATATATATATATATATATACATAAAGAGAACTAATAGTATACAACTCTGAATAATAGACTACGTATAGAATTTTTTTCTTCATTTAGTGTCCAATCACTAAATTACTACGTGTTATCAAAAAGAATATGGTGGCACCTACGCACCAAGCCTCCAAAAGGCTTAAGGAAGCAGGATCTAGGTGGCCTAAACGGGCTTTGCAGATCGCTTAAGAATAAGTATGAAAAAACACAGTTGACATAACTAAGATACATATTTCATGAATATAGTCAATTGGTTATAAGTGTCTAGAAACATGTTTTAAGTAACCAAAAGTTTTATAAAGAAAAAGTGCGGGAAGTGCCAAGGTCACAAATCAAAAGATTAAGTAAGACCAGTCATCAGACACCCGAAAGTGATTAAGCACGAGTTCGAAAGATCACTAGATTCACTACTATAAATTAGATCATACATATGAAGACAGCGTGCAGTTACCTACTAGAAACCATGTTGCTTGGGTACTCGCAGGCGTTTGTGCGTGGATTTTAAGGTATATCACAAGAATCCTTATAAGCGCAAGGACCAATGTGCGTGAATGTCTGTAGGCTAGTTTGGACAAAAATCCTACACAATAACTTGATTCTATATGTAAAACACTAGAACATTTTATGTTAAAATGAAAATATAGGCAAACGTGGAATTCAGAGACAAGGATTAGTGGGTTTGGTAACTTGTAGAAAAACAAACTGAATCCCCATAAAAGGATAATTTGATATCGAGTAAGTCTTATAAGCTGGCCTTGATTCTCAAGTATCAGAGGACAATACTTTGCATGCAGAGATGCAACCTCGTAAATATAGGTTCAGAAAACATCACACAGAAGTTGAAAAACTAACATTATTGATCACATTTCGCTTCATACATCTCCAAAAGTTGTGCTAAGGAGGATAACATACTAAAGACAGACTATATAAGTAAAAGCAGAAATTGATGCCAAGTTGCATCTTTTGTGTAACCTATGTCACATGGGTGCGGGTGCGGGTGCGTGTGTAATGAAGACGACGCTCCAATATAGTTGCGGAAGATTGATGAATCAATATCACCACAATGTGATTATCACGAAGCCTTAGAAAAGGCTATAGTCGAGAGCAACGAGCGCACACCAAAAGAATAATGAACAAAAAGCAAACTTGAATAAATAATCTTTATTAATTAGCCCCAAAAGGCTTAATCTTTACAAAGAGACTTAAGGGGTATTTATAGAGAAGAGGGAGTGATAAGAGAGAGAGAGGACAAAGGGAGAAGAAGAAGGGGGGCTGGCTGCCCCCAACAACTAGTGGCCCTGACGGCCCAGTGGGCCACGGCCTGTCAGGGTCGGGCCCGAGTGACCCACTTTCTAACACCCTCCTCAAACTGAGGGCTCCATGACCTGAAGTTTGCTAATTAAGTATTGAAATCAAGGAGCAGGTAATGACTTGATGAACACATCTGCAAGCTGATATTGTGATTTTACAAACTGTAATATTAAATTGCCTTAGAGATGCTCTTCACGAACATAGTGACAGCCCATCTCTATGTGCTTTGTAAGCTCATGAAAGGTATGATTATTAGCTATATACATAACACTTTTGTTGTCGCAGAACGAAGAAGCTTCCAATTGAATGCCCAAGTCCTGAAGTAGTCGTTGCAACCAAGTTAGTTCTATAGTAGTGTTGGCCATTACATGATACTCAGCTTCGGTGGACGAAAGAGACACCTTTTGTTGTTTCTTGCATCTCCATAAGATGAGTGAGTCACCGAGAAATATGCACTAGCCGGTAATAGAGTGTTTGTCCTTCACATCACCACCCCAATCAGTATCAGGATATGCGAGCACCTGAGATAACGAGAAAGATGATAGAAATACTCCCTCAATTGAGGTTTGTCGAATATAACGAACAATCCTCATAACAACACTCATATGCACTGAGGTGGGTGCATGTTGAAACTAACTTACAGTATCAACAGCATGAGCAATATCAGGCCGTGTTATGGTAAGATAGGTGAGTGCTCCAACCATCTGTAAGGTATGGGATCACTCAAAAGTTCACCATCAATTAGACGCATCTTTCGGTGGATTACCTCAGGTGTCTCAATAACTTTGTCATCTATAATACCTGATCTAAGAATAACATTATTAGTAAACTTAGTTTGTGATAAAAGAAACATCTATCATCACGAGTTACCTCAATGCCAAGAAAATAAGAAAGTTGACCAAGATCCTTCATTTCAAACATATTACCAAGTTCTTGCTTGATTTGCTGGATACCTGTATTATCACTACCTGTAATAATCATATCATCAACATATAAAGAAAGAATGATACGACACATGTTATGAGCAAATACAATCGAACAAAGAGAGCAGAATCACTTGATTACTAGAAGCAATCCAAAGGAACAAATCACATCAGAAAACTTTCAAACCAAGCACGAGGTGCTTGTTTGAGACCATATAAGGCTTTCTTTGAGCTTACAAACATACCCAGAACCACGTAGAAACACCAAGAGAGAGGTTTCATATAAACCTCTCTTGAAGGTCCCCCATTCAAAGAGGCATTTTTAACATCTAATTGAGATATATGCCACCGACGAATCAAGCTTACTATAAATAAAGGGTACGAATAGTAGTCTTTTTTTGCTACTGAGGAACAAAAGTCTCTTCATAATCAATTCCATACTCTTGTGAATAACCCGTGAATAACCCTTAACAACCAATTTAGCTTTATAACGATCTAATGAGCCATCACCATTAGTCTTGATTTTATAGACCCACCTACAACCTATAGTCTTTTTGTTTGATGGTCTAGAGACAATATCCCAAGTTTTGGCTCTATATAAAACATCAACTCTTCGTTCATTGCATGAGTCCAGTCTTGTGATAATTGGGCTTCTTTAAAGGTTATAGGTTCCTTTATAGCTAAAATATTTGTTACTAAAGCTCTATGTCTTGGTAAAAAACTATCATATGAGACAAATCTTTCACGAGGTCTAGAATCATGGTTTAACCCAGTGTTGTCCGACGCGTATCGTATCGCGTATCGCTGGGCTCCACGATACGGGCGTATCGTATCGTATCGTATCGTACTTTAATATTAAAAAACTATAAAAATTATTTAAAAAAATTAATAAAATTAGTAAAAATCCGAAAAAAATCAAGAAAATTCTGGAAAATTTTGAAAAAATCTGGTAATTGCTTTAAATTCATATAATGCAAAGTTTAGCACAAATTGAACATTTAATATTGAATAATTGCATCCAAAACTATATATTTTGAATCAAAAAATGAAATACATTTATATTTTACATATTGTAAATTTGTATCAGGATCATTAACTAAATAATCTTCATCTTCTCCTTGATGATGTTGTTGCACTTCAAATTAATTCATGCAATGTCTTCTTCAGTTAGGACTTAGGAGTGCATTTTCTTCGTTATCTTCCATAATTCACTCATGTAATATATCAAAATTAACAAACTGCTATCTTTGTACATGTAGTTGTCATATTTGCTAATTTTCATATGTGAGCAAAACAAAGAGCTCCATTTCTTTGATTATTGAGTCTATGACACCTTAATGATGTTATATTATTACTTGATGATGTCCTCTTTTTCTCTTATTGGAGACTAGCTTTTTAACTAATGCATGAGCTTCATTTCTCACTTCACAGACTGAGTTAAGCCTCACACACATTGATCATGTTCAACTCAATGGAAGTCATGTAACGTGAACCTTAAAATAGTGAAGTTGTGAAATCCCTACTCAATGAACCGAGAGAACTAAATATTTTTAATTGTTTACGATCTTATGAAATTAGAAACTGTTAGCAAAAATATACCTAAAAGTTGTAACAGAAAGGGAAATGATTTTGTCATAAATTTTTTTTTATACATTATTTTTATTAAATAAATGAAATTATAAACCCAAATTATAAGCATATTGGAGGATGCCTTTAAGGGAAGTGAAGAGTGGGAAAGAGAGGGCAGAAACATGCAAAAAAAATTTGAAAAAAAATTTTGAAAAAAAAAATTTGAAAAAAATTTTTTTTGGGCGTATCACCCATATTGTACGATACAGTATCGTATCGTGGCCACGATACGATACGTATCACACCGTATACGAATAACACTGGTTTGACCTACGAATAGGCACAGATCTCCTATTGTAATGTTGATCAAAAGGTGTAATAGAGTGTCTGGTAATCATATGTTCGTCAAGATATCAAAAAGTGTAATAGAGTGTCTGGTAATTATATGTTCATCAAGATCATTTTCTTCATGAATTACCTCTTCACCTAAAATATCATTCAAGAAGGAATAGGAGGAGTGATTAAGAGAACTATCATCATCCATACTTTTAAAAACATATTCATTTTCAAAAACCTAACATCTTGTAATACATAAAGTTTATCATTTTTACAATCATAAAACCTATATCCCTTTTTGGTTATTCCATATCCTAGAAAGACACATTCTATGGTCTGAGATCATAGTTTATCGTCTTTGTCAGTATAAACAAAGCATTTACATCCAAAAACAAGCAGTCTAGAATAGTTGAGAGAAACTTTAAAGAGTTTTTCTATAGGAGACACATTTTGTAAAACCGAAGAGGGCATCCGATTAATTAAATAGAATACAATCATAATAACTTCTACCCAGAAATATTTAGGAACACCACTTGATAAAAGCAAAGTTCTTGTGGTTTCCAAAATATGTCCATGCTTACGTTTGAAAATACAATTTTGTTGAGGTGTCTTAGAGCAAGAAGTTTGATGTATAATTCCAAACGTATTGAGATGGTTTTTAAAATACTTTGACATAAACTCTCCTCCTAAATCGGATCTAAAAATATTTATTTCAGAATCAAATTGATTTTTTACAAGATTATGAAAGATAACAAAATTTTGAAATATATCGGATTTTGCTTTTAAAAGATATACTCATGTATACCTAGTAAAGTCATTTATAAAAATGACATAATAGGAAATGTCTCCTTTAGACAAAACGGGTGTTGGACCTCATACATCCGAATGAATTATTTTGAAGGGTCTTGTTGTAACATGTGTTTTGTTTGGAAATGGAAGATGTTGCATTTTACCGAGAACATAATCTTTGCAAGAAAAAAATTCCTTAGATTTCATTCCAAGATAACATTGATACAATTTTTTAGCATTAAGATGTCGTAGTCTCTTGTGTCATAAAAGAGACTCATTTGTCAAAACATTAACATATCATATACTATGCAAATAGTCCATAATGTAAAGTTCGCCCTCTCTATGGCCACGACCAATCACCTTTTGCAAGAGGCGATCCTCTAAAATACATCCCGTGGATGAAAAAGTTATAACACAATTTTTATCCGAAATTTGGGATACGGAATGTAAGTTCAAATTTAGTTTTGGAACAACAGTAATTTTGGAAACTTCAAAATTTTTGTTTTGCAAGTCACTAATTTTATCAACATTTAATTATGTTACATCCACAGTATAAACACATGATAAGGGTTTTTTAACACATGATTTTAAAATATTTTCATTAAAGTCATATGAAATGAGGCACCGGAATCAAGAATCTAAGAAATCATACCTTAAACTTGGTTAGTTGAAGAAGAACAAACAACACCTATTGTTACTTTGTCTTTCATTTGAGCTTCAAGCCTTTATCTTTTCGCTTGTTCTTCTCCTATTGCCACATTTCTTTTTAACTTTGGGCAATTTAGCCTTATATGTCCGGTCTCTCTACAATGATGACAAACAATGTCTTTTCTTCATTCTTCACTTTTGAAATGAGGAGGTCGGTAAGTCTTCATATTTGCTCCGGGTTTTGATGCGGCCAAAGCGGTGTCTCTTTGAAGTCTTGCTTCATTCATTCTTGTTTCTGCCATTTGAAGATCGGTAAGAATCTCTTCTTTTGTAGGAAAAGGTTTTATATGAATGAAATATGATCTTACCCTTTCAAATTCTTCTCGGAGACTTCTTATAAATTGGTATACAAAATCTTCATTCTCTTCACATTGTCTCTCACTAAGACATTGTGTACATTTCTTTTTGTAACCATATAATTGATTCCAAACATTGGAGTATTCTCCAAAAAATTCGTTTACCTCTTTATCTTCTTGTTTAAGTGAGACCAATTTGTCTCTTAATGTCATCCTATGAGCCACATTGCTTTGAATATGGATTTTTTAAAATATTCTCATGCTTCTTTAGCATTGGTGAAATCGGCCAAAGTATCCCTAGTACGCTCATTTACATTATTCATGAGCACCCATAGGATTGTTCTATGACCTCCTTCATATTCCTCTTTTTGCTCAAGTGTGACATTGATAGAGGGTTATAGTTTCGAACCACTTAAATAACTCCATAATTTTTTGAAATATAAATAATTTTTCATAAATTGAGCCCATGTCTTATAGTTGAGGGTGTTAGACGAAAGTTGAATCTCTCTTTATCATCCATATTTCAAAGAGAAAAAAACTAAAGAGGTAAACTTACAAAATACGGTCTGCACACTTCCCGATGTGGTGAATAATACTCCCACAATCGCAAAATGGCTTTGATACCATGTAATGAAGACGACGCTCCAATATAGTTGCAGAAGATCGATGAATGAATATCACCACAATGTAATTATTACAAAGCCTTAGAAAAGGCTATAGTCGAGAGCAACGAGCACACACCAAAAGAATAATGAACATAGAGCAAACTTGAATAAATAATCTTTATTAATTAGCCACAAAGGGCTTAATCTTTACAAAGAGACTTAAGGGGTATTTATAGAGAAGAGGGAGTGATAAGAGAGAGGACAAAGGGAGAAGAAGAAAGGGGGTTGGCTGCAACCGGCCCCCACCGACTATCTAGGCCTCCAACGGCTAGTGACCCTGGGAGCCCTGGCCCTAACAGCCCAGTGGGCCAGGGCCGGGCCCAAGTGGCCCATTTTCTAACAGCGTGATACGGCAAATTTCAAAAATATTGGGTGCGGGGACACGGAGACGAGAGGTGCAAAGGTGAGAGAGGAGAGGGCCGAGAACGAACCAGGTAAAACACATTTTTAGCTGCAGTCAATGCACCCAAAAACGACATTCGACACATTAATCGTATTGAAGGTGACCGACACTGTGTCGGTGCCAACACCTCACCCAAATGGAGTGTCGTTGTGACATAGTGTGAAACCTGGGAGATGACTTTTGACTCATCCATGTTAGCATCTTGGCATAGATGGATCATTACCGCATGATGTAGTTCATCACCTTCACCAGATTTCTCTAACCATCTCGATATCACTCTTGTATCATTTAATCAATGTCAAACCATTGCCTCTTTGGAGATCCAATAATGGTGGTACAGCGCTGCATAGGTTGGAGTCATCTTTTCAACCATTCCTTAACGGATGGAAGGCTGAAAATGGCTAGCACATAGACATGATAACGGTTACAGATTCTTCTATATGTTGTTCACAGATTCCACTTATTGAAGCAATTTTGTTTTACAGTTTTTTCTCTTGCACAAAATGATGATATAATTAGATCTTTCGACAACACTTTGCTACTAAATCCACAGCTGAGATAGTACATGAAAAAAAACACCAGAAGGTTACTGTTAGTCTTTTTGAGTTTTGACACCAATATCAGTAACCAATAATCAAAAGAATGCAAAACCTAACACTGTTGGTGCTATTTCAAATTCTGTGAATCACCATCTTTTCCAATTGCATGACTTAACTTCTACTAGAAGCAAATAACAAGCAATATTTTGGAATGATGCTCTTTAGAGAATGTATGAACTATAGTGCACTGTAGACAAACTTATGGCATTACTTCGTGGAGAGACATATGCAGGACTTACAAGCAGAGAATCTGCCGAAGGAGAGGTAATGGACATCTGATGTATGCTACGTGCATGAGAATTAGAAGCATCCTCTGGTTCTCCTTCTGAATCACCAGATGGATTCAAATCAGACCCCATTCTTTGAGGAGTTTGCCTCGTCATAGATCCCATGTTGGCTGAAGCTTCTACTTGTCCAACGAGAGGTACATGTATGAGTGGTGCTTGCATGTTGTGACGCCTTTTTATTTCCTCCTCCGCATTTAGAATCTATAAAACAGAAAAGGAAAGAATCTTTAGTTGCTTCAAATACCTAGATGCTGGAGAGTTCAGAAGACAGCATCCTCTAACCAGAGAAAAAGAAAAGATCTAAAAACAGTAACTACGATGCAGTAAGTAGGAAATACAAATCAGAAATGACGTCATAGCTGATGAGGAGTTCCTCTTTGACGATTCTTAAAGGTTGGTATAAATATTTCTCATTTTTCTTTCTTTGGTGTGTTTTTCTTTTTATTGGAGGTACCATCTTAGAGTCATGTTTCTACATGCCTGAGAGACTATCTTATATGAACGTTTATAAGAAATCACACGAAATAATCCACATGAGACCTTCATACTAGAGAACCATCAAAATATACAGAGAGCTATAAAATTTCTGATCTAGCAAAGTTGGAGGGGCATCACCTCATAGTCACGATCCTTTATGCCTAAGAGATTATCATATTTGAACCTTTCTAAGAAATCAAACAAAATAAAGCACAGGGAGACTTATAGGCAGTAAGATTATCATATTTGTACATCCATAAGATTTCTGATCTACCAAATTGGAGGTATCACCTCAGACTCATCTTTGTACATGCTAAAGAGATTATCATATTTAAACCTTTCTAAGAAATCAAACAAAATAAGCCACATTAGACTTTCTCACAAGAGAACCATGCAAATACAGAGAGCTACGAAATTCCTGATCAACTTTCTCATAAAATACATAAAAGTGTGACTCATCTACGCATATGCTTCAGAGATTATCATATCTAAACCTTTCTAAGAAGTCAAACAAAATAAGCCACAGAAGAATTTCATGCAAGAGAACCAAGAAGTCATACCCATAGAATTTCTGATCTAGCAAATCGTAGATATCACCTCAGAACTCATCTTTGTATATGCTTAAGAGATTATCAAATCTGAACCTTAAAAAAACAAGCCAAATGATACTTTTACACAAAAGAACCAAGACATTATGAAGAGATTTATAAATTTTCTGAACTCCCTTCGGTAAAATAACAGAATACCAGAACAGATTAATCAGGGAAATAGCAGAATATAATTGAATGACCTGCTTAAGCATTTGAACCAAGTGATGTTTCTCCTTGTTTAAATTCTTCAACTTCCTTTCCAAGTCACCTTTCCGTTTCTCTCTATTACTAATGACATCACAAGCTCCGATTTCCTGCATAAGAAGACTTTTTTAAAGTTCTGAATTATAGAGAGAATTTGGTGGTCTGTGATTTTCAATATTCCCTACAAAAAATGTATTTCCATGATTCAAACACCACCAAAACTTAAACCTTGCAACTTTACTAGTTCTGACTTCGACATATGCTTAGCCACAAAAGAAACCTAAAGCTCATTCCGATACTTAAAGTTGCAGGGCTTTCAGCTAGACTTGGCATGGGAAACTTAAGTATGTTATATGCCTTTCATTACTTCCAATGGCAGTAGATTAATTTTTGAGCAAGAAGGAAAGAGAAGAAGATAAAAATGGATTTCACAGCTTTGATTAACAAAATGCTCGTGCCATGTTACCAAAAAAGCTGAAATCCCGAACCAGATGTCGGTACATACTGATGGCAGATTGTAATAGCAACACTTATCATCTTTCAATAATTAGAGGAAGACCTTTCCTAGTAGTTTTCAACTATTCACGTCTATCTACCACATTTCGTGTCACATTCTAGGAAATACCCAACATGAAACGAAACGCAACCAAAAAAATTAACCATAATAAGAAAACCCAAGAAAAACAGAGTAAAGAAGAAAGAGGCAACAAGACACCTCAATGACCGTTTCCACATTTTCCACTTCCATTGCACGATGACCATCACCCTTAGCACCAGAACCAACGTTTTTCTCATCTTCACCCTCATCACCAGAAGCCTTACCTCTCCCTTCCGTCACATTCCCATCGCCGCCGCCGCCGCCGGCGGTGGAAACATGCTCGGAATCAACTGCAATCGCATCTTCCATCCGGTCAACGGTTTCGCTTCCTCCTCCTTGCTTTGTTACCGATTGTTGATGAAGGTCGGGAGGGTGAAGCAGACGATTAGGGTCTCCGCCTTGGGGACGAGGGGGTTTTAACGCGGAGAGGGCTCGGTTTCGGCGAGCAAGGAGTGCACGGAATTGGCGGAGGGAGATGCTTGGTGAAGGAGGCGCCCATCTTCTGGGTGCATCGGAGACCTTGTGGAGGTTTCCTCTGTATAGAGATATGGCGACCATCTCTACCGTCTCCGACCTTCCCGCGTCGGACTCGTTTCTTTTTCCTTTGTCTGGGGAGAACGAAATGATAAATCTTCGTTCAGAATGGATTAGTCTTCGTTGGAACGACTCCGTTCGATCAATCGGACGCCGGTGACGGAGTTGATCTACGAGTTTTCGAGACGGGAGCTCCGGTGACGAATCTAGGACGGAAACTAACACGCTTTACCAGATAGTTCTTGCAGCAAATAAAACATATAAAAACGCGATATATTCAACAATATCGTACTTTTAACTGAGAACTCGGACTTCAGATTGTTCACGGACAAAAGTAAATGAAATATTTTTGTTAAGGATGGTAATTTCGGATCCTAACCAAACCCGACACGAAAAGTTTGTGGTGGGGTGATAGGTATATCGAGTCTGGCCGAATTGGCCTGGACCCGACCCAAAACCTTTATAGTGTTTATATGGATAAAAGGCATGTCCAGTTCTAACCTAATGAGAACTTGTCCAGCCCTAGAACCAGCTCGACTCGGAATCGAGGTAACTGAAACCAAAACCAGGAAACCCTACAGTTCGGTTCTGGTTCCACCTAGATAAGATTCAAACTGGAACCAAAACTGATGGTCCGTCACCTATGGTTCTAAGGCCTTTTTATTAAAACTTTTAATATATTTTCCACTTTTCCATACTAAAGAATATATTTTCCACTTTTCCATACTAAAGCGGAAACCAAAACAAAAATGTACATTGAACCATAACCGAGATCAGCTGGACCGGACCTGGACCCAAAACCAGAGGAGGGCCGCTTCAGTTAGGATTCCAGGTTTTTGGTGGAACCGAGACCGCCACTTCAGTACTGATCGTCTCCATTTACCCGAAATGTGAAAAGTATAAATAAATATGTATATTTTATGTTATATAAATAGATAGATAAATAGAGAAAGACATAGAGAGAGAAAGATTTGTACAGGTGCTACACATGCATACTCATTCATTTCCTTGTTGTTTTGGGTATGAGTGTCAATTAAATAGGTTTCAATATTTTGAGTCCCAATTCCACGTCTTGGTGGAACTTGAACTGCTAGTTTGGAACTAACGTCACAATTAACCCAAAACAAGAAAGATCTCTCTATATATTTATCTATAAAGTAAGTACGTATTTGTGTAGAGACAAAAAGACTCGTAGGGCACTCATAAGTGCATAGTATATATATATTATACTCATATCTCAAAAAGCGTAATGTATGAGTATGCATGTCAAAAATTGTAGGATCCGATTTCACTATAGAGAGAGAGAGAAAGAGAGAGGAATTGGATGTTTTGTGCCTCTTATATTGCATACTTATGTCTACCTTATGCTTCTCGATAGGCATGAGTGTCATTTTAAAAAGTACATGAGTATTTGAGAAAAATAAAAGGCACCAATATTGTATTTATGCTGCCAAAAATAAAGGGTGAGCACATAATGGGAGTTGTCCCAATATATATGTGTGTATCATACATGTGTGCATACATACATACATATATATGTACTTAAAATAGGTAACATTTACAATACATATATACGTAAAGTATATCATGAATATAAAAGGTTGTGTAGTACTACATGTATATGTGTGTGTTTATATATGACTAATGATGAACTTGGTCCGACCTGGGTCGTCTCTGGTTCTTCAAGATGGACGTAGAGAGTGAATCAGGTTGGATTCGGGTCGGCCTCGTTTTGTCCCGACAGGAACTGACCCAACTCTCCAACCCTATATCTTAGAAAAAGCACAGAGCCATAGCTCATGTTGCTAGGAGGGTTGAGTCAAGTGTTGAAGGTGAGCAGCTGGATGCTCTAGGTGTGCCTCTGGCTTTGAGCTCCCCTTGGCATAGCCCCTTGTGGCCTTTGCATGTTTCCCAACTGCAGCCTTGCACATACTAATTCAGACCAAACAATTGACCCCAACAAAATAAGGGATTTGGCAGCAGTGACTATATCGATCTTAACTCTCTCATCGTTAACCTTATTGTGTCGGAGGCTTTTCGAGATATTGGTTTCTAGAGATTGGAACTATGAAGTTTTATGAAAGAAACTTATGCAAGAAAGATGGTGATGCACAATTGTCTTCAAGACACGGGTTTCACTAACCTTTATACTTATTTGCGGCCTCTGGTATCAAAATACCAAGTATAAAAAATACTCATGAATTCCTTCAATGAAGTCTGCTTGACTTGTCTTGTACTAGCATTGACAAGTCATAGACAAACCATTATATTGGTAAGATGCATTTCTCCATTTCTTAGTTGATAAGCTAATAATTATGATAGATTTTCTCAAAACAAAATGAAAACACGAATAAGTTGGTCGAGAACTGAAGGATAGAAGGGCAAATAACCCCAT
The DNA here is from genome assembly GCA_036023115.1 of Brasenia schreberi. Taxonomy (NCBI): domain Eukaryota; kingdom Viridiplantae; phylum Streptophyta; class Magnoliopsida; order Nymphaeales; family Cabombaceae; genus Brasenia; species Brasenia schreberi. The sequence goes on along the minus strand of JAYKKT010000085.1, from coordinate 19,382,261 downwards.
CCTCTTATTTATAGGGCACTTTTTTAGCCATGCATGAAACCTAGTGAAAGTTTTATTTTATACCTCATATAAACCGAGGTAGGCCTATTTAATTTTCATGTAGTTCGAGATGAATTTGTTTAATTTCTTCATACTTGAGGTGAATTAATGATTAGATAATCCTCTCTTTTATAAATGGCGACACATTTAAGAAGGCTATGTGGCTCAATATGGTCCACACACTAGTTGCTAAACCAACTTAATCTTAAAAATCATCTTACAATTCCTCACTCTTTTTAAAATAAATTTGAGATTATCGTCATACCAATCAAACTTTGAATCATTCAATACATATGAACAGATGTGCACAACTTACTTATAAGATCATGATACCAGTTATATTCATAATTTAGTCGATACATATTAAATAGCCTTATGTCTTTGCATCCTTTTCATGAGTATTTTAAGAGTCTAAGCCCAAGACTCTAAGAAGCGTCCTCATTTCACTCACAAAGGTGAACTCTATCAAAACTACCTCTCATGTAAGCACCTCCACATATATATGCTATAGGTCCATTAAAAGCAAAGTTTAGCATGGACTAATCACTTTATAGCTTAGTAGATACTTGCAATCACAATAATAGTGTACTTTGATTCAACGAACTCAAGACTAAAAAGTTATTCAAGTAGGAGTCAACTTTTCACCATTAATTATTCTATTATGGGTAATTTATCCTAAAATCCCTTGTCAAACCTTTCAATGAAGGTTTGCAAGATAATAAAGATTACTTCATTATATATCATATAGACCAATATATCTAGGCTTGCATAGTATTCATCGATATTGATAATGCTATCGCATTTCAATAAGCAAAGTTTTCAACTACTTCTTTCTCTAAACATGCAATTAAGACTGCAACCATGATGGATTATATAATGCTTATTAATTTATTTATTTTCAATAAAATACACCCTTACCATAAGCTAAGACGTAACTGCTTTCACAAGTATAATCTTTTGAGTGGCTTACCAATCAACACATAAATATCCTTCTATGATTGAAAGGTTAGCACTATAGTTAAAACTATAGTTAATTACTCATTTGAGTATCACCATGCTGAGCATTATTACTTGGATGCTTGGATGTTCTCACTGAGTCTACTAATGACTCATGCAAAGGCTGGTGGTTAACATGTTATGTTATACATCAAGCATTCAATATTTAAGCACGCTCAAATTGTGTAATTAAGCACCTATTTATTTGGCACGAGTAACAATCAAATAAACAAATATGATGCCAATAAAATCAATCTTTCTCTATAAAGAAAACATATGTTGTTTCTATATGTAAATCAAGTACTAAATGTGAACATATCATGAAAGAACAAGCAATTAAGCTCACTATGAAATATACAATTATCATTCATCATACATCATTATCAAAAAAATACTATATTATGTCATTGCTTTAGGACTTGCTTCAAAACATAAAAGACTTGATTATTTTAGAACCATGGCAAGTAATCCGATCATTTCATATACATCTCTTTGTCTAATTTATCATTTTCTAATGTTGTTTAGATATTTATTTCATAAATAACATGTTTATAAATAGAAGTGCTCATAGTACTATGTTATGGCAATTATAGTTATTGGAGTATATATCTCAAAGCAATCTAGTCTCCCTAAATACAACCCTTAGAGACCAACTTTGTTTTAAATCTATCAATTATTATGATAATGATACATATTAATTAATCTAATCTATTAATATATTAAAACTATCAGCTCGAAGGGAAGACCACTAAATTAAAACACAATTTTTAATTACTAACCAATAAAGCTCAAACAAGTGACTACAGAGTGTCTCAATAAATAACAAGATCATACACAATGCTATATTAAACTGTACATGACTGACTATTGTCATATATGCCTTTAATTAGAAATACAAGATCATTTTGGTTCGAAGGTCTTAACCTTTATATAACGATAGCTTCATCTAGCATATGAACTCTTTTATTTTGTCGATACAAGTTTCAACCAACACTATATTATGTTTATTTTGATGAACATGCCCTTTCGGTATTGGAATCAAGGTAAATCATCTTCTTGTAAAGTTACAACTATTAACTCATGACTCATTTGATTCAACCATTATGCATTCACATACCGACATATTCCAAAAAGATATATTTCATTCCATTTTATCTATATTCTATATTGAACCTTGCATTCTTTTAGAATTCATATTCTTTGAGCTTTTCTGTTATCTTTTGTCAAGAAAACAAGCAATTAATATTATTTCGTTTTATGAACTATATGACATATTAAAATAATATATTTACCATTTGCCCGACACTATTCTTTCCTTTAACACAATTGGCGTATAAGAAGCATTAGAATTTAAAAGGGTCACTAAAACATGGGTAAGATCTATATATGTTTAAGTGTTAGCAAAGTGTGGGCAATCACACCCTTGGAAGCACAGGATATACAAGTATAACACTATAGAGAGTAAGGAAATGGATTAAAAAAAATGAGAAGTTTTCTACACATTAAAGTGTTGGGTTGCTGGAAGTTTTCTACACTTTAAAGTGTAGGCAGTGATACTCATGCAATAATGATGTTTATTATATTTTTTTAATCGTTAGTAACTCTTCAAATACTATTATTTCTCTTAAAAAAAACAAATGTGAGAAGCAAAGGGTGAGTACAAATATGCATGCATGAGAGGTTACAAGATTCAGTTTATATATATATATATATATATATATATATATATATATATATATATATATATATATATATATATATATAACTGATGATGGACTGATGGTAGGAGTGTAATATTTTTGTTCCTTTTGGTTTTTCAAACAATTTTTAAAATTTGCAAATAACACAAAGCGCTCTAAAGCAAAGGGTGCACAGTGCAGGAACGAATTACTCATATTAAACTTTGTATTGTATAAAGTGTGTTACTAGCAATATATATATATATATATATATATATATATATATATATATATATATATATATATATATATATATATATATATATGTGTGTGTGTGTGTGAGAAAACCGGTTTCTGGCCACCACTGATATTTTCACTTATTGTTTTTTAGAAGCATAAATATAATTTAGAAAATAAAAGGTTTTCAAAAAATAACAACCATGCTTTGAAAAAAAAAATAGTCGAATGAATATGTAGAGTCAATGTTAAGAGAATCCAATCTCTCTCTCTCTCTCTCTCTCTCTCTCTCTCTCTCTCTCACACACACACACATATATATATATATATATATGAAGAGAGAGAGAGATTGGTAACGCGATTGCTACAATGGTTAAACGGTCAAGAGATGTTCTTCAACCAATGCCACTCCGAGAAGCATTCACGTATCAATCGATCAATAACTTGAGAAGGAAGTTAGAAGCAGTCTAGAGTCACAACTTGATTAAATAGCAAAGGGAAGGGAAAAAAACTCGTCTGCTGCGTGTTGACATGCTCCATGACGCACCCCCCTCCTTTACAGTGTCAACTTGTTTTCCACGACTCCTCATTTAGGACCCAACCATATCTGATGGCCCCTCGCACTCTGCACCTTCAAATCTCTCCCCAAAGTCCTCAATTTTCTAATTTCGTGAGTTGGAAGACGACTCCCAATAAACCTTCCAATCGCGACGTCGGCTAAACCTTTATTTCACAGTCCCTACATAATTAATTATAAAGAGATTCCTGTCCTGCATATATCGTTTCACATTGGGCCTAAGTGATCCCACTTCTGGCTATATACATAAGTCAACTGCTCAAACAATCCATTCAACGAGAGAGAGAGAGAGAGAGAGAGAGAGAGAGAGAGAGAGAGAGAGAGAGAGAGATGGAGAAGAGTGGAGAGGTGAAACTTATCAGCTTATGGGCCAGCCCCTTTGTGCTGGCAGCCAGGATTGCCCTTAATCTCAAGGGTGTGTCCTACGAGCTCTTGGGGGAGGACCTTCCATTTAAAAAGAGCCAGTTGCTGCTGGACTCGAACCCAATCCACAAGAAGGTGCCTGTCCTCATCCACAATGACAAGCCCATTTGTGAATTTATGGTGATCGTGCAGTACATAGACGATGCATGGCCATCACAAGGGACACCCATCTTGCCACATGACCCATACGATCGAGCCATCACCCGCTTTTGGGCCTCTTACTGCGACGAGAAGGTTAGTAATATCTGCCAAACCTTTTGTTCAACAATGACCTTTTACAAGATCACCATAATTGTATGCATTGATTGTAATGTCAACCTTTATTTTTTAAGTAGTGTGCTTTAAAAGATTATAAATATATTTATAAAATATAAAGAACATTTTTGTCATATTCATATATTCGTTCTTCAAAAAGTAAAAAGGTGAACAAGGGCCTTCTGTGACCCAGCATCACACTCTCTCTTTGTATGTGTGGGGATGCATCCCTGTGTATGTGTTCAACGGGGAGAACCTATTCATTGGGGACGGGAAACGCTCTCTGCCAGCCGCTCACCTGAAAATTACCCAACCTCCTGCTTAAACTAGAGCATTAGCACCACTCTCAGTATTTTTGTTAAGGTAGAACGTCTTCTTTTGTGTGAGACACATTGACTCGCCATTTTAATTTCTACCAGAATTGATAACTCAACTCCCTTTGTCTGATTTCTTGTAATATATACTGAGTTTCAACATCCATTAAGGTTGGAGATTAGGATTGCAATCAGAAGGGTTGGTGCTTGCAGCTTTTCTCTACAGTCCGAGGTATCGTGTTCATTCAAGATGAAGAAGAACGTAAAGCGGCGGTAACCCAGTTGATGGTGGGGTTTGGTTTGCTGGAGGAAGCATTTGCTAAGTGCAGCAAAGGTGGGAAATTCTTCGGCGCTGACACGATCGGGCTGTTGGACATAGTGCTGGGTTCCTTCTTGGGTTGGTTTAAGGCACTCGGCAGCATGGCCGGAATAAATTTCTTGGACCATGAAAAGACTCCCCACTTGGAAGCCTGGGCCAAGTCCTTCTGTGAGGCCGAATCAGTGAAAGATATCATGCCGGAGGCAGACAAGCTGGTGGAATTCGCCGGTGTCCTTGTGGCCTCTCGGGCAAACCGAGCTGCTGATGTTGCTGTCGCCCCTGCCCCTCCTTAGTTCATTCACACACACACAGATTATCTTGTTTATCTTCAATTGTGGTTTTGTGTGCTCTTTTATCGACGAATAAACAGAGTTTTCTTTCTCGGTCTGCGTGTGACTTTCATTTTATAATATTACTGAAATACAGAAAAAAATAAGATAAGATATGCACCATCACCTGGCTAAGGGGCGATTTACAAGTTGAAGGTCCTGAGTTCGATAACCAGTCGTGTGATTGCTTCTCCGTTGTAAAAAAAATTTGTGCACCAGTAAATAGGCGAATGTGCACCTCCAGTATATATATATATAGAGAGAGAGAGAGAAATTAGTATATTGGGACATGAATACATACTTAAACATTTTCAAATACTTCTAAAAGTCAAAAAGCAACTTATACATAATGCATTCATGGTACCTATAAAAAGAACCTTTAGTACTCTCTCTCTCTCTCTCTCTCTCTCTCTCTCTATATATATATATATATATATATATATATATATATATATGAGCAGGATTCAACCATATTGAATTTTAATCGTCCATCTCATGGATTAAATGATTGAGATTTAAAAGCATGTTTAGTACTCTCTCTCCCTATATATATATGGACAGGATCCAATCACTATATATGTGCGTGCGCATGCGCACATTGTATTAATTACACATATGGCTTTTTTCATGACTGAAACCTTTTAAAAGCCTAAAATACTGTTGATACAATTATTTTTCAGAAAAATAATCATGGAAACAATGTCGTCGGCAGACGGATTACCAAACTAAAGACCAGGGCTGCATGCATAGTTCTAAAAGTAATTAAAGCATATTAATTTTAGTCCCTTCCACAAAATTTAAGGTCTATGTATTCAATGGTAAACTGCGATGCTGTATTGGTAAGCAATAATTTTCCATTTTCAAAATGAGGTTTCCACTCATAACAGAAGTATTGTTTGTCTCTACCCAGACCTGATCTAATAAATAAATGAGTCCAAACAGTCCAAACAGACCTCAAAGTCCATCAACATTGTCTGAAGCGGATAAACATCGCGCCTTGATCTAAGCAAGTTTGGACCCATATTCTGTCCGCATTGATCAAACCAGCCAAAATTCAAAGGCCAGATGTCATCCCCTTAATTAAAAGGATCAATATTTCCTGGTATATGAATATGTGTACATATGAGAAATTAGTATATGTGCATGCACATTCATGCTGAAATCCGCTCAAAGATCTTCATGCTTAAATAAATTTAAGTATAGATGAGTTTACACATGAACTATTCTCTCTCTCTCTCTCTCTCTCTCTCTCTCTCTCTCTATATATATATATATATATATATATATATATTTGTCACTTTGTGTGTATTCTTTGAAAGCCAAGCGGGTTAGCATACCCTTACAAGTATGCTAATGACAAAAATTATGAACCAATTAAGGGAGAATCCTTCCAATACTTCAACAACGGAAACTTAGCTAATTTGCCCAAATAGATAGCTAAATAGTCACGTATCCTCTAGGTATGTAAAACCTTATATGACAATTAGCTACTAGTTATTTACACACACATAGAGCGAGCATATGCTAGCTCTAGTAGCAATTAACAACAACTAAGCATTTTCCCATACAAGACGGGGTCAACTACATGAATTCTTTGTTTCCACATAGCCCTATCATGTGTCATGCTAGCATTTAACTCAATATAAACTAGATCATTATTTATTATTTCTTTCCAACACTTTTGTTGTCGTCCTCTTCCTCTTCCTCTTTTAACATTTTCACAATGTAGTTTTTCTTATTTTTTTATGGGAGTGTGTGTGGGTCATCTTTTTACCTTTCCAAACCATCTTCAACGATTTCCTCTCATTTTATCCTCTTTTAGTGCTACTGTCAATTTGTTTCTAATAACCTGATTATGTATATGGTTTTTTCTTGTGTGATCGCTCATCCATCTCAACATCTTCATTTCTACTACAGACATCTTTTGTACATGTTAATGATTAATTGCCCAACACTTAGAATCATAAAACATACCAGGTCTAATTGTTCTTTTATAATATTTACCTTTCAACTTTAATAATATCTTCTTATTGCATAAAATACTTGATACCCCTCTCCATTTTAACCAACCGACATTAATTATATGTGTAACATCTCCATCATTTTTTTCATCACTTTAAAAAATTGACCCTAAGTATTTAAAACTTTCCTTAAAAGAGATGCAATGTGTGCCAATCTTATTTTTATATCCTGTGAAGTACCCAAATGATCAAACTTATATTTCATATATTCTATATTTGTTCTACTAAATCGAAAGCCTTTACTTTCTAACGTTTCTCTCCATACAATTTCCAATTAACTTTTTCCTTAAACTCATCTACTAACACAATATTATCTGCAAATAACATATACCAAGGTACCTCATCTTGAATATATTTTGTTAACTCATCAATGACCAATATAAATAAATATGAACTTAAGGTTGATCCCTTATATAACCCAATATTAACTTCAAAGGAGTATGTCAATGCTCCATTAGTTCTCACACGTTTTTGTATCATTGTATATGTCTCTTATAAAATGTATGTTTGTCAATGAAATACATCTCTTTTCCAAGGTTCTTCAAAGAACATCTCTTGGTACCCTATCATAAGTTTTTTCTAAATAAATATCATGTGAATGTTCTTCTTTTTTTGCTCTAAAATGTTTCATAAGCTATCTTAATAGGTGAATCATTTCAATAGTAGATCTGTCAGGTATGAATCCGAATTGGTTCTCTGTTATACTTGATACTTGTCTTAACCTATGTTCGATAATTCTTTCTCATAATTTTATAGTATAGTCATTAACTTGATACTTCGTACAATTCTGAATGTCTCCCTTGTTCTTATATATGAGTATAAGAGTACTTATTCTCTATTTCTCGGATATCTTTTGGGTTCTCCATATTTTATTAAATAATTTTGTGAGCCAAGTGAGCCCTATCTTTCTTAGGATTTTATATACTTCTATAAGAATATTGTCTAGTTCTACAAATTTACCAATCTTCATATATTTAAAAGCCTTTTGGAATTCATTCTTTTGAATACGTTAATAGAAATTACAGTTTATATACTTTCTGAATTGGCTAACTCTCCTAAGCTAATACTACCATTGAAAAGTTTATACAAATAATTTTTCATCTATTTTGATATTATCATTCGCTACGAGAATCTTCTCATCCTCATCTTTGATACATCTAACAAAAGTTAGATCCTTAGTTTTCTTATCTCAGTCTTACCTATCATAAAAATATCTCTTTCACCTTCTTTTGAGTTAAGCTTTTTATATAAATCTTCCTAGATTTTGACTTTTGTTTTATCAAAACCTTTTTCGCTTTTTTCTTTGCTTTCTTACGAGCCCCCAAAGTTTCACTAGTCTTCTTAACATAATGCAATTTGTAGCATTCCTTCTTTGCCTTGATTTTATCTTGCACGCCTTCACTCCACCACCAAATACCTTTTTGTGCTAGTACACCTCCCTTAGATTCGTCTAACACAACTTTTATCACTTCTCTAATATGTATCGTTATATTCTTTCATATATCATAAGGTATACCCATATAATTTCAAGTAACTCTTCGAAGAACTTTCTATTTAAATATATCTTCTTTCTCACATTTGAGGTTTCACCATCTAGTATGAATATCTCTATGCACTATATTCTTCTTTGTGTACTTTTTTACCTAATCCATTACTAAAAGTCGATGTTGAGTAGTTAAGCTTTCTCTTGTAATTACCTTGCAATATTTACAATAGGATTTAACTTTTTTCCTACAAAAAAATAATCAATTTGTGTTTATGACAAGCCACTCTTATAAGTAATTAAATGTTTATCTTGTTTTTAAAAATTATATTGGCTGTAAAAAGATCAAAAGTCATAGCAAAATTTAAAATATCTCTATCCTCCTCATTTATATCTCCAAAACCATAGTTTCCATGAATACCTTGATATCGTAATACTTCTTTACTAATATATCAATTTAAGTCTCTTCTTAAACAAATCATCTCTCATTGTAGAATTTTTTTAATTACCTTATCTAACTCCTCCCAAAAAATATTCTTTATACTATCTTTTAATCCTACTTAGACTTAGAGTGCATAAGCACAAACTATATTCAAAGCATCTACTTCTAACACTAATTTCACCATCATAATTCAGTCACTATATCGTTGTATGACTACTACATTATCCTTTAAATCTTTATCTATAATAATACCAACTTCATTTTGAGCCTTTTTCTTTCCTGAGTACCATAATTTAAAACCAGTGTTCTCAATCTCCTTTGTTTTTCTCTAATCACTTTGTCTCTTGTAAATATAAAATATTAATCTTTCTCCAAATAATAGTATCTACCATCTCCATTAACTTGCTGGTCAATGTTTCAATATTCTAAGTACCAATAAGAATCTTATTATCTATGACTACCTTACTTATCCCCACATCCATACATTCTGAAAATGTGGAGACTCTCACTTAAACTTATTCACCAATTACAATTATTCGATCAATAATTTTGTCTTTTATTAGATCCAATGGTTGTTAAAGCTATGCATGTTAATTCTTGTTGTTGGTAATCTCTCTCTATATATATAAATAAATAAAGTGCTGACATGATCAGTGACGCGATTGTGATAATGTTCTAATGGTCAAGAGATGTTATTCAACCTTGCCACTCCAAGAAACATTGAAATATCAATTAAATGAATAACTTGAGAAGGAAGTTAGACGCAGTCAAGACACATCTTGCTCTAAATAGGAAAACTTAGTTTTCAGCGTGCTGACATGCTCAATGACGCCCTAGTCTACAGTTCATAGTTTCAACTTGTTCTCCACGACTCCTGAATTGTGACCCAATCGCACAGTCCCTCTCTGGTTCTTTGGGCTAGTTTATCACCCTCAGCACCAACGTGTAACTAAAATGATATGAGTAACCTTGTTTGGTGTCCGATCATGTTATCTTTGGGGCAGTAGCGAGGGTGGGGTGGCCGTCTCACTCGAAATTCTAAATTTTTTCAATTATGTATTGAAATAAAAATAATAATAATTAAAGCCCGTTCTATCTAAACGTTAAGTATGTCCCACTCGAAACAAGTTTATCCGTCACAGCTTTTGGGTCACCTGTGACATATTCTTAATACGTTCGTGAACCAAGCAATATTATGGCATAGGAGAAAGCATTTTGAGTTAGATTCTACTCTAAATTAAACTGCAATTCAAGAAAAATTAAAAAAAAGGGTTTTCCAGTGCGACCTGACGTTATTGGTGCTACAACCCCTCCTACACATTCATGACCAAGAAAATGTTGGAAGAAAACAGTCCTCGATCAGATGCCGCCACGTCCATATGCCAGTGCACCCATTGACCACATGGTAGCAAGACCAACCGGACTTGATGCTTCTGTTGTCCTCTATTTCACTACATTACATCAACAAATAATGCAAAAAGATGAAATGGCTATCATTTCTTGCAAAAATAAGCCCAACGGCAATCTTCTTTGGCCTCTATAAAGAGTGAATGCACTCCACCCACATCAACTCAAGGAGAAAGATAAGTAAAAAACTAGGAGAGAGAGAGAGAGATGGAGGGTGGAGAAGTGAAGCTGATCAGTTCATGGGCGAGCCCATTCGGGCTGAGGGTGAGGATTGCGCTCAGCATCAAGGCCATCCATGACTACGAGCTGCTGCTAGAGGACTTGCCGTTCCATAAGAGCCAGCTGCTGCTCGACTCGAACCCGGTCCACAAGAAGATCCCCGTCCTCCTTCATGGCGGCAAACCCGTCTGCGAGTCACTCATCATTGTCGAATACATAGATGAGGTCTGGGCCTCCTCTGGACCGGCCATCCTACCCCATGATCCACACGACCGAGCCCTCGCTCGCTTCTGGGCTGCCTATATCGATGAAAAGGTGTGTTTCTTTTCCTTTTGTCTGGCAAACTAGAATGGAGTGAGCGGCGTAGCATTTGAGTACACATAATAGACCACAGTTAAAACCGTGATCCATAGTTGACATTATAAGCTAATAGCTGGCCAAATAGTGAGATCGAATCATACCTCTACACAATATTTCAGGAAAACGAACTTCAAATAATTGAATAAATTTGTATGTATACATAAATGTAAGATAAAATAAATTATACACTAACAATTCGATTGGGTTCTCATGGTTTGGTTTCAATCCTAAAACAATAAAGAGAAGCAGGAAAGATTTTTGAAATCTTGAACCGAACCTTAAAGCGTTTGATTCAGTTTCATCGGTTCCTTGAACACCCTATGGCATTATGATTGTATAGGCTCTAAGCTCTGCACTAGCCCACAGATTCAACCATGAGATATATTTTCTACAGCTTCCTTTATTTGAGAGAAAAAGTTGAATGGGGTGATTAATCATGGTGCTTTTGGCACATGTTTTAGAAAAACGGGTGGGACAGATGCCCCAATCTATAAACTATTCACACAGTAGATTTCATCTCTCTATCTCTCTTTATATATATATATATATATATATATATATAAAAGAATTTGTGTTTTGAGTTTGATATTAATGACGGTGATAATATTGTGAGACGTGTCTTACTGCCAAAATTACACAACCTAATCTATTATACATCTATATATATAAAAAGCAACACTAACACATATATAATGTCTTTCGATACGTAATCTTACATCAATACTTTTATAGTTCAATTTTTGAGGTTAATGTTTGAAATGATAAAAACATATAATACATCAAATGTAACTTACAAAGGTGGAATGATATTTTTAATTTAGATATCTACCGTCGAACACGTCCATCAAACAATAAAAGTGTTTATACAGAATTATGCCTCGAAAGACATCATCTATTTACTACTATCTCTCACTATATATATTATATACCAAGACTTTGGTTGAGTTGTATACGAATGGAAATGACGATATTGTGGGAGGACTCTGCTCAGCGCTTACGTTCTGCAGTATGGTGCAGCAGGTACTGCCCTTTGAGAATTGAGCCCACTCTGGACTGGCACCTCATGGGTTTGGGGCTTAAGGGCACCATTTATCAAACTAGAATAGGTATAGGCTCTACGTGAAGCTCCCTAACCTGAATGAGTCTTCATCCAGGTTGCAGTTGTTTTAATCCGAAAACTTCTTTACCCTGCGGAGGAAGTGCAATTCGATTGAGCACTTTCCAAATTACGAGTCGTATCATCTTAATGTGGTACTTGCAGTTTTGCCCGGTGCTCCGGTCGCTGATGTTTGTAAAGCCTGAGTTGACAGAGGAGGCCACGGCGCAGGTGATGGCAGGGTTGGAGCTTCTAGAGGGAACTCTAGAGGACTGCGGCAAGGGAGGAAAGTTCTTCGGAGGTGATAACATCGGCTTGGTGGATATAACTCTCGGGAGCGTAGCCAATTGGATGAAGATGTTCGAGAAGACGAAAGGGTTGAAGCTCTTCGATCCGGACAAAACCCCCAAGTTGGTAGCATGGGTCGAAGCCTTTTCAGAGGCCGAGGCAGTGAAAGAAGTAGCGCCGGACATCGACAAGTTGTCCGAGTTCGCTGCTCAAATTGAGGCCGTCCGCGCCAAATCTGTAGCTGATGCTGAAGCAGCCACTTCCTCCTCTTAGTTCAGAAGAGAAACTTCCACTCTGCAGCTTTTCTTGGAGCCCCTTATTGTATTCTGACGTTTGATAATGGGTTTGTACGTCTCTTTTGTTCTTGGCATGTAGTTCTTCAATAAGATGTGACGTGATATGACATTTGTGCTTGTTTCTATTAAGGGTGGCAGTGCGCCGGGGTGGCGCGGGTGTTTACCCCGCCCTCACCACACTGAAAAGCCCCTGTTAAACCCTGCCCAGCCCGACGGGTCTTGGGGATCAAACCTTACATCCACTCTGGTATAACTCAACCTGCTCCACTCCGTTTCAACCTAAAAAAGAGTAAACTTAAAAACAGTTAATATCATATATTTTAAGTTAAACATAAAATCTACTCCATGATGTTTCAAATTGTTCAATTATAAGTGATTATATATATATATAATGTGCATGTAAATTATATACTTAGTATATATATATATATATATATATATATATTTTTTTTTTATATAAACACCACACATATATATTTATGTATATAAGCGAGCTAGAGCATGTTTGCCTTGAAACGTATTCCACCCTGATCCGCTTGCGGGTCTTGCCTGCCTCGCCCTGCCCAATGGAAGGATGTTTTTTTTTTCGTTGAGAACTCGTCTCATGTAGGGGTCAGGCCGGTAGAAATAGCCATCCCTAATACCCATAAGGTCAAGTTTGTTGGTCAATAGATTTTTTACCCATTTGAAACTAAAACAAAGAAAAAGTAAATAAAAAATTTAAAAACTTATAAAATGAGACAAACTGGAGGTCTGAACTGTCAGTTCCTATTCCTCTCCCATGACAGGGGGACTCCTGGATCCAGTTTGCAACTTTTGGTTACAGGCGGTTCTCAAGACCGATTCAATTCCGGTTTCTAACCAGCCATGTCTATCCTTACATGCCCAAGAACCAGCATAAACTTTTTTGGTACGAGTGATAGTATTCGGGTTTTGTGTCAAGTCATTTTAAGTCTTCAATAGGGAGTTTTTCTCTGAAATATGGATAAAAAGAAAAAGAATGACGCAGGAGGCATTTGACACGACACAAGGATTTCAGCGAGGGTCCATCTGGGAGAAATTGCCTATATAACTTCTTGAAAAAATTCTTTTATTTTGGTTTATTTTAGAGGATTTCAGCGAGGGGCTGCCTCACTCACGTTGCCCACATTGTGATGGGACGAGGCACCCGAACTTTTGAATTTTTAAAAAAATTAAGAACTTTTAAAACCTTTTTCACCTGAACAAATTTTTGGATCCACTGCTGAAGCCAGTTACTACGTTCGATTCTTTCTGATATATCGAGCTACCACTTTTCCTAATCAATACATTCTTTTTCTTTTTCTTCCTTCTCTTTTTAAGTAATATCTAAAGAAAACCAGATAATGATATCTTATTTTAAATTAAAATTATGAGAAAACCGGAAAGCAAGACCTGTTTAAAAGTTGAACTCGATCATAGACACTCGACTTTACAGACTGGAGCTGGAGGCAAGGACCACCTCGTTCGGTTTCCATTTTCCAAAGAATTATAATCGGGGGTCGGAACCGAAACCCACAGTTTCAATCTGCTGATTTCGTATTATTTTTATTTTTAAAATTTGAAATTCCATGATGACTTTTAGTTTCAGAGATTTTAAGAATCAAACCAGAACCAACAGTTTTGAACTGGAACTGAAACCTATCCGATTTCAATTCGATTTCGGTTCTGGTTTAAAAAAAATCAGAACCATTGTTGTCTCTTTGTTTTAATGACATAGTACATGCATGACAAGTGACAGCATATTATGATATAACATGTTATAAAATAGTACCATTGTTTAACAAAATATTGTTTTTAGCCATATCAAGGGAATATAATAGCATTCTGGTGAGAAACTCGGTATTTGCAATGGGAACACCTGTAAATTTTCACGGTAAGAAGTATTCATTTCTTGGTGTTTTGTTACAATCCTATTTTGAGGTTTAATAACTTATATTCACCGTTTATGACATTTTCAGTTTAATTTCTTTATTTCATAATCTATATATCTTTTAAAAGTCACTATCTATATTTTTTTCGTGAAGCGATTTTACAGTTTTTACTAAAGCGCAGGCTTAGGATGTGATTTATCACATGGTACAGAACAATAAGTTTGACAATACGATACAAATAGCACTCATTCTTGTTTGAATTTGCAGTGAGTTTCTTGAGATGGGAAAGAAAAAGAGGTGAAAGGCCCATGAAGAGCTTGTATGATGTAAGCCTCTAAAGACTTTGTTATAAATTATCTTCATTGGCTCCTGTTCTTTATCCATAGAATTTGCAAACTGCTTTCATAGCTACCATTTGAGTCACACTTTCTGTTTCCAAGTGTTGTGTCCGAGTTCAAATCATTCATGTTGTTTTGTCCGGTCTTACTTGCTCTACGTCTTTTGGCAGTTACCTTCGTTATGTACCATGGGCTGGTGTTGCCAGTTACTAGAACATACAAAACCCTTTATGAATAGTCATATGAGAAAAAATGAGTTCATCTCAATTTCATATAGATCAAATACATATTTATGATCAGTTCTTTTCTAGAACAAAACTAAGACTTTTCCCATTAGATGGGTCAGCAAGAAGAAAGCTGGAGGCCAATAAACAGCAAGCAAAAAGGAAAAGGAACTAAACAAACTGCCTTCTGTAAAGTTTTCATTTTCTTTTACCAATTGGCATTGCCTTCTAATGCTGTTCTCTGTTTGAGGTTGATGACCAAGGACTGCAAATCTCATGCTGTAGCTTTGTTAAATGTATGTTGCATATGGATAAACATTGTTGTTATGGAATGAATTAGGTTTTAATGGTTTCTTTCAACTGCTGGGAGATTTTTATGTTGAAGTGGAACAATAAAATAGATAGCGGGGACATACCTAATCGATATGGTCTTGCAAATGCCTCAGCTGCATACATCTCTGAACCTCCACTTCGCCCCTACGCGATGACAAAGACTGATCTTGAATTCTCAATGCTTCTGTCAACTCAGGCCAAGGGTGTTTTTGAGTAAATTGTTACAAATTTTCTTAGAATGAGAACTCTCCAGTCTTGATGCCAAGAATTCACTTCCATCTTATAACATCTTCAGAATATTTTCCATAGGTTCTCGAGAATTCGCCCATTCATGTTTTGTTGAACTTGTTCTCGAATGGCTGGCCGTCCTATGAACCAAGTTTAACCGAGTTGTGTGTGTGCGTGTGCATGCTTGAGAGAGAGAGAGAGAGAGGGATTAGGTCGTCTTCTTTTGTGAAATTTTGAAAGAAAAGTGATCTTTTATTTACCCCAAACACCGTAACACAAGTACATGGGGAGTAGCTTTGACAAGATTTCATGAGCTGAACAAGCATAAACGTTTAATATGATATGGTTTAACCAACCGATCTTGAACAATCCAGAGACAAGCCGTTCGCAGCCCTGCCTAGGGCTCTAAACTGTATCATCTGGGCCGGCCTTTTGGTGTGCCTCGTGATACATGCAGGAGATCTCATATGGTTTTATTATTTTCATAATATGCTAATAACCTTTTAACCACTGTTATTTTCACACAAAACTTTGCCTTCCCTTAAAAACAAAGTACACTTTTAAGGGGTGCTTGATTACGAGGAGGCTTGAGACAGTCCTAATCAAACACAGTCTCGGCATGCGGTTAACCGGGCATGCATCTTTTACATAATTGCGAGGCCCATCGCAGCCCAACCCCACGGGTGGGCTGTGAAGTTCCAGTTCTATAGTCCGTTCTTGGTATCAAACACCCCTTTACCTGACAGAACTCTTGACTCACAAGACTCAGGCAGTGAGTTCGATATCGAGGCGTGTTGGCTTCCCCTTCAACCAAATCGTCGATAAAAAATGCGTTTTCTCTGCTCCTAAGCAACATTGCCAGAAACGCGAGATATGTAGACGAGAAGTAAAGATTAGGACGCTGCAATGACGTAACATAAAGTGGGTGGCCTTCTTTTGGTTCCCAGAGAGAGACGGAGACAGAGAGTCGCTGGGAAGGATGAGCTCTGCATTGCTCCCTCTCCCTCCCTTGTTCATCGTCACCAACAACCAACATGGTGTGCCTGCAGTGGCTGCATTACCTTCCTCCCTGATTGTGAATAGCAAGCCAACCCGCTTCATCGTCTCAGCTACCTCCAGTAACCTCTCTCTCTCTCTCTCTCTCTCTCTCTCTCTCTCTCCGTTCCGTTAGAAGGTCATATTCGGTCGATGGTGCTTGTTTGATAGGAGGAGGAATTGTAAGGAATGAGGCGGAGTTGGAACAGCAGCGTGCATGGATTTTGAAAAAGTACGGGCTCGACCCTTCTGATTTTGTCGATGAGTCCTACTCGGACACCTCCAAAGTACTCTCTCTCTCTCTCTCTCTCTCTCTCTCTCACTCTCTCTCTCTCATTTGCGATTCTTTTATGCAGAGGTTGAAGCGGGGAAGAAGGGGAAGGAGAGGTGAAGAGGAGAAGGAAGATGGAAATAGGAAGGTGGCGCAGATAAAGGAGTCACAACTTCCCAGGACCACCCACAAGCTGCTTCAAGTACTTTCTCTCTATCCCTCCCCCACCCCCCACCCCCTCCCCGAATTGGCCAATTGCTGATACTAAGATAGGTTCAATTTGTTGAATTTGTCGTACTTCATAGTATGTTCATAAATTAAAACATCGAGGAGCTAGGTTGCAGAAAGGCAGTCTGTGGTTTTTCAGTTGAAGGGTGGTGGTATCTTTTTCCTCATTTTGATTCACAGACTATCCATATTGAGCGACGCTCCAGGATAGTATTAAAAATGTACGCATGCAGATAGAGACACGTAGGCAGAACTCCCAATTAGTAGGAATTTGGAGCTAATTGATGTGTATAAAATGCGGTTCTAGGTTATTCATGAAATAGACTGAAGACAAGAATCAACTTATACTCCAACCTGATGAAATAATGAAAACATTTAGGGGAAAGTGATCCTAAGGGGTTGCTATCCATTGCTAATGTAAATATATTTAACCTCCATAAGTTTTGATGATTAATTTTATTTAT
Source organism: Brasenia schreberi (assembly GCA_036023115.1). Taxonomy (NCBI): domain Eukaryota; kingdom Viridiplantae; phylum Streptophyta; class Magnoliopsida; order Nymphaeales; family Cabombaceae; genus Brasenia; species Brasenia schreberi. The sequence goes on along the minus strand of JAYKKT010000085.1, from coordinate 19,364,468 downwards.
ATTTGAGAAGAAGCGTAAATTCTTTAAATCAAGGTTGCCGGTTAATGTGGCAGGAGCAGGAAGTGACAGAGGCATTTTGAAATTTAGTGAATCATGATGCTGGATACAATAAGAAAGTGACATGAAATTTGAATGCTAACCCCTGGATAGAAATTGGTCATATATAACCAAAGCAAAGAGATACATGCGCAATACCGAATCTGTGGTCTAGGCTGATACTGATACAAAGTACTCCCTGTTGAGTCCTTATGCAAGTTAATTGCTCCATCTTACATGTCCTTTATAAGGTTTGTATAGATAGTAGATACCCATTTTCTTTTCTCTAAAAATCTTCGAGGAAGTTCCATTATACCTAAAATTAACGTCAAATACTTATATAGTAGTTGTGAAAAGCAAATACCATATAAGTATGTATATCTGACCTTGATTCTTAACATGTCAACTGTGCCTCATTGTTGTTTTGTTTCTATTAAAAAGTTATATAATATTAGTTGTAATACTACGTGAAAGTTTTTTCAACGTTTTGTTTTGGCTATGTATCTGCCAGTCTTTTATCTGTGTTCTTCATTTTCGGAAAAGGCTTTTGGCTTTCTGGTTCATAATCTTTTGATTTGTGTGTCAAGAAAGGTTCTTGGAGGAAAGGCTCGTAGAAGAAAGTTGCTTTCACCAAAAAGCATGGATGTGCGTCCTATGATGGAAGTTGTGCGTGGAGCAGCGTTTGATATACTGCAGGTACAAATTTTGTGTATTATCTGCTTCAAAATTGCTGTCCATTTCCATGTCAGAAATATGTTCATCTTGGGTACCATAACTTGTATATTTTGATTTATGACAATCATGGTAAAATATCATATAGTTATTATATGTTTTCAACAACTAAGCCTTTCCAATACTAGATGGGGCCGGCTACATGGATTCTTTGTCTTTATAGAACTTGATCGAATGCCATGCTAGCATTTAATTCAACATAAGCTAGATCATTCTTTATTGTTTCCTTCCAATACTTTTGTAGTCTTCATCTTTCTTTTAACATTTTTACTATCTAATTTCTCATACCATCTTACCATAGCTTCCTTTGTGTTGAAATTTGTAGAAAAACACTGCATACGATCATACATAAAGAAATGAGAAAAATATGATGAAAAAATAGTGGAGATTAGAGAGGGGGTAGGCCCTCCAATGGAGGTCGGCCCCCCTCTCTTTCTCTACCTTATGAATAGGGGACCAAGGTCATATATAATCCTTATATATCATCCTTTTCACTTTAAGTTGTCTTTTGAATCAATCAAAGTCAGTAATGATTTGATTTGCTTTAAAAATCATATTTTTATATTTAGAATTTATTATAAAAATGATATTTGAATTGATTTAGAAATTTATTCTGTGGTGGAACATGTTAAAACAAGAATTTATTTTGATTTTTAGTTTTGTTGTAAATGGAATAAAAAGAGAAGATAAGGATAAATTAAAATAAAAACAGAAATATAAACATTAAAAATCTGATTTTTTAGGGAGCTAGCTATGCCACCAAGTTTTTTCTATTTTTTTTTTTTTGAAAAAACAATCGTCATTATATAGGACTCCAAAACATAAATAAGAAGAGGAGGTTACACTTTTAGCATAATGTGTAGGGGGTTATTATACCATCATTATTAAGAATAGTAAATGTAGTATAATTACAAATCATGCTAATATTTCTTTATCACTCTTAATACCTAACGAATATAGTCATCCACTTGCATGCAAAATGTATATATTTTATAATACTTCTTCTTCGATGACTATATCCCCTTATGGTATCTTCCACTAACACCTTGTATGATAAAAAAACTTCAATGAGATAAAAGCTTAACGAAAGAAAAAAAGGTACAATATGTCATAACTTCTTGTCATAAAAAGAGTACATCCCCTCATAAATACAATCAATCATAAAATATATATTTAAGTCGTAGCATTGTAACTCTTGTCTCTTGTGACTCTTGGACATCCATGTTCGATATTATTAAATAACACTCCCCGCGAATGTCTATCACAGGGATAATGCCTCACTTAAAAACCTTATTAGGAAAATTCCAATAGGAAAAAAATCTCCAGGAGGAGGAAGAGTACAATATTTACGTAGGAATTGCCTATTTAAAAGCGTATCGAAAATCATGTGAGCGAAAATTTGATTGGAAAAAAGAGTACAATTTTTCTCCACCTGTTAGAAACATCCAAGATATATAGTGTGAAACGAAAATTTGATTAAGGAAAAAAGTACAATTTTTTCTCCTGATGTTAGAAACATCTTAAGATATATGAGATTGCAACATTCAATTTCTCCCCTTTAAGAATTTTTGGAGAAATATCTTTTTGTTCGTCACCTTTGATGTATATCTTCCTTTTATTTGAGTTTTGTAAGCGATATTATGCTTCCGATTTGAATTTTTTCTTTTAATAAGGCGATCCGCAAGATTCTTGAATATAATGAATCGCGCAAACTCACCGACTAAAAACGTTCATGACTTCCCTTCAATGGTTGTTATAATTTACTTGCATTATATGAAAATGACAATGACAACTATTGATTGTTTTGTAGATCACCATAATATAACAATATCGCCAAAATGTAAATAATAGATTTGTTTGAGATTTGATTTTTATTTGGATCAGATAAATATTTTACATTTGCATAATCGAATTAGTTTGACATAAATTAATATGTAATCAAAATAATCTATTCAGTTATTACTAGAAAATATAAATAATATACTTAATTTAGATTTCAATGTCTTACAGTTGGTGATGAACTACGTGTTGCTAATAAATTCATGAAAATAATAGAAAATATATAAAATAATATGTAATTTCATTCCGATAATAACAGTAGGTGATGAAGCTACATAGTGCTAATAAATTCATGAAAATAATATTATATGGATCATGTAGTATTTAGTAATATGCATATGTGCTTCATAGCACTAAGGTATGGTACAGCAAGACTTCATTATCTTCTTTAAATCCAACGATCTAACAAGCGGTTAAGTGTATTCAATATATATATAATGTATATATACATATACTTGAAAAAATATTTATGAATATTATTACTTGAATTACAATTATACAAGTATGATCTACACATTATATAGACTTCGTGACAATAATGACTTGCCTTACAAAATAGAGCTAAATTATAAAGAAATAAATATGTATAATACTTGGAATCACATCATTCGCCCTAATAATGAAAAACATAAAATAAATTTGTACAATAAAAGAAATAAATCTATACTGATAAAGTCCAACACCATTACCCCTGAGCTAGTGAATGAATATCTATCATTCTCGACTTGTCGATAAGATCTGGCCTTCTATGGTTAATCCACTGGATTAGTACATACGCGGTGATATCACGAAAAAGCTGTATGTTGCATTTGATATCCTCCATAAACTGTATGTTGTGTCTATAAGATCAGTATCGAGTGTTCCCTTGAATAAAGTGTTGGTCTATCTAATCATGTTTTGTCACCATCCATTGTTGAAATAGAGATTATACTTAGCGATACTGCTAATGGCTAATTTGTTGTCCCAAGTAATAGTTTTCATAGTAGGCATTCCACGCTTTAGTTTTAAGGTCATCTAATATGATCCTTCGTCGCATAGCAACTCCTGAAACTCCTTGTGCCGTAACTAGAAGTCGGCTTCTACGCCCCGGCCAGAGACTACTTGCATTACGTTTCTTTATTTCTCCATTGTTTACTAGATTTCCCCCGAAACATGCTGATAACGATATGTGACCTCTTGTCGATGGCCCCGAGACTGCGTATGGTCGGCGTCACATGTCTGTTTCCATTGATGTAGGTTTCCCCACACATTTTTTTAATAGTAATCTCTTTACAAGCGTGGTTTAAGATATTATAGAATTAGATCCACAACCTACTTGTGTCTCTCCACGTAGATCATCGTGAATTGACTAACAATATTGACAACATGCAGTAACAATGTTGACAACATACGCTAGATGGGAGTGCACATTATGTACCCGGATATGTCGGTTTCCACACTAGTTTCCTGAGTATTGAGCTTTATCCACCTGTGGGGCTCTCTTAGTCACTTTCCATATTGTGATTTTGTTCTATCGGTTACACGGTATTGGCCTTACACCCGAAGCTTTCGATTATCCTAACTTTGAGAAGAGTCTAGGATGTATTTCCTTTGAGAAATGAAGATACTTTGCTTTGGAGTAGAGCTGGCTTCAATTCTAAAGAAGTACTTTGGAGTTTTCCAATCTGTCATTTCAGAAGCTTCGACTTCTAATTTCTTCTTCGAGGTTAGCTTCTCAAACTATGTCATCTACAGAATATAATGATGTCATCAATATACCACCAGTAGAATTTATGAGGTTACCTTTACATATGAATGTTTTAAAAAAAGCAATTATGATCACATTAACTTTGTTTGTATCGAAAATTTCTTATTGTTTTGTAGCCAGATCTTCGAACCAAGCAAAGAGAAGCTGCTTCAACTTATATAAAAGTCTTCTTTAACTTACTTGCGCCATTGTTCACTTCCATTAATTAGGTGCGTTATCCGGAGAAGGAATTTTCATATAAACTTCTTCCTACGAAGTCGCCGTAGAAAGACATTTTTAACATCAAGTTGATATATATCTCATTTCCTAATGGCACTAAGGGTTATGAGAATTCTAATTGTGGTCATCCTAGCAACCGTAGCAAATGTTTCATCATAATCAATTCCATATTCTTTGCTTATTCCCTAAGGCAACTAGTCGAGCCTTGTAACTATTGAGGAACCATCGACCACTGGCTGCATTACACCCATTATACCATGGGTTTGACATCGTGTGGGCAAGAAACAATATCCCATGTAAAATTTTCAAGAGCCTGAGTTCATCTTGCATTGCTTGTATCCAACATACACATCCTTAATCAGCTCGTGGGAGAATATGTAGGAATGGGGAGGATGCCTCTGACAGAGTAGTCAGAAGAGAAGCATGTGAGGAATCATACCTTTCCTCGGTGAATAACGTTGGGGAGGTTATGAAACCCTAGGTTCTAGACATATGTCATGAGTTTCTTATGACGTCGTATATAATGTAATGAAAAGGGTAACAATGGGTTGTGTATCAATAGTTGTATTTGGAATATCACTACTCTCCAAAGAGATATCCTGATGAGCTACAGTCATAATCATCGTCTTCTTCTAGATAAGAAAAAATCACTAGGTATGGAAGATTCAAAATTTTCTAAGGATTTAGACTTATAGTAGACATCATTCTCAAAAAATTTTACATCCCTAGAAACATATAATTTGTCATCAATAGGATCAAAACACCTACAACCCTTTTTGTTTATACCATAACCAAGAAATACAAATTCAATAGCCCTAGGAGACACTTTATTGTTTTTATCTATATAAACAAATCATCTACATCTAAAAACTCTAAGTCTTTCATAATAAGGAGAAATATTATATAATTTTTCAAAAGGAGAAATATATTAGATGAAGGCATTCTATTTATAAGATAAACTGCAGTAAGAGTAGCTTCTGCCCATAAAAATTTATGAACATTACTGGCAATTAACATAGTTTGGCATGTTTCTATAATGTGTCTGTGTTTCCTTTTAGCCAAGCCATTTTGTTGAGGAATTTTAGTGCTAGACTTTTGATGATAGATCCTATTTGTTTCAATAAATTTTTGAAATTTATTTGACTTGTATTCTCCTCCTGAATCCGATTTAAAAATCTTAATGGTGGCTCTAAATTGATTTTTGATCATGTTGCAAAAGGTTATAAATTTTTTAAATACTTCTGATTTATGCTTCAAAAAATATATCCAAGTAAAACGAGTAAAGTAATCTACAAATATCACATAGTATTGAACTCCTCCCTTAGAAACAACGGGAGTAGGGCCCCAAACATCAGAATATATTAAATCAAAAGCTTTGTTGGGTACATAGTTCCTTTCACCAAATGGGAGATGATGTATCTTCCCAAGAATACAATCTTTACATTCAAACTTTTGTTCTCTAATCTTTTTCATCAAAGGAATGTTACATAATTTTTGCAAATCTAAATGTCCAAGTCTTTTATGCCAAAGGGTAGCATCTAAGATTACATTACAAGACTCAAAATTTGGTATAACCAAGTAATCCATTTTGTATAGTCCACTTTCTCTATGGCCTTAGACCAATCACCTTCTTCGATAGGTGATCCTGCACCACACAATGCTTGGATGAGAAAGTGACTATACAATCATTATCATAAATTTGAGCAACCGAAAGCAAGTTTAAATTTAGTTTAGGTATAAAGCTTACATTTTGAATTTAAAAATTTTTCTTTTCGAAATTTTTTGTTTTCTTAATTTGAAGTTTTGTACCATCGGCCGTAAAAATATGTTTTCCAACGGTATCATGAGATTCATTGAAAGAATTTTCATAATGAGTCATATGAAAAGAGGCACCCAAATCTAAAAACCAAGACATAACTTGAGAAGTGGAGAGAGTGTTCTTGGAGATACTTGTTTTTTCTCTTCTGTGTATGCCTTAATGTTGTTGGGCAAGACTCCTCATTTTTCTTTCACGGCTCTCACATTTCCAAACTTTTTCTGAAGAAGAGGACAAGTGGTTTTGATATGCCCACTTTCATTGCAATAGTGACAAATGGTGTCATTGGTTGGCTATGGGCTCATGGGTTTCTATGATCCTTCATTTTTTGCATGCGGAAGCTAGTATGTCTTCATTTTGGCTCCCAGTTTGGAGGCGGCAACAACGACTTCTTTTACAACATTAATATTTTTCAACCTTGTTTTTTCCATGATAAGGTCAGTCAGGAATGAGTCTCCTCTAGGTCTACGTTTTCTATGTATTAAATTTAATCTAATATTTTCGAATTCATCTCTTAACCCACGCATGAATAAAAAGAAATATTGATTGTCCAAAAACTCTTGAAATTCATCTCATTTTTGAAGTTTCTCATGATTTTAAGTCATGTTTATATTTTTCATGAGCTTTAACAATCTCATCATTCAAGTCATCAATATTCAAAATCGGTTCTTTTATCATTCCATCAATATAATCTCAAAAATCTTTTGACAAAAAATATTTTTTCATGGTTCTTGCCAAACTTTCATAGCATTTTGGGTCAATGATACATCTAAATGTCTCATTTTTGCTTTCCATTTTATGCAAAATCAAAAGATTTAGACTAACCTCAAGTTTGGTATGATTTCTCGAAATTTGCACTCGTGGCACACTTCCCAATAAGCTCAATTTCTTCAATCTGAGGCTCTGATACCATGAAAATTGTAGTCGATAATCAAAGGTTGAAGCGTCCACTATAAACACCAAACAAAAGTTGTGCAATGACAACATTATATTATTGATGATAGAGTGATATTTATAGGGGAAGGGATATTACATTAAAGAGTGAAAAAACAAATGAAAAAGCCCCTTGAAGGCTGGCTGCTTCCCAACGGCTAGTTGGTTGGCCCCAGGCCACCAATAGGACCAGTCCTATTAAAAACATGGGCCCTAATGGCCCATGTACCTATTACAATTAACAACCTTCATCATATTTGTCCCGATCTGATAGCTCGAAGGATGACTTAGTCCTTGCCAAACACTAGAAACACTTTCCTTTCTCATCATATCATACAAACTCGAATGGATGGGCCCATTGGACAACCAACCACCTTTCCTTTCTCTACAACCACTTTCTTTATACATACGATGGGTAGTAGTTAACAATTTTCTTTCCTAAAATCGTGGGGATCATCCTTCCTTTTCTGGATCATCCTTATCTTGATTTTCTTCTTTTTTTATCATATCAATTCTACGAAATTAGGAAGGTGATCTTCCATAACCACTTTTCTGTTTTGCTTTCCCAACTTTTCCAACATTAGTGATTCAAAAAATTGAAATTACCTTTTTCAAAAAGACAGATCTTCCTTTACAGAATTTTGTAAGCTTTTGAAAAGGATGTGTCATTCACCATTGTCACTTTTGGCAACCAATGCCTTTTTAGGATCAGGAATGGAGCAAAGTGGAAGGTGAGTTATCATTTCCTGGTAGGCACACTCATCCCTCTCTGTAAGTTGAATAACACCATCCAAAACAAGGACCTTACCATAGGTCGATGACTTGAACACAATAACATCTTGGTATTCATACTTCCCCTGAAACAAGATTTCTTCAATTTTAAGGGAATGGGCCTCTCCTGCAAATGGCACATTTAGGTGCCCTTATCATTAATCATATTTCAGGAAAGTCATCTTTTACAATTTTCCCATGAAATTCTCGCATGAGCAATGGGGCCTCATCACCCAATCGAATGCTCTCTTGGAGAATAGCATTGAAAAATTCGTGCCCATATGATGGCTTTAACAACTTGATCTCTGTGGTATTTTCCGCTGTGGAAATTCCACTGCAAAGTTCCCTTGCAGGGAAGACATGTCCCCACCAAAAATCAGCAAGTGCAGACTTCAGCAGCTGCCAATATTGTGCGTTCCTTTCTATTCTAAATAAACTGCTACCATTCAGCATCGAGACATAAAAGTCCATCCAGTTTTTTATCAAGAATCTCTAACAACCCTTGAGCTTGAGGCATGTAATGTGGTGGAACCCGAGATCATGGAAATGCTTTCTCGTTCTGTCCTTTCAAAAAGGGCACTTGACTTCCAAAGCTCTGCTATCAAGCACTTCATCTGGTGCTCCCATCGGTCAAATCCCGCTTTGATACCATGTTGAAATTTGTAGAAAAATGCAGCATATGATCATATATAAAAAAATGAAGAAAAAAATGGTGGAGATTGGAGGAGGGGACAGACCCTCCAATAAAGGTTGCCCCCTCTCTTTCTCTCTCTTTTAATATGATTCCTTAAACATAATACAAACTGTTCAACCCTTATATAATGAATTGTTAAATATAAAATGATCAAATTGCCCTTAGCCATAAGGACTATTACAATAATACCTAAAATCTACATAATTACTAAAAAGACTAAACAACATATTCACTTTGGTCATATTTCTATGTGTCTAAACCATATTAAACGATTTTCTCTCATTTTATCATCTATTAGTGTCACTTCCAATTTGTTTCTAATAACCTCATTACGTATATAGTCACCACTCATCCATCTCAACATCTTCATTTCTACCATGGACATCACTAAGAAGTCATAACGATATAATATAGTGGATCTAGTTACTGCTCTATAATATTTACCTTTAAACTTTAATAAGATCTTTTTGTCAAATAAAATACCTCATGCACCTCTTCATTTTAACCAACTTATAGATAAAATACCAGATACACCTCTCCATTTTAATCAACGTGTATTAATTTTATATGTAACATCTCCATTAATTTTTTCATTGCCTTAAAACATTGATCCTAAGTATTTAAAACTTTCTTACAAGCGATGCAATACGTGTTAAACTTATTTTCTATGTTACCTGAAATAACAAAATAATTAAACTTGCATTCCATGTGTCATGTCTTTGTTCTACTAAGTTGAAAGCCTTTACTTTCTAGTGTTTATCTCCATAGTTCCAATTTCTTATTAACTTTTTTCTTAGACTCATCCACTAACACAATATCTTCTACAAATAACATACACCGAGTTAACTCGTCAATGACCACTATAAATAAATATGAACTTAAAGTTGATCCTTGTTGTAATCCAATATTAACTTCAAGGAAATATCCTCACACATGTTTGTGCGCTATGATACATGTATCTTATAAGATTGATGTATGTCAATGGAATACCTCTCTTTTCTAAGATTCTCCAAAGAATATCTCTTGGCATCCTAAATACCATGTGAAGGTTTTTCTTTTTTGCTCTAAAAATGTTTCATAAGACGTCTCAATAGATCTTCCTGGCATAAATCTAAATTGGTTTTCTATTATACTTGATACTTATCTCAATCTACGTCTAATAATTCTTTCTCAGGACGACTCATCAACTTGATACCCCGATAATTCACACAATTCTGAATGTTTTCCTTGTTCTTGTATATGAGTATAACTATACTCGTCCTCCATTCCTCACGCATCTTTTGATTTCTCCATATTTTATTAAAGTTATTGTATGTTTTGATTGCATATATTTGTCTAGGTAGCTGGTGGTTGTCCTGCTTCCTTGCAGCCTGGACGCTGGCTTGATCTTTACAGTGGAACTGGATCTGTTGGTATTGAAGCTATGAGCCGTGGCTGTTCTGAGGTATCATTATGACTGATTGTTTGCATCTTGTTTGTTCTGTGATGCATACAATCGCTGCTGCTGGTTTTCCTGTCTTTTCCATAAAATTCTTCTAGGAATCTGTGACTCCCTATTTAGCATTAGCAGATATCACTAGATAACAAAAGAAATGCTGCAGAGAATCATATGCACATGCCTACAATCTCAGATACGTGAATCATATGAACGGTGCAGTTATCTCTAAAAGAAAATTTATTACTCATATTCAAAGTGATAATCTCTACGCCATTAATTAACAGACTGTTAAACTGGTTATTCCTCTGCACTCATGCATATTTTCAAATGCTCAATATAAAACAGATTCCATTTTCTTCTTAAACTGGGTGATTGAAGAGATAGTAACAATTCCATATTCTGTGAATTTTGTAAAGAGTCACGTTTATGATGTAAGATCTTGACATGAAGGTCCCTCATTGATTCTTGTTCAAAAACAGAGCAGGTCTCTCACATTTATTGGTCTTTCAAGATGATGTTCAAATGAGAGAGTGGGAAGAAACGTTTGGTCTCAATCTTCCTTCTTGTGCATAGTCAGTGGGAGTAGGGCTGAAGAATGAGTCCTTTCATTATGGTTCAATGAAGTTAGAAGACCCTTTATTGGGATTGACGCCTCTTAAGTGGGCAGAAAGACCACTATGACCTTTTAACTATAGAAACATTACATACTATGTACACCGAAAACCAGACATACTGCCCCTTTCCTTTCAATTGAGTTCTACTGAGTCCCCTTCTAACCGCCCCCCACCAATTCTCTTAAAAGCTAGCTGAACAAGAGCGCCGAAATATGGAATGGGAACGTCGGTTTGCTAGAACAATGAACAAGAAATATAAAAATACAGAGAAAAATAGAAAGACAATGAATGGCAGAAATAGAATTACAGATTTTCTTGTGTTTTGAACACAAATAGCACTAACAATAGGCTTTGCTGATTACATAGAACATGTGGGATGTCACTTATAAACCTGGTGACCTATATAAAGATAATTTTTTTCCCGTTGAATTCTCCCTCTCAATCATTTTTCTCTTGAGTGCTGCATATGTCTTGCTTGAACATGAAAGCTTGTTGTATTATGCGAACCAATGTTTAGACTTGAGGCATGTGAAGCTGTGCAATTGTATAAGTAACCATGTTTTGGTTGTGTTTAATAGGCACATTTTGTTGAAATGGATCCTTGGGTTGTGTCTGAAGTACTAAAGCCAAATCTAGAATGCACAGGATTTTCAGACATGTCTGTGATACATACTGTCCAGGTTGAGAAATTCCTGGAGCAGGGGGCACAATTTCCAGGTATGCACTTTCAGATGATAATAGCGGGATATGCTTCTAAAAGATATAAATCAATTAAATTTGATCCTCTTGCCCTTTCCATATTTTATTTTTCACTTTTCTTGTGGTTAGCATCAACGAATGGGAAAGGAGTTTGATGACTTGAATTGTGATAGCTTGTTTGCGTTCTTTATCATCTTGTCTTTCATGAAATGTCATTGTACGAAAGGGAGTGATTGTTCATCATCAATAATTGTTGTCTGTCTTGAAATCTTGTCTCAGCTGGTCGCTATGGACATTTTATCAAGCCAGGGTGCTTCCAAGTTCCAATGGTAAAAGAAAGATTGACAACTCTAATGTGGTGACAACCTATTGTATCTGTACAAAATACACACTCTGATTGAGATCCTATGGATAAGACATAACCAACTGTCTAGTGTTTCATTTGAGTATTTAAGCTTTCTATGGTTTTGGTTTTACCTTTATATTCTGTGCTACAGAAGTCATTTAATTTATATGTGAATATGTTCTGTATAATTAGAGATGCAAACAAAATAGATAACTTGGAGATGCACAGCATATTTATGTCAATGAATCACTACAAAAACATACACATGTCTACTACTACTACAACTACTACAACTAAGCCTTTTCCCATACTAGATGGGGTCAGCTACATGGATTCATGTTTTTTTTTTTTTGTAGAATCCATGTTAAGTCCGACAAAGTTTTACGCTGGCTGTCGGAAGCCTAACACAACCCTCCTCCTTTTTCCGGGCTTGGGACCGGCCATGAAAGGGTGATTCCTTACATAGGCGGAGTTTCAAAAAAAAAAAAAACTAACAAAAACATACACATGTGTACGCAAAAAATCCTCCTCCCCCACACCTCACACACACACGCACATGCACACCGCATATGTTTGAAGAGGCATATAGAAAACTAATACGCTCTTAAGGATTTGTTAACTTCAGCCCTGAACAGTGAGTTCTGGAAAGATTTAGGTGGCATTTATAGTTTGTGATCTATTGACTTTCTTCTGTAGGTAGAGATGGAGTTTTTGATTACATCAGTGTCACACCCCCTTATACTGCAGTATCATACAGTGTATTGATGGGCCAACTCTCAACTTCACCCTTAGTTGGGGAAGATACATTTATTGTAAGTCCTCTTTCTTCCATAATTACCATAGAGCATTCCAACAAGACTTTGTTTTTCTTTTGCAAAACTGGGGTTAAGAAGACTCGTGCCAGATGCAGCTATCGATTATTGAACTTGTGTCCTGCAACTTGAATGCTTTTGAGTTGACCTGCTAGCCAGGAGACCCAATGCTTCTTGTGCTTTCTTTGTTAGGTTTTGGTTGACTTTAGGTCAAAGAAGTGGGTAGATGATGGGCTCGGCTCTGGTAATATGGTGTGTGGAGGGACGGTGGATTTGCCCCCTCTCTCTCTCAGTGTGTTCCACGTCATTACCCTCAAAAGTGAAAAGACAACCTTTCCCTGTGTTACCCACAAAGAGCCTTCCTTTCTTTTATAAAACGTGAAGTCATGGGATTTCTATCTGCATTGAATTAACCATTTACTTCTTGTTCTTGATGTAAAAGCTCGTTGAGTACCCATTGAGAACAGAAATGCAAGATACTTGTGGTGCTCTTGTAAAGGTAAGAGTTAGCTTCCTTGTTACAACGTTTTTGGCTTTTACTTTTTTTGGGTGTGTAATGGTTAGTTTGACATATTTGTGCTTGTTGCTTATATAGTTGATTGATTATGACTAATGAATCATGGGTTTCTAATGGCTACTTGCTACTTTGCATATCGTCAACTTCTGTAAATTGGAAGTTCAGAAAGTGCTCAACCACAAGGCTTCGGTGAACTTGTGTGACAGGAAAATATTTAAGGTTTTGTTTGGGACAAGGTTTTGGTGCTCAATCACAAGATTTTGCTTATATAGTTGATTATGTGTAATGAATCGGCTTGTCATAACAACTCATATGTAGCTAGTTTGTCATCCTTCTCGGCCTAGATTAGCAACACTGTGAGAGTTGGCTAGAGCTTCTCAATAGGCAACGTTTCCTTCACCCTTGCAGTAAGGTGGAGCAATATAGTAATGGATTTGGAGTGTGTGGGTCAACATGGACAGTTTTCAAATAAGTCGAAATGGGACAACTTTTCTTACAGTGCAACTCGTGTATATAGATTGTCATCCTTGTAAGCTAGCTATTTTGAGTTGTCTTGAGCTGTCACTATATAAGGTTTTTATAGAGTAGAAACATCCTATCTCATTATTGTCCTCCTTGATTGCCGCATTCTTTCCCGTTAGTCGGATGACTTGCTTGTGATTCATGAGTTCTTGTTAGAATTAGTCTACCAGGTGCTCTTTTTTCATCAAGGATACGACCTTCATTCAAGAAACAAAAGATACAAAGGATGCTTCATAGAGCAGCATACAGACAAAGTAGGAGATCTACATTAAATACATAAAATATAAATTCTAGAATGTCCATAAGGAAAACATAAAAATCATGCGCACTATGATACCCATCTACCTTGTAAGAGGACCGCCATAACCTCCTGATGGAACCATGTAGATGACTGCAGTATGAAATGCTCCACTATTTGGTCTTCACCATGCAAATAAACTTACCCAAAAGTCTTCAGCAAGACAAATAAACCTCTTGGCACAAGGAACCCTCTCACTGATAAAATTGCTCCACTCTTCGCTCTCTAGCCATCCACCAGCTGCTTTTAAAGATGTTGGCGCTTGTTCAAATATCATCACCTATGACGCTTCAGTTTTGGCATAAACTCACCACCTACTGATGCTTCAGTTTTGGCATCTCTCTCACACACACACAAACAACACAATTTAGCCTTACTAGAACCAGTTTTGTGTTTCTCCTGTTATTGGTTTTGTTCTCTTCGCTGGAATGTCCTCCTAGAAAATTTAGATGACTTTCAGGTCACTTCTGGCTCTGCTGATCTCTTTCTTGATTTTCAGATTTCGGATAAACGGTTTGGTCGGACTCATTTAGCAATCTATGGGCCTTCATGGTCACAGAAAAAGCGTGCATCCAGAAAATCGGTAGTGTCATAGCCTTGAACTTCATTGACCATGATGCAGGGAGATCATGCAATGCCTTCATCACAACTGCTATTGGACCATAACTTCTCCAGATGTAAATTGAGTTCAACCTTGTATCTGCAAGCAAGCGGGTTGGTCCATGTTTAAATCTATAATCCTTTTCTCCTGACAACTCTTGTGATTCTACATAGTATGTAAAAATGTAGCCATTCAGAATTACGCTTAGCTGTGAGATTAGTGTTCTGAATTACGCTTCCTCAATTTTTTGTGGCATGGCCGAGTTGCTAAACAGCTGCTCTTTAGCAATTCATGTCTTCACAGGTAAACTGTCTGGATGCCTAGAGAAATTGTGTGCGCGCGCTCATTTGTGAACGTGTCTGTGTGTCAGGCAATGGCAGTCCCCATTGTGGGAGTAAACAGCAACACGAAAAGAAAAATGTGAGATATATGGGTCCTTGATTTAAACACTAATTTTTAACTTTTGTTTTAATTAGAAAAAAGGTGTTATAACATAACATAATTTCAAATTTTTTCCTTAAAAGCCTATTTTATTCCTGGAAATGAATTTGATTACTTTTTTATATGCCAGTTAAAAAGAAAGAATGTTCAGTAATTTTCAAGTTTACCCCATTCTTTACCTGTTGTTTTCTTACGCTTAGAGTCCTCTGTGATGCTGATGTTCCAAGGCTGAGCTGTTTCATGGGCTCACCCCCGCTCTTCTTCATGAACCACTGCTCGAAATGCGTAGATGCTCTTGTTAGGCTAAGAAATCTTCCTATGAGCCGAGCTAAGGTTGTTTGTTCTCGTTTCGTTTCTTCCTATGAGAAGCCTTGAGCTCACACGGAGCTGAGCGGCATGTGGAATGAGACGACCATGAGTTTGCTTTGTTAGATTTACGAGCAATTTTATGCATTTTTTTTGTCAAAAAATGCAAAATGTACTCGGCAGCTTAAAAACTAGATTTTATTAATTCAATCATTATTGTGAAAAGGAAAGCCTTGACTCACCAGGAGCAAGCTTGGCATGAACCAAGATGAGCCAGCAGTTCACTTGTTTCACAACCTAGATTAAGACGCATATCTTGCATCGCATTTAATGCACTCATATTTATTAAATGAAATCACACATACAAAGAAAGTTTGGCATGAGAGGGTGTCTAACAACTCCCAAATTTCATATATATATATATATATATATATATATATATATATATATATATATATATATATATATATATATATATATATATATATATATATATTATGCATATATACATACATAATATATATATAGAGAGAGAATTTAAGTACCGCCATGTTGCTAATGTTGAGTTCAAACGTAGAAAACATGCTGCCACTTGCCAAAAATTTGAATTCATGAGAGGGAGAGGGAGATGCATTTGAGTATAATATTCTTTTCCTTTTTACCTACTCCAAACTCTTGAATTGCTGCCAACCACTATAAAAGGGAGAGAGGAGAAGCATTCATTGACTGTGGACCCTCCCCATAAAGAGAGAGCCTTGGCTTCAACCATCACTCATGAGGTTAGGTAGGACCTCGTGCATGTCCGGAGTTCGATCTCCATTGACTGCTACATTCCATTTTGAAAAATTCCAAGATTAACTGCCCATTAACTCGGCTTCATCATGTCTCATTAATAAGGATGCAAGTGAGCTTAGCCGCTCCCAAGCTACTCGAGATCAACTTTATAATGATTCAAATACAATTCGTTCTTGTTTAGATTGAGCTGAGCTCAAGTTCACTATAGCCAGCTTGAGTTGCTTGCAAGCACAATTCAGCTTTGTACATTCTCAAATATAAAACAATATATTCCCCCATCAGGAAAATTCACTCATATGCTTCCAAGCACATATTACCTAGTTGAAAAGTGGAGTTATGCATTGGTCGGGCTTAGATTCGTGCTCACGTTTGAGCCCATTCCCGAGCTCAGTCATGCTTGCTAGAACTTGAGATGAGCTTAAATGAGCTCATTGATGAGCTCACACAAGGTCGGGAAAAAGAAATGAGCCTAACAAGCGATATTGAGTGATGAATACAGACCAAACCAAGCCCAATCTCGAGTTTGTGCTGAACATTTTCTAAACAAGCTTAGTCAAGCTTGCCTATAGTTGAATTTGCCTCGGCTCAACTTGGCTTATTTGTAAGGCTGCATGAGATGAGTTATGTTTGGCTCAAATAGTTTGGTGAGACAAGCTCAAACACGCCAAGCTCGATCGACTCTCATTGGTATCGAAGCAATACATGCATATGTGGTAGAAAAGCACGGTAACCCAATGAGTTGGATGCAATACAAGTATTACTCACTCACACATGTATATATATGTATATGTTTATATATATATATATATATGTTTATATGTATATGAGTTGAATTTGCCTCGAAGCAACTTGGCTTATATGTATATATGTGTATATGTTTATATATATATGTTTATATGTATATGAGTTGAATTTGTCTCGAAGCAACTTGGCGTATATGTATATATATGTATATGTTTATATATATATGTTTATTTGTATATGAGTTGAATTTGCCTCGAAGCAACTTGGCGTATATGTATATATATGTATATGTATATATATATATATATATATATATGTATATATATATATATATATATATATATATATATATGTATATATATATATATATGTATATATGTATATATATATATATATGTATGTATATATATATATGTATGTATATATATATATATGTATGTATATATATATATATGTATGTATATATATATATATATATATGTATGTATATATGTGTATATTAAGTTTTACCAAGTTGTTCTCACTCATCTGGCTGCCACAGATTAGATTATATGTTCATCTCATTCTAAACAAGCAAACAAGATGAAAAGAAACGATATTAGAATTAATGCGATGAGATGAACCGGGCTACCAGGCTCAACGTGGACAAGGTTTGAGTTAATGAGTAAGCCATGAACAGCCCATGTTTGGTTCATTGTGCTCTTTTCTTTCTTTTGGTACAATGGGGATGCAGCTTCGAGATGCATGCCCCTTTATCGAACTCATGACCTTCAACTTGTGAGTCGACCACGTAGCTAGATGAGCTATTGTTCGTTGTTCTCATTCTACTCATTCACCAGCCCCTGTGGCAACTTGATGATGCCTAAGAGGAAAAGAGAAATGATATATGTGAGGAAATTTTATTATATACTTAAGGCATATCTTGATGTACAGATGTAACTAAAAGAACATAATTTTATATAACAATATTAACTAAGCCTTTTTCAATATTAGATGGGAACCAGATTATGTGTCATGCTAACATTTAACTCAACATAAGTTTGATTATTCTTTATTGTTTTCTTCTAACACTTTTGTGATCTTCCTATTTATTTTTTAACATTTTACAATCTTGTTTTTTACTTTTTTATCAAAATTTTCTTTGAACATCTTTATCCTTTAGTGTCCACACCATCTTAAATTATTTTCCTTCATTTGGTGTTACTCTCAATTTGTTTTTAATAACCTCACTAAGTGTAAGATCTTTGTATGATTATTGATCGAACTCAACATCTTCATTTACGTCATGGACCATATTTTTCTATTTTATTATATAATTCTAACTGCAAATTGAGAATACCACCTTCTTCATATATGGGATTTTTCATGAAGTTGAAGCACATTTTTCTAAACTATCGTATTTTGCTCACATGGTTGACCACAGATGCAACTTTTCCCTCAGAGTCATGTGAAATTTCCTAATATTCGAAGCTTTTATGACGAGCCAGGGCACCTTTGAATGCTATCTGATCAGGATCACGAATCTCGATTTCTGATAAAATCCATGGATATCTCAAAACAAACTGAATTTTCTCGGAACTCTAAAGATAGCATTCCCATGTCGTCTCTGAATGTCTCTCTCTCACACACACGTGAGCACGGGTCTGTCTGTGTTTGTGCATGCGTGTATTTCTTTACAATTTTTCATTAAAAAATTAAAAAAGATATGCTCCTGAGCCACAAGAGTCAGAAATTATCATTAGAATCTGAGTTGTCAATGAATCATTTTCCAAATGGAGAACAAGTGCATCCTGCTCCTCGCAATCTGCAGTTGAATGCGTTTAAAGCACAGTTCTTCTCCACGCTTAATCAATAGCTGCTTGGTCTTACTATTACGTTGATGACCAAGAAGTTGGTGGATCACGAATCCTTTGTTTCATATAATAGGAGAAGTTCGTACGTGCTGAATCAGTGGGAGGTGACAAATCAGGTCAATGGGTCCGCCTCTGTTCGATGGGTCGCAAATCACTCCTGATTCCGCCTAAAGGTTGGTCGACCATGATCAGGACCTACTTTTCCTCGTCATTCACTCTTCACACACACACACACACACACATATATATATATACTGAGAGTTGCTAGAGACTGATCTATTGTCTGTAGGGTAGCTAGATCAATGTCATTTAATATGTATATTAAATGCGATGTGGAATGGGGTTATGGATAGTGATCATGATCAAATAACGTTTAACATAAAAGGTGGTCTAGCAACTCCTACTCTCTATAGCATAGTTTATGCATGCATCCATTTATGCTTAAATCCACTCAAAAATCATCATAGTTGAATCAATATGATTAGAGATTTGATTTTAAAAGTATTTATTATAATAAAAGTATAATTGTACTATTTAAATCTTGAACATGCCGATTAGATGATAGACATTTTTTAGTGGATATGAGGAATGGATATGCCTGTATACAAATTTCTCTTTCTCACACACACACACACACATATATATGTATATGTATATATATGTATATATATATGTACTCCCTTTCATATTAGATGATCCATGCATCCATGTTCCAATGGATGATCTAGATATGTATGTACTCCCTTTCATATTAGATGATCCATGCATCCATGTTCCAATGGATGATCTAGATATGTATGTACTCCCTTTCATATTAGATGATCCATGCATCCATGTTCCAATGTATGATCTAGATAAAACAACAAAGGATTAAATCCAAAACCTTTAGATAAAAATGCAGAAAACACAAGAAGGAAGAAAAAGCATAATTTTTTAACTTTTTTAATTCAAACCATTCACCTACCTAATTTAATATTTTTTATTGATAAATGATTTAACATCAATGGAACAAGTCTAACAACCACATTCTCTCAGTATATATATATATAAGAAACATATGAAATGTTATATATATAAGAAACATATGAAATGTGTACACTTACTTATGTCCAATGTACTTAAAGATTTTAATCATTCGATCATTTAATGTATTTAAAACTTTTTTTGATATATCAAATTTGACCAAACTCTTGAAATGTTTAAATAAATTTGAGCATGAATTTATGTTCACGTATACTATGATCTCTCTATATATATAATCTTGGAGCAAGTTTTTTTTGAATAAGTAACTTAGTGTGGGGGCTTCTCTTTATTGCAACTGTAGTCTCCAGGAGTTGAAAAATGTAATACCAGATTTGTATCCCTCAAGAAGGCAGAAAACGTAAGAATAGGTTACTGCCGAATATTTTATTACACTGATACAGAAAGACCGGCATCTTAAACCCTTCCACCGGCTTCTCCACACACGCACGCGTGACGCACCGCATTTAAGCATCTCGTGCGCACGCAGTCGCATAACGCGTATCTTTCCACCCATCGCTAAATTCTATGGTTGCGCTAAGGCACTAGGCGGCGGCCGCGGCAGTGGTGGTGCTGCTGTTGCTGCGATGGATCCAAGGAAGCAATCACGCCCAAAACTAAGCTCAGGCGTAAGAGCAACGCATCCCCAAAAGGATCAGCGTCCCGTCGTCCAAACCATCGCCGCAACAACTAAAACGGCGATGACCATCATGAAGAAACGAAACCCGGGGGATCATCCGGCGAGGAAGCCGTCAGCCGTCGCTCAATTGGCTTCCATTTCGTCTCCGATGCTCTCCACATTCAAGTCAATTGATTTGGGCGACAAGCGTCTCAGCGGAGATGGACGGCACGGGGAAGGGAGAAAAGAAGAAAGTGGTGTTGACGGGAAGACGGAAATAAGGAGGAAATCGTGTTCCGGATCGCCGGCGACGGATTTCTTAGCTTTGGGTGCTAAGATCTTGGCTCAAGATATGCTGCCGTTCATGCAGAATCATGCCGTGACTTGCGCCCGTGCTGCTCATGATGCTAGCGTCAACAAATTTAGTGCTAAGAGTTTGGCTTTTGCTATCAAGAAGGTACTTTTTGTTCTCTCCTTTTGGGTGCTTCCATTTTTTTATCGTTTAGTCGGAATTTGAGTTGGTGGTCATCATGGTTCAGATCGATCAATTCTCCTTTTGGGATGAAGAGTTTAGGAATTCCTTTTCTCCTTAAGAAGATACATCATTTCAATTTTAATGGTTCTTTTATTCCTAACTTTCTGTACGTTCTTGGTGATCACCGATGCTGACAAAATGAGATGAATGAATCGAAAAATTCTTTTGGGTTACTTAGCTTGATTTTTATACAAATGAGCCGAGCTGACAGCTAACATGTTCCCGATCGGTTCGAGATCCTTTTATGAACCAAACTGGACAGAATCGACAGGGAAATTTTCTTAAATAACCCAAAATTTCATTTATAAGAAAAACCCTTTTTTTAGTGTCGGCCGGTCATGGCTAACTTGTTTTTCTAGTCAAGAGTCAGAAAAGGGGGTAGCCGAACATGGTAGTCTTGTTGTTGTTGAATAGTTGTGTTTTTTTCTTCGCGAGATCGTTGAATGGCGGTTTCCAAGATATGACAAGAAGGTCTTGTGTAGGGCCGGAACTCTTCTTTGAGTTGAACAGAATGCAGTATTTGTTGTTTGGTCTGTATCCTTGGCAATATTTAAGGGTCAGATTTTGATGAGAAGTCGCTTTATTTAGAAAGGTTCTTGTGTGTGAGAGAGAGAAAGAGCAGGCATAAAGAAAGGCACTGAAATAGGCACCTATCTATTTTTTAGCAACAAGAATAAGGGCAAGTATGATGAAATTGTCGTACTAAAGGCCTTCTCTAGGGTGCCCATTTTGGTGCATTTTGATGCTCTGGTACTCCATGTTGCGCGCTTGGAGACCAGATGAACAGCTCATCTAAAGCTGGGATCGGATCGTATGGTTTGAAAGATGAGTTGCAAACATGTCTGATGTGGATCTATTAGGCTTGTGTAACCTTGTATAGTTGATTAAATACAGCATGTGGATATAAATAAATGCAAAGTTTGAACTACAGAACTAGTTCTTGGCTTACAGTAGGCAAGAATTTCAATTTTACATCATATTGTAAGTTTTTCGAAGTTAAGTGAGCTAGCTCGTGCTCGCACTCTTTTAGCTTGCAGCTATTCTCAGCATGAGCTCGGCTCATCTCAAGATACCAAACAAGATGAGTTGGAAACATGCCCAGCTCGGCTTAGTTGACAACTGAGTGGTGAACGCGAATGCAATGCATTTTAGTTCTTTTTGTTTCTATTGTTTCCACAAAACTCTGGTTGTTTCTGTGCCGATTGATCGCATTTTTATCATATATTTGATTTAGGAGTTTGACAAGGTATATGGACCAGCTTGGCACTGTATTATCGGCACGAGCTTCGGGTCTTTCGTAACACACTCCGCCGGAGGATTCGTGTACTTCTCCATGGACAAGCTTTACATCCTCCTCTTCAAGACTAGCGTGCAAAAGGCAGAGTGAGTTGCAGCAGAATACACTATTGTGCTCATGGTTTTTGGTTTTCCTTTGTGCATTATTTAGAGGAAAAAGAAAGAGAGGAATCATGTGCACTATGTACCTTTCATGCATTGATAATTCATAAACAGCAAAGAGATGTGCACCCCCTTATATGCCAATGAGTGGTGATGTTAAAAGTTGAGTCATTTCCATTTCACTCTATGCTAACTCCACCTATGAGTGGTCTGGGTTTTCCCTTACATATCCGGTCCGGTCCGTGGTCCGATAAGACTAAAAGTGTCGTGTGTTAGACAACATCCAGCATAAAACTTGGTAGAGATTGTTAGCTAAAGTTTGCTCATCATACTCGGGAGGGTGATGGACCCACTTTAAGGGGAGGTGGGATATGGCATCTCACTCAAAATCTAAAAAATTCTTGGGTCCGTTGTTGTATACAAGGCAATATAAGCTTTTTTTAGACTTTAAATTCAAATGCATCTCACTCGAAATATGTTTCACCCTAAAAGGGTTCTTGGGTTTGCCATTGCCTTTATTGAAAGTCTTCATAGTCAAATGCGTGAAGAAACCCTTAGGAATAAGGTGCACTTTACCTTTGCTAATGTTAACCACACCTTTAGGTCTCTTGCCTTCCCTTTTAAAAAACTCAAGTTCTGGCATCTGCTTAGCGTATCACAGGCTCGAACTGGACTCGATTTTGTGGAGCTTGACCAAGCTCCTGCTTGCCCATATTTGACTTGAGAAGCTCATGAGTCTAATAGAGATTTATATAAATATTGAAACAACGAGATGTGGAACATAATAAATGCAGTGCGGTGTATCGCAATTTGCAAGCCCCCAATTTTGTATCTATTTCACATTGTACGTTCCATCGTTTGCAAGTACAAGCCAACCATTTTTTCTCTTTATATATATATATATATAGGAAGAGAGAGAGGAATGTTGATAGTAGCACCCTTAAGTTTATCCAAACAACTCTTTGGATGATAAAATAAGAAAAAATCATTTGAGTTGGATACTTGAAAAATGACGAAAAGAAGCTTCAATAAGAATGTAAGAAAAACTAGAGAGTTAAAACGTTAAAAGAGGAAGAAGAATTCCACAAAAGTGTTGAAAGAAAAGAATAAAGAATGATGTAACTTAGGTTTAGTTAACTGTTAGTATGACGTGAAATTGAGCTCTATGAAAAGAAAGAAACCATGGAAGAATCCATGTAGCCGACCAGTATGAGAAAAGCCTTGTTTCTGTTTTAGTCTTTATATCTTTCTTACATTTATTTTTTATGGTTCCAATCTCATGTTTAAGTTGACCTTGCATGTTGCCGATCATTCCTAATTATTATTGCAGGGTCCAAACTATTTTGAGATTGATATAGATATGCATCGATTTAGTTACATCTCTAGAAAGGGGTTTGAAACATTTCAGGACAGACTGAAACTGTGTATCTTGGACGTCGGCCTGACAATCCAGATAATGATATTGTGCAAGAGAAACTAAGGATAATTTGGTGCTCTCTTATATATATATATATATATATATATATATATATATATATATTACACACACGCACGCAATTATTGTCCACAACATCTTCAACATGTGTGTAACTGATTGTAATAGGCAAATAAAACTGAAGAATTACCGGAGCAGGTTGAATGGAATTGATTATACTAAATATAACCAACTCAAAGTTTGATAGCGGCGATTTTGGGAGATCGATTTTTCCACTTCCTGTCCATGATCATGATTATTTATTGCAAAGTTATAGTTGGATCGGGAACTTGATTAAGGCTTACGTAGCCGCATTGTTGTTACGTTGTTGGGTTGCATCGACTATCAACGATGGCAATGGCTGAAACAAGGTATGAGATCAGAGAAATAGTCAAGAAAATGAAAGTGCTTTACCTGCTTTCTGTCAAACAAAAAAAAATCCACTCTTAAAAAATGTTCGTATTGCTCAGGATTGTGGCGTTGTTTCCTGATGCAAATTGTTCAAGAGCCAACGATTAACAAACTACTTTGGGTGGACTCTTGTTTCTTTGTTAGTTTTGTTGTTCTATGGCTTATCAAAAGATAAATCTAATTAATTTAATTAATGAAGCAAGACCCTCTCTCTCTCTCTCATACACACACAATAGGTACTCTCTCTGCCCCCACCCCTTTTTCTAGCAGTGTTGGTTTAGCAATTCTCTTCCACCCAGGGAGTTCACCGTGGCCTGTTTTCATATGCCTTCATCTTTTCTTTCCCTTTGAGAATCTGCTCCGCGAGCCCCGCCTATGTTGCAATTCCTCTTTCCATGTTATATGGAAAGGAAAACTTCAAAAAAGGGTTTCTAGTTTTGGTCCATTTGCTTCTTTTTTTTGCTACATTGTGGGTTTTGCCATAATCATATTTAAGCTGAATCTATTATTTAAAATTATTTTACATTTATTGTTTTCAATATATAATACTAATTTAGTATTAATTTCTACTGACTAAACTCCAGCAACATTGATTTCGGATAAGAGTTGACGTTTTTGGACTTAGTGTGATAATTGTAGACCATAGAGTACATCAACCAAATTGAAAAAAATCGTTCCCCGTTTGGGTTGAAGATGAAGTTGGTGTCATGAAGTGTCGGTCACCTGATGGACAATGAAATTTATATGATCCGAAGAATAGTTGTGACTGTTTTTCAAGTCTTTAGCACTGTGAAACGAGCAGGGGTCCATGTTCAGGTCTTAAGGTTTCTTTCAAACCCATTCACTGGTCTTGATGGAACCCATTATGAACACAGGTTCTTCTATTGTTATAAATATAACCTCATGCAATATAAGTTTTATAACCTTTATATACTGAGATCATATATTATTTATATATCCAAATAATCTGATGACATAATAATACTTAGTATTTAGTCAGAAGCGAACCAAATCAAAACCGTCGGTGTATTTTAGTTTGATTCTGATTATGACACGATTTGATTCAGTTCTTTAAAAACTAAGAGCCGCAAAAGGGCGTATGAGATAAAACCCAAAACCCGTCGGGAATCTCTTCATTGCACGATACTTCTAGTCATCACCGCGTCGTGTCTTAAACATAAAATTCGTGTCAGATAAAAACAAGGTTATTCAGAAAGCAGGGGATGAAACGCGAACTCGTCGAGACGTCTTTTTTATTAGTAGGACACTTCCAACCGTGGTCGTGGCGTGTCGCTCTATGTTATAATTCTTGGGCCGGTTGTAAACATAGACTTCCTATTTTAAGGAAAAATGAAGGAATAGATAGACTTGCCTATTTTGCGTGTCCTGGTGATACCAATCCAGAAGGTCAAGAAAATGTAACTAGGGGCGTTTCGTTGGTGAAGCGAACTCACCCGACGGAGAACGTACTTGCAAAACGAGCTGTAATTCCTCCTCAGATTGAAAACAACGGAAGAGGTCCTGCTCTTTGTTTCTCTCTCTCTCTCTCTCTTTTTGTACGTCGGTGACGAGTACTTTTAAATAATCTTGCTCACTATTGGTACTTACTTTTGTATCTTTAAGCTCGTTGGATTAGGTCCAATTTGTTTTTTGATCTCTTTCTTTTGACGTTGTTTTAGGGTTTCTAAAGTTCGGTGAAGTGGTTGAAGCTCACATTGCGATTCAAACGGGTTTTGGAGATTTCTTCGTCTGGAAGCTAGGGTTTCTGATTCTGTAATCGTCTCTCGTTGTTTCGTGAGAGTTTGGAGCTGATTCCTTTGTTGGCTTGTAGATAAGAGGTCTTCAAGGGTTAGAATAAGGAGAATAGGTGACAATCGTGTGTTTGGGTACTTCAATTATGCGAACGTCGTGGGCTGACTCCGTGGCGAATTCGGCTGTTGATAATGCAGCCGCTCTGCCTCCTTCCTCCGCTGCTGGTGGCGCTTCTCGTCCTCGGTCGGCATACGTCCCTCCGCATCTCCGCAACCGTCCTGCGGCTGCTGAGCCAATACCGACGTCAAACGACGCATTTAGATCTAGCGGTAGTGGTGGCGTTGGCGGTGGAAGTGTTGGTGTTCCGCCAGCAAATCGTGGGGGAGGCTGGGATTCCGGGAGGTCAGGATCTGGTTATGGGTATGGTAGCGGCGCCGGAGGGGGACGTGGCAGTGGCGGATGGAGCAATAGGGGCGGCGGCGGATGGGACCGAAGGGAAAGGGAGGTGAATCCCTTTGAGCAGGAGGAGGCCGCAGAACTGGCGTTCGACGGGCAAGAGAATACTGGGATCAATTTTGATGCTTACGAAGACATTCCGGTCGAAACCAGCGGCGATAACGTCCCTCCGCCGGTGAATACATTTGCTGAGATTGATCTCGGGGATGCGCTCAATGAGAATATTAGGAGGTGCAAGTATGTGAAGCCGACGCCGGTGCAACGACACGCCATCCCGATCTTGCTCGCAGGCCGGGACCTTATGGCGTGCGCACAGACCGGGTCGGGGAAGACGGCTGCTTTCTGCTTTCCTATCATTAGTGGAATCATGAAGGCGCAGCCTCCTCAGAGGCCACCAAGGGGTGCAAGGACGGTGTATCCCCTTGCTCTTATTCTTTCTCCGACGAGAGAGCTCTCCTGTCAAGTCTCTCTCTCTCTCTCTCTCTCTCTCTCTCTCTCTCTCTCTCTCTCTCTCTCTCTCTCTCTATTTTCATAGCTGAAATTTTATGCATTTAAATACTGTCTCTGATGGTGTTTTGGTTAATCATGCAATGTAGATACATGAGGAGGCAAGAAAGTTTTCCTATCAGACGGGTGTCAGGGTTGTTGTGGCGTATGGAGGAGCTCCGATAAACCAACAGGTATCCACTACTCTCCCTCTCTCGCGTACTTTGTTCTGAACAGGCATGAACTTGCTATTTTGTTTGATTCCTTTGGCAATTCAATAACCGTAAGTTGAATACGTTGAACAATGCATTTGTTTGATGTTGCACATAACTTGTGATATGGTTCTGCGTTTTGGCTGTTGATCAACATGAAGCTAGTTGCATAGACCTCACAGGAGTTTGCTCTTTGTTCCTTAGATGTCTGCTGTTGCAAATATCGAGTTCTGTCATTTAGGTTCTTTTTCCTTTCGAGAAATCAAAGGAATATTATATTGTAGGTGCACTTAAGCCGTACTGGAGGTTCTGAGATGCATTTCGTCATTCTAAATCATATTTGTTGACAGGGGTCAGAAACAACAGATAAAACTATGACCACAGCTATGTTGCATGGATGCAACAACAACAACAACAACAACTACAACTAAGCCTTTTCCCATACTAGACGGGGTCGGCTACATGGATTCTTTGTTTCCACAGATCCCTATCGTGTGCGATGTTAGCAGTTAACTCCCAATAAGCTAAATCATTCTTTATTGTTTCTTTCCAACACTTTTGTGGTCGTCCTCTACCTCTTTTAATACTTTCCAAATTTAGTTTTTCTAACCTTCTTACTGGTTCTTCTTTTGATCTTCTTTCTATATGTCCAAACCATCTTAAACGATGTTCTCTCATTTTATCCTCTATTGGTGCCACTCCTAATTTGTTTCTAATAACCTCATTATGTATACGGTCTTTTCTTATATGACCACTCATCCATCTCAGCATGTTCATTTCTGTCACTGACATCTTTTGTACATGTTGATGATTAACTGCCCAACACTCACAACCATAAAATATGGTAGGTCCGTCTAATTGTTGCTCTATAATATTTACCTTTTAATTTTAATGGTATCTTCTTATCATAAAGAATACCTGATGCTCCTCTCCATTTTAACCAACCAGCATTAATTCTATGTGTAGCATCTCCATCAATTCTTCCATCACTCTTAAAAATTGACCCTAGGTATTTAAAACTTTCCTTTTGTGGAATGCAATGTATGCCAATTTTAATTTCTATGTCCTCTGAAGTAACCAAATGATCAAACTTACATTCCATATATTCTGTCTTTGTTCTACTAAGTCGGAGGCCTTTGCTTTCTAATGTTTCTCTCCATAGTTCCAATTTTCTATTAACTTTTTCCTTAGACTCCTCCACTAATACAATGTCATCTGCAAATAACATACACCAAGGTACTTCATC
Organism: Brasenia schreberi; assembly: GCA_036023115.1. Taxonomy (NCBI): domain Eukaryota; kingdom Viridiplantae; phylum Streptophyta; class Magnoliopsida; order Nymphaeales; family Cabombaceae; genus Brasenia; species Brasenia schreberi. Next base: position 19,336,086 of record JAYKKT010000085.1, on the reverse strand, counting down.
TTGAATATGTTTTGTTAACTCATCCATCACCATTATAAATAAGTATGGACTTAAAGTTGATCCTTGATGTAACCCAATATTAACTTCAAAGAAGTCTGCCATTCCTTCATGAGTCCTCACACATGTTTTTGCACCATCATACATGTCTCTTATAAGGTTAATATATGTCAGTGGGATACCTCTTTTTTCCAAAGTTCTCCAAAGAACCTCCCTCGGTACCCTATCATAAGCTTTTTCTAGATCAATAAATATCATGTGAAGGTCTTTCTTTTTTGCTCTAAAATGTTCCATAAGACGTTTCAAAAGGTGAATCGCTTCAATAGTAGATCTGCCCGGCATGAATCCAAATTGGTTCTCTGTTGTACTTGATAATTGTCTTAACCTAGGTTCGATAATTCTTTCCCATAATTTCATAGTATGACTCATTAACTTGATAATTCTCTGTTGCATGGATATAATTTTTTTTAAAACTAAGGTACGGGTAGGCCACTATTAGAAAACATAATAAAAAAATAAATTTACATAAATAGATATATACACACAATTATATAGAGCATTCTATATTTTAAAGAGCATTCTAGTGTTTGAGAATACTGAATAATTCTATTCTAACTAGGAGAATGTCATTTATATTCTTCTTCAAAGTAAGAACAATTAAATAGCAATGCAAACACATACCAGAAGTCTTCAAAGCAGGTGCTTCTACTTAGAGGTTGCTTCTCCATTACCTCAGTTCCTGCAATGCCCATAGCTAGGCCAATATTTGATTCATGCAAAGCAGGTGCATCATTAGTTCCATCTGCAGTCACTGCAACAATATCTCTATGTACATTTCTAAGTTCTATGACAAGCTTATCCACCAAATTAATAATGATTTCGCATAGACTTAATAACCCCCCATATCTAAGAAATTGATCCGAATAACCAAGGAGGCGCAAAGGAAGATGGCGAGGAAGTAGCTTATCCTGGAGAAGCCATCAAACTCTCCGTAGATAGCCTCCCAAGCGATGTTTGTTGTGCATGGCGTCGCGATGAACATGGAGTAGGCCGGGTGGAGCTCCTTTGGCAGCGCCTGGCTCGTAGGGAGCCTATGGTACAGCGTCACGAACACCACCAAGTAGTACGCGATTCCCACAAACCAGAAGCAGTGTTGTCTAACGCTTATCGTATCGGGTATCTGTTGGCTCCACGATACGCCCAAAATTTTTAATTTTTTTTTTAATTTTTTTTTGAAGGTTTCTGGCCTCTCTTCACTTCTCTCTAAGGCATCTTTCGACTGCTTTAAAAATCTAGTGAAAAATCTTCATGAAAAGTAATAATATTCTATTGATCGGTAGTCTTTTAATGTGATGCAAGACTCATGGGTCAATTTCGTTATCACCTTAAACTAACTCGGGCCTTGCCAGTCCATTCCAAACATCAGACAGTGACGGAGTAACCTGTGTGGTTTGATGAAAAACTGATATTCAAACTTTTTTCTTTCTTATGACAATCTGATTCAATGCGGTTGATCGAGAGTAGAATTCCTAAGAGTTTATAGTGTAGACATTAATATAATAATATTATCTTTCATAAATTTTTATAAATTTTAAAATTACACGTATACTATTCAAGAAACAATAATTGAAAATAAGCCAAAATATCATAAATGATCTTTATATATATATATGAGCTGCTTGGGTTCAACCTTCTAATGCAACAGCGAGCTCGATTTAGGTCACGAGAAGTGAAGAGAGGCCAGAAACCTTCAAAAAAAAAAGAAAAAATTATATTTTTTGGGGGCGTATCGTACGATACGGTGCGATACTCACTATTTTATGATACGGGGTAGTGTATGTACGATACGGTGCGATACGGATAACACTGATCAGAAGAATTTCCTGGTCTCCTTCCATCCGACCTTCGCAGCCAGCACCGCCCTCACGAAGTTCCCGATCACTGAGAGGTGCGACGACGATTGACCACCTTGCAAAGTCTCCTCTTCCTGTCGGACAGCCACTGGCCATAGATCTTGAGCTCAAGGGCCAAAATGGGTGCCATGAACGCGCACCAGAGGCCCGGGGGGATGCGAGAGAAGAGAACGGGAGGCGCATCGATGACGAGGAACATGCAGACGGTCCAAGGGCGAAGAAGAAGTTGATACATACCAGGTGGTCAAACTCCCTGCCTCAAAGAAGAAGACACACTTGAGTGCGTAGATGGAGATGAGGAGGAGGGAGAGGGCGCCGAGGAACCAGAGAGCGAGGTTGATGAAAGTGGTGGCGTAGAGGAAAGTGGTATGGGTATGTACCAGACATACCCATACGCGTAACCGTACCCAGTATGTACCAGATACGGGTACGGGGCCCAAAAGGGTGTACCCGTGCAACATAGGACCACAATGTCAAAACATATAAAAAGAGACGTATGTGCGACATACAAAATAAAAGACATGTAAGATTTTGCTAACAGTTCTGCCTTGAGGAATAACGAGGCTTACTAATCCTGTTTTTGCGATGTATGTAACTACTAACGAGTAGTACATTGCATTAACAAATATAAGGGGTGATGCTGTAAGTGTTCACATGCAAAATTGTCCCCAGTAAAAAATGTAGGGCGTCTGTGTAGAATGATTGTACACAAGGTGTTGAAATAATTCGGGCATACTTTTTGCCCTTTCTCTTTCTTGTGCTTGCAGCGCTACTGCTACTGGGCATGGGACTGCACATCCCACCGACCAGCTTAGAGTTTCAAACTCCATGCAAATGAAAAGGAAAATAGTGATAAAAATTGTTTGCTAAATGAAATTTCTCATTGGACATCTTAAAGGGTTACAACAATAAAATTTGCACTTTCAGAGCGTGTCTTTGGTCATTTATTTTTGTTCATCACATCACCCATGTTGGGTTCAAAAATATAAATACTTTGACGTCAAAACAATCAGAAATGCTCACTGTCCCATACCTTTTAAGAGATTTGTTTCTTTCCCTCCATGTCAAAATAACGTCTCTTTCTTGCTTGGTAAGTACTAACCATCCCTTTTTCTTTATTTATATTGGTATTAGTAATCTTATAGGACCTTTTCCTAGATGCTTATTTGTCATTGATGGCATCTCAAAGTGCTTATCTGTTCATGTTACCCCATGCCACCGATGTCTTCCTCTAAGATCATGGATCTTTTCTTGTGGTAGTGTGGTTCTTTTATGTAAAAGAGGACTTGTCTTATGCTCTGACCATCTTATGGTGTTTTTTCTGATCGTTGTTAAATTGTGAGACATTCTATCTTGCCTTCAGATGGTGGAACAACAATTTTGTTATTTTTGGTTCGATATATACAGGCGCTGACCTTCATCCGTCCTGCCATAGTTTGAAACAAAAAGCTGAACTGTGCTGTCCTCCCTATTCTTAGGTCAACTTTTTCAGAGCATCTTTCATGCATTTGGCCTTCTGGAATTTCCAAAACGTTGTTGGGAATCATTTTAATTTTTAAGAGGGAAATTACATTGAGAACAGCTATCTTTTAACAAAATAGCAAGGCTAAATGAAAACATGGATGGGATCTTGTAGTAGCAATGAGATGATGATTCAGTGAAAGGCCAAAATATTTCTTAACTAAAATTTCCCACATTGTTTGCTTCTTAAGGTAATTCTCTTAACCGGAAAGGCACAACTTTAGTTTTACTGTTGGAAGCATAGTTGCCCGATAGGAGCAATAATATACACAAATAATGATATGTCCAATTATTAGAAAATATACATGTTTCTGACATGCTTTTGTTAAACACTTTTAGGCTATATTACTTGGACACCCACACAAATGTCATTATTAGAGAGATAATATGTAGCATCGATCTTGGTGATCCTTAACAAATGAGACAATGTGCAAAATGTTGTATATAGTATTTTTTGTCAAAAACAGAAGTGCAGGTATGATTTTATGCCCCTATATACACTTTTTTTATATAAATGTGTTTAACTTTATAAGGGTCAAGAAGTCAGTTATCTGGATTCTGTACTTTTTTTTTGTTGATAAAGTTGATATATAAGCAGGGAAAAATGGGCTGAGTATTTGTTTCCATGGTTTTGGATATTGCGAGCACCAAGAAAGAATTTGAGGACTGATGAGTGATGATTAAGTTAGATAAGTAGCAGAAGGGACATAATCTTGTCTAGCGCATCCAGCATGACAAAAGAAAGAGAGAGCTGCTGATTCACTGTTCTGATAATTAAGGCTACATTCAGAATATGCATAACATGCTCACTATTTTCCTCTTCTCAAGTACTTGCACAGGCACTCTAAGCATTTGGTCTTTCAGTCAAATGAACTAGGCGTCCAGGGTGGGGGACTTGATAGAAGTCAGTTACTAAGTCTTAGGCCCTCAGAAAAGCCACCTAAGCAACTGATTGAATTAAAGTCCTTTTGCAAACATATGTTTGTAATGTTATCAATGCTCCCAGTCTTACTGGAAGGATCATTTTCTAGGATGCCACTATCTTGCTCCTTTTTCATGTTGAACTATCATGTTTGTTGGAACAAATCATTAGAATGTGCTACCAGTAGGGTGTAATTGTCCATGTTCATTATGCCTAAATGTTCTTTTAGGAACAATTTGCGGTGAAAAACATAATTCATGAAAAACTGAACTTAACCACAGCATCAAAAGGCAGTTCCAGTCATGTTCTAAGTGCCTTATCTATTTTTTAGGAACCTTTTGTATCAACATTTTCTTCTAAATCTTCATGCATTATGTGTCTGTTGGGGTCAACTGACTTATTTCTGCTACTAGCTATTTCTTTATATTCTGGGTGCACAAAATCTTTTTTGGTAGGAATTCTGGATTGTGGCTGCTCGTATAGGAAACTGGCAACAGCCATTCATACTTGTCTTCTCATTGTGTCCTCTTTGTTCAGCTAAGAGATTTGGAGAGGGGAGTTGATATTCTTGTTGCAACTCCAGGGCGTTTGGTAGATTTGCTAGAGAGGGCAAGAGTTTCCTTACAAATGGTGAGATACTTGGCTCTTGATGAGGCTGATCGGATGCTGGACATGGGTTTTGAACCTCAGATCAGAAAAATAGTTGAGCAGATGGATATGCCGCAGCGTGGCATCAGGCAAACAATGCTATTTAGTGCCACATTTCCGAAGGAGATACAGGTATTATTGCACTTATTTGCCCATTATTGCAACTGTTTCTTCAAGTGACCTGCTGTTGCGCTGTATTTTTATCATCATGTTGTTCTAGCTTGTGATTACTTTTCTATTTTGCATGTCTTGGTGGTTTAGTTGTCTATTTGAGTCTTAAATTTGCATTACATGCTCTCACATGTTTCTCCGTGTGATCATGCATCTTCAGAGGTTGGCTTCTGATTTTCTGTCAAGCTACATATTCCTTGCTGTGGGAAGAGTCGGTTCAAGCACTGATTTAATTGAACAAAGAGTTGAATTTGTTCAAGAGTCTGACAAAAGAAGCCATCTAATGGACCTCCTTCATGCCCAAAGAGCAAATGGAACTCATGGCAAGGTATTTTTTTATGGTTGGGCTGATTGTACTTCTCACATCTGTACAAAGGCTCATACCTAGTTCACATTGTTATGTGAACTTGAATTGTCAACCAATATAAACCTCTGTTTTGCAGCCATTTTATTGTGGATTGAATTAGTCTTGTTGACATTGGTATAGAAATTTTGGGTACAATTCTCACTTCTTCTATTGGATATGCAGCAAGCTCTAACTTTAGTCTTTGTGGAGACAAAGAAGGGGGCTGATGCTTTAGAGTATTGGCTGTGTAAGAATGGGTTTCCTGCAACATCAATTCATGGTGATAGATCCCAACAGGTAATTGGAAACTCATGTCAATGGTGAGAGTGCTCTAAAAAGGTTTTTCAGGTCTAACACATCTAGGGAATCAGTGGTACATGTAGAGAATCATTGTTTACTCACTCGTTTGTGGTGCAACTATGTGGTTGCTTAATTTCAGTTGTCATGTTACTCCCAGGGGGTTTCATCTTTTATACAGGTTCTATTATGTGTTTCTTTGTTGGAAAATAGCTGTTCCTGCCAAGAAAATTCCATTCTGGAAGCATGGATCTTTATAGCTAAGTTATAGAGTAATTCTTTTGTTATCTTTATACTTGGCAGTTTAGAACACGGATATATCAATTAATTATTTTTTGTTTCTAACAGAGTAGTTTCTTGTTTTTGTAAATGGATTATAGTATCTAAAACAAATGATGGCAATAAATTTTTCTTCTGAGGGGAGGGATTTCTTTCAGAGGGAAAAAATGGTAAACGGTGAGATATAGCCTCCAATACATAATGAAACAGAACTGCATCAGCTCTCTATTTCCATTCAGTTCTGATTCTGCAGATGTCAACCCATTTTACCCTTGCATTCTGCCACCTTGAAGCGAAAAAGGCCGTTAGTGAAGCAAAAGCTAAAATCTGGGAGGATTTATATAAAAAAACTCAACTCAAAAAAGGGTGAAAGATATATTTTTAGGATAGTTAGGGCTAGAAATAAGAAAACTAAAGATCTTAATTATGTTAGATGTATAAAAAATGAGGATGAAAATTTTCTGGTGGCAAATGATGATATAAGAAATAGATGGAAAAACTATTTTTATAAGTTTTTTAATGAAAATAAAGATGTTAGTATTAGCTTAAACATATGAAGGGTGGTAAATTGGTAGGACCAAACAATATTCCTTTAGAAGTTTGAAAAATAACAAGAGAAATAGGAATCACTTGGCTCACAAGACTATTTAATGAAATATGGAGAATCCAAAAGATGCCTGAGGAATGGAGAGCGAGTAGCGAATTATCGAGGTATCAAGTTAATGAGCCATACTATGAAATTGTGGGAAAGAATTATCGAGCGTAGGTTAAGACAAGTATCAAGTATAACGGAGAACCAATTTGAATTAATGTCAAACAGATCTACTGTTGAAGCGATTCACCTTTTGAGATGTCTTATGAAACATTTTAGAGCAAAAAATAAAGACCTTTACATGATATTTATTGATCTTGAAAAACTTATGATAGGGTACCGAGGGAGGTTCTTTTGAGAACCTTGAAAAAAAGAGGTATCCCATTGACATACATTAACCTTATAAGAGACATGTACGATGCTGCAAAAACATGTGTGAGGACTCATGAAGGAATGACAGATTTCTTTGAAGTTAATATTGGGTTACATCAAGGATCAACTTTAAGTCCATACTTATTTATAATGGTGATTGATGAGTTAACAAAACATATTCAAGATGAAGTACCTTGGTGGATGTTATTTGCAGATGACATTGTGTTAGTGGAGGAGTCTAAGGAAAAGGTTAATAGAAAATTGGAACTATGGAGAGAAACGTTAGAAAGCAAAGGCCTCCGACTTAATAGAACAAAGACAAAATATATGGATGAGTGTTTGATCATTTGGTTACTTCAGAGGACATAAAAATTAAATTTGGCACACATTGCATCCTCAAAAGGAAAGTTTTAAATACCTAGGGTCAAATGTTCAGAGTGATGAAAGAATTGATGGAGATGTTACGCATAGAATTAATGCTTGTTGGTTAAAATGGAGAGGAGCATCAGGTATTCTTTGTGATAAGAAGATACCATTAAAGTTAAAAGGTAAATATTATAGAGCAGCAATTAAACCTGCCATGTTTTATGGTTCTGAGTGTTGGGCAGTCAATCATCAACATGTATAAAAGATGTCTGTGACAGAAATGAAGGTGTTGAGATGGATGAGTGGTTATACAAGAAAAGACCGTATACATAATGAGGTTATTAGAAATAAATTAGGAGTGATACCAATAGAGGATAAAATATGAGAATATCGTTTAAGATGGTTTGGACATAGAAAGAAGATCAAAAGAAGAACCTGTAAGAAGGTATGAAAAACTAAGTTTGGAAAGTATTAAAAGAGGTAGAGGACGACCACAAAAGTGTTGGAAAGAAACAATAAAGAATGATCTAGCTTATTGTGAGTTAACTGCTAACATGACACATGATAGGGCTATGTGAAACAAAGAATCCATGTAGCCAACCCCGTCTAGTATGAGAAAAGGCTTAGCTGTAATTGTAGTTGTAGTTGTAGTTGTAGTAGTTTCTGCCACCTTTGTTTTACGTGGTCGAATGGTTGTAGTCTCTTCGTATCCTTTGATACGATCTTAGGCTTACCTCCATGTCTTAATTATGAATCTTTTCTGTTGCACCGTTTGCCAAGGTTGCTGAGGTAACCATGAACATGTTCAAAACCACTTTCCTTCTTTAAACATGTCCAACAGAGGCCAGATGGATACATTATAGATGAATGATGATGCTGATAATAGTGTGTTGTGATCTGGTATTATTTCAGAAATTTAGTATCAAGTTCACTGGCTTACTTTTTGTTGCTTGCAGAAAACTTTTAATTTTTTTAAGTTTCTATAGTTTGATAGGGTAGACGTCTTTACTTTCGCATGCTTCATAAAAAGAACATGCACATGACTTGTGTCTTAGGTGAGGATTTGAAGGGGTAGGCCTTATTGAGGAAGAGGAAGCAATTGTTACGCACCTTTTGTCCTTGATACTTCTCTTTCTCTGTCATTGGGAGAGACAGTTCTCCAGTTACTACCTTCTTGATTTACTATCTCTGCATAGTTCCTAAGAGTCGGTTTCAGTTTTCCTAATGTTAGGGTGCTAATAAATTCCTGGACCAACGAAGTTAAATTGTTATATATAAGGATTTTTTGGAAGATTTTCTTAGGCGGTAATTCATGGAGTTTGACCATCTTGGTTATCCTTTAACCGCAGAACATTTCCTTCACGACTCAGCCTCCCCTGCCTCTCTCTCTCTCTCTTGCACACACAGAGACAGAGAGACACCCCATGCAGACGCACACACATTGATTTTTCTTTTTTCGGTTGGCTCAGGAGCGGAGATTGAGTTTAGTAGTGCATGGTTGTTTGTTTCTACTTTTCAGTTAACTACTGTGTGGCAAATAAAGGTTCTTAAATCAATTTTTGCAACCTCTTTGTCAGCATGAAAAATGCTGATTTCTGTAGTAACCATATCACCGCATCCACAAAGATGAAAAATACAGGGGCTCTTTATGTTAAATAAACGTGTAATATTGCACTTCACAAGCGACTAGCCAGGTGGATGATAACAAATTAAGCCAAGGGTACCGTTCACAAACTGATTTACTCGTTTCCTCTGTTTCATACTTATAATTTTTGTTCTAAACCCATATACATGTTCTACATTATAATTGCGAGGTTAGTCCATTGTTTCTTATTTCATATACTTGTGGTCCCTTGGCTTCATGTCAAACTTTATTTCGCCTCAGATTAATATGCTTATGATACTCTGCAGGAAAGAGAACAAGCACTGAGATCTTTCAAGAGTGGCGTGACTCCAATTTTGGTTGCCACAGATGTTGCTGCACGCGGGCTTGACATACCTCATGTTTATCATGTTGTCAACTTTGACCTGCCGAATGATATTGATGACTATGTTCATCGCATTGGGCGTACTGGACGAGCAGGGAAGACTGGCTTGGCCACTGCTTTCTTCAACGAGAATTCATCATTGGCTAGGTCACTGTCAGAGCTGATGCAAGAGTCAAACCAAGAGGTTCCTAATTGGCTTTCTCGTTATGCAGCTAGATCTTCCTATGGTGGAGGTGGGAGGAACCGTCGATCAGGAGGTAGGTTTGGTGGCCGAGATTTCCGTAGAGATGGCGGGAACTTTTCTAGGGCTGGGGGTAGTGGTGCTTCTGCGGATCACCATGGTGGCAGCAACACTGGTGGTGCATATGGATCTTCCTATGGTTATGCTGGTGGATATGGGCCCGGTGATACGAGCGCTTGGGATTGAATGCTACTTTTAGGAGACTGGATGTTTTTTGGCGATTGTTATTTCACATCTCATCGACAGGCCCATGAAGATCTCTCTCTCTCTCTCTCTCTCTCTCTCTCTCTCTCTCTCTCTCTCTCTCTTTCCAACACTACAGTATTTATAATTTTGTTACGGATTTTCTTGTTTAGGATTAACCCTGCTCCGGTTTAATTAGTTTTTTTTTTGGGGGGGTTCTCCCAATCTTGACATCATTGGGGTTGTTCTGGGGTCTACTGCACCATGGCAACAGGGCCATGCAGCTGATGAATTGACAATTTGACCTGTTATTCGGTGTGCAATTTTGGGGGTTTGCAGTGAGATTTAAAATGTATTGAGGTGTATGATTTCTTCTTAACTGCCTTTGTCTGAATGGTGGGGGGTATATATAATAGCATGGGGCATTTGTTCAGGTCATTTCATGATTATTAAACAAGTTCCCACTTCTACGATTCTATTTTGTTTTATTTTCTAGTTCAGTTCTTTGATGTTTTAGTAGGTGCAAGTCCTATTCATTCAAGAGGGGAAAGTTCGATCCTAGAATTGCTGACATGAATATGTGGTGCATGCAAAGTTGGTTGCATCATATGTTGATAATAGTACTTGCTTAAGCTATTATGATTTATGGTTTGTTCTTGTTTTTAGGGATCTCTAGATATGCAGCAGTGCTTGCCTTAGTCTTCTTCTGGATTATGAATATCATTTTCAAGGTTCAAGTGTTGGCAAGGTTGTAGCTGTTCATGGCTCGTTAATGAATGAGTTGAGACAAGTCAACCCGACATGAACGTGACCCAATTAGTCCGTGTTTGAGACCACCTAAACTGACGAATAAAAAGCAAGATGTCTTGCTTTGAGTCGACTTGTGTTTCATGCTAATTGACTGAAACCAACACTAGCTGGGGTCAGACATGTATTTTACTAGTCATAATCAATCTTGTGCAACTCTGCACTGGATCTTAAATGTGCACATTTTCTTTAGGATGTTTGAATTTCTGTGTTTCAAACAAATCGTATGCCAATCAACATCAAGCCCATGCTTTGATCGAAACCAATGTAAACCGGCGACATAAGTTATGAGAGGCACTTTAGGCACTACTGAAATACAAAGAAGCTTTAGGTAAGCGATCAACAATTGAATCCACTATGGATGTCAAGGAAGACAAATACAGGATACAGAGGGAAGATGGAACCCACTGGAAACGGACAAATTTAAGCTGACTACTAATGCTTCTTTGAGAGATGTTCACCATGGGGGTGGAGTGGTGGTTGGAAGCCACGAAGGAGACGTATTGACTGTGGCTTGTTGGACAATCCCTTCCCCTAGAGAACCAGAGATGGCTGAGGCTTGTGCTTTAGCACTTCTGAAGATTGGAAGGTGACACAAACTATGTAAGGCCTTTTAATTGAAGACTGCGGCATGGCCGGTCCTCTATGGTTACAAACCGAGGGTTCCAGTTTTCCTGGAACCACGGGGGTCTAGGCCAATTCTGGTTCCGGTTTGAGGCCTAAACCTCCTGGAACCAGGAAAAACGTTTAAATTTGAAATATATATATATATGAAACCGGTAGTTTGAAACCATTGGTTCCGGTTTCATGGAAGGTGGAAACAGAACCCAACCAAGTGGTAGTCAATTCTTGGGCTGGGTTTTGTCGGTTCCAGTTCCAGCAGGTTCTTGACTCTGTTCGGTTCTTGTTGGAACTGACAACAGAGTTTGGAACTGACCATGTTTACTCTCATATCCTGCGAGTTAAACAGGTCAAGAGATGGAAACCGAGTGGTTCCCAGTTCTCGGTCCGATTTTATCGGTTCCGGTTTCAATAAGTTCCTAGTCCAATTCAGCTATGGTTGGAACCGCCCATCTCTACTCTTGCATCTTACGAGTAAAGCACATCATGAGTTAGCCAAGATGTGCAACTCTTAATAATTTTGTGTGGGTTGAGGAAGCACCAGCTTCACCACCCCAAATATGTAATCTTGCTGCAATCATCTTCCATTATCCGGTTTCTGTAAAAAGAAAGAAAAAGATCAAACCCAAGCTTTCTCCCACACTAAGTGTGGTCAGTTACGTGGATTCTTAATCTCCAGAAACTTTGCGCTAATTTTACATTTGTTTTTCCGTATGCTCGCTTTCCTTTATCTTTCTGAATTTCTATTTTTTTGAACAAATTGTTCGCAAATAAAAATAATTAGGTGCTTTGTCTAACACTAAGTGGGGATACATGAATTCTTAGTCAAAGATGTAATCTTCTGTAATTGTGCATTTGTTTTAAGTAGTTTATTTAAGGAACTGAAAATCTATTTGACTTTTGTTATTCGAAATACATTAGTTGCCAATCAAATCAAAACCACCCCGGCTCCAACACTAAGTGGGGTTGGCTAGATGAATCCTTAGTCGCCATTAATCTTGTACTAAAAAATTTATTGCGAATCAAAATCAAACCCACCAGTTTTCTCATGGTAAACGGGGTTGTCTACCAAGATTCTTACTCAGCATCAGTCTTTACCATTTACATTTGCTTCTAAAATTGTGCATGTTCTTAGGAAACAGCGAACATCAGTTTGAATTCCTTCGATTTCATCTTACACGCCAAGTAAGCATTTTTACATTTTCCTTTTAATCTAAAAGTTTATCTAACCACAAATGAAGGTCTCTCCATGTCGATATATATTCTGCCGTCTCTCTCTCTCTCCCTCTCTCTCTCTCACACACACAGTTAATTCTGGTCCTTGTCTTCTTTACCCTGTTCGACCTTTTCTCTCTCCAGGTTAACATTTATATTTGTCATGCTCATTCAGTCTCTCTCTAGGTTAAGATTTATCTCCATGTTTATGTAGATTTAAGATCTCTCTCTCTGCTATTCCTATCGTTACCGATTCTGCCGTTTCCGCCTCTCTTCATTTCCTGTTCTGATTTTTCATTATTGGTCTCTCCATTTATCGCGGATTTGTCACTCCTTCCTCTCTCAAAACCTACCAAACGATTCACTTTCACCCTCCTTATCAGAAAAGAAGTTGGTTTTGCTCATTTGGTTGGGTCAGGGCTCTTTTTCTGCACATTGATCATTCTTGCTCGATGGTTTTCATTTTGTCTTGAATCGTACTGGACCGCATATCAACTAAGGCTGGCGTATTCCCTACTCGGCTGATGGCGGGTGCGCCCGGTTTCCGCCCCGCCGAATCCAACAGAAGGAGGAGAAGAAGAAGGATCCGACGCCTCTGCGAAGAAATAAGAGGTGGTGAAAGAAGAGCAAATTGGGTTGTTGTGGGTGGATAAGGAACTATGCTGAGCGTGCTGCGTCTCCACCTCCCTTCCGATATCCCCATCGTAGGGTGCGAACTCACCCCTTACATCCTTCTTCGGCGGTCGGACAACTCCATCACCAATGACGATGTCCCCGAGTCCGCCCCCATTGATGGTTGCTTCGTTAGATATAAATGGTTTGTTATTGATATTCAATTCCATTTACTTGGTTTTCAGTTCCAGTTATTTTGTTTCTCCCCACTTGAATGTATGCACCTTGATGATTCAATCTTATCCCTTCCATTTGTGTTACTTTCTATTGTCTTTTATTATGATATTTGAAATGAGTACGTGCTTATTGCAAGTGAAGCCAATGGATTGGCACGGGTGATAATGGATGTGTTGGATTGGACTGTCTTTGATACAAAGGTCTGATGGGTTATTTATGAAAGAGTTTTAGGTCATATTTTACCACAACATGAACCGCTTTTATAGTCTAAGTCGCTTCTTACATGGATTCTTCGTTTCCATTGTGATCTATCTTGGTCGATACTTGCATTTAACTCCAGAAGCAAGGTTAAGGTTTATGGGTTCCTTGTAATCAGTAACCAGCAGTCTTAAACTCTTCCTTGGCCTCTTTTTGATCTCAATATCCAACTTCTCGCATATCATTTAGCTCATTTGGCAGTCATAGGGCATCTGTTGCTGAAACGATTTTAAGTTTCTGCATGTGACTGGTAAATTTCTATTTATGTATGAAATATATTGTCAAACTAAACAAAAAACCAACAGAATCTCCTTTTGCCATAGTATGCCCCTCTTAGATTCACCTAGTACCTCTTTTGCTACTTCTCCAATATTCATATACATAATTTGCCATATTTTACAAGCTTAGCATTCAGAGTTTCCAAGCATCTCCTTGGAATACCTTCTCATTAAATAAACGTGCTTGCTGATTTATAAGATTTCACCATCTAGTTGGAGTCACTTATGCACAATTTCTTGCTTTTTCCATTTCTTTACACATAAGTCCATTACTAATGGTTGGTGTTGGGTACTTAAATATTCTCCATGAATGACCTTGCAATCTTTAAAAGACATCTATCTCTTTGTGCAAGCAAACCAATCAATTTGTGTTTTAGACCAATGTTGTAAATATTGTGGCAGGCCCCTATGGCATGAAGTACTGATACATAGAAAGTATACCCTCTCCTACAATATGGTATGATATTCTATTTTTCTATTTAATAAATAAAATATTGTAAGAATACTTTTGGCTTTGCTTTTTTCAAAAAAACTTGTATTTGTTGAGTTTACAGCATGCTTATTGATTAGGTATGCCATTTTTTTCAGTAGAAACAGCTCTTTTCTAGTACAAATAATTATACTATAACAAACGTAAGCCTGGAAGCAATCCTGTCATATAGCTGGCATAATAAGCCTGGCAGGAAACCTATATACACACTCAATTGGTACATAGCTGCAAGCTTTCATCTAGTTGTACCATTGCAGCTATTGATATTTTTAACTACACTGTTAGAAATGTTTAAAGAACAATAAAGAAATCTGATGATCCGTATACAATACTCACACGAAACGGTGTGTATCACGCTAATACAGTCTGATATGACTGATATATGACGATAAACAGGTTGAGATGATACATATATTGATCAAGGTTCCAATATATGATAATACCATACATTTATAAAATAGTTTTAGACAAACCACTTTATTAAGTAATCCCTCTTTTTCAAGTTTGTAGCTAGTACAAAAATAACAATTTCCTTGTCATCTTTTATTTGTTCTCAAAACCATCCATGTTGAAAATGTAAATGTGAAGACCTTCTCTGTAATTGGTTCGTTAAAATCGGGGCATGGAATGGAGGAACCAACTTTTTGATCCGTACTGTATAATGTGGGAATCCTCTGTGTACTTGGTTCATTATATGGAAAGGCTCTTGCTTATACTTCAAAATATTTGGGCCTTGCAGTGTGTTGCTAAAAGGGAGCATGAAATTCTCACGAGTTATAAAATCCATGTTGAAAAGGTCTAACCGAGTTTGAATCTGGCCATTGGCTACCTAACACAGCCCTCCTCCTTCCAAATTTGGGCTTGGGAGTGGCCGTGTTGGAGTTACATAATCCAAATAATAGTCTTAAACATTGACTTGAAAATGACATGAATTTGTTTTGTTTTTTGTTTCCTGCACATTTAAATTTTCCAAGTCTCATCTTGATTGAAATCTCATGTTTTCTCCCCATGTTTTTTATAAAACACGTTTGAAGCTTAAAAGGTAAGAAATTGATCTTGATAACTTGAAATAGAAGATGACTGCCCTTTTATAGGATCTCTGTTCAATCTTTAATGTGCGACTAATTCCATTCTGGAAACCGATATCAAAGACAAGAAAGAAAGAAAAACTCCTCTTCTCTGTCTCCCTTTCACACACATGTACCCCACAGGCGAGACTAGGGTTTCATATGATTGCCCTCTTGCCTCTCTCTCTCTCTGTATGTATATACATATATATGTATTTCTATATGCTTATCAGGTAAATTTTTTGCATATTGTGGTTCCCATTTTTGTTTTGCAAAGGACCTATTGGGGCACTTTTTGAACATGATGCATCTTCCATGGTAATCAGGTTAGATGCAACCGTTGGTTTTTCCATTTCTTGTTACCCATTTTCTTAACTAGTGAAGATAACTAGGAAAATATAAGATTAACTGAAAGAACAGCTCAAACATAACACAGAATGTTCCAGTCCATTCAATCGATTCATGGATTGCCACCTTATAAAATGAGAATCTGTTGTATGGGCTCTATGTTGGAAAGTATCCCTGGAAAGCGTTGTTAAAAGATGAAGGCATAGTTTTTTGCAGGTTAGACTCATTAGTCTCCAAAAAAACAAAAAAAAAAATTGGTCGTGGGCATGTGTGGGAAGTTGCAAAGTGTCATGTGGCAACTTCTATTTTCTATTCTCTAGTTTGATTCTCAAACCCTATAATTTCTGGTATTTGTCCTTTCTGTGCTATAGCTTAGATCAGTATATGCAGCTATATCTGAATATTCCCTATATTCCTTGAAGGTGGCATTTGTTGATTTATGCAGCCTATTACTGACACAGCTTTTGCTGGTTATAGCGATCATGCTGATTTCTTTTCCAGTTCTACTGCCACCTACGATTGCTTAGTTGCCCTGCTATTCTTTTTCAAAATTCAGGGCAAGATGTCATGGTATCTTCAGGAAACATGCCATGTTGTTGGCTAATTTGTGAAATACGATTGGCGCTTCTGTGTATGCAACACATCATGAATCTTTGGTTTACTAAGAATTCCTATTTTATGGCATTTTTCTTTTCTATCCTTGTAGGTATCGTATACAGAGTGATAGAAGAGTTGCAATATGTAGTGTACACCCTTCTGAACAAGCAACTTTACAGTGCTTAGGTTGTGTAAAGGTGAAAATACCAGTTGCAAAGAGTTACCACTGTACTACAAAATGCTTTTCGGATGCATGGCAACATCATCGTGCCCTACATGAACGTGCTACTTGTGCTGTGAACGAGAATGGGACGGAAGAGGATGATATGTATGGTAGAATGAGCACTGGTGGCTCAGTTAGTTCAGCTGGGGGATTTGCCGGTTCAATGGCTTTCGCAGCTCAGGGTCCGACTCTAAACAATGGTTCTGTCCCTGTTTATCCGGCACTTGTAGCAGAAAAGAGTGGAGGTGAAACATGGTTTGAAGTGGGTAGATCTAGAACATATACACCGACAACTGATGACATAGGGCATGTACTGAAATTTGAATGCACTGTAGTTGATTCAGATACCAGTGTGCCAGTGGGGCCAGTGAGTACCCTGTTGACCTCACGGGTCATTCCAGCACCATCTCCCACTCCTCGACGAACGATTCCTGTAAATGGAGTTGATATTGTGGGGCAGTTGGACTTAGATGGTCGATGTGTATCTTCAGGAACATTTACTGTTCTCTCTTACAACATTTTAACTGATGTGTATGCTACAAGTGAAACATACAGCTACTGCCCATCATGGGCACTTTCCTGGCCATATAGGCGGCAGAATTTATTACGAGAAATCATCGGGTATCATGCGGATATCCTGTGTCTGCAGGAGGTATAGTTATGAACTCAGTTCTCAATTGTTCATATTTCTTGCTCTCCATCGGCAACAACAGTTACACGTTAAGTGGTAAGCTACACGAGAATGTTATACATGTGCTGTGACTGAAAAAGCTCTTTAACTGTTTACTTGAATTCAGTTTAGAAGCCTTTTTGCTCTCTGATAATATATTTCTTGACTACATTGACAGTTTATGCTGTAGTTTGTCTGCCAGTTTCCCCTTTGGCTGCCTGGGGGACTTCCTTTTCATTTTGAAATATGATATAGTAGATGTAGGAAAAGGTTAGTGCAAAGTTACATATATTGAAGAAAAGGCTTGAACTGTTGAAAAAAAAAAACTCTCTCCTCACGCCAACTAAGACTGTATTGGTCCAAACCTAGCTTTCTTCAAGCTATGTTAAGTCCTTGTTGCATCTTCTAAGTAATGAATCACATTGAACTTGTGTTCACAGGTTCAGAGTGACCACTTTGAGGATTTCTTTGCACCAGAACTTGAAAAGCATGGCTATACAGCTGTCTATAAGAAGAAGACATCTGAGGTTAGGCAGGTCTACATGTAACTCCAGAAATTCCTATTTTAAAGGATGCCATTTTTAATATGACATTTCGTGGAACACAGGTCTTCAGTGGCAACGGCCGCTTGATTGATGGTTGTGCAACATTTTTTCGCAGGGACCGGTTTTCATTAGTCAAAAAATATGAGGCATGAGTTTTGATGATGCAGAGATTTTGACCTCTCTTCAGATGCAGTCTGCATTTACATATATTATTTTTTGTGCAGGTTGAGTTCAATAAGGCTGCACAATCATTGACAGAGGCTTTGGTTCCAAATGTGCAAAAGAAAGCTGCTCTTAATCGGTTGCTTAAGGTTCTTCGCTGCTATAATTTTTAAGGATTTGTGGCTTATGAAATCTTGGTGAGTTTTGACTTTTGTAATACCTGTTTCTAGGATAATGTTGCTCTGATTGTGGTTTTAGAGGCCAAGTTTAGTAGCCATGTAGGGGATGCTCCTGGTAAACGGCAACTTCTCTGTGTGGTAAGAACTACCCAGACTCATTTAATGTTTTGTATCTGGTTTCTTCCCTTCTCTAATTACAGTTCTTGTCTATATTAGTTGTAGTGAATTTCCGTTGTGGTCCCTTCATTTTCAAATGGAAAAAATGCATTGCTGATTTCGACTCCACTTATCTCTGGGATTTGTCTAACTTGTGAATGCAATCCTATTCATAATTGCTGGCAAACTTGAATAACTTTGACTTACCCATGTTGTCGCCATATGGTATGGTTGCTGTACTTTTAGTTCCATGCACTTCAGTACAGCCATCCTGTTTATATTTGCTGGCGAACTTGAATAACTTTGACTCACCTCCATATCCATATTGTCACCTTATGGTATGGTTTCAGGGTACTTTTAGGTACATGCATTTCTGTACAGACCTGTACTAGCCCACATTTTGTATTATAAATTTACATTCTTATAAACATATGCTTCTCGACATACACAGGATAACAGTACACAATTGTTACAGTTATTACTTTATACTTTTGCATGTGTATACAACTCCCACACATATGCACCCCCTCGGGAGTCGAACTTCCCCCCAGCAGCAAGGCTGTCAGTGTGCCTGCCAGTTGAGCTAATGCTCTCGGTGCTACACAACTGAGACATGTTAGGTGCTTCTTGTCATGTACGTTGATTTAATACTAAAGGAAAATGATTAGTTGGTGGAAAGGTCTCCTGAAAAGAAGATACAGAAAAATGGATGTGTCGTGGTACCCAGTTGCTTGAAGTCAAAGCCTTTGTGCTCTCTCTCTCTCTCTCTCTCCCTCTCTCTCTCTCTCTCCACACATAAATGTGTATTGTATCATATACCATTAAATGTTCTGTCAATTGTAGGAGCCATCAAAATTCTCGGTTCAGGTGCTTTTTGCTTGGTCTTACAGAGTAGACATGTTTATTATCACTCGCTTATTAAAGGTGGTGTATTAAATAGGGTCATGCTTAGACGCGTTTTGAGGAAGGAGAAAGGATCAAGAGGTGACACTAGGAGGCAATGGTATACATGTACCTATCTAAAATTCAAACCAGCTTAAGTTAACATTCTATGGAATGAACTTATTACAATATCTTAAATACCCTCAGAAGTGATGGTATATTTGAGAATAGTTGCTTACCTTTTTTTTGGTAAAAAAGTTAAATTTTAAATGAGCAATTTTAGTCATCCATTTGTTTTTCTTGACGTCAAAACTTACCATGTACTTTTTCAAAAAGACATTATCTTTTAGGGGGTTTGAGTGATTATAGTATGTTCAGCTCATCTAAACAACAACAACAACAACAACTAAGCCTTTTCGCATACTAGACGGGTTGACTACATGGATTCTTTGTTTCCACAGAGCCCTATCATGTGCCATGTTAGCAGTTTAGCTCATCTAAAATTAACTTAAAACGGTTTTCATTTTGATATACTATATATGTGTACTGTATATGTAAACATGTGTCATGATATTCATGTTACTACCCTTCTCTCTCTCTCTCTCACTATACACACATATATACATACATACTTGTATGTATGTGTAGGTTATATGTGTGTGTATGTATGTGTCGGTTATATGTGTGTGTATGTGTGGACTTGGTATTCATATAATATAACCATCATCTAATATTCCTAGATTACGTCCTTTATGACTATGTTGTATTCCAGAACCATGGTGATATTCTTTTGTCACATAACGAGCGTAAAATGCTTTACAATAGACACGAGCACTCACTTTATTTCTGAATGACTGTGAGTCTGAAAATGGTTGATCCACATGTATGCACACATAAGACTACTACCTCATTCTTTTCTATGCTTGTTCTGACTTCTGAGTACTTTCTTCTCAATCATATCTTCATTTGCAGGCAAATACACATGTCAACATCCATCAGGATTTAAAGGATGTTAAGCTATGGCAGGTTGGACTATCGGAACATGTTTTTTGGTGTAGAAGCTGAATATCACTGCCAATCACAACCATTTGTGTACTTACTACAGGTGCATACACTTCTAAAGGGTCTGGAAAAAATTGCAGTTAGTGCAGATATACCAATGCTAGTTTGTGGGGATTTCAACTCAACCCCTGGAAGGTCCTCCACTTACTCAAAATCTTTTTTCTGTTCAACGGATAATTTGTGCATCTCTGTTTGGTCTTTGCAAACATTTCATTCCACTTATTTCTTTGAAGTAATGCAACAGTGCTCCACATGCTCTTCTGGCAATGGGCAAGGTTGATCCGATGCATCCAGACCTATCTGTTGATCCCCTAGGGATCTTGCGTCCTCCTAGCAAGCTCACTCATCAGCTTCCTCTGGTAATTTGTCTTTTATGAAACACTGAATCTTAATTGGGACACATTATGTTAGCTCTGGGTGACAATTGTTTGCAGGTAAGTGCATATTCATCGTTTGTGAGAATGGTGGGAGCTGGTACAAACTTGGAGAACCACAGAAGAAGAATGGACTCGACGACGAACGAACCGTTGTTCACAAGTTGCAGTAGAGATTTTCTTGGCACCATTGATTACATTTTTTATACAGGTATGTTTTCCGTGGTCATCGACTCATCCGTATGCAGCGTTAGTGTTTCTTTTTCTGTGTAGAGGTATGTTTACCATCAGATGCCTCTCTGCAACTTCTCGCAGATCAGTGTAGAGGAAATATAGTATTTGTATGATCTACCGACCCTCCTTACCACTCACCTACCTATATATATAAGAGAGAGAGAGAGAGAGAGAGAGAGAGAGAGAGTTGCTAGACTGCCATTTATGCTAGAACATCTATTCCTAATCCTTATTAGATGGTTTATATTGGAAAAGCAAATTTTGAAAGTTGCTTTTTAGTAACAGCAAATATACAAAGACAAAGTACTTCATGCACTTTTTCACTTGCTTTTTCTATCTAAACCATCCATCTCGTTAATGTGATGGTTCATATTAGTATAAATAATGGCCTAACATGAATGAGAGTTTTGTAACTCCCTTTCTCTCTCTCTTCTCTGTCTCTGTGTGCAAATATAATTAGATGTTGTCGACCTCCGACACAACATATTCATGCCCACTCCTTAGTTTTGGGAGCATGAGTGTAAAAGGGTGTCATATATATTTTTTCAAACACTTTTATATCTTTTTCAATGACACTTATGCTCCCCAAAAGTGAAAGGCTGCACGAGTTATTCTGAGTTATTCTCAGAGGTGTGCATCATCTTGTTTTCCTATATATGTATGTGTGTATGTAGTAGGATCAGTGTTATCTGACGTGTATCGTATCGTGTATCGCTGGACTCCATGATACGGGCGTATCGTATCGTATCGTATCGTACTTTAATATTAAAATAATGTAAAAATTAATTAAAAATTAATAAAAAATAGTAAAAAATCGAAAAAAATCATGAAAAAATCAAGAAAAATCTGATAATTGTTTTAAATTCATATAATGTAAGTTTAGTACAGATTGAGCATTCAGCATTGAACAATTGCATCCAAATTTACATATTTTGAATCCAAAAAATAAAATACAGACTTAGTATACACTTTACAGTACACTACAGTTACATATAATGTTACATTTTACAAATTGTAATCAGGATCATCAACTAAATAATCTTCATCTTCTCCTTGTTACAGATCATCATCATCATCAGCCATGCCCACACCTTCTTCAAAATCAAATTCTTCATCTCCATAATGTTGTTGCACTCCTTCTAAATTAATCCAGGCAACGTCTTCTTCTGTTAGGAGGGCATTTTCTTCAGTGTCTTCCATAACCCAATCTTCTAATATCTCAAAATTATCTAAACTTATTGGATCGAATTGACTTTCTTCTCTATTTACTTTTTTTAATTGACTACGACACAAACAAAGATAAACAATTAATAAGTAATATTAACAATTGAAAACTGAAGTTAAATAATATCGAATTGAAAATTTTAAAGTAATACAACATTACCTTTCACGAAGGCGCATGTTACAACGAATATAAACCAAATCATTAAGCCTTTTGTGTTCCAACCTGTTGCACTTTTTTGTATGGATGTGTTCAAAAACACTCCAATTTCTTTCACAACCTGTTGCACTACATGTTTGGCTTAAGACTCTAACTGCAAAATCTCTAAGGTTTGGACAATCACTTTCAAACCTGTTCCACCAAACATCTATAAAAAAAATATAAACATTAGAGACATAATAATCCACAGTAATGTAAGATGCAACTTAAATATAAAAATAAACAATGTACCTGGATGCATCGTGGAGCGGTTGTGAATTACAACAGGCAAACCCATCAAGTGAAGAGCATTATCATATATCTCCATCTCTCGATGTATTGCATCTACTATGCTCTCATCAAGGACTAATCTGTCGATGCATTCAATGATTCCTCGATTAACCTCACCGTCCCTTTTGAAGGTTGTTGAGTACCTCAATGATGGGTTTAGATAGTAGGCTGCTGCATGAATAGGCTGATGCTATTGTTTATTCCATCTACTATCAATTATTTTCCACACGGGCACATAATCTCTTTTTTTTCCATTAAAGTTATTTCTGATTGCTTCTTTTGCCCTGTCCATGGCTTCATAAAGGTAGCCCATAGATGGTTTCTCCTCGTTGTCAGCCAATCTCAAAACTTTCACTAAAGGACAAGTAATTTTCAATAATCTGATACATGCATTCTAAAATGAACTTCTAAAAATCGTTTCTGCAATCTCATTTAACTTTCTGTTCCTTCTGTTTTGTGGCAACTCTGCAAATTGTTGCCACTCATCTGAGGAGAACATTCTCTTTAAAGCTTGCTTCTGTCTCACAATACTCTGTACGGATAAGAAGTTTGTTGCGAACCGAGTTGCAGCTGTGCGAAGAAGCTCTGCACCTTTTGTGTATCTCCTCATCATACACAAAACAAATGCATGGTTGTAAATGAATTTTGTAATATCAAGGAAACACTCAGTTTCTGCCTTTATTTCATCCATCTCACCAATGTCCTCGAGGATGAGATCTAAACAATGGGCTGCACATGGTGTCTAGTAGAAAGTCCCATAAATATCAGCTAACTCATTTCCAGCTGCTTTGTAGTTAGTTGCATTATCTGTAATCAATTGGACTATATTTTCTAGCCCAACCTCCTGTATAACCTTATCAAATTCCTCTCGTAGGATCTCTGCAGTATGGCTCTCCTCTTACATATCTAGAGATCTCAAAAACATGAGTCTTTTAGGACAATATACAAGAAAGTTTAGCAATGTTCTTCCTCCCCTATCGGTCCATCCATCTGCCATGATAGTGCATCTTGTTTCCTTCCACGATTGTCTCAAAGTCGAACAGTATTGCTGCACTTCAATCACGGTCTGATCTAATATCTTCCCTCTCAACTTCTGAGAAGAGGGCATCCTGTATCCTGGACCAATGTTAGCAATTACATTTGTCATTGCTTGAAAATGAAAACTGTTTGCTGCATTAAATGGAATGCATGCATCATAAAACTATCTGCCCACTACAAGGTCTGCTTGATCGTGCAGTTGTTCTGAAGCCATAGCAGCACGAATTCCTGGCTGAGCACCAGATGTAGTGGAAGGAGGAAAGAACGAATGTATGCTAGAAGAAGAAGCTCTTCCTCTACTCTTTCTTGAACTTCCTCTTCTGTCACCTCCAAAGTCTTCAACTGCAACCCTCTTTCCTCTGCTAGGTGCTCGCGACTGCTACTACTAATATCTGTTCTAACATCTGAAAGCAAACTATCAGTGAATCCAACTCTAGTGGCAGTAGCATCATCAGCTTCTTCACACATCTTAAAATCATCCTTTTGTTGTCTCCTTTCCTGTATGCTCTCAATCATCTGCAAGCATTGCCATTTAATACCTTCTGGCACACTTCTAACTCTGCCTGTGCATGGAGCAACTTCTTTTATGGTTCCTGCTAGGTGGTGTTTCAACCTTGAAATTCCACCACTAACCACCTTTTCACAAAATAAACATCTGATTCTTAACCTTGAACCCTCAACTGATATACCCCACTGCCATGTCGGATCATCAGACTTTGAATGAGAGTCTCTACCACCCCTTCCTGCCATCTCAATGGAGTACTTTAATTCAAACAAAAACCTGAAAATAAAAGCACTTCGTAAATCCCCCAATCTTCAAATAACACTCAAATCGAGTGTCTCCCACTTCATGAATGCAATAAAAATCGTATACACACACTTAATAACTTCATATTTGGTCATTCAAAAAAAAATCGAAATAACATAAAAAATAATAAATATAAAGAAAAAAATGGAAAAAATATTAAAAATATACCTAAATCCGAGTTTGGAGGCTTGGACGGACACCGTAGGGCACGATTTTAGAGCTTTGAACACCAAGGAGGCGAAAACCGACTCTTAGGGAGCTTGAAGAATCCAAAAGGAGAGAGGAAACCCACGAAAAATCGCGGGTTTCTCTCGGGCCAGGATCCTTTATAAGGGTCCCAGGACGTATCGTGCGATACGGGCCATATCGCACGATACGGTGCGATACTCCCGCACCTGCGATACGGGCCCCCGTATCGTATCGTGGGACAACACTGAGTATAGGATACAAGTCTCCTATAGAAGATGGCATTTTCTAATGCATTATCCAAAAATACTATTTCGTTATCTTATCTCAACATTTAAAACCATGGTTTCCATATAAGTTTCCAATGTAGAAGATTGTTAGTTATGCATGCGGTTTTCTGCTCATGTTCTAATATTTACTTCATGTTGGAGAATTCTGTTTCTTTCTTTGAAACATAGCATGTTAATCAATGATCTTGTGTGCGTGTGCATGTATGCTTGCGTGTGTTTGAGATGTGAAATAATGTTTTCTGAGGTTTACGTTATGTGAATGTCTCCAGCTATTACTTGTATGCCTTTAATGAATCTTAGCACATTTGTCGAATTACTTGTTGAACTGTGTCAAGTCAAGATATATCATGTGTTTCGGGTTGTTCTTGTCACATGGATTGAAAGATTAAAGCTGTCCTGTTACAGCGGACTCATTAGCGGTGGAATCATTATTGGAGCTTTTGGATGAGGAAAGCCTAAGGAAAGACACAGCATTGCCATCCCCCGAGTGGTCTTCGGATCACACAGCTCTCCTGGCTGGATTCCGCTGCATGCCCAGGCCACGACGTTGAGAATATGGTCCAAGCTTCTAGGCGTTTCTTCCCTCCTTTCCATATGATGTATCTTCTGTGCAACATTCCTTCTACTGCTGTTAAATAGTGTTTGACCTTTTCGGTTATCTGTGCATTTCCCTTTGATTATTTATTGATGGTTTGTTTGAGTTCACTTCACTGAGTGGTATCGTCACCCCGCACACTATATTTTACTTAAGTGAGATCTAATATAATCTAGATCTTAGGAAGGTATTAGAACATTGTAAGGATAATTGCTTTTGATTTCATTGAGGGTTAAAAGACATCTAAGGGATGGTTCTCGTAATCTTCTTATGCTCTGTGTGGTTAGCCTGTTTCTATAATGTTTGGGATTTATTTGTGGCTGTATATGTTCTATAGCGGACTCATTAGCCAAGTCAGAAAAGTATATAAACCACAATTTCTATCGACGTATTCAAAAGAATGAAGTCAAAGAGGCTCTTAAACATATGAAGGGTGACAAATCGGTAGGACCAGATAATATTCCTATAGAAGTTTGGAAAATACTAGGAGAAATAGGAATCACTTGGCTCACAAGACTATTTAATGAAATATGGAAAAACCAAAAGATGCCCGAGGAATGGAGAGCAAGTACACTTATACCCATATATAAGAACAAGGGAGACATTCAAAATTGTGTGAATTATCGAGGTATCAAGTTAACGAGCCATACTGGGAAAGAATTATCGAACATAGGTTAAGACAAGTATCAAGTACAACAGACAACCAATTTGGATTCATACCAGGCAGATCTACTATTGAAGCGATTCACCTTTTGAGACGTCTTATGGAACATTTTAGAGCAAAAAAGAAAGACCTTCACATGATATTTATTGATCTAGAAAAAGCTTATGATAGGGTACCGAGGGAGATTCTTTGGAGAACTTTGGAAAAAAGAGGTATCCCATTGACATATATTAACCTTATAAGAGACATGTATGATGGTGCAAAAACATGTGTGAGGACTCATGAAGGACAGACTTCTTTGAAGTTAATATTGGGTTACATCAAGGATCAACTTTAAGTCCATACTTATTTATAATGGTGATGGATGAGTTAACAAAACATATTCAAGATGAAGTACCTTGGTGTATGTTATTTGCAGATGACATTGTATTAGTGGAGGAGTCTAAGGAAAAAGTTAATAGAAAATTGGAACTATGGAGAGAAACATTAGAAAGCAAAGGCCTCCGACTTAGTAGAAAAAAGACAGAATATATGGAATGTAAGTTTGATCATTTGGTTACTTCAGAGGACATAGAAATTAAAATTGGCATACATTGCATTCCACAAAAGGAAAGTTTTAAAT
Source organism: Brasenia schreberi (assembly GCA_036023115.1). Classification (NCBI taxonomy): domain Eukaryota; kingdom Viridiplantae; phylum Streptophyta; class Magnoliopsida; order Nymphaeales; family Cabombaceae; genus Brasenia; species Brasenia schreberi. The sequence goes on along the minus strand of JAYKKT010000085.1, from coordinate 19,309,319 downwards.
ACCTAGGGTCAATTTTTCAGAGTGATGAAAGAATTGATGGAGATGCTACACATAGAATTAATGCTGGTTGGTTAAAATGGAGAGGAGCATTAGGTATTCTTTGTGATAAAAAGATATCATTAAAATTAAAAGGTAAATATTATAGAGCAACAATTAGACCTACCATATTTTATGGTTCTCAGTGTTGGGCAGTTAATCATCAACATGTACAAAAGATGTCAGTGACAGAAATGAAGATGTTGAGATGGATGAGTGGTCATACAAGAAAAGACCGAATACATAATGAGGTTATTAGAAACAAATTAGGAGTGACGCCAATAGAGGATAAAATGAGAGAACATCGTTTAAGATGGTTTGGACATATAGAAAGAAGATCAAAAGAAGAACCTGTAAGAAGGTTAGAAAAACTAAATTTGGAAAGTATTAAAAGAGGTAGAGGACGACCACAAAAGTGTTGGAAAGAAACAAGAAAGAATGATCTAGCTTATTGGGAGTTAACTGCTAACATGGCACACAATAGGGATCTGTGGAAACAAAGAATCCATGTAGCCGACCCCGTCTAGTATGGGAAAAGGCTTAGTTGTTGTTGTTGTTGTTGTTGTATATGTTCTATAGCACTGCAATGGATGCTTACACATTGATTCATGGTTGTCATTTTTAGCTATGAAAGCTTTGAAACTATCATGTATACAAACAGATGTAAGGGCTAAAGCAGTCTCTTTCTTATTTTTAGGTCTTTGTGGAGCGACTTGTGGATACATAGAGAATTTACATGATGACAACACAATACTCTTTGAGTGTAGTACTGGGGAAAGGTACATTATGCCACCATGATTAACTTATAATTGCTTCATCTGAGGGTGTATTATTTCGATGTATCATGTTACTTTTGTCCACAGGAAAAAATTATTGAATGTTTTGCAAGTTCAAGTACTTATTTCATCAACTATAGATTGAGTTCTTTAATCGTTTCAAGGAATTTTGTTCGCTCTGTACATTTTCCATGGTAAGCACAACTCATATGGTTAACGACTATTTTGAAGTGATTTTGTGAAACCATCTCTATAACCTGCCGAGATCCAGCTCAATGGTGACCATGAATCCATGTAGGAGGCCCAACTTAGTGCTCAAAAGGCTTAGTTGGGGTTCCATGTACTAAAAGATGGCAATTTTCTTACATAACCAGCAATTTAATATGCAATAGAAGACACGACTAGCTTCGTGAAGTTGGTCCCTGGGCAAAAGTCATTTCCGGCTCGGTAGGGCCGTAGTCGCTGATGATTAATTGATTACTAGGGTTTAACAGGTCTGATTGATCTCCACAAGCTATCCAAGTCTCACTCTACTTCTCCATGGTCTGCCTCGGCTTCTGGTGGTGCATGCGTGTACCACCAAGGAGTAGGCAATACTTGATTTCCTGGTAAAACCTTGGGAAGTGACAGCCTCATTGTGTTGAAGGGTTTTGATATTCCTAAGTCCTACAGTCACAGAAAGCTTTTGCCTGCGTCAAATACATAAAGGATTGAGTCTATTTCTGTTGGTTAGTATGATCAGTTCTTGGTCAGTATGATGGTTCTAACGATGATCATACACTTATTTCGTGTGTATCTCACATGGGTTTTACGAAACCTCATGCAATTCTATCCCTCCTGGCATGCCTTACTACTACGGCCAAGTGACACCCAGTTGCCATTTATGAGCATGCACATACAAACATACAACACATATGATAATAGACTCCAATCATTAGATGGAGAATTGCATTTTTTGACAGGAAATTCCAGCTAAATGCTTGGTAATGTCGAATTCGTTGATAAAACTCTATCCCCTTTCACTACCATCCCTGTCGCCTGCTTCATTGACAAAAGTTCACTAAACTCGATCATTTCTGGTTGGAAATCACCATGGAAACTCGGCCATCGAAAATATGAAGTCTGATAATCTTCAAGTTAATGATCATGAGTTGTGCAACATGCGAGTTAGTGAATCCTTTTGCGAACCACTCTGTACTCCAAAAAAGAAGGTATCAAACATGGCTGCTGAAGAAAGTCTTCTTTTTTTTTGCACGAGCAATATCTCACTTGAAGGTCATGATTTCAATAGCTGGGGGCGTGCATCTGGCTTCAGCCTCTCCATTCTACCAGAAAAAGATGTTACCGTATATTATATTATATATAATATATTATTTCTTTCTCTAATGAACGGTTAGGAGTTCAATACAAGAAGTTAGGTTCAACTCTTCATGATTTCAATATCTGGTGGCGTGCATCTGGCTTCGATATCTGGGGTCGTTCTCTAATGAAAGATTAGGAGTTCAATACAAGATGTGTCCATGTAGCATTATTTCTTTAACACTATTGACACACACATTAGTATATTATATTATATATATATATATATATATATATATATATATATATAGAGAGAGAGAGAGAGAGGTATATGTTCAATCCAATCCGTGCTTAAATCTATTCAAACATCTTTATCGTTTCATCTAATCTAAGAAAGCAATTGTATCATTGTGCATTAAATGTAAATACAAAAAGTATAATGATAATAAAATATTTTTTAGATTTAAATTTTCACTATTGATCGCACGTTTTTGTTCGTTGCTCGACTCATTTTCTATAAATAGGCTGTAAGCTCATTCATTGCTCACCAAACAGCTCAAAACTGCTAACCATAGAAAGCTGAATCAAGATGGGAGAGTATCCTCAAAAACCCTAAATAATGACTCATCATTAACCAAAGTCTTCTCAAAGGCTAGGCGGGAAACCACCTTCATTTTGATAAAATTTTCAAAAAAGCATTTAATGAAGAGTTGAACTTACTACCCTTTTAACACATACCATGTTCACACCCAGAGTGTTAAGCTCAACAGGCATGGCTTTGTGACCCCCTTGCTGGAGGTGGGGAGTTCGACTCCTGTTGGGGTTCAGCTCCCTTTGTAACAAAACACACACATCTTGCTCATTTTCAGTTTGAATGGTCTAATTAGCAGAGCACAAACGAGCATAGGACGAGTCCAACGACGAGCGACTCGGTTCATTTTACCAGACCTACCTTAGGGGATAAGTGCTCACGTTTACCTTGCTTGGTTTTATGAAACGAGCCAAACTACGAGCTGACTCGGTTCATTTACCAGCCCTAGAGGATGTAAGAAACAACAATTCAATCACCATCAGACCACAAAAAATATTTTGTCAGGGAAGACGAAACAATAACGAAAAATAAATTTTAGTGATGCAATCGATCAGCCCCACAATACAGCAGAGTTTTTCATGGTCGCAAAGTTTAATAACGAAAAATAAATGAAAGCGGATCCGATCTTGAAAACCCAATAATTGCAAACAAATAACTTCATCACGAAAACTACGTTCGACAGTATTATTAAAAATCGCAATCAACAAAGGAGAGATTGAGAGAGAGAGAGAAAAGTAAAACGAGGGTTTGCTTTGCGCTTCGTCTGCTCCTTTCTCTCGAGCTTCTCAACAGAGCCATCTTCCTTCACACACACGCGTTTCCGCCATCGAGAACGCTGCGAGTGGCTATACCATAGAAAGAGAGAGGGTGGAAATATTTTAGAGAGAGGAGGAACGGTTGTCTCAGAAAAAAAGAGAGGGAAGATCGGAGGAAGATGACGATGGATCTGGTTTCTTCTCAGTCACAAGGGAATATCGACTCGCAGATTGAGCAGCTTATGCAGTGCAAGCCTCTCTCTGAGCAAGAGGTTTGGGTTTCTTTTCGTTTTCGCTCCCTTTCTTTTCCTTTGGCTGCAAAAAATCCCTATTTTTGGTGAAGATCTATTGCCCTGTGCTAGTCATTTGTGGTTTTGTGGGTCGCTGCGGCTCGATCGGTCGGGGATCGCGCAGATCAGTGACGGATTTCATGATCTGTGAACGTTTCTTTTCTGGTTCGTTTCCTTCTGTTTCCCGCGAAACTTTGTTCCGTTTTATCGTTCCCACGCTGTCGATCTTTATATATTTGCTCTTGCGTCGATCAGTAGCCGAGATCTCCTTGCACCGGCTCCAGATTCGGTTCTCTTCTTTAGCATTTTTATCTTTTCGGATCTTGTTAATCGACTCGATACTGGTCGCTCTGGGTTCGGTCGGGCTTCATAGTGAATGGATGTTTTCTTAATTTTCATTTCACTGTTGCCGATGCTACGAGGATATGCCTTTTCCAGGTTTGGAAAAGGAATGGCCTTATAGAGGGTGAATAACGTTCCTGAAGGAAGTTCTGGTTTTTAATGCTTGTTCTCTTTCATGTTTCAAAAGATGTGATGTAATTCAAATTTGACGTGTATGTGCTGATCTGAAGCTATCTGCTTCTCTAGCCCGTAGAAGGGCAAGATGACAACTCGCAGTGCAATGCGTTTTTCGTTTATCTCAATTTTAGCTCTGAACTCGTCACTCTTGGATGGGCTATTTCTTTTGTCATATTCATGGTTAGACATTATAGACGGTTGCCTGGTGAACCCATTAACTGGTTTTAATTATGAACAAGGAGGGAAATTGCTGCTTTGTGTATTAATAATACGAACAAACAATATTCTTAAAAGTGCTGAAGTAAAGCAATTGTAGATTTTGAAAAGATGCCCAGTTGCACAACTAGATTATGGGATTTTACTTTTCATTATGTGATGCAGTTCAGTTGCTCACCTGTCTCTACGGCATGCTTCTGTTGCACCTAGCATTTCTCACAACCAAAGTTATAAGTACCTTATTGTACTATTTGACATGATAAAATCATATATTGATTCTGTATCAACACCTGTATCGCCTATACCTATTTATCGGTGTACATTGCACGGCATCTATGAATGTCGCGTACCATACATTCCGATAGTATCACCATATGATGTTTTGATACATACAACAACAACTAAACCTTTTCCCATACTAGATGGGGTCGGCTACATAGATTCTTCATTTTCATACTCGATCATGTGCCATGCTAACTGTTAACACAACATAAGCTAAATCATGCTTTATTGTTTCTTTACAACACTTTTATGGTCTTTCACTTCCTTTTTTAACATCTTCACAAACTAATTTCTCATACTTTTTTACCAGATCTTCCTTTGGTCATCTTTCTACTTGTCCAAACCATCTTAAACGTTTTTCCCTCATTATTTTGTCATCTATTGGTGTTACTCTCAATTTGTTTCTAATAACCGTATAGGTCTTTCCTTATGTGACCACTCATCCATCTCAACATCTTCATTTTTGCCACAGACATCTCTTGGACATTGATAATTAACTGCCCAACACTTAGAAGTTAGAACCATAAAGGATAGCGAGTCAAATAAAGCATAGCAGGTTGAATTGTTGGTCTATAATATTTACTTTTCATCTTTAATGGTATCTTCTTGTCACATGAAATACCTTATGCATCTCTCCATTTTCACTAATCTGCATTAATTCTACGTGTTGCTTCTCTCCATTTTCACCGATCTGCATTAATTCTATGTGTTCCGATACAGTGTTTACAATATTCTCCTTAACCACAATTTGATGTTTCCATTATGCATGACACACAATGACTTTTTTTATTTTTTTATAAATAAAAATGCAACGGAAGACAACACAAAGGCAACTTGAAGTGTCCAGGTGATGTAGTCATAAATGCATTTCTGGGTCATTGAAAGTGAATGTACAATCCATCATGGTTCTGACCCCCTGAAAGATGGGTACAAAGCTGGCAAATTCAGGCATGCTGCACTGTGTATATGTGCATTTGTATCCTCCACCAAATTCTTGCATAGATACAACGGAAAACTGTTTCTTAGTGGTTGCACATGTTAGGGGATGCACATGCATGCAGAAGGCACACATTTATAATACTAGTAACAACCCTGCTACTGTTTCCTTTCCTACCTTCCTATTTGATGATTGTTTATACCCACTCCTGTCATCATGTATAATCATGCCAAAGTACCTTCATGTTTGACTAGCTACCCATAGCTTTAACAGAGCGATTTAATTAAAATGCCAGCAGAATGAGATAGTTAAGTTAAGTATACATTCCATTTATGAACCATATAGACATTATTTTCATCGTAGGTCCTCGAAATTGTGGGATATTTTAAAATCTCTTCACTGGAATCTGCACATTTCAAAACAAGGAGTTACAAGTAAGATGTTAAATTTCTCCCCTACTGTCTTCTATTATTATTATTCTGTGCACTATCTTGAGCTTATTAGTCAGTTTCCATATTTGCTAGTGCAAATAAAGTTAGATATTTCATAATCAGGAACCAGAATTTCGATATGCTGACTGTTACTTTGACTTTTTGGGTAGCTTTATATGGACTTATGGTTTAAGAAATGGTTGGTATTTACTATGTTAAACTACTAAAAGGAGTTGTGGTGCATTTGGTTATTAACGTTCACTAATATACAGGTAAGGGCATTATGTGACAAAGCTAAGGAGATTTTAATGGAAGAAAGCAATGTCCAGGTGTGTGTGCTTGTGATATTCAGCTATACTGACTACTGAGCTTTACTATTATGTTTTCTTTGTTTTCTCATTTGTTCTCTCTATCCTTTTGTTGCGAACATGATGGTATTTAGTCCGAGTTGCTATCACCGAGTCCTCCTGTTCTTTCATACTCACCTATTACTGCAAACATACAATGATTGATTTGAAACAATCCTTGACTGATGTTTTCTCTAAATTCTGCATATATGTAGCCCGTTAGAAGTCCTGTGACCATTTGCGGTGATATTCATGGACAATTTCATGATCTTGCAGAGCTCTTTCGTATTGGAGGGAAGGTACCATATCAGTTTAGCTTGTTTACTTTTTGTGTGCCTGTAATTATTGAAATTTTAATAGATTTCATGGAAAGAATTAGATAGCGTTCATTCATAATTGACCACATTGTATCTTTAGTTGCCTATTATGAAACTGGGATACTCTGTTTTCCGTTGGTGCATTATGATGGTTAGTTTTTGTTTTCACCTTTGCTTTATTGTTTGTATGTAACTCATCATTCCACACTTATCTTCCCATGTCTAACATGTTCGCTGAAAGAGCTGTTTCTGGGAGGAGAATCAGTAGTAATTGTATAGCATAGTCACTATTGGTGAGTACTGTCTAGATTATAAGAGTGGCCTAAGTTGCTTAGTTCCCCTATAAATATCACATCTGCTTTTTTGGAGGCACTGCTGTTACCATACCTTGCGTATTGCTGGGTAAGAAGCTGGTAAAGTGGCTGTTGTACCAATGAGTTTAGTATCCTTTTTGAGCCATTAATTTTTTGGTTTATCAGTCATTGTTCTCAATTTTTTTGATCTGTTTTCTTCGTTGTCTGAGGAAAAACAATAATATCCTGGAAACTTGTGGGAAATTGAAAATGTCAGGAAGAATAATTTTTGTGTTTTCCACATGACAATCTCGTTACAATTAGCAATATTTCTTATTTTTAAGTATTATTACTGTATATTTTCCTGTCTAGCAATTTTTTACAAACAATGGACATGTACCTATCTGTTCACTTCATCGATTGCTTCTGGTAGAATGGTGTCCAGGTGGAACCTTTTTCTGCTGAGGTGAATTTTTACTACTTTTTGGGTGAACTACAGCAAAGAGAACAAGCTGATTCTGTGTAAATTCTTACTGGGGAAGCAACTGCCCTTTTGCTGTTTTAATTTCATCGTGGGTTTTAGTTATGAAGCTGGCTGTATGACACTGCTTATTGATACTGAGTGTGCTACATGTGTTCTATTTGCTGCACAATGAGTTGCATAAGAACATATTAGAGGTGGCTAGAGTTTCCATGATTATATAGTGTTGGTTTCACCTTTGGAATCCTTTTCATGCGTTTTGCACTCCTACTATACCTTTTGCTTGACCTAGTCTCTTGTGTTTCCGCTGTTTAATTCCTATTGCTTCATAGCTTCAAGGTATGTTTGGCCTAGCGGAGTATGTTGCTACGTTTTTGTTAGTTCTAAAGGTTTAGTTTGAGCAGGTTGCTTATATAAAATGATCTCCCTTTGCTGTTATTTTGTTAGTGTCCAGATACCAATTATTTGTTCATGGGTGACTATGTGGATCGTGGATACTACTCTGTTGAGACCGTAACTGTAAGTACTTCCCCAATGAATTTGTTGTATGTGAATAGGCTATTCTCTTAAATGGAAGCTCTCTGTCTTGCGTTGTACATAAGCTTAGTCCCCATACTTTCTTGTGGGTTCATGAGACGTATACAAGAATCCTTCCTTGACCTTACATCCCATGATGCTTTATATCCTTTACTGAGTATCATCTTGTAGCTTTATTGAGCATGATTACCGTTTTATTCTTGCTCAGATTAAATAATTTAACCAACAATATCTGTTAACTACATTAGTACATTATATCAGTTTATGTTTCATCATGATGTACACCATGGGCTGAGGTACTGTTCCATATCTTATAATCTCCTCCGTGAGCAGCCTCCTATGTCATTCAAGTGATAGATATTGCTTTTCACATCTACAAAAAGAAAATGTATGTGATAATTTTCTATGGTGAAATTCCGTAGTGATGTTATTGACTGTTTCATGCTGACTTTTTTGCAGCTCTTGGTTGCTCTGAAGGTCCGATATACTCAACGAATTACCATCCTTAGAGGAAATCATGAGAGTCGGCAGGTATGCATGTGAAAAAAGAAAGTACCTGGAGTGTGAACCTTTCTAGTCGAGGTAGCTGTTACAAGAATGGTATTCACTTCCCACCTGGTTTGGGCAGTGAAGGAAAAAAGAGTTTTTTTTGTTTACTCACTACGATGTATTCTATGGAATGCAGCTGTTAGTGAAGTACATGGTTTTATATGAACATTCTCGACCCTGATTAGGTTACCGTGGTTTTTGTGGCTTTCCATTATTTCTACGTACTAATAATCTATGAAATTCATCTGTTATCTTTTATGTCTAGCAGTAGATTATCCGGTTTGTGATTCTGATGGGTTTCCTTCATTATTTATTGTTACTACCTTTGCAGATTACTCAAGTTTATGGCTTTTATGATGAATGCTTGCGGAAGTAAGCTTCAGCTTATCCTCCTATCAAAACCTTTTGCTGTTAAAGTTATGAATAAGTTGTCAATTGTTATGTGCTTGAAGTTTCACAATGCATATTTCAGTTGTATGTTTCATATGGATATCCTTGACTACGCATTCTAAAATCTTACATGGGCCTAAACGGTCTTTGACATAAGGAATGTGGTACGCCATCAACTCTAGGTGCTTCCTTTCATGCATGACCTCAACTACGCATTCTAAACTCTTACATGGGCCTAAACAGTCTTTGACATAAGGAATGTAGTACGCCATCAACTCTAGGTGCTTCCTTTCATGCATGACCTCAAAACCAAGTTTGAAAGTCTGTTTTGGTTAGTCTTTGCTGGCTACTAAAACCAAATTAAAAGGTTGAATCATTTTCATATTGTTGCAGTTTTGTGCCCTAGAATCTATCTTTTCTTCCGAGACTCTGTTCTTGAATTATACACTATTTGCAAACTGTCCTTTCTCTTTGAAAGCGGAAAACACTATTTTCTTCATACTAGTAATAGATCCATAAACTCCGCCCATGTAAGGGATCACCCTTGCATTGCTGGTCCCAAGCCCGGATAAAGGAGGAGGGTTGCGTTAGGCTTATGACAGCCAGCATAAAACTTTATCGGACTTACCGTGGATTTCTAAAAAACAAAGATTCCATGTAGTAACCCCATCTAGTATGGGAAAAGGCTTAGTTGTATTAGTAATAGATCCATAGTTTAAGGGTTCGGATATGTAGTAGTATGCCGCAAAAGTCATGATGTGTGAGATATACACTATTAGCGTGAAAGGTAAGACATGGATACTTCTGGTGCATGAATTTGGGTGCACTGTGGATTTTTACACTTGCAGCAAGAGGTTTTGAATGAAAAAGTTCATGAAAGCCATTTAATATAAGCTGAGCCTAGGACCCATGTTTTCTTCTTTGAATGGAGCAAAATGGATATTTTGTTAATGTTATACTGGTACCAACAATGATGTCTCCATGTTTCTTTAAAACTTTTGGATGTCAAGCTGACCTGTAAAAATGATGATGTTTGATTATCAATAGCCCCAAGGTGTCTCTGATATTTGTCAATGTCACTGTTGCATGTATTAATTATTTATTTGAATCTCCTCTAAAAGGTTGCCATTTTGGCGTTGTTCTCTTTATGCTAACAGGTACGGAAATGCAACTGTATGGAAACTCTTTACTGACCTCTTCGACTATTTCCCGCTAACGGCTTTGGTGAGATTGGGAACTGCGACTAGTACTTCTCCTTAATGGAATTTTTCTTCACCCCATTTTGCTTGCATTGTTCCCCTTTCTGATTATGTTACATGTAATATTTGCTGCATTCCTAGCAAGTTTTGTTACCAAATTTTATAAATTGAATCACTTACAAGTTCAACCTTTTAGAATAAAACTTCCTCACTCTCACCTTCTTTTATTTATAAAAAAGCTTTTTGGAGTAAGATTCTGCGTTTTAGCTCAGATGCAATTATCTAGCTTTCAACAGTATGCATTGACATGTACTCATTGCATCACATGCAATGTGGGAGCTATTAGTGTCCTAGTTCTACATTTCATGAAGAGAACTTTAAATTCTTCAAGCTATTAATCACACATCTCTATTCACATGTCCTGGGCAGGTTTTGTTTCCCAGTTTGTAAGTTATAATTGTTCTTATATCTTATTGAATGCTACCGATCATGCAACAAGTTTCAGTTTGTTGCTGTAAATGGTGCCTGCTTGATAAGGGTGCGTGCATTCATGTTCATTGAATTGCATGCAAAGCCAACTTATAATGATCTCATTCTACATTGGAGTGAAAAGTTGATACTGCAGTGCAAGCCCGAGTCCCTTGACTTGTATCTGTTTTTTCTTGGGACATTTGTTTTGGCCATTGGTTCTTGTGATTGTTTCTATATTGCAACAAAAATATTATCTTACTGACTTGCTTAATTTAGCAATATGTCAATGATTTGCGTGAAATTGATTGAATGAAATTGGGCATTCCTTTCATGTTAAGAATTTATAAAATGTTTTTGGCTTCAATTTGGCCATTTGAAATTTCACAAGTTAGGTTGGTTGAATTTGGATTGATGTTGCTTATGATTGAAAATGCTAATAGGAATTTTCTTTAGTATGATGAAAATTTAAGAATTATGGGAGCTGCGTCTCCAATATTTTGAGCTTTTCCTACTTTCAAAGTTCCAACAGACTAAAAGCACCACTGAACCGCTTACCGATGCCCTGCCAGTTGTTGAAAGGGCATAATCATGGTTTTGTCCAGTCATATTCTGACATCTGCACATTGCTCTACTTTCTAGTGTGAATACTTGTATTACTTGAAGGACCCATGTGTGATCTTCTATGGTCTGATCCGGATGATCGCTGTGGTTGGGGTATCTCTCCTAGAGGTGCTGGATATACCTTTGGCCAGGTAATCAGTTCATTGTGTGTCAAGCCTGTACTGTTTTCTGTCATCATTAATTTTTGTTGATTGCTTATGTGTATTAGTGTATTCCTTGTGTACTAGGACATATCTGAGCAATTTAACCATACCAATAACTTGAAGCTGATTGCTAGAGCTCACCAGCTGGTTATGGAAGGATATAACTGGGGTCATGTAAATACTTGATCTCATTTAGTTTGTTATTTTCATTCATGGTGGTAATGGCTGATGTATGGTGCCTTGTTGCAGGATCAAAAGGTGGTTACCATATTTAGTGCACCTAATTATTGTTATCGCTGCGGGAACATGGCATCCATCCTTGAAGTTGATGACTGCAAAGGACACACATTCATTCAGGTTGAGGTTCCTTTTTTCATTACCTACTTTCCATTCAGAAGCTACTATAGTTTTTTCTTTGCTGGTCAACTTATTAGGCAATATAGTTAGTTTTCTTGTTTAATTATTATTTTTAATCACAGTTTGAGCCAGCTCCAAGGATGGTTTCTAGTATGGTGTTTTCTTTGGTCTCTTGCTGCCACCATTTAGTGCTGCAAAAGCTTGGTCAGGGTTCAGTTTAGGTGTTGGGTAGATGATGTTATTAAAGAACGGGTGCAACTGTTGCACAGAACTTGTTGCTCTTAAGGCGAGGGGTCTGCTTGAAAGAACCTTTTGGTAGAAGATTTCCAGGTTGAGACTCGGTGTCGTGTATATTGGTAGGGGTTGGAATAGGAATCCCTTGTAATTGGAGGTGATGAAGTTGTGGTTTTAGAAAAGATTTTTAAATGTCTGCTGTGCTAGAAAAATATTGTACTTCGGCATATTCTATGAACCTTTGCTTTTCCCCATTTTCCAAAATTTTGAATGATTGTGGTTAACTTTTTATAAGTTCAAATATCTTGAGAAAACAACACATACATGAAGTGTTTTGCAGATGCAAGTGTTGTCATTTTATAATTCATCAACTTAGCTGTACACCATAAAGGACCTCCTGTCTTTCGACAGAATTTGAACTTTTGTTCCTGGAATGAAGAATTATTAGCCAAATCAGATACTGGCAGTTCATCAGTCTTGGTTCTTGTGCTTGTCTTAGTGCATTTGGTAGAGGCATCATTTTGCCTTTGCTATGCCCTTGACTAGGCTAAGGATTTGGGTCTTGATGAGAAACCAGTTGGTGATGATAAAAATTCGGATTGGTTTTCCTGACCAGGATAATTTTCACATTTTCTACATGTAGGTTTTAATCTGAAAATCATGCTTTTGCCCACCTCACCTTGGGTAAATGTATATCCGCCAGTGGACTTGCTTCCCCATCATTCATTCTCCATCTTCTGTGATAGTCCAATTTAGCTGTTCTTGGTTGCATGGGATCTGTGTAGTTCAATCCATTTGTATCCAGCAGAGGTGTTCAAGGAGCTGCTGGAAAATCAAACCAAACTGCTAGAACCAAACCGGTAGTTTGTTTGGGTTCTAGATGTCGAACGTAGCCGAGTACAGACGTTTCTTTCCTCACGTTTTGGTTTGGTTCAGTTTCAATAAAAGAAATAATGGGTGGTTTGGTTATCTAACCGCTAAGGTCGAGTGTAGGATCCGCTTTTATCAGTGTTTTTCTGATATGTGGTGATTGATTACATGTTATTATATATATATTTTTTAAAAAGGTGTAACCTACAACAGTTTTTAGCCAAACCTTAAATAAGTAGAGTGTAGAACTGTGATTTAGAACTGAATCAAATCAGAACCGACGGTTCAGTTCCAACCATGTTCTAAAAATACGAGGAACTACAAGTCGCGATTTGATTCAAGGTTGAGGTTCAAACCAAACCAAACCAAACCGGGAGTAGATAATATCAACATTAAGAACATAAGATAGGTTCTCTTTTTCTCTTGTTTGTTAATTTTCAGCGTTAGGGTTGAATCTAGATCCAGATTTGGTGGTTCGTTTTGGACTTGAGACTTTCGTAATGTGTCGTGTTCTTTTGGGGCTTTTTTGCTCTTGGGGCAGCTTGCATTGACAGCTCGTGTTCTCCGCGCATTGAAGACGGGCATCCCCATCGTTCTGCCTTCGGACAGAACAATGTGGATCGGGTGCTCATGTCCACGCAATCAAACACCCACTTACTAAACTGTTTTGGTGGGACCTATAATGCCAGATATGCGACCCAGAACTGCCCCCTCAATAAAACAACCCTTATATTGGATACATAGGTGTGAAGTATGAGGGCAACAGTATAACCTGACACGAGCACATTATGAAATGTCAAGGTATCCGTCAGTAAGGGGAATAAGGCAGGTTTCGTGTTAGCGTGCTTTGACACGAACACACCCTTGTACATGAACGCCCTTATTCCAATATTTTCCAACGGCATCCTTATTCAATACAGATATCAAATTGGGCCTGTCCCTGAGGACCTGGCCTGTTCAGAGGTTCCTGGCACATATTTGAAGCAGGGCCGAATAGCCCTGGCTATATACCCTTGGGGCTGAATTGGGCCGGGCTGGCCTGGTCTACAGGACCTCAGGTCTGTTGGATATTAGATTGGTTTTATAAGATTCGATCTAAATCTGCTTGAAATCTAAATCCAATCATAACATTTCAGGCTGCAACAAGTCTTATACACATGTTAATAAAAAAACTATATATATACACTATATATGTGTGTATATATGTATACTTATATATAATACATATAATTGAAAAAATTATACATATATATATAGTATATATATGTCATAAAAAACTGTACACATATACATATAAATATATATATGTACAATCGAAAAATTCTCTCTCTCTCTCTCTCTCTCTATATATATATATATATATATATGAGTGGTGCCTGCACTTTAGAGGCCCATCTAAAATGTGGCCCAGCCCAACTCACATTGACATCCCTGAACGGGACGAGTTCATGTTGAACTCTGTTGTTTGGAATTTGTCTTATTTCAGGCAAGTTCAAGGGAGTAGAAGTGGTAGGCCCCATGCTTGACTTCTGGGTGGTTTATCTGGGCCGTTCTCAAACCGCGGTCTACGTTTTTCTTTTACTTTTTGAGCAAAGTTTTTAATTTTTGTAGAAACATAGTGCCACCATGAGCTCCGCTTGGCACGGGATATGAATCCAGACACGAGCATGACCTGAAACGTCACCCAAAAGTAACACGAAAAAAAGTAGGTTGCATTCGAGGTCACCTGCTTTTCACACACAACGAAATGCCTGATACCTATGTTACTCACAATGTCTAATGAGAGTAACGCCAAAAGATCAGGTCGACTCCATTTTGGAACAAACACGAATGAGATAACCCAAGAAGACCAAGTTGACACTCTTTTTTTTTTCTTTTTTAATACAACGGGAGGCCCGAAGCCGTGTACTCCATCAGGAGTCGAACTCCTGCCGTGGTGGAACATCCAACCCCTGGGTATTAAACTCATGACCTTTAACTTGTATAACAACCCCCTAGCCAGGTGAGCAATAACTCCTTTGATATAGGATGGTTTCGTTGGATGGTTCTGTCCCCAGTGGAAGAAAATTACGAGATGAGAGGTAAAATTTATTTTTGGTGCCTTTTAAATTTTAAATAAAGATAGAAAACCATTTTCTTTTCAAGGGTTTCTTCTTAAAAGCTAATTTTTATCACTACAAAGGTACTTCCATTGTTTTACGTATTTGCATGTATGGACATATGCACACACAAAAGTACGTGTATGCGTAACCATGGTAATATATTTATAGCAATGAAAAGAAGACAAGTGGGACCTGGAACTGGAAAACAGACCCTCTCTCGTTCTGGTTATGCTCATATACACACAAGTACGTATCCATCTCTCTCTCTCTCTCTCTCTCTCTCTCTCTCTCTCTCTATATATATATATATATATATATATATATATATATATATATATATATATATATATATATATATAGGTTTTGTGGTTTTATTTAATCTTTTAAAGTGATTTTAGTAGTGATAGTGACAGTTTTAATCGGTAAAAGGTCATTTTGAACAGTAAAGGAGTAATGGAAGGTGATGATAGACGATAATCAATAGTTGAAACAACTGTAAAATAAGTCTATATGTATCTATAGAGAGAGAAACCATAGGCTATAGTATATGCACACAATCTATGCTTACATTTATCTTAACTGTTCAATCATTAACGGGTTGAAATCTTTACGAAAAAATAAAATAGTATCAAATGCATTAAATGTATGTTGTATAAAAGTATAATACTACTTTTTATTTTTAATTCAAAATTCAACCGTTCATCTCAACAAAAACCATTTATTTCAACAATCAATTGGTTGAGATCCGAGCATAAATAGGTGTACATATATGTACATATACATAATCATACATATATATATATATATATATATATATATATATATATGTATATATAAGAAGAACATATTCGGACTTCCTGGCTTTAGCTACGAAACCAACAATATTTGATAAGTCAGTTTGGTGAAGTGGCCCTCAGATTTTTACGAATTCAGGTTTCCCTGCTTTCCAAAAGTTTGGACCGAGAGAGCCGGTAGTTGACCGCCAACTTAAAATATCAGAGATGGACGAAATCGGTGGAGTTCAGGTCTCGTGGGCAACGTGCAACTCAGATGAACCTTCGCAAGGGGATATCGTGCACAAGTTCCTCCTATAAAATTCTCCCGCCACCTCGCGTTTTCTCTCTCTCTCTCTCTCTGAGCGTGTTTTCTTTACGTTTTGCTTTAGTGATAACAGGTAGAAGAAGGAAAAGAAACGATGCCGGCGGTTGGATTTGCGCAGCCACCAATGGCAGGAGGAGTGGAGTTTGAGGCCAAGATCACTCCTATTGTCATCATTTCCTGCATCATGGCCGCCACCGGCGGGCTCATGTTCGGCTATGACGTGGGGATTTCAGGTGATTAACTCCCATCAATTGTGTGACCAAGCTTGCATATTATCTGTCCATCTATGTGTATACCATGTGTGTGCTCTAAATACATGCTTGTGTGTGTGTGTTTGCGTGTGCACACTAAAATGCAATCTGTGATTCATGAAAAGATACCCATATTGATGTGATAACTATCTCGTAAGTCTTGATGACTAATTATATGGTTTCGATAACACTAATGGATCTTTATAAAAGTTTTAACGGTTAGCAACCTCAACTTTACAAGTCAACACGAACACAACCCGTTTTTCTTCTTTTAATATGTTTTGGCATGGAGAGAGATGTCAAGGTGTGCTTGTGTTTGGTTTTCGGCTGGTGCCTCAAATAGCTTGAACTTTAATATTTGGTGTTGTAGCATTTCATTTTCTTGTCGAAAAAAGGTCAACCGAGCAATGGCTTGCTTTCTTTTCCTTATTTTCACGGACACGAACATGGACATGGCGGGTCATGTTCGTGTCAGGTTTTCTACCTTAAATTGCCATACCTATATCAGTCTTCCTGTTATTAAAGGGATCTTTATAATCATGCTATTTAGTTTTTCTTTCATTCTACCCATAGCATTAGCTTGATTGGCAGGGCGCTCTGATATCCTTGCTGCCGGTGGTGAGTTCGACTCTCCCGGGTTACATGCGTGTTAGGTTTCAGCTTCTCTTTTTTTAAGAGAAAATTTTCCTTTCATACTTTTTCTTCTAGGGGTCTCTATTTCTATATCGATAAGAAACTTTAGGTTTAATGAGTGCTAAAAAATTAATATACTTCTATGGTTTCATGTACTTCCTTTTTTTTAACATTTTTTTACCTTACCTTGACCTTACTGGGTGTGGGAGAAGGCATGGTTTTGGTTTTGGGTTTAGACTTTTCTGGGGTTCCATGTCCATGGGTTTATAACTTAATTGACAAGGTTGGGTTACACGCGATCTGCGTGACCAAGATGCATGCCTTCTCAACCACACGCACACACAC
This sequence comes from Brasenia schreberi, assembly GCA_036023115.1. Taxonomy (NCBI): domain Eukaryota; kingdom Viridiplantae; phylum Streptophyta; class Magnoliopsida; order Nymphaeales; family Cabombaceae; genus Brasenia; species Brasenia schreberi. The sequence goes on along the minus strand of JAYKKT010000085.1, from coordinate 19,291,945 downwards.
CCACACACACACATATACATACATACATATATATATATATATATATATATATGCCGAGCTGACTTCGTCACCAAGAACAGATATAGCCGTCTCCACACCAATACGTGATCTCGACCTTAATGGCATCCCTATTTTTGATGATCTCCCAGATCACTTGATCTGTGATCCAGTGGAATAATTTCCTTAATCTGTTTGGCATTTCAGCAAGATTTTAATTTAGAGGCCTTTTCTTTTAATGCATGTTCTATTTTCTACATGAACATTAATTCTCAGTTGTCTGTTTTTTCTTCTCCCTTTTAGTCAAGCACCAACTAAACTTCAACCCATCCTTTCTAAAACAAACAACATCTAAGCCTTTTCTCATGCTAGATAGGGTGGGTTACGTCATGTTAGGGCTTAACTCACATTAAGTTAGATCATTCTTTATTGTTTCTTTCCAACACTTTTGTAGCCATCTTCTACCTCTTTTAATACTTTCAAAATCTAGTTTTTCATACCTAAGAGAACCTAATAAACCACATTTGTTTATTGTGAGAATATTGTGATTTTCTTTTCAGTTCTTAAATCACACACATATTAATGTCCTGCTTCAAACCGTGTCTTTGTCGTGTTTCCATATACAAAATGAATAGAAACACAAACTTTTCAAGTCGTGTTTCAGTTGGCTTTTTATGTAGCCAAAAGAACTAGCACCTTTGCTGTAGGTAGAGTGTTAGATTCTCAGAGGGTGCATGTGTCAGGGCTCTCCATGAGGGAATTTCATCCACACCCTCCGTGTTGAAGATTGCATATGCAACAATGCTAAGTTTATTGCTTGCTGTTGCTTATGCCATGATAGTACGCATCACTTAATGAAGCTGAGGCATCACACGAGTATGCTTTCACCAACGTGTGTGTTAGTATGGGTGAAAGGGGCTCCATCACCTTAGTGGGTGTTTGAATACAAGTCCGGGCCTCCAGAACTACCACCTTAGTTGGGAGGAGTCACTGCCTTTGGGTGCGCCTGGCCATATCTCAAAGGGGAAGGGAAAAAAGACTGATGGTCGAAAGTTTACCATGAAGTTTGTATGATACAACATATGATGAGGACCAATCTCAATAAATCCTAGCCATTCAACTGAAAGGCATTTAACGGTTTAGCTTTCTCCTGGCTCATATTTAACACCATATGTTGCTTTCTCAATAACAGAATTTTCTTAATTTTCATGCATTTAACATGAAAAAAAACTCAATTTTCATATCATGAGGACCGTTCTAATAAACTCTAGCCGTTCAACTGAAGGCATTTAAAGGTTTAGCTTTGCTCTGGCTCATATTAAACCCCATATGTTGCTTTCTATATAACAGGATTTTCTTAATTTTCATGCATTTAACATGAAAAAAACTCAATTTTCATATCATGAGGACCGTTCTAATAAACCCTAGCCGTTCAACTGAAGGCATTTAAAGGTTTAGCTTTGCTCTGGCTCATATTAAACCCCATATGTTGCTTTCTATATAACAGGATTTTCTTAATTTTCATGCATTTAACATGAAAAAAACTCAATTTTCATATCATGCGGACCGTTCTAATAAACCCTAGCCTGAAGGCGTTTAAAGGTTTAGCTTTGCTCTGGCTCATATTAAACCCCATATGTTGCTTTCTCACTAACAATATTTTTCTTAATTTTCATGTATTAAACCTTAAAAAATCAATTTTCACATAAATTAGTCAAGTAAATGAGTTCTCATGACCTGGAGAAGAATGCAAACTTTGTCCAGATTGGGACCCATGGGTTTTGGGCGGACGTACACAAACACTTTGGGTTGTGTGCCTCTCAGAATTGAACTAGCGGGGACTTTTTTTCCTGTGTATACCTCTCTCAAAAACATAGAATTCAAGCTACATAAAATCTAATTTATATTTAGGTGGTGTACTAGTCCTAGAAGATGTATAAGTTAGATTATATATATATATATATATATATATATATATATTTATATATATATATATATATATATATATATATATATATATATATATATATATCTAATTTACATGTAAAATTCCGAGCCATCTCGGTTATATTCAATTGAAATGTTGTTCTAACACTGTGCCTTATTATTGATTCCCGTGATGCAGGGGGTGTGACCGCCATGGACGACTTCTTGAAGAAGTTCTTCCCGACGGTGTACCGTCGGACGAAGCAGACCTCCGGGGGAGGGAATGACAGCAACTACTGCCAGTATGATAATCAAGGCCTGCAGCTGTTCACCTCCTCACTGTACCTGGCTGGGCTCACTGCCACCTTCTTTGCATCTTACACCACCAGGGTCTTCGGCCGCAAGTGGACCATGTTCATGGCATCCCTCTTCTTTATGGTCGGCGTCGTCCTCAACGCCGCTGCTCAGGACCTTCTCATGCTCATCATTGGCCGGATCTTGCTCGGCTGCGGGGTCGGCTTTGCTAACCAGGTGAACATCCTTGTTTTATTTCTTGACAAAGGAAAAACCAGGTCATGTTTTATTTGACCTGTTTTTGACATGAACACGAATCAACACAACATGAACAATGACCTGAAACATGAGACCGCCACCACTAGTGGTGAATTATTCAACTAGAATGGAGCAAATTCAGGTCGGAATCAGCCAAGGGTCTTTTTTAAATATATGATGTTTGTTCAAAATTCACAGGCAGTGCCTCTGTTTCTTTCGGAGATAGCTCCAACCAGGATCCGTGGAGGGCTTAACATCCTCTTCCAGCTCAATGTCACCATTGGCATTCTCTTTGCCAACCTTGTCAACTACGGCACATCCAGGTTATTCCTTAATTTCTTAACTAGCCTACACCATTCTTTCCGTGTCTGATTGTGACACGAATTGAATTTTTTTTAAAGATAATATCAATTGAACAAATATTTCCTGTATTGATATGAAAAAGCGAAAAAACAGGCACCAAATTCGGCTCATTCTCTGCAAATTATGAAAGCTGATTGTTGTTATGTAGGATCCGTCCATGGGGTTGGAGGCTGTCACTGGGTCTGGCCGGTGTGCCAGCCCTCTTGCTACTGGTAGGCTCACTAATGGTGGACGACACACCCAACAGCCTCATTGAGCGTGGCCATCTAGACAAAGGGAAGCAAATTCTCAAGAAGATCCGTGGTATTTCAAACGTGGAACCCGAATTCCAGGAGCTTGTCAATGCCAGCCACGCTGCAAAGGCTGTTCGCCACCCTTTCCGTGATCTCCTCCGACGCCGGAACCTCCCTCAGCTGGTGATCGCTGTGTTCTTGCAGATATTCCAGCAGTTCACTGGGATCAATGCCATCATGTTCTATGCACCCGTCCTCTTTAAGACCCTTGGCTTCGGCGGCGATGCCTCCCTATACTCCGCCGTCATCACCGGTGCCGTCAATGTTGCCTCCACCCTTGTCTCCATCTACTCCGTTGATAAGGTTGGCCGGCGTGTCCTCCTCCTTGAGGCTGGTGTTCAGATGTTCATTTCTCAGGTAATACTACTTTTGATATATATATATATGTGTGTGTGTGTGTGCACGCGGGCGCGTGCGTGTGCGTGCTATTTATATTAACTAAATATAATTATTTATATAAGTGTTAGTTATCTCTTAAGAACTATTGAAGATCGAATAAACTCATTTTCATGAATTAAGAAAATTTGTCACTGTCTCCAGTTTCACATTATATATTGAATTAAATAAAAGTTACACAAAGATGACGTATCTAGTGTTATGCGGGACGTTCTTGGTGACAAGTGCGTCCTTCTGATAGGTATAATTATATTGTAATTGTGGGCATGCAGGTGATCATCGCGGTGCTGCTGGGTGTGAAGGTGAAGGATCACAGCAACGATCTGAGCCGCGGGGTGGCGATAGTGGTTGTGGCGATGGTCTGCGTGTTTGTGTCCTCCTTCGCATGGTCGTGGGGTCCCCTTGGCTGGTTGATCCCCAGCGAGACGTTCCCCTTGGAGACGAGATCGGCCGGGCAGAGCGTGACAGTGTGCGTGAACCTCCTATTCACCTTTGTCATCGCCCAGTCCTTCCTCTCCATGCTCTGCCACCTGAAGTTCGCCATATTCGCCTTCTTCTCTGCGTGGGTCGTGCTCATGTCACTCTTCGTCTTGTTCCTCCTTCCGGAGACGAAGGCTGTCCCCATCGAGGAGATGGCAGACCGAGTCTGGACTCAGCATTGGCTTTGGAGGCGATTCTTCGATGATGAAGATGACGGTGATCGAGTGCATCGAAACCCCAACAAGGTTGTTGACTTGCATCAGAACCCTGTCGGTCTTGCCGGTAGAGGGCAGGGAAATGATGCTACTTACTCACCTCTGTAGCTTGCTCATAAGGGAAGGACTGTGTGTGTGTGTGTGAGAGAGAGAGAGAGAGTAGTGTGTTCATAGGTCAAGTATTGTGTTTGTGTGGCAGATACTGATATTAATACAGGGAGGGATTATATGTCGTTTTTAAAAGGGTTTTTGTTGATGAATTTGAATTAGATATTCTCTATTAATGTTCTGTTAAATAATAGAGAAATTCATTATCTTGTGAACGAATATAGAGAGACAATAAAGCATATTAGAAGGAAAGGAGCTGCCGAAGGAAGGTATACACACAGGATGATCGTTGGATTCCAAGGGTTGGCAAGCGAGATATTACACAGGTGGAAACGAAAAAAGTTTATATATATATATAAAGAGAGAGAGAGAGAGAGAGAGAGAGAGAGAGAGAGAGAGAGAGAGAGAGAGAGAGAGAGAGAGAGAGAGAGAGAGAGCTAAATGCACATCACTTCATGTATAAACATCTTTATACCACTCAATCTTTAACTTCAACACTAAAGATTTAACTTACTTTAACTTTAATATACATGATCTAGTATAAAAATATAATAACATTTTTAATTCAAAATTTCACTCATGTGATGTTCTAAAAAATTGAATGGTGAAAATATTGACGTAAAATAATACATGAAAAAATATTATTATATATAGATATCAAAATCAGATCCTATTAATCTCCATTGCTTTAAGTGTGATGAATATAATTCTAAATTTTTATGAGAAACTTTAAAAATTTAAAATACGTTGTTATTACATTCTTACCACCCAAAAGGAATAGGTGGAAAAGTATTGGCTTTTATGGTCTAATCATACACTCTCTCTATATATATAAAGAGAGAAAATAAGTATATGCTTTTAATGCTCTTCAATGGTTGACATTTTTAATAAAAAACAAATAATAAAAAGATAAAAGTATTTTTTGTTTTCTAAATTTGAATTTCAACGTCATTCTTGTTACGATTGAGATTGTTGAGTACGTTTAAGCATACATTTATGTGCGCGCATGAACTATCTCTTTTTATATATTTATAACCCGATAACCCGAAGGTTTGGGTCGGGCCAGGTATAGGTATGCCCGTGCCCCCCGACCCATTGCCATCCCTCGGTTAGATGTCCAAAACGGACTGTAACAACTAGGTTTGAGGGGCGAACAACGAAGAGATTGAACTCCCCAACTGGGGTGCCGGAGCTCCTCTCTTTCACGGTTAGGGTTCAGGCTCGGCGAGGGATCGAGGGGGCGGGGACCGAGAAGGAATCCGGGGTCAGTTCGATATGTACTCCAGAGGGTAAGCGGATCTTGCGATTCTAGGGTTCCTTTTCAGGGTGTTCCCCTTTTCTCCTTCCCGTAATCGTTTGAATCGATCATGATATTACCTTTTTTGTGATTTTCTTGTGTTGAAGTTAATTTTCTGGATTGATAGTGTTTTTCCTCTTATATGATTCGTGTTGTTGAATGAATTAGGGTTAGGGCTTTAATTATTTGTGGGATTCGCTTTTTTGCTAATTCATTTCTGGGGATTTTTTAGTTTATTGGGGAAGAATAGTGGAGAGTAGAAAACATCTAAATCTTGATCTATATCTGTTTAGTTTTAGAATGGCGGGTGGTTTTCTCTTATTAACGGGTGGGTTGTCCTTTCTCTTGCTTTTGGGTTTTTGGGAATTGAAGGAAATACATGGATGGTGGTGGAGCTATGAATGGTTACGGGTTAAAACGGCAGCGCTTAATGGATTCCAGTTCCTCTTATGGGAATTCACCTGGTCCTAGTTTCGTGTATGGGAATCCCTCGTACATGACCCAATTCTTCGGTCAGCCTCGGTCGTTCCCGGTTGTTCGGTTGCGGGGATTACCTTACGATTGTACTGAATTGGATATCACCGAGTTCTTTGTCGGTCTCGATATCGTTGATGTGCTTTTGGTTCACAAGAATGGGCGGTTCAGTGGGGAAGCTTTTTGTGTTCTGGCATTTCCTGTCCAGGTTGATTTTGCGCTTCAGAGGAACAGGCAGAACATTGGGAGGCGGTACATCGAGGTATTTCGGAGCAAGAGACAAGAATACTACCAGGCTGTTGCTGACGAACTTTCAGATTCGAGGTGCATTTCGCCAGCCCGGCCAGCTCCTAAAGTGAGATCCTATGATGAAGCGAAGGATTCTGCTCGGCACACTGGGATTCTCAAACTGAGAGGATTGCCGTTTTCTGCTACCAAGGAGGACATACTGGATTTCTTCAAAGATTTTGATGTTTCGGAGGACAATGTGCACTTCGTTTTCAATTCAGAGGGAAGGGTGACTGGCGAAGCATTTGTGGAGTTTGCAAGCGTAGATGATTCAAAAGCTGCTATGGTCAAGGACAGGATGACCATAGGGAGTCGTTACATAGAGCTTTTCGCGTCATCGCGTGAAGAGGCTGAAGATGCAACTTCAAGAGGCAGATGAGTTGATTGGAAATCTTGTCAATTTCCTGATGCACGCATGAATTGTTACTTCGCAGGAAGATGATACGGCAATCAGGTATCTGGGTTTTATTTTAGGGACAGATTTGTGTTAGTTTCATCACTATCCTATCTTGGTCTTGATGTCATATTTGTCTTTGGAAAAAATTTCAGTTAGATGTATTTGTTATATGAAAGGGTCTTCTGAGAAAGAAACCTTTGCAAGTATGGTATTTATTTATGCATTCTGCTTTTGGATTCACTAGTCTGCCTAATTACTCTTTTGTTATTAATATTATCTTAGAAGAGTTTTGGTAAGTGCTCCTCTCTTTTTAGAGAGAGAGAGAGTAAGTTGATCCTTTTTCTTATGCTTGATGGCTTGCATATTCCATTTCTTACGGTTGAAATTGAAATTGCAAGCTGTTGTTAGGGTTTCCGGGTAGAATGAGCACTGTGAACTATCTGCTTCAAAAGATCGTTAGGAACCTTTGACCAATGGTTTCCGTTGTTGATTGATGATTTTCGCCTATCAGGTGGCGACACAAAACGGCCTTCAATGTTTGTGTTTCATTTGTTGAAACAGTAATTTTCTAACCTATATTAGTACTGATGATGCAAGATGTTGGTGCTAGCTTTAGTAGTACACAGTTCAATGCTTCCAAGTCTTTACAATGCCACACCTCAATAGGAGCACCTCGTCTCTGTTATTTTTCAATTGCTTGATTTCTGATAAAATTTATATCGAGTCTAATAATGCATGAATCTTTTGTAGCAGCCCGATCGGTTTAGGGGAAAAAGTGCATGATCTAAGACTCATGGATCCAACTACCCCTTGTACAACCGTTCCCTTATTGTAAATTATGGATCTTCTTCAAGGTTTCATGTGGCTTCCCTTCTTTTTATTTATGTCTATGTTTCTGCATTTGGTATAGGTGAATTTCAGGATAATTGTGAATGTGAGCATAATGAACCTCGTACCGCGAATATCGGCATGTTCATGCTTTCGTCCGTCACTGTTTCCTTTTGTTTTCTCTTTTGAAATATGCTTTATTTCTCATTCGAATACTATATATATGCTTTATTTCTCATTCGAATACTATATATATGCTTATTTTCTTTTTTGGATATGAAACGCTAATGTGGAATAGCTCCACCTCATGAGTATGCCGAAACCCAATTCAGCTCATTTAAGCAATGCTTCACACAAGCGAGCTCGCTTCATTGAGCTTCAATGTTCATGTTCAAGCTGTATTTGAGCACTTTTGTGGTTTGTAACTAAAAAGAATGAACTCCGAGTTATATCCAAATGCTTTTCTTTATATTTGTAGTTAATAATATTGCATAAACCAAATTATTATGAGCTGAGCCAAACTGGATACAATTGTTTGGACCTTGAATCTTAAAAAGAGATGCCTAACATTGAACTCCTTGAAGATCGATTAGTCTTTATAAACTAAATCATGTGGCCAATGGGGCACTTAAGTCTTACACCATGAAGAGTGTATTTTTTTTTTGGTTGAAGTACGCCACCGACATCCGGAAGCCTGAAGGACCCTGACTAATCTGATGCGAGCCAGGTCAGTCCCTTATGGGGATAAAGCTCTCTGAGCACTGGTTTTCTCCATTTATAAGACTGAACTCGAGACCTTGCTGACGGGAACAAGTCCATAACCACATGAACCAACCAACTGTTGTTTTGAAAACGTTACATCTTAAGAAACGGAACTTGTGAAAGTGAATAAAGATAAGAGCATCTTCTAAAGAGATGACGACATGAATATAGGTCCATGATCGTGTCAACACGGAAAAACTAGCCGACTTGAATTTGAAAGAATAAGAAAGGATACGGCAAAAACATAAATCGAAGTAACATGAAGAATCGGGTTTCTTTGTGGTCGATATGTTATACGAACACGCACAATGACACGACAAGAGCACACCCGAGAACACAAAGTCGTGGGCCCCCGATGAAATGGTATTTTCAATAAATTTAAGCTAATTAAACCTTTTCTAGTGAAGGCAGTTGGATTAAGTACGGATTAATGGGAAGACAAAAATGCGTCCAATCCAACAAACTTTTACGTGGAAAACCAAATATAAAATTAATTGAGTGTCGGGACGGCTCATTTCAGATAAGATGCCGCTTCTTGGCCGTCGGATGTGGGGCCATCATGGCCCAGATGTGTGATCGTAGTGTCAGTCACCGACGCCTTCCTTCTCTCTCTCTCTTTCTCTCTCTCTCTCTCTCTCTCTCTCTCTCGCCCGAAGGCGTGCACCACAATTTAGCGGGCGGATACCTGACCCTCCCCTTGGTGGACGCTCAACCCTGTCCATATTTTGGTCTCGACTAGCTCTGGCCAACGGACCGAGCTGCTCATAGATTGGCTCGGCTTGATTCTTTCCCAGCTCGTATATGTTCGGTTTGTGACTTCGTGATGGAGCTGAAAGTAAACAGTGTGTTGGGTTCGACTCGGAGATCACCTAAAAAGATGGCTTGTGTCAAGCAGTCGTGTAGAAGCTTTAGCCTTGATTTCGTATATGTTCGGTTTGTGACTTCGTGATGGAGCTGAAAGTAAACAGTGTGTTGGGTTCAACTCGGAGATCACCTAAAAAGATGGTTCGTGTCAAGCAGTCGTGTAGAAGCTTTAGGCTTGATTACTTTTTCGATTTTGGCTACGACAGAGTTCAAATAAGTTCAAACACGAGTTGAACCAAGCATAGTAAATTCAGATTCAGTTCAAACCTAGCTTGCCGGTGCAACCTGGTTTTCCAGGCTTAGTCTCGATGTACCGAGAGAGAGAGAGAGAGAGAGAGAGAGAGAGAGAGAAGAGAGAGAGAGAGAGAGAGCAACACTAATGATATTCAGGGCTGGGTTTTGCCCAAGTCGAAAGGATATACTTATTTGTATGTGTATACGTAATACGAGTATAGATACGGTGTACAGGGCGAAGGCTGGCGCAAGTCGAAAGCGTCACTCTCATACTCTCTCTCTCTCTCTCTCTCTCTCTCTCTCCGAGTGAACTAGTCTGCAAGCGAACGAGGCCAAAAGGATCAAACAACTCTAGGAAAAATCCAGAAAATTATTCCAGATTATCATTTTTTGAGCTACATTTTTTAATGTAACAAGTAGTAGAAAGTGAAATCCAGATCGGCTGGGCACTCTCGGAAACTCGTCCGATCTCGCGGTGAAATTTCTGCTGTTGCCTCTTTTTACTGGTGAGTAAATGGACGAGCAAGTGTATGATTTTAGTTCTTTAACGTTTCGCGAATTTCGGACTTTCTTGCATCTGAATTCGGGAAAATGTTTTTCTTAATGTTAGATCGGGTGAAGTGTGCTAAGGATATTCAAGTATCGACTTTTAGGGTTTACTGTGCTGCTTTTTACTCTTGTGAAAGACGCGTCGAAGAATTCGCCTCGATCTTTATATTTTTCTTCGCTCTACTTCTATTTCTACCTTTGAGGTACAAAAATTCTTATTTTAATCTCTATTTGACGTTTGAGTATGTAGAAATAGGATGTTTCCTTCTTTTTCGGTTTTTTACCCTAAAACTTTTACATTTATCGAGCTCATGATGAAATCTACCGATCCGGATTACAAGTTATTGGTATTGTCTTCGTCTATTAGCTTTCACCGTAATAAACTTGATGATTTTTGCTCTCAATCTTGCTTCCTGACGATTTCGTGCCCAATAAAGTTTCCCTCCTTCGTAACGCGAGAGATGTGAATTAATAACTAGTAGGATAGAGAAAATGGCAAACGAAAACCTCCGATTCACTAATGTTTCGACTTCCATCTCATTTTCTTTGTCACCATTCTTTTGTTTTACTGGCGTTTTGCTATTCCTTTTAATCCTTCGTTCTACCGCGTGTTCTTTTTTTCCTCTCTTTTTCTGGGAAAGGGACGCTGATCTCAATTATTGTATTATTGAACAAACCTTTTAGGTACTGTAAAGCGCAGAGAACCACTTCTCTCTGGCATATCAAGAGGGCCTCTCCTCGTGCCGTTTCCGGTAGATCGTCTCTACCGTGAAACGGGTTGGCATCCTCTCCGGGCTTCTTCTGCTGCGTCGGAGAAATGTCGTCGTGTTTGGGTTGGTGCGACGTTAAGATTTCCCAGATAATTTCATTACCTGGACAACCGGTGTAGACCTCTCTCTTTCTTGTTGAACTTTCCGCTTCTGAGGAAATCGCTTGTTTTCTACATTTGTGGGTGATCGAAGAAGTAATTTGCTGAAGGAGACTAGGAAGTTCTCAGTGTGGAGGTGCAGCTGAAAGGCCTTGGATTGTTTTTATGTACCGATTCCACTGAGAGATCATAAGGCCGTTGCTGATTGAGCATTGGCCATGGATCCTCATGGAGGGGAATCTCAGGTTAGCTAATTTTCTTGCGTTTGAGTCACTGTTCTCTTTCTTATGTTTTGTTTGCAGATCTCTGATGACCTTTTTGGGTTGTGAAAATTATGGTTGCTAGTTCATTAGACTTTGCTGGAGTTAAATGTTTTAACATCAATTGGAGCTGCATTCTGTATCATCGAGGGTGATATTTTTGCATGATTTCTGCTTGTTGTATACTTATATTCAAACTCTTTTCCGATCTGAGATCCATGGATCGTGGACTTATCTGCACATGGGTTATGCTTATAAGCACAAGGCCTGCAAGTTATTTGGCATTATCTTATTGTATAGTTCACTTGTTTGGAGTGTTCGATTACGTGTCTATATTTTTCATTATTTGAAACCGTTTTCTTCTGCTAAATGGTTGTGCTTTTCATGTCATTCCCTAATATGCTTTGTGGTTTCCTTGGGTGCAGCCGAAACATTTGAAGCATGAAGGATGGGAATCAGTCTTGCCCCCAGTGCAAAACCCGGTACAAGAGGCACAAAGGTAAATGAAGCCAAAATGTGTTTTTTATCTTATGTTAATTTTCACCATTCTTCATTCATATAGTGCAAGCTGCAAAAGACTATAGCAAAATGTGTCATTACTTAATGAATTGGGTAGCATGTGGTTTAAAATCAGGCGTTAGGCTTGTATTTAGTTTAAAGCACGTGGTCTTTTTTAAGGGGTTTCCTAACAAACATGCTGAGGGATTGGGTAGCTTTGCTCCACTGATTATATATATACCCCTTGTTCTCCAAATTCTTTGTAAATATCTTCTCTTCTTCTTTAATGAATTTCTTCTTTTATTAAAAAAAAAAAAAGTAACATTGTATTATGCTTGAAAAATATGAACTTTCCTTGGAAGCAAATTGACCACTTTCCAGTGAACCAAATGAGAGAATATGTCCTTTGGCTTAAGGAGCCTTTACTCAATGAACTATATAATTGGAACATCTATTAGCTATAGGCAGGCTTTAGACTGAACAAAGCCTGTAAACTTTTGTACACTCTAGCTATGGAAGATTTTATTTATACATTATGATCTTTTCCAAATGTTTGGTCTAGAATTGGGAGAATACCCCTGCCACTTAAGTAATTGGCTTATCTTTGTGACTGTAGTTCCCTGATCTAGTGGACTTGTATTGGTGTTTTCCTTTTTGCAAAATGGATCAGTGGGGTTTGGAAGGGACTGGTTTCTTAGTGATTAACTTTTCTAGTCTTGTTTTCTCCATACTGCATACTGCATTAGAAAATCATAAAATACTTAGACTAAAAACTCCAGCACCCGTTATCACAAATTTCTTTTGTTTTCATCATTAGGATTTTGTAGTTGCAAGAATTTTGTTTTTGTTTTCCAGCAGTTATCACAAATTTCTTTTGTTTTCATCATTAGGATTTTGTAGTTGCAAGGGATATGTTATTCATGCACGCAACTTATTTTCATGATGTCATGCTTTCTGTTTTGATCTGCAATATCCTGTCAATATTTAAAGAACCTCCACTTTCTAACTTTAATTAGTAATCACACTGCTTATTTAATTGATTCCAGGAAGTCCTGCAATACTTGGAGACAGGGAAGAGGATGGTGGTGCTGATGATCGTGCCAGTGACTTCAATTATGATTCAGAAAATCAGAACCAAAAGCAGAAGATTTCGGAGCGCATGTTGAGCTGGCACATGACATATGGGCGAGGAGAGGAGGTTGGTGCTCCAAATTATGATAAGGAAGTTTCTCACAACCACATTCCTCTGCTGACCAGTGGACAAGAGGTCATTCAGTTAGCTTCCTACATGATAGTCATCTCCACCTTCCCCCGCTTCCCCCTCTAAGAAAGTCCACTTTCTCCTTCAATTTCAGATCTCTGAATGAAATTATTCCATTCCCCTTCCCCCTCTAAGAAAGTTTTCTCCTTCAATTTCAGATCTCTGATATATCTTCAATTTCAGGTCTCTGGAGAGTTTTCTGCAGCCTCACCTGAGCGGCTTTCAATGGCATCTCCTGGAGTTGGTGTTGAGAAGCGTGTCCACAATCTTCCATATTCATCTGATGTTAATCAATCTCGTATCACTCTCCTCCCTCACTATGCCCATTTTCATCTATTATGATTGCTATTTTTCTTTATCTAGCTATCTGATGGTGATTTGAGGTGCTTGGTTATATTCTTGTGCAGCAAATATTAGGGTTGTGGATCCAGGATTGGGCAATGTAGCATGGAAAGAAAGAGTTGATGGCTGGAAGATGAAACAAGAAAAGAATGTTGTTCCAATGAGCACAGGCCAAGCTGCTTCTGAAAGAGGAGCTGGAGATATTGATGCTAGTACTGATGTGCTTGTGGATGATTCCTTGTTGTGAGTATTTTCTTCATTTTCTTCATTTTTTGTATAAGAATCAGTGCTGCTCTTTCTGTTGTGAGCCTCTTTACTCCTTGCTCTGTTGGTATCAAGTGCCTGTTTTGAATTGCATGTATGATTTATACCATATTTATTGTTATTCTGTTTTTCAGTAGTTAAGAATCTCATGTAGTAATATACCATGACTGATACCTGGAGGGTTTGGTAATCAACACTGATTGTAAAAAAACTATATATAGTTGTGTGTTGAGTAAGCAAAGCCATTCAATCAAGTCTCTTATGTGTGAGCTCAATTTTCTTTGTTATGCAGGAATGATGAAGCCCGTCAGCCTCTTTCAAGGAAGGTTCCTATTCCATCTTCTAGGATAAATCCATATCGTCTGGTCATTGTTCTGCGGCTGGTTATCCTCTGCATTTTCTTGCATTATCGAATAACAAATCCAGTGCCCAATGCATATGCATTGTGGTTGGTATCGGTTATATGTGAGATATGGTTTGCAATATCATGGATACTGGATCAGTTTCCGAAGTGGTTTCCTATAAACCGTGAGACTTATCTTGATCGCCTTGCGCTTAGGTACGGCCTTTCTAGACTTCCCCTTTATTTCAGTACAACGAAATCATCGTTGACATGTTGCATGTAGTTTTTCTTTTTCAATCTGATATTCTTTTAATACAAAATCCATGTGAGTTGCAGATATGACCAAGAAGGAGAACCATCACAGCTAGCAGCTGTTGACATTTTTGTGAGTACTGTGGACCCTTTAAAGGAACCCCCACTTGTGACAGCCAATACTGTGTTGTCAATTCTTGCAGTCGACTATCCTGTTGACAAGGTCTCATGCTATGTCTCTGATGATGGAGCTGCTATGTTGACATTTGAAGCTCTTGCTGAAACTTCAGAATTTGCTAGGAAATGGGTTCCTTTCTGCAAGAAGTACAACATTGAGCCCCGTGCACCAGAATGGTATTTTGCTCAGAAGATAGACTATCTGAAGGACAAAATTCAAACTTCATTTGTGAAAGATCGCAGGGCCATGAAGGTAAGAGATTGACTTTCAAATGGATTATTCTGCTGTCTGGGCATGTATGTGGGACATATTAATCAAGTTTCATACATCTTTTAATGTTACTTCCTTTTTCTGTTTCACAGAGAGAATATGAAGAGTTTAAAGTTCGTATTAATGGACTTGTTTCAAAGGCACAGAAAGTTCCTGATGAGGGATGGATCATGCAAGATGGCACTCCCTGGCCTGGGAATAACACTAGAGACCATCCCGGAATGATTCAGGTATTTTACATATTTATCTTATTTTTGGTTGGTTGAATTCTCATGATTAAGAATTCTTACAGCCTGTTGTGCCTCATTCATTATTTTCGGAATTATCTCTCAAAGTTTTCATCTACCTAGATGGAGTCCATGTTTCAATGTTAGTGTGATGAAATCATGTATATACCATTTAACCAGTTGTTTCTAAATTTTACTCTGTGTGAATGATATTTGTGTAAATTTCTTAACTTTCTGTAGTTAAGTACATATGAGCAAGTGCTTTTGTGCCATGCCTTTTTAGGTTTTGGGAATTTGAGGAAGTTTTGAGCATGTCGTTCACTAAGTTTGCATTCTATATCTGCAGGTTTTCTTGGGCCACAGTGGAGGACTTGACTCTGAGGGTAATGAACTTCCACGTTTAGTCTATGTTTCTCGTGAAAAACGCGTCCAGGTTTCCAACACCACAAGAAGGCTGGTGCTATGAATGCCCTTGTGAGTGGTGTTTACTATAGAAAATGTGGAAGTTACTTATCTCCACCAGATACTTATCTCTCACAAGTGGTGATTAATATTACTATCTGTTTCAGGTTCGTGTATCTGCTGTCCTTACTAATGGACCTTTCTTATTGAATCTTGACTGTGATCACTATATAAACAACAGCAAGGCCTTGAGGGAAGCCATGTGCTTCCTGATGGATCCAAACCTTGGAAAATCAGTTTGCTATGTGCAGTTCCCACAAAGGTTTGATGGTATGTCGGTACTGGGTGTGTTTTCAATAGAACAGCCTTATATGGTTATGAGCCTCCCTTGAAGCCAAAGAAGAAAACGGCAAACTTTTTGTCAAAGTTGTGTGGTGGATCACGTAAGAAGGGACCAAAATCAAGTAAAAGCCATTCTGAAAAGAAGAAATCCAAGAGGCATGTTGATTCAACAGTCCCTATCTTCAATCTTGAAGATATAGAAGAAGGGATCGAAGGTCCATCCAATAATTTATCTCATACGAGACCTCTTAAACTTTGTTTTCCAATTATTCTGACAATTGCTGCTTTCTTGAAGGTGCTGGATTTGATGATGAGAAGTCACTGCTAATGTCCCAGATGAGCTTGGAGAAACGGTTTGGGCAGTCCGCTGTCTTTGTTGCTTCCACATTAATGGAAAATGGGGGTGTCCCACAGTCTGCAACTCCTGAGTCCCTTCTCAAGGAAGCCATCCATGTCATAAGCTGTGGTTATGAGGACAAGACAGAATGGGGAAGTGAGGTAATCAAAGATTCTGTTATCGTGCTTCCAATGATTTATTATGTGCATGGGGTTCTGGTTCCCACTTCCCATTGCTTAGCTACTTCCATTGAAGTTACTTGTTCAGGTCTGCTTCCAGGGAGCTACTCAATCATTTCATTTTGTGATAAGGTCTTGGTTTAAAGTTGAAAGCTAATGCTTTAAAGTTCTAAACTAAAGTGTGTTGGATTCAAAAAGATGAAACTTGAAAGATAAAAGTTTATCCTTCTACTGAAATATCTTGTGACATGTATCTTGAATGATTTAGATATTGTCAATGATCTAATATCCATCCATTGAGATACTTGATGTAAACCAGAGTTCAGAAAATCTACAGTAAACCTATGATTGCATGACAACAATATGCTACTAATCTTGAACAAAGCATCTCTGCGACTATTTGCAAGAAAAATTCAAAGCAGCCCTACTTCTAGATGGATGTTTGAACATACCCTAAATACAATTACCTAAAGGTGTCAAACTTGGATCCATATGTGGACTCGCAGCTCTGTCTTTTGCTTGTCTTGGAAGTGTTCTGTAAATCATAAATGGAGGTATCCTCTACTAATAAAGCAACGCAATATTGTTCACAGGTTGGGTGGATCTATGGTTCAGTTACAGAAGACATTCTGACAGGATTCAAGATGCATGCTCGTGGTTGGAAATCAATCTATTGCATGCCAGAGCGTCCAGCATTCAAGGGTTCTGCCCCCATTAACCTTTCGGATCGTCTTAACCAAGTGCTCAGGTGGGCTTTGGGTTCAGTGGAAATTCTTTTCAGTAGGCACTGCCCTATATGGTATGGATATCATGGAAGACTAAAATGGCTTGAGAGATTTGCATATGTTAACACTACGATTTATCCTATCACCGCCATTCCTCTTCTTGCTTATTGTACACTACCGGCAGTGTGTCTTCTCACTGGAAAGTTCATCATTCCACAGGTATGGCCCCGTTATTAAGTAACAAAGTTCTTTCTTCACTACATTCTTTGCATAAATGTCCCCCAAAATAATTTCTTCATATCTGGAAAATGTATAGTGGGACTGTGGGATAGTGTAAAAGATAGTACATGTTTAAGGTGTCCGAAAATTTGGGTAATTCAAAACATGCCTTGCACGTCTTGAATCCAATAAACCTATCGTTTGAAAGATTGAAGTTCATTCTGAAGCGAATAACTTTGTTTACATGTTCAAGGTGGCATAGTTTGTTGGTAGCCTCATTTCTATGTGATTGATCTCTTTAAAGTTGTGACTTCGGAGAAGATTTAGATGCGTCTTGAGTTCTCAGATGTGGAACCAGATAACCATGTCTTTCATCTTGTGTTTCCTGCAGATCAGTAACTTCGCGAGTATCTGGTTCATTGCCCTTTTCCTTTCTATTTTTGCCACTGGAATATTGGAGATGCGGTGGAGTGGTGTCGGGATTGATGAGTGGTGGAGAAATGAACAGTTTTGGGTCATTGGAGGTGTGTCAGCCCACCTCTTCGCCGTGTTCCAAGGGTTGCTGAAGGTCCTTGCTGGAATAGACACCAACTTCACGGTTACTTCAAAGGCTTCCGACGAGGATGGTGACTTTGCAGAGCTGTACATGTTCAAATGGACCACCCTTCTGATTCCTCCGACGACCCTTCTCATAATCAATCTTGTCGGTGTTGTTGCTGGTATATCCTATGCAATTAACAGTGGCTACCAGTCATGGGGACCGCTCTTCGGGAAGCTTTTCTTCGCATTCTGGGTGATTGTTCACCTTTATCCCTTCCTCAAGGGTTTGATGGGCCGTCAGAACCGAACCCCGACCATTGTCGTTGTCTGGTCTGTCCTCCTGGCTTCCATATTCTCCCTATTGTGGGTAAGAATTGATCCCTTCACAACCAGAGTGACTGGACCGAGCACACAGAAATGCGGAATAAACTGCTAGATCAATTCATCACCAATCCAGGAATTCGAATTCACAATGCCTCCGTCCTGTCTAGATAGAGGTGTACCTATGGGCTGGTACTGGTATTATATCACTTATATAAATGTGTATTTAGTTATTCCTAGGGATTTGTAGGTGGGTCTCAGGGCTTCATTTAGTGTTTATATGTTTCTGTTGTTTGATCCACGAGATCTCATGTTAATCAAACGTGCAAGCCAACTGTAATATGTACCTTATGATTCTCGCTAAAAAGCTTGTTTGGAGATCGATGATGGGATTGACTTATAGAACTTGTGATGAAAAAATCTTTTCTTCTCTCCTGCATTTTGCTTGAATCTTCGCCAATTAAGCTATTTTGATTGAATCTGCAACTGAATTGATTGCATGAGCCAAGTATTGGGAGGGTACAATCCTGGATAGTAGATTTAAGATGACAAGTCTATCGATGCCAATCATTTTGCTTTGTCATAGAAAGCAAGTCATAATGGCCAACAGCATAGCGAGCCTGGTGGTATTAGATTCAATAACTGAACATGTACTGTTAGTTGTGTTAAAGCCCCTCCACATCCAAAGAAAAGAGTTCCTCTGTATCCAAACATAAGACCTAACTCTTGTTTCCTCATTGAGGCCCTCAAGTGCCACTAGGAGTGGAAACAGAAAACACGACACGAAAACTTGATACCAAATTCAACCTGAAATGTCATTGTTCATGTCCACTAAAGTACCCTAGAAGTAGAGTTGTGTTATGGTTAACCTACTTCTGAAACATGACCCAAAACACAATCACCAAAAATAATACCTGACAAGATGACCCAGAACAGGCACGGCCTAAAAAGTTCATATTCGTGCCCTCTGACATGAACACGAAATGGCACGACATTAACTAATTACCACCACTAACTGCCATATCTCAACTGGATCTGAATTCAAATTTTAGTTCAACATTCGATCACATCTGGATGTTGAACCGGGACTACTGTTGATGAGTATGCAATATCAGATCAATCATGACCGAGTCATAATGCTAATGTGTATATAGACGTATCTCATGTTATAACATGTATGTCAGTTGAGAGTTCGCATAATTTTGGTCACTTACCATGGACCGGACCAAGCCAAGCTTAGCTTATTTGTTATGATTTCGTCACACAATTCAATGGACCATGGGTTTGTTCCTCTGGCTTATACGATGAGCCGGGGCAAGTAAACAAACAAACTAGCAGATCTCTTTGGACCTCGTTTGCTCATCTGGAACAACAAAAGCTAGTACCTAGACAAGAAGCAAGCTAGATGAGTTTCATAAGCTTGTCTGCAATACTTAAAAGCTTAAATTTTCAAGTAACATCGTTGTCTTAAAAAATAAAATATCACTTGTTTTAGTTCAAAGTTAATTAGTTATGGAACCATTGCCGTAAAATAAATGATTTAGTTGGACATAACCGGTTTGGAATTGGAATCGGTTAAACCAGACCCAAAACTGGGACTGGAACGAGACCCACCCCCCTGGTTTGGTTCCAGTCGGTGGAACCGAAAACAGTGGTTCAGACCACCTGCTACACCATTATTTTACTTTTTTTGAAAAATTTAAAACTTTTTAAGAGCTTTAACAGTTTAAAGCATGTACAAAAGATGTTTGTGGCAGAAATAAAGATGTTAAGAATGATTTGTAAATAAAGATGTTAAAGAATGATTTGTAGCAAAGAAAGATCGTATTACACATGTAATGAGGTTATCAAGAAACAAATTCGAAGAGATACCAATAGATGATAAAATAAGAAAAAATTGTTTAAAATATTCTGAACATGTAGAAAGACGATCAAAAGAAACTCTGGCAAAATGGTATGAGAAATCTTTATGGTAAAAGTTTTAAAAGAAGAAGAAACCAAAAGTGTTAAAAGGAAATAAATAAAAATGATCCAACATGAGTTAATGTGTCATATGATCAAGCTCTATGGAAACGAAGAATTCATACATCTGACCCATCTAAGATGGGAAAAGTCTTAGTCATTTGAGCCATAATCAAAACATTCCGTGGTTTGGAATTGCCAGTTCTGTAACCGATCATGTCTAAATTTAATTATGAGGCTCTAACATTTGGTGGTTAATAAAATTAGGACTCCCATTAGGGTTTCACATCCTCTTCGAATGGATATCTCAATCTCCTAATAAAGAAAAATATACTCATATCCTCTCGAAAAGAACTATTTATAGATGACTGTCAAGCTTTTGAGATATTACATCTAACTGCATATCTTCCCAACGCCTATGGCACCTGACATTGATCCAAAAAACAATGCGCTAACCTTATCAATGAGGAAATAGCTGACAGATAGCGCCCCTCACTGAAAGCAACTTTACACTTAGCTTCACACAATATCAAGAAAATCCTTAAATTAGTACATGGTGCAACAAACAACAACAACAATAACAACTAAGCCTTTTCCCATACTAGACGGAACCGGCTATATGGATTCTTTGTTTCCACATAGCCTACATGATAGCCGTTAACTCACAATAAGCTAGATCATTCTTTATTGTTTCTTTCCAACACTTTTGTGGTCATCCAATATCTCTTTAGTTACTTTCAAAATCTAGTTTTTCATACTTTCTTATACGTTCTTCTTTCTATATGTCCAAACCACCTTAAACGATATTCTCTCATTTTTATCCTCTATTGGTGCCACACATAATTTATTTATAATAACCTCATTATGTATACGGTCTTTTCTTGTATGACCAGTCATCCATCTCAACATCTTCATTTCTGTTACAGACATCTCTTGTGCATGTTAATGATTAACTGCCCAACACTCATAACCATAAAACATAGCAGGTCTAAATGTTGCTCTATAATATTTACCTTTTAACTTTAATGGTATCTTCTTATCACAAAGAATACTTGATGCTCCTCTCTATTTTAACCAACCAACCTTAATTCTATGTGTAACATGTTCATTAATTCTTCCATGAAAAATTAACCCTAGGTATTTAAAACTTTTCTTTTGGGAGATACAATGTGTACCAATTTTAATTTTTATGTCCTCTGAAGTAACCAAATGATCAAACTTACATTCCATATATTTTGTCTTTGTTCTACTAAGTCAAAAGCCTTTACTTTCTAATGTTTCTCTCCATAGTTTCAATTTTCTATTAACTTTTTTCTTAGACTCCTCCACTAACACAATGTCATCTGCAAATAACATACACCAAGGTACTTCCGCTTGAATATGTTTTGTTAACTCATCAACCACCATTATAAAAAAATATGAACTTAAAGTTGATCCTTGATGTAACCCATTATTAACTTCAAAGAAGTCTATCATTCCTTCATGAGTCCTCACACATGTTTTTGCACCATTGTACATGTTTCTTATAAGGTTTATGTATGTCAATGAGATACCTCTTTTTTCCAAGGTTTTCCAAAGAACCTCCCTTAGTACCCTATCGTAAGCTTTTTCTACATCAATAAATATTATGTTAAGGTCTTTTTTTTTCTTTAAAATATTTCATAAGACGTCTCAAAAGGTGAATCACTTCAACAGTAGATCTGTCTGGCATAAACCCAAATTGGTTCTTTGTTGTACTCGATACTTTTCTTAATCCAAATTAGTACATGGAAGCATTTAGATTTAAGTTCTGAAATTGTGGACAACTAATTGTAATCTCTCAGAAGTTGAGCATTCTTTTGTAAATAGATGATTTTGAACTTGGCCCGGAGGGGCGGTCGGGCCTCTGGTGCCGAGCAAGACATTTCTGGCCCTGGGAGCCGACGTGGGCTGAGCCAGCCTGACTTATAGGTCAGATGATATATATATACATGCAAGAGGGAAAAACTATACAATATATATAATATGATAAAAACTATACATATATACGTTATGTTATACATGTATATATGTGGGGGCGGATTGTGTATATGTAATTTTCTAAAACTGACTTGTTATCCCTTTTCTTTTGACAACTAGGACTTGTAATCTTGGTAAGTTTGAGGAGTCTCAACATACTTATCCTAATCCTGCAAATCTCATACATCATTATAAATGGGATCCTTCTCTACCGATTCTTAATGACAAGAAACACCAAGACCTTTCGAGGTCTCAATCACCATTTTCTATCACAGTTTGAGTAATCTATTTGTAGTTATGCTTTTCTGATAAACTGAATATAACCTTCGACTATATCCTTGATACAGAAGAGTACTATATAAACTGAATATAAGACGTTGAGTGAGACAGTTTTGGTGAGAAGTTTTGAGAAATTAGATCGGAGTAGTCAAACTCAACATTCGATGACATAATTCAGCTTTCAATCGGATTGCATCGAGTAGTAAAGTTGTGATCCTTCATCCTACTTGAACTTTGTTCTTCATCAATAATTGGATTGAGATCTTGCAAGTATGAACATGGCAAGAACATTGACTTGGTTGCTTATGTGAGAGATTGCCCTTGTCAGATGACATTTATAGATGCTACTCTGTGATACATTCTCTTCTTGTAATACATACAAGAGCTTTAGATTCCATGGAGTTGGGCCTCTTTTACAACAGTTGTGGCTTTGAAGGTTCTATGACCCAGCTAGACAGATGCACGATCCAAAAGCAAAAGATCCAAGAGAGAGAGAGAGAGGCAGTAAGGGATATTGGACTAGATTTAAAGAGACATTGGGTTCTTTGAGGTGAGACTGAGAAAAGACCATGCTCAAGTTTTTTATTTGTAGAACTATTTGGAGGCTTATAAGAAAACAAAGAAAAAGCAGCAAAGATGGTTAATGAAGCAAAACTAAATTTTGAAGAAATTTAACTAAAATATAAGTGTTAATATTACCTTAGGAAATCTAACAAAATAAAAAGAGCATATAGACCACAATTTCTAATGAGGTATTCAAAATAATGAAATCAAAGATGCTCTTAAACATATTAGAAACCATAAATCCATAGGACCGTACAATATTCATGTAAAATTATTAAAATCTTAAGAGAGACGTAAATTACTTTGCTTAAAAAATTATTTAATAAAATATAAAAATCAAAATAAACATGAGAGATAAAAGAAGAGTACAACTATATCCATATAAAAGAATAAGAGAGGCATTGAGAATTACGCAAACTCTCAAAGTATCAAGTTGAGGAGTCATACTACAAAATTATTGAATGTATGTTGAGACAAATATTGAGTATAATATAGAAACAATTTGGATTAATGCTAAGAGAGGCATTGAAAATTATGCAAACTCTCGAAGCATCAAGTTGATGAGTCATACTACAAAATTATTGAACGTACGTTGAGACAAATATTGAGTATAATATTGAAACAATTTGGATTAATGCTAAGAAGATTTAATATTAAGATTATTCACCTATTAAGATGTCTTATAGAATATTTTAGAGCAAAAAAAACTTAACATGATATTTATTAATCTAGAAAAAACTTAGGATAAGGTGCCAATATATTTTTTTTTGAGAACTTTGAAAAATAGAGGTATTTCATTGACATGTATCAATCTTATATAATGATGCACAAACATGTCCATATTTATTTGTATTGGTCATGAACGAGTTAACAAAACATATTAAAAATGAAGTTTTTTGGTATATGTTATTTATGGATGACATTGTGTTAGTGGATGAGTCTAACAAAAAAGTTAATAGGAAATTGAAATTACGTAAAGAAACATTAAAAAGTAAAAGCTTTCAACTTAATAGAAGAAAGACAAAATTTGTATCCCTTCTAAGTAAAGTTTTAAATACCTAGGGTGAGGTTTTCAAAGGCATAAAAAATTGATGGATATGTTATGCATGGAATCATGACAAGTTGGTTAAAGTTTGAGAAGTGTATCATGTATTTTATGTGACAAAAAATATCATTAAAATTGAATGGTAAATATTAATAGAGTAGTAATTTGACTTGCTACGTTTTATGGTTCGGACTGTTGGATAGTTGATTGTCAAATGTACAAAAGATATATGTGATGTAACATAAATTAAGATGATGAGATGGATGAGTAATCACACAAAGAAAGATCATATACGCAATGAGGTCATGAGAAATAAGTTAGGAGTGACACCTATAGATGACAAAACAAGAAAAAATCGTTTAAGATCACTTGAACACATAAAAGATGACTAAATAAAACTCCGATTAAAAAGTACGAGAAACTAGATTATGAAAATATTAAAAGACAAAAAGAAATACCACAAATTGTTTATGTTGAGTTAATCATTAGCATGACAAGTGATCCAGCTATATGAAAAGTATGTAGTTGACCCATCTAGGAAGAGAAAAAACTTAGTTGTTGTTGACTTGTTGACTATGAAAAGTTCTCCTTCAAGTCTTTGTGGTCTACCAAAGAGAAATGAACGCCCAACGGCCATGAGTATCATATCCCAGTCATAACAGTCTTCGTGGATATAAATAAATGGTTGATGATTGCGATGAGATGAACATTCTGTTTCTTGTTTCCTGCTGGGCCTCTTCTTGAATTCTCGGCCTCGTTTTAGACAAAGTTGACCCTGAAACTTCGACCGGGGGCTCAGACCATCAACATAAATTCATGTACGAAGAAATTTATTTCTTCTAAAACTTAAGTCATCAACGCTAAAATTCTAGCTAGACAGGGATGTATCTTAATATGTTGAACACCGACTAAATTCTGTTGGTTATGGGATCCATGTATCCAGTTTGAACCTCCTTCGACCTTCAATCATTCCATCGCCTAATCAATGTAATGTATATATTTACATAAAGAGAGTGGGAGTTGTTGAACAGTCTCTGGCATTACTTCGTTATCCGATAGTGGTAATCAAACACATATATTGAATTACGTGTAATCCGTTCATGTACATTAAATGACTTCAAATCTTGTACCAATATTGACGAGCAATCGATATGTGTCATTTGTACGATCGCACAAATGGCACATATATATACATGTATATATATATATGAAAACCAGTTCATCTTCGCTTCGGCCATGCTGCTCATGCTAATTCATCCCATCTAAAACTTTTTAAGAGGTTTTAGAAAAGATATAAAGAAACATGTTTATTATACTTATGTCACTCAAAATCAATGTGCGAATATGAGTAAGCTTTATTAGTGGTGGGCAATATTCAATCATTATATTATATACATATATACATATACATATATATACAAAAGAATTCTAGGACCAAAGCTAAATTGAAACCGAAAACCATTGGTTCTAGTTTCACTAAAGTCTCACTCCCCTCTTTTATTTAAAAATTTCTGAATTTCCTTCTTAATAAATGTTCTTTCTTTTTTTTCTTAATTTTCATCCTATCCCTCCCCTCCCCGTCTCCCGTATGCCTACCAAATTACCAATTCCAATAGTATACCCACCCATTAATGATATCCCTATCCATAGATACATTTATATATATATCACGCCTTTACGAGCAAAATTGAATGGTGAGAATGTTATATTTAAAATTTTAGGAAAACGTTGGTGGAATCTTATTTTGACCCCACACACTATCACCGCCTTTGTCTAAAGTCCTTGCCTCTTCATCGCATGCCGGCATTCGGCAGTATTCAACAGCCAAAACTGATATTTGGCTACATATTTTGACGGCAAAGCTAGATACTTGTGAGATTAAGTTCATATGACACAAGTTCAAGTCTGAATGCAACACATTTTTCTTAGTCTATCTGGAATATACGATGAAACTATTAATTCGTTCACATTTTGGAATCTTACATGCCAAGTCTCTCTAATGACGTGAGAAAAAACTATGGATCTTTTATTTATTCCACATAATTCATCTTTTCTTTGCTTCATCTAACTTGAACATACCAGATAAGGGTTCCTTTATATTTCTATTTTTTTAGGATTCACACATACATATTTGTAATTAAATCGTGTCTACCACCACGGGCGTTGTTTGATCATTGTTTTTTTTTTTTTTGAGTTGTCTTTCGTACATTTTAACTCTATAAAAAATTTAAAAATTTTAAATTATACTTATATTATTTAAAACTGAGTATGAGTAAGCATGTGGGAGGTATCCCGTTTTTTCAAGTATATATAATATTGACTTTTAACGGACAACAAAGTAGTGAAGAATATTGACTTTTCAAACCAAGACGAGGGTCTTCTTCTACGATGATGAAGCTTTGAATGGATTTGTTCTACAAGGAGCAACCTTTCCTTTTTCCGTGACGACAGCAAGCCTGGCCGTTCTCGGGCCTGGTCAGAGGTTCGATTCTAATTAGTTCTATTTTGAAATGACTGACCTTTCTGCGTTGGTGGCAGGTGGGACGAGAGGACGTCCATCGTCGTCATACGAGACGTTCTACCTAGTGGGGATAACTCCGATCCGATACCGATTCGGGGAAAGAGTCACAAAACGAGGTGATCCTCCGGCTCTGCGACGACTGGGGCCTCCCGGCCAAGAAGCGGTATCCCACACTACTCCAAGATGGCTGATCGGGAACGGCACTTTGGTGACAAGTGGGACCGGTTCGTCCCGCGAAAGGCCAAGTTTGACCCGAGGTCTCTACTCTTCCTGGGTCAGAGGATCTTCCGACTCGGGTCTCTGCCGACCAACTATGACCATCACATCCCCCATCAACTAAACCTAAACCCTAACATGGGCTTTGCCGGTAGAGCTGCTAAACGAGCCGTCAGCTCGAAAGCCGATGATGAAAATGTTAATGAAAATATTAGTAGAAGAAGCTTAAGTTGATTTAAGTGTTAGCATGGCATATGATCGAGTTTTATGAAAACGAGCTAATATGAGATAGGAAAAAGTTTATTTGTTATTATTTAAAGAACTATGCTAATAAGACATCATTCTTTTCATTTAGTGAGGTTATCTATGTGACAAGAAGAATGCTTTATTGGTACCATCTCTAATCGTCAAAGAGCCATTGAGCCTTATTATTAACTTTAACAAGGATCAACTATTAACTCTAGTTAAACTCACTATATTTTTTATTGAAATTGAGTTTATGAAATCATAATTTCACGTTATCAACAATAAAACTTGAAACTACACCAAAAGTCAATATACAATTCAACAGATCTGACGGTTGAGTTTGAAAGGGGGGCAAACCGTTCCTCGTCAAAAAGCTAAGCTATTATTGATTTTGTTCGCTCTGCCCATAAATTCCTTGACCGAAGAGAGCTGTTCAAACATAACTCGGGCTGTCAAACGAGTCGAACAGGCTGCGATCATACTTGTTAAAACTCAGAAAACGCTTTTCTTCTTTCTTTCTTTTTTATTATAAAAGGAGGCCGAATCCTAACACACACTCACACATGCACCCACAGGAAGTCAAACTCCCCACCAGCAGCAAGGGTGCTACAGCATCCTGCCGTTGAGCTAATGCTCTTGGTGCACCCAAAAAAAACGTCTTTCTTTTAAGAATGGAACTTTACTTGTTTGTGTTCAAATCAGATCCTTGAGCAATCTGTACTCTGAAAATAAACTTTTGCATGTTTAAGTTCAACCTTGAAGCAATGTGTTATAATATGTATTGAGAATTTGAGAGAGAGAGGGAGGGGGTTATAGCTTTATAGGCATGATTTTTGTGTCCTTACCCTACGTCAGCGGTGGCAAATCGGGTCAATGGATCACGTCGGGTTTTGCACAAAACAAGATGACCCAAACTACCCAATTTACTCTTCGGGCCAATTTTGAGGATTCGGACGTGCTGGGTAGACCATCTACAACCCACATATAAAAAGTATAAAATATATGTATGTGCATATATAAGTTAAACTAACTTGCTAATAGAAATCTACATGAATATACATTTGGGGTCGGGTTTGTTTTCAAAGAGCTGGACCAACCCGGGTGCCTAACTCCCGACCAGGATACATATTTTTCATGTCCCGTTGTCGGGTCAGTCAAAAATTGCCACCCCTATAATAAGCCTTTGCTTTAACAAAAGCTTCTACAATCAGTGGCTTGTCCCCTTCACCACCCTCCATGTCCGGTCGAGAGCTACTTGACTTTGCTGGTGAGCTCACGCGGACTTTCTGCTTCTTTGACTTTCTATTTGGAGCTTCTATAATGACCTTAGTCCACTAACAAAGGTGAGGCTGCAATTGAACTCAAAAGCAAAATATAATGAAACAGTTTCTTCCAGACACTTCCGTTGTATAATTTTCTCATAGATAAACATGACCTCAGTGAAAAATATGGTCCTTCACCAGTCCTTTTGCTTTCCTAACAAATCACCAACAAATGGTCGTAACAAAAAGAATTTCACCTGCAGATGCACTAAATGAATATATATATATATATATATATATATATTTATATATATATATATATATATATATATATATATATATATATATATTTTGATTGGGAATGTTTTACAAAGTTGTACAGATATATTAGATTGACCTACTGTTAATATAATACAGACTTAGTAGCCGTGAAATAATTCAACGAATATTGCGCGACACGATATTCTAAACTACAACACCACTATAAGCTAAGTACTTTTGTCAGGGATTCCAGTTGATTACCCATCATCCAATCTTTTCCATGTTGGTATCATCAGATGGCCATTTCACAGTCTCCATAAGGCGCTCGCGCATCAATTCCAAATTTTGATCCGATATATGTTGGTACATTTCAGCATGATCATATTTCTGAAGAAATAAAACCAAAGGACATGTCATGCTTTGCACGAATTTTAGGAGAGATGGAGTTTGCCAGCAGGATACATGTATTGATATCTAAACATCCTCAACCCCATTAACCAGACCCATTATTAGTAAAACATCCAAAAGGAAAGTAACAATACCATGGAATCTACAAACCACTGAAACCGAAAGGAAAAACAAGCCTTTTCAAGCACTAAGTGGGGTCTGCTACATGGTCTCTCGACGCCATTGTGCTCGATCATGTCATATTGGCAAATTTAACTCTAAAAATCATGTTTATGTTTTCCTTCCAATACTTTTGAGGCCTTCCACTGCCTCTTTTGAAGTATTAGCAAATTAACTCTAAAAATAATATAATGTTTTATCTTTCCTTCCAAAACTTTTGAAGCCGTTTGTTGCCTCTTTCGAAGAATTTGGCTATTGTTTCTCACCTCAGTAGAGACTGATTTGGCTGCCTAAAATGTTTAGACCTAGTTGGATTTTACATAACATCACAATGAGAACATTTTATGGTTGCCTTGGACACCAAACAGGCTAAAGCATGGAGTCAGAATCCTTTCATTTGGGCTCCCACCACGATCTCACCATAGCTGACTTAAGATTTACATACAAGCTGCAACACTTTAGGAGAAAATTTCATCCTGATACCAGCCCTCCTTTTCACAAGAACTTTGAAAGTTCAGAAAAGTCAAGAATAAGAAAAGAAAAACAATCTTATGTGATTGAGCCATGATAAACACTATAATCAATGAAGCTTAACTCGACAAAGAAATTAGAGAAGATTAATGGTTTCCTGCCCAGGAGAGTGTCTTTCATCATCAAGCAGCACACATAAGGAAGAATACTTTCAAAGAAGGAATAGATTTTTTTATGAGATATGAACCATCCCTCCCCAGCATGACATTCTACACCAGAACACTTGCCAAGAGACACACACACATGCAAATGCACGCCCCCCCCCCCACACACACACACATACACACATAAATATATGCACAGGTATGTGTAGGTTGATCAATAGATAAAGCGTGTGTGTCTATATATAAAATATATATCTATATACACACATAGAAAGATAGATAGATATAGACATATGTATATAAAATATGAGGGAGAGAGAGGGGCACCTTCACCCATTTACCATAAAGATGAAGACGAGTCACCATCACTCTTTCAGCCAGGTCTTGCTTTTCCTGCAAGTGTTTCTCGTTTTAGAGTTTAGTGACAGGTGCTTGTTAAGGAGGACAATCCACAACAGAATTTGTACAGCTTCAAACCCAATACCTTCACAAGTCTACGCAGGAAAACCTTTCCATCACCAGGCTTATTTGTCACAACAAAGCTGCATAACAAGAGGAATGAATAACTTGAGCATTACTTTCCCTTGTTTCTCTCTACCACTAGTGTGAACACATGACTAATTTTCTGGGAATATAAATAGGTTTAAAAAAATAAATTGTGAATAAGAACAGAGATGTCAAACAAA
The DNA here is from genome assembly GCA_036023115.1 of Brasenia schreberi. NCBI lineage: Eukaryota > Viridiplantae > Streptophyta > Magnoliopsida > Nymphaeales > Cabombaceae > Brasenia > Brasenia schreberi. Next base: position 19,261,852 of record JAYKKT010000085.1, on the reverse strand, counting down.
GGACTTGTATTGATCTTTCCTGAATAAACAAAAACAAATCATAACAGGAGAAGACAGATGTAAAGATCGACTTACTCATAAAACCACCTGTACTCTGTTGGATTCATCTCATAGAGCTGGTTGAGGACAGTCCTCACTGCTTTGTATGTGAAGTAGTTCAGCAATTGCTGAAATCTCAGAGAGAGCATTCAGTCAGGAAAATGTATTGCAGGTTCTTTTAATACGTCAATCTTTTAATCCAAGAAAAACAATGGCTGACTTAAGAGAACAATACTAAAAAATCATGATAAAACCAAGAAATACCCATTCTCTCGCCGTCTTTGGTCAAGATGCACTTCGTCAAACACGATTATGTTCAACCAATCGACTCCAGTAAGAGATTTCCTCACAATACTAGACGAGCAAACATCAAGAAAGACTGATAACAAACTATGGGCATATACAATGTCACCAACAACAACCAATCTTGTATCAATCATCCATCCAGCTGTGTAAAAGACCACGTGCAGTTTAAGACAAGAAGCAGAAAGAAGAAGAAAATTGGAAACAAACATACCGCTTCCTATGATGTATGTCATTTATCTCCCGTTTGTTTTCGTAATTCTCCTAGGCAGTAAGTTCTAACTAGCCTTAACTTTGATTTCATCATTATATACAAATAAGGCGATTTAAATTTTCCAAAGCCCTTCATGAATTCCTGCCACATTGCACAGACATTCAATAACATAAATCAATATGCCTATTGGTTTTTCGTCTTCTAACAACAAAATGCTACCAATAAGTCATATTTACCGCAGTGTGCTGATTGTTCTCTTTAGTAACCAAAGGTAATCAATACAGTCATACTTGTTGTTTACAGTCTCAAACCGATGCCATCATGAAACAAGGTTCATTTCCAAAGATCTGTGATATATAAAGGTAGCTGAGCTCAGAGGAGGATTCTTCGGCATAACCCATGTGCTATATACAATCACAAAGCAGTGGTCATTTGGTTGGAGTCTGCCTAACCTAGACTTGGCTGGCTGGGAACAGGCCCGACGGTTTCAATCAGAACCGAACCGGGAGAGAAACTGGTCAAACTGAACTAGGAAATGGGGATCACCTGGTTCAGTTCCGGTTCCACCTTCCATGGGACCAGAACGTACATTTTTTTTCTTTTAATTTGTTTAATGATCTTTTACTGTTCCGAGCATTTTAGTTCTCAAACCACAATCGAAACTGGCCCATCCTGGTTCGGTTCCAGTTACTAGTTCTAACAAAACAGAAACCGATGTTTATCCTAAGTCCGTAGTAGAAAAAAGAAAGTGTCAACAAGGAAACTGAATCAGCTCCAACCTTATCTCAATCACAATTACGTTAAGCAAGCAACCCCTTCAATTAATGAGTCTACAACAATTACAACAAGCAACAATTACTTCAATTCTCCTGCATCACAATTCAAATTTGAATTACTTGATGAACATTTAACGGAGATTAATCAAATGCCAATCAGAATCTCATAGAAGTGTCAGTTATGCCAAAGAAGCGTTCCAGAACCAATACGATCAAGAACTAGAACTCCGATTACCAAAACCTCTCCATCAACCATGCCAGGAAACAAACTCAAATCTGGTATACAGAATAAACAATCAAATAAAAGATGGAAGAAATTCACCTTCTTTACATCTCCAAAGTTGTCCTCATACTGTCCACCCAGTTCACCCACGATCCCGAGATTACGGCGGCCCCTCTGCTTCATGGTGCGCACCATTACGATTCCCGAAAAGACTCTAGCATCGAGCCTCCAATCATACCACGAATCCATGAAAGCGCTGCTCAATTTCGTCTGCTGCCTCCCAACCCTCCACCCATAGAACCCCAAATCCCACGAATTACTTAAACTAGCTCCGGATCTGCCGACGATGCTCCGAGAACTCGCAGCAGTGAAGGCAAGAGCGTCCATGGCAGGCGAGAAGCCGCCGTGGATCCTCAGCCGAATGTTCGGATCCACAGATAGTGCCACCACCATCCTCTCTCTGTAATTGCCAAGGCTGATCGGACCAGAGGCACAGATCGAACCAAAATTCTGGAAAGAACACGAATTGAAGAAGACTGTGTGTGTGTGTATGCGTGGGAAAATGAGGATCAAATTCCTCCTTGGATGTAACAAAAAGGAGTTTCTGAAATCGAAAAGAGGATGAAGAGTGAAGGAGAAGATGGAGTAGAATTAGGGTTAGGAATCTCTCGCTCTCGAAAGAGGGTGAAAGAGTGATGAAGTCCACAATTCTTCGCCTTCCTTCTCAGCCTCACTTTCCCGCTCTTTCCCGGCTTTGCCTTTTAGCGCCACGTGGTACCTTCTTATTGGTCTCCTTCCGGTTCAATGGGATGGTACCTTCTTATTGTGCCCAAGCCGGAGTTGGTTTACTCGAACCGGTGGGCCGTTTCGTGTCTCGTCTCAGTTAGGTGGTCTTTATTTTTGACTAACGTTTCAATTGGATAATTTAGATCGTTGCTTGTAAACTCGGGCTCTGGAGCGTGATGAGCTTCACTTTGTCCGTCGCTCGTCCCCGGTTGGTGGCTAGTTGCTCTCCGCTTGTCGAGTATTGGTCGGTCAGACGAGCTCAAACAAGTCAAGTTTGAATCAACTTCGCTACTATAGACTCCTGTCTACAAGCATTGTACCTGGTTGAAAGCTTTGTAGGTTCGTGATAAAGGGCTCTTGCCATGACCTTATCTTTTTGTTTCTGGATAATCTAGAATAAAACCGAAAACATTAGACACTCAAGCTCCCGAAATATTCGATTGCCCGGCACCGATCTGATAAGACAGCCTACCGGAAAGAACTACAAGGCTCCTGCCGAGTCAGTCCATTGGAGCCCAATCCACATCAGAGTTCAAACTTCAAACCCTTCACATTGAGCTGTTTATCTCGGACTAGACAAGGCATATGCAGTGCAATATAACCAGGGGAAAAATGCCATGTGAACGCGAAACCAGCCGGTTCTACTTGTCAGCCAAAAGAATCCTCTGTCCCAAGCAGTGACTACTTTCCATTAACTTCTTCATGTGGATTTCACTAAAATCAGTTCCACGAATAAGGGTCGTTGGTACTAGAATCACAGACCTAAACCCAATGGGCATATAATCATGGTTCCGGAAAACCATAATTCCTAATTTTATGTTGGATTCACGAGTAAAATTGAAACTTGCATTTTCATGAAGGTGAGGTAGCAACTTCTTGATGAGGTACTTAAGTTTTTATGTGAACTCTATTAGATCCAATTTATATGAAACAAAACTTAGAATTACAAGAACCAAAAGTTGAGGTTAAGTTTCCCTAGAACCACGAATCAAACACACCCCAAGTGCCCTGGAGAGCAATACGCTTGGTATTTGATTCAATTTACATTTCTTCTAAGAAAAATCTGACTCGGTTACACTTACCAACAAACTCATGCCTCTAACCAGACTTGGGGACGAAAATCAACTTAGAATTCTAAATCAAGAACATGAGAACCTTCACAGTCCTACAACTCTACAGGTATAATTATTCCCCCCCCCCCCCGCATCATTCAGCAATTCCAAAACACAAAAAAAAAAATAGTACCGACCCAAACCCGACCCGTATCCCACACCAAGTGGGTAAAACTCAGGTTGCACGTATTCATTAGCGGTCCACAAAATTCTAAATTGCACTCTGCTAATCACCATGCTCTTCTAGGTCACTTTAGCACTCGCTCAAATATGAAAGATCACGGTGTATCTACTTTTCCCACCTTTGAAACCTTCCGAAGATAAGCCAACTAAGATTAACGAGCGCAAACCCTCCCTTATCCGAGCCATGGAAGGATGAAACCCTCACCATAGCCGAAGTTTACAAAATCGAATTCAAGTTATGATAGAAGAACAAGGTAGTAATTCACAAAAGAAGGCCAACAGAAAACAGGGAAAACAGTAGTTTCAGTAGACTCCGCAGATAGATCTAAAAACTGTTTGAACAGAAAACAGTGAAAAGATCAAAGAAAATACTCTTAGTTCTTTTATCGTATGGCATTGCTAAACTTACTAATTCAAGATAGAAGACCAACAAAAACTTGAACTACAACAACTTGATCAAGCGACGTCCTTCTCCACATCTTCAAGAATTATTGCCTTTGTAGGCTTTGAGAGCAGGTCGGTGTACTCCTGGAACGGGGATTTTGTGAATCGTGTCTCCCGCCAGAAATCAGGAGTAAGGAAGCCATATGTCTTCAGCAGGCAGTCGAAAGTAGCCTACAAATCAACAGAGACCAATTACGACACAGCAAGCATCAGAAAGATCATATGCTAGCTACAAGCAAACCAACAGAAACTATGAAGCAAGAACCCGCCTAGTGATCATCCGCACGGTTTATCAAGCTCGTCAAGATTCAACTAGCACAACCAAAACCTTTGATCATTGTATAAGTTCAAGCATCATCAGTTTTGTTCATTAGAATTGTTTGTTGCACCAAATGTATCACTTAATGACTTGGGATTTTCCATGAGCTAAGCGACGTCCAGTTTTAAGTTTTTAACTTTTAAGTTCTGTGATTAGACAGTAGAAATTACCATTCAGGTATCCCTGTATCATCTAAAGGCATTCAACGTGTCCTCAAATATGTTGAGTAAGCAGCAGTAACAGTGAAAGAACCATAGAATTATCTAGCTTCAACTAAACAGCCATGCAAGATGAACATAAGGAAGAAACCTGGTGAGCGTAGAGAACAATCATTCAACGCAGATGAAACAAGATGATATAAACAGACATGCAACGCCAGCATTCATTCTTTCAGCAATAAAAACATAGAGAACAATCATTTCGCATCACCATGTCAATAGTAGGATTGTGCACCTTATAAGCCCAAGTCAATTGGGATTCCATTGCTCGTGACATACCCTTCACTTAATTTACCTGTTTCTAAAGGTCCATATCCTAACCCATAGAGCATCTAGTTCTAAAAGATTCCAAATTCAAGGCCAACTCATTACTCAAGAGAGTGTGTCATGTACTGCAGCATTGATACTGCAACATTATAATCCATGTGTATCAATGACTAGAATAAGCACTTCGCTCTTCACTCTAGATTAAGATTAAAGGTTAAGATCACCATTCTGAGGGCACATGCCCTTAAGCCTAAAGGATATTCTTCTAGAAGATTCCAAGTCCAATTCAAGTACCTACAAAGGAGAGAATTGAGAGGTGTAGCAAGTTTGTGAACCGCTAGAAAGTGGAGTCTGCAACAATGTCTCTTCAGGTCAAATGGAAAGATATAAGCTTATGGTTCCTCTAATAAACTCGCAATTTTCTTGTTTCCATTAGACAAACGCAGGAAGCCTTTGATAAAATGTCACAGATAATCAATAAGGCAACTGATCATTAACAATCACACGCAAATTACAAAAAGAATGATATGGTCAAGCCTGAGTGAGTCTTAAAGAGCGAAAGTTTATCTTCAGAATAAACGTTAACTACGGATACCATTCTCCAGATCAACGGTGTCAAAGATCGTCACTTGGTCATGTTTCAACCATTAAAACAAAAGCTAGATACTTTTTTTGGTGAAGTATTCCACCTAACCCGGTTTGAGCCGGGTCGGCCAACTATGGGGGTAAAGCGCGTCCAGCGCTGGTTTTTTACATTCAAAAGGATCGAACTCGAGACCTTCGCTTAAAGGGGGCAAGTGCCGGACCACTTGATCCAACCAATAGTCTGTAAAAGCTAGGTAATTTTTGGTAGAGGATAATTACCAGGATTTATTAACTCAAACAGTTTGCCGAGTAGAATAAAAGCACCATAAAATGACAGGTTTTAAGTATTAGAGCAGATACTAATGAAATCTTTAAGAAAAGAAAGCCATAAATTCACCAACACATAGTCTATTGAGTAGACCTAAAACATATTCCTACAAAAATGAACTAATAAAAGGAAAACAGATACCACATCCGATAATAACATTAGAACTATCCAAATGCGCAACATGCTTCGCAATAGATAAATAAGGAACTCGGGCAATAAAACAATGATACTCGAAACTTCCATTACCTTGACGAAGTTACCCAGGGTTTTGGTAGATCCACGAGAGGATGTGAAAACATCCTCAATCCCCGCGAACTGCAGAACCTTCTTTGGCACGCGGGCTGCAACGATACCAGAACCCCTTGGTGCCGGAACGAGCCTGACGGTGACCGATCCGCACTTTCCGGTGACCTTGCACGGGACGGTATGTGGCTTCCCGATCTTGTTTCCCCAGTATCCCCTGCGCACGGGGATTACGGAGAGCTTGGCGAGAATGATCGCACCTCGAATCGCCGTAGCGACTTCCTTGCTGCACTTGACGCCGAGCCCAACGTGGCCGTTTCCGTCGCCGACGACGACGAAGGCCTTGAAACGAGTCCTCTGCCCCGCTCTGGTCTGCTTCTGCACTGGCATAATCTTCATAACCTCGTCCTTCAATTGAGGGCCGAGAAGGGTCTCTATGATCTGATGCTCCTTCACGGCGAGAGAATGGAGGTAGATCTGCTCGAGCGACTTGATCCGTCCTTCCTTGACGAGTCGGCCGAGTTTAGTCACCGGAACCCACTTCTCCTCCTCGTCCCGGCGAGCTCCGCCCCTCCGTCCGCCGCCCCGGCCGCCGCGGCCGCCTCTGCCGCGATCACCACGGCCCCCACGGCCGAATCCGCGACCAAATCCGCCCCTCTCACCGCCTCTCTCTGCCATCTCTCCCGTCGAGATCTGTCTTCTCCGGTTGGAGCGAAGCAAAGCCAACGAGCAGAAAGCAAAATGCGAACGAGAAGAAAGCAAAATGAAGCGAGTGTCAAATGCGAGGCGAACGAAAAACCCTAGCCTTTTCTAGGCGTGTGTACGTAAATGACTAATATGCCCTTGTTAGGGTTTTCTTCGGTACCAATCTTGATTTGGACCTCTTGGTCCAATCCAAATGCATTCAGAATGGGTCGGTCCGATCGGATTCGGTGTGCTGGAGGGAGGGGAAGCATTGGATCCTGATCTGGATCATAACCGGATTTGATGCAGTGGAATCGAATCCAAAGGTGTGCTCTTGTGTGGTACACGAGTCCAACGGGTTTGTTACAAGAGGAGGCCGAAGCCTAACACACATACCACACCTGCACCCTCTAGGAATCGAACTCCTCACCAGCAGCAACAACGCTAGTGCTAGAGCGCCCTGCTGTTAAACTAACGCTCTCGGTGCACTATCTTAGTTTTGGCTCGTGGTCGGCATCGACGAGCCCTTTCGTGAACGTGGGCATGCTCATCAAGCTATTAGAGCTGAACAAGAACAAGTTCAGCTCGTTATTAGTTTGTTAAGTATATAAAACTTCAATAAAGTTTAATATACATATATGGTAAAAAATCATATAAATCCAACTAATCGAGTGGAGAGGTTTGCTAGAGGATGCAACACAAGGACTTCCTGAATGATCACCCATAATAAATGGATTTCGTGTTTGTTTTGCCAAACCCGAATTCAAAATGGTTCGCTATAAGCACCACATTCATCGACACACCTATTAGCACCACCGGGTCCAAAGAGATCGGTTTCACTTTAGCCATAAAGATCTACATTGAGGTTAGGTGGGGCGGCCACTTCACCTCAAATTCGAAAAACCAATGAAAAAATTACAGAGCATGACCAAATTCATGGCTACTGTGAACAGTTAGCTCTACTTCAAAGGAATTTTTGGTGAGTTGCCCCGCCCCACAAATTTCTAGATCCGCCACTTGAGGGTCGAACTCATTGTACAATGAGAGGGCGAACCGAGATGCACTTTCAGGCATCAAACACATTACCTTCGGCTCTTTTTCTATTTTTATAAGAAAGATGGGTTTAGGCAGAGCCCAAAGTAAACCCCTACCGAGTGAGCAATCCCCTTTTGCCAGCCAAAACCCGATTCAGTCGAGCACGAACTCGTTTTTCTTTTATGTTTTTCAAAGGCAAGCTGGGGTTTAACAGACTTGCTAAGAGTTTTTGTTGTTTATATGGTGGATTTCTTGAAGGATTTTCTTTGGGCGAAAGCTGATAAGAGGGATCCAAACATGACCCATGTCATATACTCCATGCTTCATTACTTTGCTTCAAGCCATTGAATCGACTTTTTTCTTCTTTATGTTCTACGGTGCGGAGGAAACCAGATGCATGCCTGGGTATCAAACATATTAACTTCAACTTGCATGTTAACCCCTAACCAGCTGAGCTACTACTCTTTGTGTGAAGCGGCCGACTTTTACAATAACTAAAGCAAGTTTCGATGTTTGTCATGTTTGGATCGTAAAACCAGATCCAAAACTTGACCTTGTTAAAATACATATATTTTTTATGTATTTTTCTGTTTATACAAATGTACACAATATGTAATCAAGGTCATCAGGTAAAAGGGACACTAGAACCAAAGGCCACCAGGGCTACTCGGGCCATCAGGGCCTTGAGGGTGCCCACCCAACATAGTTTACTAGCCGTTGGACCCCAACAGCTCTTTAGATGTTGTTTTTCCTTCTATTGCTTTATTTCTTTTATAAATATTATTTTTATATACAATAAAATATATAAAAGTTGATTGTCTAAAATTTAGAGATTCAGTTCGATTTTAGGTTTGCATAATGTATTTTGCTTATATGCCTAATCGAGAGAGGTAGAACAGTCAGCGACAACGAAGGATGGTCGGTGATGGTGGTGGTTTGGTCGTAGACGGTGATGGATCAGCGAATATGATAGAAATTTTCTTACAATACATGTCCTGCGATTAAAACCATGATCGTAGGCTTCACACTCCCTTAGTGTTTCGATGTTAGTTGCTTTAGTATAACCACAATAGCGGTAGCGATCATTGTGAATCAATGAAGAGCGGACGAAAGAGAAGCGGTGCTAGGATGAAGTCGCCGTGACTCTCTCCGATTTTCTTTTGCTCTCCGTTGTCGCTGTGGTGAAGCCTCGAAGGAGAAAGAACGTGCAACCTCTCTTTCTCGTCGTTGTCGGACCGATGAAAAAGGTAGAAGATGGGAGTTCGGGCTCAGGCCGAGGGGCAAGGCCTCGACTTGTCGTTGAACGATGAGCGACATGACCCTCAGAGCTTGGGTGATGGTGATCAGAGGTCCAAGGGCGCAAGCAACATTCAGGAAGATGCGGACGGGAGAAGGTGGAGGCCATCGGATGTATTCTTATGCACAAACAAGAGAGAATGAGAGGGTGAACCTGTCGTCTGGCCTTCTTATAAAGTACGGTGGTGGGAAAAAATGCCATATGTTTTCTATTATTTATGAAGATGTCATTCCCTGTTATGATTTTTTTGTAGATCTCAACATAAGTGAACACATTCCTTTCAAGTTATTAATATTTGTTTATGATATCAAATCTATTAATTGGTCTCTCTTTATCAGAGTAGACTGTTTCTTAACACTAAGCTACATCTTTAGATGATTAAGATACCGTTGTTAGCCGTTTGTTGAAAGCCTTAGTTTTAAGGTGTTTCAGTTGGGATTGTGACATCTTATATGTTGTTGGCAATTGGTTGTAAATGTTTTAAGATGCACTTACTTATTATTTGATATCTTGTGTTTGTGGATAGCTTATCTTGTTTATGATAATTTTGTTGTGCTTGATACGGATAGTTGTTTTTTAAAAAGAACATACATAACTTTTATACGTAAAAGTCTTTGAAAACAATACATAAATGAAATCTTTTATTTATATCTTATTAAAAACTCAATTTTGATCGCCTTCTTAGATTCTCTTGTCCTTGTATTCATAGAGTCATATTTAGGCTAGTGATTTATTTAAGGGCCTTAGTATTTTGATGTGATTTAAAAGCCCTTAAAGCCCTTGATACTCACAATGCCAAAGGAATTTGAACCCCTTTTGTCAAAAGTTTGTTGAAAGGTTCGCATCTTGTTGCCAAATTAGAGATGAATTATTTGGAGGTGATCCTGGATGCTCCTAATTTGAGTTAGGTTGGAATGTGGAGGCATGTCTATGATGACTTAATACTTAGAAGGGTTGACATCTATAATCCTTTGGCTAATAAACCCTAAAAGTTTTTTCAATTCCACTAAAAAAACACTTTTGATGGTTTAGTTTCACATGGTAAAGTTTAAGTCTTTCAAAAACTTTTTGCAAAAAAGGCTATATGAGCAAAACGTGTTTTTTATTGTAGCAAAAGATCATTCATATATATACTTCCAAAAGCTTATGAATTTAGTCATGAAAAATAGTCATTGGTAAGTGACACGTATAATTTTTTAAACCAAAAAGCATTACGGTATAGCAGTATGTGCCCCAAGGAATGACAAAAGCGGTTTTGTGTTGATCTTTTGAAGCCAATATGATTTGATTGTAACCCGAACAACCATCCATAAAAAGAGAACATTTAATGATTAGTCATGCTATTAACAATAAAATCAATATTAAGCAAAGGAAAATTATCTTTTGGAGTGGCTTTTTTCAAGTTTCTGAAATCAATGTAAATCATGATTTTTCTATTTTACTTTTGCACAATAATTATATTTGAAAATCATTCAGAATAAGCAATGGATTTTATAAAATAAGCCTTTAAAAGATCCTCTAAACCCATTAACTTGAGGTAGATATCGGGATGAATTTTTTTAAGTTTATATTTGGTAGAGGCTTAACACTGGGCTCTAAAGGTAAGCAATGTTCTACGACTTTAGTGTTTATTCCGGGTATATCCTCATAGGTCCATGCAAACATACATCAATGTATGATTTAAGGAACTCTACGAAGTATGATATTTCGAGTTCATGTAAGCAAATTCCTATTTTGACACACTTAGGATTAGATTATGTTCCTATGTTGACTTTTAAAAAGTTCCCTCTCATGGAACTTGAAGGCTTTTCTAAATTAAGAATTTTATGAAACTTAGAAAGTTTTGATCATCCTCTTTCATGAGGAGATCTTCATCTTTGCTTTGTTCAATCTCAAATGATTTGGCTGGTAAAAAAGTATTTTTTAAAAGAGAAGATGATGTTCCTTCGTAAGAACATGATTTTGGGTTGTGGATGTAAAAAGGTTTTGGAAAAATCAAATTTTGAGATGACATTATTTTGAAAAACCGGCTTTCAATATAATATTTGGTTTTTAAGTTTTTATCATTTTCTTTAGTTTTTCTAGTATTTTTGGTATTTTCAATACAAGCTTTCAGAGAAGAAATGTATGGCTCAAGTTTAGCCTTACAGCTCGGGTTTGAACTTAACCTTAAACTTGTTTATGAATGGTTTGAGTTTAGCCTTAAAACTTCGGTTTGAACTTATCCTTAAAGCTCGATGGTCCTAGTTCTACCTTAAGTTCGGTTGATGTTTGTTTATCATATTAATATACCTTGGTTTTTTTGTAATGTCGCGAGTTTGTTGTGACTCATGAACTTATTTGTTATATTAGAAAATCCTACTTAAGTGATGAATGTTTTTAGAATTTTTTCTTATGCTTTTAGCAAAATATCTAGAAAACTTCTTAGGTTTGTATTATTCTATTTTAAGGATCTTAATTATTTTCGTTTAGTTGAAGTTTTATTTTAGGTATTAAAATAAATGATTGGAAATCAGACATAAAAATCGGTAAAAAAATGGAAAAAAAAGCATTGGATAGTGTTATAAGGTTATAAACCCTCTTAGTTTCAAAATTTTTAGTTAATAATCTTTTGATAATTATACCGTTAATTTGAGGGGTGTTAAAATACATATATTTTTATGTATTTTATGCTTACTCAAATGTACACAATATGTAATCAAAGTCACCATACCCGAGGACTACCAAGACTAGAAGAGTCAAAGGTCACTTGGGCCATGAGGGCTTTTAGGGGACCCAATGGCTCTACTTATCTTACTTTTTCTATAAATACCACTTTTATATATAATAAAATATATAAAAGCCCTATGATTCTATAAAATTTTCCTCTTATGAGATATTCATTTAATAATGTTTGATTTTACGTTTCCGTACATCTATTTACTTATAGACTTTGGTAGCATTCTCCATCCTTCAGCACTTTGCCCATAAGTTTGTCGTGCAAAATTTGTTATAGCTTTTAATGGCATCTATTTTGATTGATCTCAAGGTGCCAAATAGCGGGATTGGCTGGAAGTCGAGCAATACATCCGAAGATGAACGAAAAAGAAACGAAAAAGCTGGATTTGCGAGGTCGAACTAAAGCATGACAAACGAGCCATTCACCGTGTCTCCTAACGTCGTGTCTCCTAACGGAGCCGCCCAACTGAGAGACGTCGCGGATAACGTCTCCCCCGCCCTTCAAAATTGCCGGGAGCAAGAGAGAGCCAGCTACAGTGGGAAGAAGAAGGGTTTCTTCTACAACTCTCTCTCCCTCTGATGGACACCCTTCGGTTCTCACCTTTAGCAACCAAAACCCATCAGTACCAAAGACCGTTCTCAGATTCACTAACCAACACCCACTTCCTTCTGCCACCATCCTTCGTCTCCTACCCCACACAAAACGCCAAACCAATCTCATTGATCCAACATTCAACCAGCGAGCAATTCGCGGCCTCACAGACGGCCGAAGCCGCTCCGGACTCGAATACTGCCCTGCCGGAAGGCCTTGAGCTCAGTTACCTGGACGCCGGCGTCCCGCCGGAGTCGATCAAGGAGTGGGAGATGGATTTCTGCTCCCGGCCGATTCTGGACAGCCGGGGAAAGAAGGTTTGGGAGCTCATCGTGTGCGATGCGTCACTGTCTCTGCAGTTCGCCAGATTCTTCCCAAACAACGTCATCAACAGCGTCACGCTCAAGGACGCCATCCTCTCCATCTCCGATTCCCTCGGCGTCCCCTTGCCGGAGCGCGTCCGGTTCTTCAGGTGATTGTTCATTACCCACCTCTGATTTTGTTTTGTTGGTGATAGTTCTTTTGTTCTTTTTATTGTTGTGGAGAGAATTAAAGATGGTGCTGGTGGCTTTTGGCATAGGTCTCAGATGCAGACGATTGTCTCGAAGGCTTGTACAGAGCTTGGCATCAAACCCGTTCCTAGTAAAAAGGTACTTATTTCATCTCCAATTCTACATGTAATATTTCGTAAATGCTGTCTCCTGTTGCGCGTGACATACACAAGTGAGCTCGCCCATACACCACACAGACAGAGCGGCGAGTGCTTATTTCATATGCAATTCCTTTGTGTGTATATTGTGTTTGTCCTCCTTTAAGGTTACGAATGTTATTTGTAAAATGTTATCTCCATTCCTACATGGTATATTGGGACTGTGTGTGTGTGAGAGAGAGAGAGAGGTTCCTTGAGGTTCTGAATCTTGTTCCTTAGATTCTAATCCAATTATTTCACAGAGAAAGAGAGAGAGAGAGAGAGAGAGAGAGAGAGAGAGAGACAGACAGACAGACAGACAGACAGACAGAATTCAACTTCTCATTCGTCCCACTGTTCATATGCCTCTAAAATCTCGCTCAACACTACGTTCCATGTGTGACAGTTCTTGTTTGTGACTGAGGATATGAAAAATCGATTGCATTAGTGAAAGCTTGAAAGGAAAGCGTCCACAGTCATGGTGAATCAGGTGAAATCCCATTATCTTTTGAATGAGCTCTCTCCTCTGACCAAAACAGAATCCATGAATTCCCACTTTTAGCAGGGTGAGCTGCATGTATTGTTAGTTGCAATTGATCTGTCTTGGGTCCTTCCTTTGTTTAACTCCCAAAGAGCATGATCATAATATTGAACTTGAATGAAATTAAGAAGTATCATGATGGTACCTGAGGACGTCCAAAAATGAGATTAGTTAATCAGAACGCCTTTTATCCAAGTCCATCGTATTGAGATTGAAAAACTTTCTACAGCTCCCGGGTTCTTTCTGGTGGCCTTGTTTCTTCTTGCGTTAACTTAGAATCTCAATTGGGCACAATTATGTAGTTTGAATTTGTATCAATTACATTTGAATTTGTGTCATTTACCTTTGCTTTTTGTGCATTGGTTCATACTCGTGCTCGTGTTCAGTTTGATTTGTCTTGGCCCATAATTTGAGCTCATGTGCTCATTTTCCTGTGGTTCCTTTGGTGTACAGTGTATCTCACTGCTAATATGGCTGGAGGAGCGGTATGAAACTGTTTATTCATGTCACCCGGGTTTCCAGAAAGGATCAAAACCACTCCTTGCTCTAGATAAACCATTCCCTATGGATCTTCCTGAGAATCTGTTTGGGGAGAAATGGGTATTCGTCCAGTTACCGTTTTCAGGTCTGAGGTTGTTTGCATTTCCCTTTAACAATGTGCATTTGAATGTTTTTTCTGGTGTTCTTCCTTTTTATGTAAATTCTAAAACAAAATACTTCAGGGCAAAACCTTAACTGAAAATCCTGTTCACTATTACTGTAGACTTCCACGATTGAACTGCTTATTACTTTACATAAAAGTAAATTTAAGCTATTTAACCGCTAGTATCCGTACTGGATTTGTAAATGCCTTTTTAGTTTTATTCTTGTTGCTTCATCTTCTCAAAGCACAAATGTAAAATGTAAAACCTGACACATGGATATGACTGTAGATACAGCGATGCTTGTGAAGCTTTCAATATCATTGGTAGGTGTAGGGGTGTTCATGGACGGCGACAAACCACAACCAAGCATGAGTCTTTTGTGGGCAGTCATGGTTGTTTTTTATCTACAAATAAATAAATTTGGCGCAACGAGTTATTTGGAACAATGGTGTTTATAGTGATTGTCCAATTCAATCGCTCTATGATTTAGCCAAATTATGATCATCCTTTTATTTTGAGGCAATTGTCTTATTTCATTGTGTGATTTTTTGTCATCAGCATTTTAGTTTTACAGTAATTCTGAAGGAAAAATAATTGTTTTGACAATTTATATTGCACTCCTTCCAAATACCGATGTTGAAGTACATGTGTCATTGCGGTTCACCTCGACATTTTTTGTGTTTGTGATGCAATTGTAATGCTCTCTATGGATTAGGAAAAGGTCTTGAGATGGATTTTTATGCCTTGTTCTGAAGTTACTTAGAGAACATTGATGTCTATTATTCATTTGCTACCGCGGATTCAAATTCCTGCATGACACTTTTTGTTGGAAAGAAAATATAGTTTCAAATTTGCAGCTGTCAAAGAGGAGATTTCAACACTGAAGACAAAATTCGCTTTTGTTGGAAGTCTGGATCTAGACTTGTTGGGGATTGACATAGACGACAACACACTGATACCAGGATTAGCAGTAGCATCTTCACGTGCTAAACCTTTAGCAGGTACCCTGTTGGTTTAAATTATGAAAGTGAGGTTCAATAACTTTGCATAGCAAATAAATTTGACTCCCTTTAGAGCCATGAAAGTTGTCCACATTTTTCCTCCAACAAACTTGCAGAGCCTGTTTTTGCTATAACAGCAGATCATATGTTCCATACAGCAAACTCTATCATAGGAAGTGAATTATCAAACTAGATTTCATAATGTCAAGAAAGACAAGCTTTATATACTGAAGCACTATTCCAAATCAATGTCGTCAACAGCCTGTTCGATCACATCTATTGATTTGTAGTGATAGAATCATGTCCAAACACTAAAGAATGGCTTTTCTTTTCCGGCTTCCACTAACTTTAGAAGTTCTCTTCTCTCTTTGCCAACTGCCTAACCCTTTTTTTTTGGTTGAACCGAACCCTAGTCTTCTTAAATGGTACCAAACAAAACCACCCAATCAGAGCTTCAGGAGGAGGTTTTGAACTGTATGATTTGTATACAGATTCTAGCAATTGCATCTGGATCTCATTTCAATTTGTTGTTATGATATTGAATTAGTTCATTTTGACATGACTAGCTTGGATGAATGGGTTAGAGTTAGCCGCTATAGAAGTCGACACCGACCGAGGCTGCTTGATTCTTTCTGTTGGAGTTTCTACAAGGTATACTTACGGCACTTATAGGAAGACTGCAGCTGCAACACAGGAGGCTGAAGCTTGGGAAGCAGCCAAGAGGGCATGTGGCGGCTTGCATTTCCTTGCCATCCAAGATGATCTTGATTCAGAAGATTGTGTAGGATTCTGGCTCTTACTAGACTTACCACCTCCTCCAGTATAAGATTCGTTTGGGGTGCGTTCAGGAGTATGAGATGATTTTGTAATCTCTATCAATTTGCTCTTTAGTTGTATTCTATCTACACTTCGTTCCTTTTTCAATATCACCGAATATGTGTCCATACATGTGCTAAATGTGTGTACACACACACGCACACACAAAACTGCATGTAAAACACTTAAAATATATCCCAAAATGTGATTAATAGTCTGGTGCAAACCACACACCTGACAAACCCAGATTTCTAATTGAGTTTATATTTCAACTTCTATTCGTAGATAAAGAACAGGTGGAGACAAATTGAAACACCATTCAATCATTTCCTCTTCATAAAAATGATGTTATGTTAAGCATGAAATTGAAACATTAGTATCCTTCCCTCGTCTTGGTTATTTGCCTTACATTCAGATCAGTAACCTTGAAATATTACAAAGCTGGCAGCGCAAAACGCCTGTTGGAGAAGAGAATGCAAAAATATATATCGAAGCAAGAATGGCGCAGGTCTTTCTTCAGATGACCCACCTAATAATACAAACATGAGGCGGCTGTGAATCAGTGAGCCACCATTTATGATCTTGGACATCCCCCACCACTGACAAATTGATCTGATTGCTGACAACAACAAATGCAAGTGTCTCCTATGATCTCAAGCAAAAGAATGCAGTCACCAAGTCACCTTTTTGCAAGCTTGGCTTTACGGGAGAAGAACCGTACCCTTTGCTTGCTGTATTCGAGTGTCATATTCCTCCCATCGTCAAGTGTTACTGAGAGAGACGACCTTCCTTCCACGGTGCCAGCTACCACTCCTCTGCGCCTGCATAGGCCAGCTGAAACGTATTAGAGATTCCATTACAGCATACCAGCTGTTGGAAAATGCAATGCGCAAAAGTGTGATACATTGGATGGGTTGGTTAGAGAACTCGAAACATAAGCTTCACAAAAAGTTGGAGAACACAACACATGAGCTTCACAAAAACTTGCTGCATTTAGCAACCTGCTACCACCAATTGTACAAGTATTATTATCGACATAGAAGAAGAAGATATATAAATTTTATAAACACAGACTATCCAAATACAAATTCTGATATGATCACAAAGCAAGATGCTCAAATGCATGTGTGGCTTCGGTCGGCAGAATTTCCATGAGCTATAGTTGTACTACAAAAATTAAATTCTGAAAGGCATTGAAACCAAATAGCTGGACAGATTAAGATATTTTTGAAAAGGTTGTAATATAGCACCGTTAATGACCAGATGGAAGGAAAAGCCATGCATATTTAAAAAACTATAGGAGGGAAGTGTCCTAAAGATCGCACTTATCTATGCAACAAGCTCTCGGCTAATTTACCAAGCAACCATAGCTGAGAACTAGGTTTCCGTGTTGAGAGAGAAGGAAAACAAGTGGGATAAGAGCAATTGTTCAACTAATCAGGTTTATGACCTGAAGATTGCAGGTTCAAACCTCGCCCACCCAAGAGAAATTTTGCTCCCTTTTCGTCTAACTACACATAGATTGCTCTGTCATTGTCTGCTTTTTGGCAATCTCTTCCAGCTACTGCTACAGTTGAAGTCTCCCCCCCCCCCCCAGGGACATCGATAAATTTGAATCTTAGTCCAGTAAAAATGTAACTTACAAGCAAACGCAAAAGAAAAAAGGCCTCTCAAACAGCAATTTGAGCTAGCCCCAAACCACAATGGATGAAATATAAACAACATGAATGAAGAGCTTACCAAGAGTCGTCTGATGCCTCATGAACTTCGACTCTTTTCCCAATAGCATCCTTGCCCAACTTCTTAAGTATTCTGGCATCAGTTTCTTGGTCTATTGGGTTGTCTTGATGCATTAACTCATTGTTACTCTGATCTTCCATTTCCATTTTTTTCTCCATCTGTGACGACGGTCTTTTTCTCTTCGATCTTTGCCCCTTAATGAAGTTCTTCTCATTATCACCCTGAGAAACCCACAAACTATGGTTTTCAACTGAAAGGGTCTTAATTTTAAGCTTCAATAAAGGTTTTGAAGAAATCATAGGAGCAGGAGAAAGCATGCTTTCGTTTATCCCACCAGCATCTTTCCCTCGGGTGTGTTTCCTCGGTGAAACTGTTTCATTCATTAAGGTAGTCTCAGACCCTGCCATGCTTTTATTCTCTATGCTTTTCCTTTTCCCATATGTGATTTTGGCCGCCGGATTACATTCATTTTTGTCTGTAGCGGTTTCTCCACCAACACTATGATTAGGTATGCCAACTTCTTCAGCTTCAGCCTTATCCTTAAACAAGCTGTGGTCCTTGCTTCTATGCATGAACGGTTTTATCGAAGTATCAAACCTAGCACCTATTGAAATTAAAGTATAGAACGATTCAGTTAGATGATTTGAGTGACTGTTGGAACTGCATATAGATCATATCAAGCCTCCATGAGTAACAGAAGAAACTAAGAATAGTCACCAATAACTGCAATTTGTTTGAACATGGCTCTTTAATGTGAAATTATCAAGGAAAGATGGTTTGTTAAAAGTGCACTGCTTTCAATATAATATGTAACTCACACAATAATAATACTGCTAAAAAGCACAATGCTCACATGCTCTTTATATCTCTTTTTCTTTTTTAAACAGAATCAATTAAATTCCATAGAAAGAATTGTTTGTAATATTTATAAGCTTGCCACAAGCACATATTGCACTTTCTTTTAATGTCATAATAATTTCATCTTTTACAACATGTTGTTACACATCTTCCTTCCTAATAACAGCTTCATTTTTAAAAACCAGGCAAGTTTTTCCTCGGTAAAAGATTTCTGACTAAGGATGTTGTTGTGAGGAACAAATAAAAGAAATCTGTGCCAAAATTTGTTAGAGCACGCCAGTGGAATTGTCTAGAGATGCTACCTTTCTTATCGTCAGACCCTATTGTCTGCATAGGTAATTCTGGTGGATTTCTTTCTTTTGCAGTAGGCACTTGCTGGCTGGTCTCCTCGCTTCCTGTTTATGGATGCAAAATATTCAGTTATACAGCACAAACTACAAAGTACACCACAAACCAAAGCGCTAATGAATCTCTAAGTGTTGGAGGCACATGCCCTTGAAAACCTCAATTCTGAATATGTTTACATGTACTAAATCTACACACTACTGAAAGAGACCCAGTATAAAGCGATATGAAAGGCCAAAAGGCGCTACCAATTGTATCAAAAGCAAAACCGAGCCTTAATTGGCATACCTGGTACGAAGGAAGCAATGGAGATCAGGGAATACCTACCATGTTCTTAGAATGAAAGAAAAGAATACGTATGTATATCTTTGGCATACATTGCACAGGAAAAGAGGATTGAGATAGGTTGCAGGATATTCTGAACAGATTTCATGCCGGTAAGGCTATGCCAGATCCAAAGCTACCAGAGAAACAAGCCTCTTCCTTTTCATACATAAAGAATATCAGATGAGGAGAGGAGGTGCCCTAGTTTGGCAGGTAGTTGAATTTAGAATTTTGAGATAACCTCAGGTGATGCAGTGGAACTTTTTTTTATTTCCTTTTGAAGGAAAGATTGGTAAGTTCCTGATGCTGTGGGACTTGATTCCAAATAATTGGCATCGGGCCCTGAATGAAGTGGAGTCTCTGTGCAGTATCTGGAACTTCATTCCAAAATAGATGCAAGTTTCCATCTCCTTTCCTGTACAAAGATACATGTTTCTTTCTAGTGCCACACACAACATACACTTACAAGCATACACATAGTACCATGTTTCAGAACAACTGCATATATTCTTCTCTAAATACAGATGTCGAACAGAATAGCTTCATTGAGCCAAACAGCTCAGTCTGATGGCATTGGCTTAAACGAAAACATAAACAAGCGCCCCCAACTTTGTCTCACTCAACTATGTTATGTTTATAGTAAGCTACTACATGATTCATATCTATTAATTCCTACCCCCTAAATGACTTCCAAAAGTTGCCCACCATTTCTATTTCATAGTTTAATATGCATATTTTAGGGGAGAAATATGCAATGATATTCCACAAGAAGGATAAAAAGAGGCAGTGCTTAAAGCAATAGAAAAATATGAAGATGGATAGCTATTTGAGCCAAGAGAGCTCTAAGAATTCAAGAAAAGAAAGCATCTGCCAGAAAAAGCAACAGTCCGTTTACCCATGGAAGCAGTAGAATCTTGTTCCCTTTGGACATTGGAGGTTTCCAATTTCGATATATCATTTGGATTCTTGTTTCTTGAACCAAGATGAATGACCAATTTTCTCTTTCCTTTGGTAACTTCTGTCTTGACAGCAAGCTTTTGATTTGCCTCTTCATAGACTAAACCATGTGACCTAGCATACCTAATATGGATGGTTTTGGAATCCTGATTTTCACATAGTGCTGGTTTTTCTTCTAAAGGACTTGCATATGCAGCATCCGGTTGACCAGTAGGATGGTTTTGTCCGCTATCAGCAGGACTGTTACCAGGAGGTCTAAAAAACACAATCCTCTGTGCTCTTTCAGAACCTGATTCATCAGCACTTTTGTACTCCCTGCCATTCTCAAGTGATTGCACCCCAGTCAGTGATTCAAAAATTTCATTAGTATGCAGCCCTTCGTTGGAGTGTGTCTGCATTTCTTTCTTCTTTGTATACTTCTTGTATAGTTTCAAGTTCTTTGACTGTTCCTTCCCATTTTCCTTTGAATTAGACGATCCCTTAAAGGATTTTCCATCGTTCCTTGAAACAGTGACATGGCATTCTTCATCGTCAGAATAAGGTGAAACTGAAACAGATTCTTCAGTCAATCCTACTGCTGCCCTCAGACTAGCAATCAGAGCACGATCAGCATTGTCTCTCCTCCTCCAAAGCTCTTGAACAGCATCATCAATATCCTTGACCTGATGATCATTGAAGATGCCTCAGTAAACACAATTGCGATCACAGTAAAAACCATGAAGCATTGTGTGTGTGTAGTAGTAGGGTAGGGTGGAGGGGAGGAAAAGATAATTATCGATTTTGCAGTACTTTATAGCAATCCCCACGGCATGCTGCACATTTATAATACAGGTTTGAATCTGCTTGGTACTGCAGGTACTTCTCATCACTGCAAGGTTTTGTGTTAGTGATACATGCACAAACTAAACAGAACAAAAAAAACAGATACGATTCAACATGTATGCACTTCCAACAACCAATCAGCAAACAGAGAGAATAAGACTGACACACTGGAACTGGAAATAATGACACCACAGAGTCCACATTTTATGTCTCAGCAGTAACTACAACCAAAGTTAATGGACATCACCAATGACCTATCAAACACCCGTCAACACATTCAATTAGTTTGACCAAGAACCAACAGTTCATGCCGAGTCAATTGCAATCGCAGCAAGATATCAACAGAAAGATACAACAGGTTGTAATACAAGCAAAACTCAGTAAGAAGTTTTCAGATAATACAAATATAGTTTCCTGTCCAAAGGACAGATTTATTCTGGTTAAAACCAGAGAACAAGAGAGACAGACCATGAATTATATAAGCTACCAGTATGCATCTTTGTTGGAACAAACTGCCTTCATAATAATTCGATGGACCATTACACATATCTGCAGCTGTAAAACTATCTATTTCCCTCAGTTGTAAAACAGGGTAAATGTAGTGAAAGATGTAAAGACGCTGGCTGAACAACACAAATAGAAGAGCAAAACAAACATAAAGAATCACAAAATGAATTGATTTAGCCAGAACAAATTCAGCAGCAATGTCATGATACATTCCAGAGTATTGACTCAAACAGGGTAGCTTTGTCAATATATTGCAAAATTCCATGATAATTTTCACCAGATTCTGACATATTTCACAAAATGCAGATTTAACATTGCAAAAGCAGAAATGGCGTTGACATATAACAGATATTCACAAACCTGATACCATCACACTGAGCATGCACCCAGCGCTGGCAAACATCACAACAGACCATAGGTGTTGATTCAGAATCCCTATAGACCTACAAAATAAAACCAAACACTTCGGCAGAAAAACACAGGTGGAAGATAAAAAGGTTAAGGGATCTATACGCAAGTAAAGCAGAAATTGTCAGACGTAAAGTTTAGAAAAAAATCAACAAACAACAACAACAACTAAGCCTTTTCCCATACTAGACGGGATCGGCTAAAAGTTTACGGGGAAAAAAAAACAAGGAAATTCTATTTTTTTAGATATTAGAGCCTTAATCATGAACTAGTGTTTTCAATAAAATTGCATTTAAAAAATAACAGAATACCACTTATCAAGCAACAGGACTCTATATACCAATATTCTGAACCAGAGAGTGAAAACAATACCTTCAGACAAACTGGACAATATTTTTCCTTCACAAACAGTCTTCCACAAGCATCACAGCAAGTGTAACACAAAAACCATCTGTCGATTGTCAGCAAGAAGAAGGGAGAAACTGGTGAGAAGTAATAACAAACAGACCAGTATCATCAGTGAGATGGAGAAATAGCATAAGTATTGCATGGTGAGAAGTAATAACAGACAGACCAGAATTATCAGTGAGAGGAAGAAATACCACAAATATTGCATTTCACATCAATTGGATAAAAGAACAGAAAATGCACCAAGATTAGGCTACATTTGGTATTGTGTCCAATGGGTTAATGATACTTATGTTTAGATATCATTGAGTATTCATGTATGTAAAATTTCCACGTGTATAGATGTCTACCCAGGATATCAAACTCGTTACCTTCAACTTTGACCACCTAGCCAAGTGAGACATTGCTCTTTGTGAAAAATTGTAATGTTTTACTTTTAACTGCCTATTATAAGATGAAAGTTTGTACGTGTGTATATAAGCGAAGCCCAACCCAACATTAACTTTTGCATGTTAAGGCTGACTTCTCACTTGACTTTTTGAACATTCTTGAGTTGTGCATGCCATGTGCAGCTGCAATCTTTGACTTTCTATCAGTTAACACATTCTTAAATCAGGAGTATGGAAATTTTATACAGCCATGAAGCAGTATTAATTTGCAAATCGATTTGCCAAAGATACAAGGCTTAAATGTAGTGAACAAACAGTAAAATGTTATCATTCATAACTTTACAGATGCAGCAGTTATCAAGCATGCCCAAGAAACATGATGAGAACAAGATCAAGGGAAAAAATATGTAAAAAAGCGCTATAATATAACATTGCTTGGCAAGCTATGGCAATTGTAACCAATAGACAGCACAGCAAAACCTTTTGGGCGTTAGAAGGTTCAACACTAATGATTCTGTTATTGATATCTCCAGCATTGTCTGGCTTGTAGAAAGGAGTGGGAACAGATACAGTTTTGCTTTCCCATCCATGTAATCGATATTAGGATAAATAGAGTGGTATTTAGATAAAGGCAAGAAAATCCAAAAAACAGATCCGCAAAACTCAGCGTATAACATATTGGAAAAAAAAAAACAAATTCAAACAAGAATGTGATTAGTATTGAATAAGGTTTCATTTACCAAATCGCACTAATTGGAACCCAAAGTCAGATCAAACTATAGGATATATCTAATCTATTGGCATCCAATACTGTTTTCCTTCTCGGGTTTGTTGTTCCAACTTCCAACATAGGTCCTTTCTGCAACCATGACCTACAACATCCAATTGTAAAGGAGTAACATAGTTCAGAACTTCAGATGCTTCTGTATTAGTTTTATCACCAAGCCTTTTCAGCATAAATTCTTCCCTCTCCCTATAAAAAGACACACACTGAAGACCCTTTCCATGTTTATCCTCCAGGTACCCAAAGCCTCTACAAACGCAGTTATTATATACCTTCTTCTTTCTTTGTCACACCACATCTTATCTTGGTGAAACCCGACTCCTCATTCCCAAACAGAACAACAACAACAACAACTAAGCCTTTTCCCATACTAGACGGGGTCGGCTACATGAATTATTTGTTTCCACAGACCTCTATCATGTGCCATGTTAGCAGTTAACTCACAATAAGCTAGATCATTCTTTATTGTTTCTTTCCAACACTTTTATGGTCGTCCTCTACCTCTTTTAATACTTTCCAAATTTAGTTTTTCGTACCTTCTTACAAATTCTTTTTTTGATCTTCTTTCAATATGTTCAAACCATCTTAAACGATATTCTCTCATTTTATCCTCTATTGGTGCTACAACTAATTTGTTTCTAATAACCTCATTATGTATACAGTCTTTTCTTGTATGACCACTCATCCATCTTAACATCTTCATTTCTGTCACAGACATATTTTTAACATGTTGATGGTTAAACTGCCCAACACTCAACCATAAAACATGGTTGGTCTAATTGTTGCTCTATAATATTTACCTTTTAACTTTAATGGTATCTTCTTATCACAAAGAATATCTGATGCTCCTCTCCATTTTAACCAACCAGCATTAATTCTATATGTAACATCTCCATCAATTCTTCATCGCTCTCAAAAATTGACCCTAAGTATTTAAAACTTTCCTTTTGGGGATACAATGTGTGCCAATTTTAATTTCTATGTCCTCAGAAGTAACCAAATGATCAAACTTACATTCCATATATTCTATCTTTGTTCTACTAAGTCGGAGGCCTTTGTTTTTTAATGCTTCTCTCCATAGTTCCAATTTTCTATTAACTTTTTCCTTAGACTCTTCCACTAACACAATGTCATATGCAAATAACATACACCAAGGCACTTCATCTTGAATATGTTTTGTTAACTCATCGATCACCATTATAAATAAGTATGGACTTAAAGTTGATCCTTGATGTAACCCAATATTAACTTCAAAGAAGTTTGTCATTTCTTCATGAGTCCTCACACATGTTTTTGCACCATCGTACATGTCTCTTATAAGGTTAATGTATGTCAATGGTATACCTCTTTTTTACAAGGTTCTCCAAAGAACTCCCTCGGTACCCTATCATAAGATTTTTCTAGATCAATAAATATCATGTGAAGGTCTTTCTTTTTTGCTCTAAAATGTTTCATAAGACGTCTCAAAAGGTGAATCGCTTCAACCGTAGATCTACCTGACATGAATCAAAATTGGTTCTTTATTGTACTTGATACTTGTCTTAACCTACGTTCGATAATTCTTTCCCACAATTTCATAGTATGGCTCATTAACTTGATACCTCGATAATTCGCACAATTCTGAATGTCTCCCTTGTTCTTATATATGGGTATAAGTATACTCGTTCTCCATTCCTCAGGCATCTTTTAGTTTCTTCATATTTCATTAAATAGTCTTATAAGCCAAGTGATTCCTATTTCTCCTAGTATTTTCCAAACTTTTATAAGAATATTATCTGGTCCTACCGATTTACCACCCTTCATATGTTTAAGAGCACATTTGACTTCATTCTTTTGAATACGTCGGTAGAAATTGTGGTTTATATACTTTTCTGATATGGCTAACTCTCCAAAGCTAATATTAACATCTTTATTTTCATTAAAAAGCTTATAAAATAGTTTTTCCATCTATTTCTTGTATCATCATTTGCCACTATAATTTTTTCATCCTCGTCTTTGATGCATCTAACAGAATTAAGATCTTTAGTTTTCTTATCTCTAGCTCTAGCTATCCTAAAAAACTCTTTCACCCTATTTTGAATTGAGTTTTTTTATATAAATCCTCCCAAATTTTAAATTTTGCTTCACTGACAGTCTTTTTCGCTTTCTTCTTTGCTTTCTTATAAGCCTCTAAAGTTTCATTTGTTTTTTTAATTCAGCTACTTCGTTGAAATCCATAAAACTAACTGTTTCAAAACATAGCAAAAATCAAACTAGTGAGTACGATCTCCCTAAACTCTCCATAGAATGAAAGATACTACTTAGCTCTATGAACTTGAGAAAATTTTAAGCAGGCTAAAATGACTGCTTGTAGGCTGCCTAGTGCTGTCACTTTATCATTAACAGCATAATCATCAAATGTTTCCACTGGCTAATATAATTTTAAGCAGGCTACAATGCATAAATATTCCTTGATTTTAAAATTTATGGTAATTAGACATTGAGAATGTGCAACAGAAATTGTTAATATAATCAGAGATGTCAGTAGAAGAAACATAATTAGACACGTGTATAAAAGGTTTGAAAACCATTGGCCTAAAGATATCTATCGTGTTGAAAATACCCTAACTAATTAATCCCAAATAGAACACATAATTGGCCTCTAGTTAATCTGTAACAAGTAGGCCATCAATAGACATTGATCTAAAATCCAATATCTTGGAAGCTTACCAAACAGAGACACCTGAGTACCTGTTGAATTTATTTGGAACTATAGGGTCATGACCAAGATTTGAGTTTTTCAACCAAGAAATATTGCATGATAATGAAGACATAATAAACAAAGCAAACTTCAACAAGAAAGGAAGACTTTAAGTATATGGCTGATTCTTGAGCCAGTACTTTCTAAAGAGAGTTCCAAATTATTGTTTATTGAGACATAGAACACATAGACACTTGTAACATGACCACAAATAGCTTTCCCATATAAGCATCACAAGTTGCTTGCAGCACATCAAGGTTGTAAGTTTTTTTTGTAAGTAGCACACAAATGCAACTATGTCTATGGTGTATGAAGCTCTTGATAAATCCAAAAAAAACAGGACTAAGTGACCCAAAAAGCACATTTTTAGCTCATGATCATGCATAATATTATCAAGTTTGGTATCAGAGATCAATAGCTTCAATTTAAAGAATTGAATCAAGAAAACACTTTAAAAAGAAAAGTCACGCTTTTAAGGCCTCATCTTGAACACACCGACAACAATGGATCATAGATAGTCATTACAAAAGACTGATCATGAAGATCATGCGCCATATAAAGGGTATTAAAGATACTCCATGATCATTTACAAGTGACTGATCATTGACGCAAATTTTTTTACAGGTAGAATTGTCTGTTTGTAGCTTGTTAGAATCATGTTATGTCAGAGTTCAACAGAGGCTAAAAGAAGCTGATATGAAGAGAGGATGAACTTTAAGTGAAAATCAATAGTTTACCTTGTACTGGTGCCATTTCCAGGAACAGTAGATCCACAACTATGACATCTTGTGTGATTTGGGCACAAATAGGGACCAGAAGTAACATTCTGTAGATAAACCAAAAAGATACTCGTGATATGACTAATCATAAAATTTGTAAAGATGGAATCGGTTAGAGGCTTGGACCAAAGGAATTCAGAGATGCTTACTTTGTGCGGGTGATGTTGACAGTAGGAATGGTAAGCACGATCGCACCTCTTACAAAACATGAACTTGGTAGGGTCTCCAGCTTTTCTACAAACCTGACAATTAACGCATACATGTTTACCTTTTCTTATTCAGAATATAAAAGAATGGAGGATCAAACAAGTCCCAAACCCAAAAACAGATTGCCACATGGTAATGACCAAACATGTTATTTCTCAAACATAGTTACAAACTGATAGGAAAAATGATATTTACAAATCAGGTGACTTAAAACAGTGCAAAATAGAACATCATGAATAAATCAATTTTTTAGCTGCAAGTCTGACCTCACAAATGCGACAGGATGGACAAACCCATGCATTCCAGTCGAACAAATCTGCACATATAAAGTACAAATGCATTCAATTACCTCAGATACCTGCAGAGAGAGAAAGGGATGTGGTAACATCCAATGAGGTATTCTTTTTGCCAAGCCAGAGACTACCTCTATGGTGTGCCCAGGCTTTTAAGCAATCCCTGTGGTACTTCTTGTTGCAGCTTCTGCATGAGATCATTCTTGCAGCTCTGCCACTTCCTTCACTTTCACCAGAAAAGCATAATCTACATATTACTTTGACGGTGTTGGGGTTCTGACCTTCCCCAACTTGATCGCTAACAGCATCACCGAAGACATCCTGCAATGCAATCACAATGAACTGCATCAGCACTGAAACACGATAGTGTCCGTTATTCCAAGGAATCACAAAAAGTTAGTGCTATATTTCTAGAATGCTAGAAGCCCTTCCCCACTAAGAGGTTACACGCATGGTATTCGCAATAATGTCATCATGACACATGGAACCTTAGAAATTCTTTAAACACAAAATGCCAAGGTAGTAACAAGTAACTTTGCATAAATACAAGCTCATACTTCTAAAAAAGACCGCTCTGGACATCAAGAGTTTAGAGGTAAAATAAGGATCATTAGCCAAATTGTGGGGCAGGAACTTGTATGCAACATTCCCTAAGACAGATACAGAGATGTAGATAAAGAAGGGGGAGTCTGAATGTTCAATGCATTCTTTAGTTCTATCTCTAAGTGCTTGGGCTATAAAAGGAGAAAACAAGGGGGAGCCAAATTCACACAGGTCAAGCAGTAAAAGAATATATTTGAATGAATGGGAAACCATAGAGGAATCAATGCAGAGTAACGTGAAGCCTAGGCCCCATGCTAATCATTAGACACCTAAAATGTGAAATATGTATCTTATTCTGCCAAAGCCAAGCGATCATTCATTTTACTTGATCGTTCTTACAGAAACTTGCCACACCATGGACCTAACCATGCATAAAATAGTCCAATGATTCAGTCCAGAAACGTATACGTATGAAGATAAAAATTCTCAAACAATTGAACAAGATGTAAGAACCTTTCGATCATTTGAACATATCAACTCCATTGCCAGATGAAAAATAGACGAATTTCCAGTCACTTAGCACACAGATACGAACAAGAACATCGTTCTAACCCACAAAACCACGCTAGGAAGAAAAGAGATTAATCAAAGACTTAGAGCTGTATGAAACAAGCACAATAAAAGAACGTAAAAAAAAACACCATCAGTTCGCCGGTCTCAAGTCGGCGGGCGTAATACTCTGCAGCCAAAGAGGTCTCAACCGCCTTCCTCTGCATTAGGGCCCTCTTCATCTGCAACGACGGCGCCTCTTCCCTGTTGGACCCGGCAACACCGTTCTCAACGATCCCGGCTTCCGGGACCGACATCTTCCGTCCGATGCCGGCGTCGACTTTGGGCACCAGAACCTGAATAGTTCGGCGGCCTCCCGCGCGAAGAAACCACGGATCCAGGAGGAACTCCTCGAGCCTCTGAACGTCTTCGAGTAATCCCTTCTTGCCATCTTCGCTCCGAAGTGACTCCGGGAACCCTAACGAGCAGAAACAGATGCGCTGGCTGCAAAAACACGCATAAACGCAAGATGGGTGCTCGATCAATCATCAAACAACAGCCACGGAGAGAGAGAGAGGGAGAGGGAGAGAGAGAGAGAGACCAAGTAATGGGGCAAGCAACATGAAATGCCATCGAAGACGTTGGTGGGGGGCGTTTAAAATAGAGGATTTGATGTGGGTTTTAGCGGCATCACCCGCTACTGGTAATCGGATTCAAAATTTATTTTAGATTTTGAGAAGCGGAAGAGAGAGGGTGGGGGAGAGAGAAGGCGGAGAAGCGAGCGGGGGAGAGAGAGAGAGAAGGGGGCTTCTATTGTAAGTGTATTGTAAATAAGAAAAGGGGGGGAAAAAATAAATCGGAAAGGTGGGAAGTTTGTATTATGGTTTCTGTATTGATAAACATAATTTTTTAACTAAATTCTCATTTGTCACGCCTGATTTATAAGTTTAGGACTTCATAAAACATCTATGGTAAATAATGGTGACTCGAGACGGTATCCAGAATCCCGCAACGACACCGGCTAATCCGATTCGAGACGGTTCGGTCCACTATGGTGGTAGAGCTCTTGCAGTGCTGGTTTTCTCCATAGATTTGAACTCGAGACACTGCTTATGGGAAATAAGTGCCAAACCACTTGAACCAATCAAGTGTTGGTATGAATTAAGCGTTTTAAGTACACAAAGGAACATATGTATAGTGGTTTGAGATATTAATTTGTATGGTTTGGCAGTGTTTTAAGTAGACACACAATGAACCATTTTGTAGGGCACCAAATAAACAATCAAGTTGGTTAAATGAACTTCCACATACACAACCAAAGTGTTGCTCTCTTTGCCAAGAAGCTTATTCCTGGCTTTAACTTCAATCGAGATCAGGTTTAGGCAGATTTTTTATGCTTACTTAAGCCATAAGAGGCTCGCAATTAGCTTGTGCTTACTAGTAGACATGACCCATTTGGAACCTGGCTAGCTGTTTCAACCAAAACCAAACCGGCCCTGGAACCGTTTGAAACTGGAATCAGTCAATCCTGACTTACGGTCCCCGATCTGCCTTTTATGGAACCAGAACAATCTATTTTGCACTGCAGATTATATATTTAGATTCTAAATATTTTTATGATTTTCTTTCGATTAAGGGCGCTTTAGGACTCAAACTTGAGTTGGAACTGGAGTTTTCGAACCGAAACCAGAACCAAACCAGTCTCAATTCCTGGTTCCAACAAAACTAAAACCGGTGATTTGAAACTGATGGTTCTAGTTTACCCAAATCCAACCACGTCTATGTACTAATGTGAATGAATCTTACAAGATAAGGTCGTGTGATTATATGTAATCTTAGAGAAACTCACACGGCTTATTACTTCATGGCTTGCATTTTTCATTTTTTAAAGAATAAAACTTAGTTAACAATTTCATACATAATGTGTTACAGAGAAAGAGAAAGAGATAGGTAGGTGCATAATCTGTAATAAACATTTATACTGTTCAATCGACGTAGCAAATGACATGATTTTGAATTAAAAGTACCCTTGTATTTAATAGTGCATTAAATACCTTTTGTTTTATCACTTCAATTGTTTATTTCAAAGACCAAATTGTAAAGATACAACAAAATATAATTGCACATTTATCATTACCTCTTTCTCTTTCTCTTTATATATATATATATACGTGTATTAACAACTTGTTTATAGTACTAGTGAAAGCTGGGTTTCCTCTTTCCATATTGTTTTAGTATTTACCTTGAATATATATATATATATATATATATATATATATATATATATATATATATATATATATATATATGTGTGCATGTGAGAGAGAGAGAGAGATCTTCCACATGCACACATGTAAGAGAGATGTAATTTTCAAATTAGAACTAATTAAACTGAAAAAGTTGGAGTTAAATGCAGGAATCATTCGATCCAACTTCGTGCCCGATTCACAAGTAAGGAGGGATAAGGTTCGGAAAAATGAAAAGAAGTTTTGGTATGGAACCAGATATTAGTACACCCGCCATCCCCTACTCGCCCCCATTGCCACCATTTGTCATGCTTTAGCAAAGGTCGTGCATCCACTCGAACATTCAAACACTCGATGCTTGTTCTTTTCCAAATATTGATTGTTTTTAATTTGACCCACAAAACGTGTTCTTTGGTTTTTTAATATATCAATGATTATATATACATGAGTGTGTGCACGCGTGTTTATGTATTAAAAATGGACGTTGCTTATCTTTATAATGCGTAGTCATGTTCGTTCTTTTGTTTATATGAAAATGAGTATTATCTACAAAAATACAAAGTTATAGAGGTGTTTAAATATATATAATTTTATTATATTAATGTTATCTTTTTATTTTGAAAAAGTTATAAAAAGTTTGTAAATTTATACAAAAAAACAATAAGTACATATGAGCGGCAAATATAGGTAACATCACTGGCAGAGGGAGGGCTTGCGGTGGGTCATGACTCCCCGCAGCTCTCCTCAAGTTATGAAAATTGTAAAAGGAAAAAGGAAAATGAAGTTTTCCACACCCTTCTTCTCAAACTCTTTTCCATTCTATCTTCTCTCCCCCTAGAGGATTCTTTCTCACTTTATTTCTTCTCTTTTCCCAAGGACAAGATCATGGATCAACCCATAGTAACAACAACTAACTAAACCTTTTCCCATACTAGTCGGGGTCGGCTACATGGATTCACCACACAGCCCTATCATGTGCCATATCAGCAATTAACTCACAATAAGCTAGATCATTCTTTATTGTTTCTTTTCAACACTTTTGTGGTCGATCTACCTCTTTTAATACTTTCAAATTTTAGTTTTTCATACCTTCTTATAGGTTATTCTTCTAACCTTTTTTCTATATGTCCAAACCATCTTAAACGATATTCTCTCATTTTATCCTCTATTGGTGTCACTCATAATTTGTTTATAATAGTCTCATTATGTATACGGTCTTTTATTGTATGACCACTCATCAATCTCAACATCTTTGTTTTTGTCACACAGACATCTTTTGTACATGTTGATGGTTAACTGGCCAACACTCATAACCATAAAACATGGCAAGTCTAATTGCTACTCTATAATATTTACCTTTTAACTTTAATGGTATCTTCTTATCACAAAGAATACTTATGCTCCTCTCAATTTTAACCAACCAACATTAATTCTATGCGTAACATCTCCATCAATTCTTCCATCACTCTGGAAAATTGATCATAGGTATTTAAAACTTTCTTTTTGGGGGATGCAATGTGTGTCAATTTTAATTTTTATGTCATCTTAAGTAACCAAATGATCAAACTTACATTCCATATATTGTGTCTTTGTTCTACTAAGTCGAAAGCCTTTGCTTTCTAATGCTTCTCTCCATAGCTCAAAATTTCTATTAACCTTATTCTTAGACTCTTCCACTAATATAATGTCATTTGCAAATAACATACACCAAGGCACTTCATCTTGAATATGTTTTGTTAACTCATCAATCACCATTATAAATAAGTATGAACTTAAAATTGATCATTGATGTAACCCAATATTAACTTCAAATAAGTCTATCATTCCTTCATGAGTCCTCCTCACACATGTTTTTACAGTATCGCACATGTCTCTTATAAGGTTAATGTATGTCAATGTGATACCTCTTTTTTTAAGTTTCTCTAAAGAACCTCCCTCAGTACCCTACCGTAAGTTTTTTTTAAAATCAATAATAACATGCTTTATAAATATATAATATAAAATATATTATATTCGATACATATAATATTGAATTGATTCTCATGAAAATATTAGATCTCCCATGCAATGGAACATACTACTTCACACCATTCTATAAGTATTAATATTATACGTATATATATTATAGTGCTCTATCCATCGGTTTTATACAAATTTACAGTAAATGCAATGGAAGCACATTACTTTATATATATATATATATATAGGCAACACGCCGTCTTCCTGGCCCTTCTCTCTATGAGTATAACCGTGCTCTAATGAACGGTTAAAAAAAATGATCGTGCTTGCCCCCCGGCACACACGCATCCGTGTGCGTGAGAGATGGTTCCAAAGCTTAATTTTATTGCCAAAATCGACGTAACATCGTGCTTCCCTTTTCTGCCTTTTGGTTAGGCGGAAGGCTATAACACACAGATGCGACCTCGGGAGTTGAACTCCGCACCAGCCGCGATGGCGACAGAACGGTCTGCCAGTTGAGCCAACGTCCCAAGGGAGGAACCTTCCAAGATCCTGCGACACCAAGAAATTCGCGCGCAGGAATCCTCTCCCGGAGATCTCGAACCTCACCAATCTCCCTCTCTCTCTCTCTTACAGATCCGCAGTCCATCTTGTCGCTTGATCTTTCCGTCTTCTAGCCCGTTCATTGCGAAAAAGAAATGGGGACTCCCGAATTTCCCAATCTTGGGAGGCATTGCAGCGTCGATGATTGCAAGATGATCGATTTCTTGCCGTTCACCTGTGATCGGTGCAACATGGTTCGTTTCCTTCCCTTTCTCCTTTGTTCATTTGCTTATATTGTTTATTTCTTGGATTGTTTTTATCGGAGGTTCGGAACCTTCGGTTGTGTACTGATTGAATAGATAATTTGTTCCTTTTTATGCTTATCTGAATTCGTTCCTTTCAAATCATCCATCTTCAAATTCTCGATTGGTGAATTTCTTGATAGTTTCCACAACATGAACAGAAATTGAAATTATCAAAATCAATTTCTTGATTCCCGGTTTTTCATCTTTTGACATGTGTAATTACCAGGCTATCATGATATTGGCATAGTTTATGATTCGAGTGAATTCAAAATGATAACCAATTGTTTTTGTTGGTAGGGACGATTAAGTGGTCTCCTTAGAATCTCTGTCTACTGAATTCGTAATTCGCGAGCAGGGATGGTTGAAATTGGACGACAAAACTGTAACACCGGATTTGGGCCATTCTCGGCAACAAATCCATATAATACGGGAAGATATGCCATCTTATGGGATTCGATAGATGGTGAAAAAAGTTAAAACACATACGTTATATTTTCCTATGGATAATAATAAAGACTCGTAACGAAAAGCCCAAAAAAGTAAAACATACTAATGGAAGTTTTTCTATTATAAATAGAATAATGAATATAGTGAAAATATACATAAAACAAAACGAACAAGAGAGCTTCCCTTAAAATCCTTATGAGGGTAACCTTGAAATCCTTATTAGGGTAACCGTAACACATTTCTCTCTCTCTTTCCTTCTTCTTTCTTGTTGTGTGTGTCTTCCTTTAGCCCTTACACTCTCCGTTTAGCAATGGAGGACTCCGACGAGAATGATGCATGAGGTACAAAAGTGGTATTATAGCGAGGTTGACTTAAATATGCAAAAAAAAAAGTATGCAGTTAGTCTTTGAAAAACAAAGAGTAGAGAACGAAGATTTTTTTTAGCTTAAGGATTTTTTCTTTATGGGAAATCAAAGCAAAAGAAGATAGGAATACTCATTATTGTTGAAAAAAGTAGGGGTCGATAGACAGTCACAAGCCACCAGTTCGAGTGGCCTGAGACTGTCGGAAAAAGGGATCCGCAGACAGTCAAAAGCCACCACTACTCGTGCCTGACAAATAAAAACTGTTAAAACTCTCGAAGAAGACGATTAGCGGACTAATGCCATCGTCTCTCCAACCCCTCTCTTGCTCTACTATGTCCATGATCTCTCTCTTTCTCTCTCCCTCTCTCTATTTTCTTGTGTAAATTGAAAACCAACTAGGGCTTTCGTTAAAACCACAATACAAAATCACGATTTTCCCGAAAACCGCCTATGTTGCATTTTTGAAAAAACTGCTGGTGGTTTCCTCGAAATTGCCTCCGGTATTGGCTGAAAAGTCCATTATGCCTTCAGTCATTTTTTTAAAATAACAAACTGCTACGTGACAAAATTACAAAAAAATCTAGATTTTTAAAGTCAAAAATTATTTTGCCCTCAAACAAACAAAAGGATAATTATGTCCTATTATAGTTTGTGAAAATTACCAAAAGCTAACCTGTTTTATTACGCAGTTGTTCTTTTTATGCCATTGTTCTTGAACGTGCGGGATATTCAAAGGTTTACCACTGAACAAAAAGATGATTATGCTGATTGTGTTCAGGCAGAATTACAAATTCATATTGAGGGGCATAATAGTTACTACTTTATCTGGATCATTTTTGAAAATCCATGAAAAACCTGACGTAGTTTTACTGTTATGCCCTTGTTCTTTTTGGATAATTACCAAACCCAACAAACTAACAAATTATTGGTTTACCCTTCCAATTTTAGGGAAATTATAGATGCAAGTAATAAGGGAAAAATTACATATTTGTCGCCGTATTGGTTCTGAAATAACGGAATCATATTAAGGTTTAAATATGAGATTCTTGTTGTATCATATCCAAACTCGGAGCTATATGTGGATCCGATTTGATCTTGCTTATATTTAGATTCAAGTTCGTCAAGGTGTGCCTTTTCCAACCTGTTTATTTTTTAATATTTATTGGATCAATTGTTTGGTGTCTCATTTATAAGAAAATTTGTTTGTTGTTTGTTAGACAATAAGTTACATCTCTTTATATGATTAAGATATTCGTATTGTGGCTATATGTCACTTTTGTTGGAGACATTTGTGATTAAAGTGCTTCATGTTGGTGGCTATTGGTTGGAGATTAGTTAATGTTTGGATATGCACTTATTAATATTTGATAATTTGTGATCTTGATAACTTTGAATTTGCATTTTCATGTGATTAATATATCCGTGTTGTTGCTATATGTCACGTTTGTTGGCTTTTTTGAAGACTTTTGTGATTAAGGTGCTTCATGTTGTTGGTTATTGATTAGAGATGAGTCAATGTTGAAAATGCACTTATTATTATCTTGATAACCTTTTGCTTAATAAAGTATTTGTAAATAATGCATAAAAAAAGTTTTGCCTTGAGTATTGAGTATTTATATATTATATTTTGAGCATTTTGTGTGAATGATAAAAATTGTATTAAAAAAATTCTTGTTTTTTGAGACAAACATTTTATGTTTAAAAGATTTTTAAAAATATTAAGTTGATTATAAATATTTTCGTATATATTTAAAATAATTATTTTATCATATTGGTGTATTATCTTATTCTTAGAATCATAGAATCAAGTTTGAGATTGTGAGTTATTTAAGGGCCTTGGTATTTGATTGATTTGGATGGTTTAAACTTTACCTTAAAACTTATTTGATTTGGATGGTTTGAGCGTAGCCTTAAAGCTTTTTTGATTTGGATGGTTTGAGCGTAGCCTTAAAGCTTTTTTGATTTGGATGATTTTAGTTTAGCTTTAAAGCTTTTTTGATTTGGATGATTTTAGTTTAGCTTTAAAGTTGGTTTGATTTGAGTTTGTCTTTAAAACTTGGGTTTGAACTTAGCTTTAAAGCTTGTTTGATTTGGATGGTTTGAGCTTAGCTTTAAAGCTTGTTTGATTTGAGTTTGTCCTTAAAACTTGGGTTTAAACTTATCTTTGAAGCTCGTTTCGTATAATAAGGCCTTGTTGTAATATCACGAGTTTGTGGTGATTTATGAAATTATTTGTTATATTTGACAATCCCACTTAGATGATCAATGCTTTTTATTAAAGAATTTATTTAAAAAACAAAGGTTTTAAACTTTGTAATTATGAAATCTTAATACTTTCATTGATGATTAATTCTAAAAGCTTTCTTAAAGGTATTAAAATAAATTATTATAAAACAAACGTAAACTTGGGCAAAGAAACAAAAAGAAAAGCATTGGAGAGATATAAGGCGGGTATCAATTGCTAGGAATATACCTTTGTTTGAATAGAGAACTTCAATACCTAGGAAGTAGTGAAGTTTTCCTAAATCCTTCAAGTCAAATTGTTTCTTTAGCTTTTTAATTTATTTGACATCATCACCTATAATTATAATATCGTCAACATATACTACAAAAATAGAAATGCCTTTACCACGCTTTACAAATAATGTACGATGTTTGCACCCTGGGAATAACCAAGACCAATAATCCCTAAATGGAATCTCTCGAACCAGGCTCTAGGAGATTGCTTCAATCCGTATAAGTTTTCTTCAGTTTATACACCTTCGATGTTCCCTGTTTGTCTCTCATACCTGAATGTAATTTCATATATATATATATATATCCTCTTTTAGGTTATCTTGTAAGAAAGCATGTTTTTACGTCTAATTGACAGAGTTTACAATTCTTATTAGATGCTAATGATCACCCGGACAATAATAAGTTTTGCTACTGGTGCAAATGTTAGTCCAAGACACAAACTTGATTGTAGCTCTTTGCCACCAGCCTTTCTTTGTATCTCTCTATACTTCCATATGCCTTCACTTTAATGAGATAAACTCATTTAGATCCCACTGTCTTTCTTCTTGGTAGTAAGTCAATTATATCTCATGTCTTATTTTTTTTCTAAGGCCTCAAGCTCTTGTTTCATAGCAAGTTACCACTCAACATATCTTTTAGCATCCTAAAAAATTGCGTGGAATATAAGTAGAGTCTACATTCATAGCAAAAGATTTATATAATTTATAATTAGATGATCTATTCTCAAGAGGTAAGGGATCACCCTTGCATGGCCGGTCTCAAGCCCGGAAAAAAGAGGAGGGTTGTGTTAGGCTTCCGACAACCAACGTAAAACTTTGTCAGACTTAACATGTATTCTAGATGTATTCTTAAGAGAGATATACTTAGAGATAGGGTATGGACATAGGATATGTACATGTTCTCTTACTTTAGTGCAATGGCATATTTAAATTATGCACTTCCTCTTTATATCGTCCTCTAAAGGACCTGAGGAGGGTAAATCTTCTTCAGCCATGGCACTCTCTTCCATTGATAGAATTATTTTTCTTCCCCCTCTGATATATGTCTTTATCTCGGTTTTTGACTTATTTGCTTGTCTCACTTCTCCTCATGTGATCTTCAATTTCTTCTTTAGTGTCGCAATATGGAATTAAATGCATGACATGTGGTAATTCTTCAATGTAGTATAATTTTTTTTATTACATGGGTCATAACACCGGTATCCTTTTTGGAATACATACGTATCAAATGCATTCAAATACACTAGGTTGAAAATGAAAGGCTTTGTGTGTAGAATGAAGCATCATAAATAGAGATTTACCATCTAAGACAGTAGATGAGGCTCTATTTATCAAGTATGCTGCTATAAAAACTGCTTTTCCCCATAGGTATTTAGGGGATGCCATCTAAGGATATGGTTCTTGCAACTTCGAGTATATGTCGATTATTTTTTTCAATTACTCTATTTTGTTGAGGAGAGTTTGTGTAAGTGGTTTGGTAAATAATTTCCTTTCAAATAATTGTTGAGAGTAGAGGACATAAATTCACCCCCTTTATCAGACTGGAGAATCTTTACCTAAGTTTGAAATTGATTCTCAACTAACTTATGCAATGAAGAAAATAAAGCTTATACCTCATTTTTTGACTTTATCAAATAATTCATGATAAATCTGGAATATTATTAATAAAAATGATAAAGTATCGATAGCCAAAGTAGAGCATGGACCTCATACATGAGAATGAACTATTTTGAAAGGTTTCATTGCTCTAGAATCACTTTTATAAAAAGAGTTTCTAACATGTTTTGCACGTTGACAAACATCACATTCAATATTAATATTAATATTAATCTTTTCCATATTCCTACATATATCATGTAAGACAACACTTAATTTAGATAAAGATAAACATATCTTTAAGTCTTATGTCTGTAATAACACCACATGCTTGCATAAAATGATATTTTTTTTTAGAAAATATAACCCTTTCTTCATACTACTACGTCCAAAGATTTCTCCCGTCTTCATGTCCTTAAATACACAACAAGAGAAAAGTTACTGAGGATCTTGAATTTCTCACCAAAGAACTTACATATAATTTCTTATCAAAGAACTGACGGATAATAAGTTCACTGGAATATCAGGCATATGTGAAACAGGTATAACAATTCCAAACATTATCTTCAACTTTTCTTTCTTAACTAATAGGATATAAGAATCATCTGTCAGTCGAACTTGCTCATTTATATATAGTTTTTCATATTCAAGAATACCACGAGTACTTCCTACCATATGATCTCAATGCCCTTAGTCAATTATCCAAGCACGAAATCCAAAAGAATGAATGTTACCGAATTCATAGTTGGTGTTCTTCTCTCTTACGTTGTAGTTGCAACTGATGCATGGTAGAAGTGCTTGCTGTGTTGATGAGTCGGCTCTCTATCCCTTATAATCTTTTTATGACAAGTAATAGTATTGAATTTTCTCCTTCATTATTTTTTTACTAAGGTACCTGCAATACCAAATTTGTTTTTAAATTGAAGAAGTTTGCCGACAATATCCCAACATTATTCTATTGTGTGTAAACACTTTCTATAGTGAGTGCATTTTAGCTTGTCCTTTTCGTCTACTTGGAAGGCAACTCGTCTTCTTTCTCTTGTGGTAGAATATCTCCAACCTCTTCTACTTTGTGGAGGTCCTCTACCGACAAATGTTGCTTTGTCACTGTCCTCTGAATAAAAATTTTCAAGATTTCTTCTATCATCTTTTCTTATCAACAATGAATATATAATACCCATACCTTTTTCTTTTATGCTTCTTCATTTTTATCCTTCATACACGTAGTACACTTAGTTTCGGCTAGATGTTGTTGCTCGTTCTATAAACACCTTAGTTGCCCATAATACTCTCCGATGGTTTTGTCTCCATGCTTATATCTCCTGATCTTTTCCATGATTTTATATTATTTTGCTATATTCTTTTTTGGAATATGTGTCTGCTACAACTTTTCAAATTTTAGTAGCGTTGTCCACGAACATAAATGTTTTTCCAATAGATGAAATCATCAATTGGGTTAACCAAGCCCTAACTAGGGCATCATCCTTTGCCCATTTTCATATATAAAGTTGTCTTCTGAGGGTATTCTTTGATTACCTGTAAAAGTACTAATTTTCTCTCTTGATCTTGTGGCTAACTCAAGTGATCTGGCCCACTCTGTGTAGTTAGAGCCATCCAGTTTAATGTTAGTGATATGAAAGAGTTCACCTTTTATTTCATTGCTTTACCCCTAATTGAAAGCCACTGATTCCTTATATTTTTCTTGAATCTCTACCTTGATCACAATTGACTTCTAACAAACAGTTGGTGTATAGCCTGTCACACTCACACAGATGATTGAATCCACCAATAAAAGACTCCGTTTTTTCTTACCTCGATGTCGAGCTGTTGTACACGATTTGGGCCTTCTTCACACTGTCTCCCACCTTGTTTTCATGTCTTTAAGGTTTTGATACCATATTAGTTTAGCAACAAACACAAGCGCAACATTGAGGAAAACAATCACTCGTTGCCGATCAGCCAATGTGCATGGCAGCCACTCTCTCTCTTATTAATATCATGTGTTAGTCTCTAGGTTAAGCCTCGGAGGCTTAAATACATATACTACATGGCATATTACGAATATGCCATTAATGAAATTAAAATAAAGGAACCTTTAAAGAAAAAAAGAAAATAACAGTTATAACAGTTGGTCATAGACTAAAATAGACTTTGACTACATCAAGTTGTTCCTCTAAACATATCCTGCACGAGTACAAATACCCATAAAAAACATGTTCAATTTGTGGTTGAAATTTTGACCTTTTGGTTGAACGGCAGTGTTGACGAACACACCTCTTATAACCAGTTGTAAGGATGATCTCGTCTTCTAATGCTCTGAGAACCCGTTCCATTGCGGAAAAAGGTTGTATTTGGACATGTTGAAAGAAAAATAACATTTGAGGTGCTCCTTCTATGGCATACGTGAAACCTTAGAGGCCACCATCTTCATCTTATGTCTCTTTCTCTAGATCACCCTCTTTTTTTCTGCTAGCATGTTCCACTGCATACTTTGGCCTTACAAACAAGAGTGGTCTTTTCATCACAGTTATGGCAAAGTCCATGTTCCCTTCTCCCTGCCATTTGTTCGTATTCTCGTCTTGGTGAGTATGGTCTGTATAGAGTCTGTCATTCATTACCCACCTTGTGTTCTGCTGAATCTGACCCAGCTCCCCAAACTGAATGTGTTGAGTTTCTCTTCTATTAACCTTACCAGTTCAACACATCCAATTGAATGGTTGTGTCAGTAGTCTGGACTTCGATTGATAAGTTCTCAAAAATATCCTCCAAAAACTCCCACTAAGGCTTACTGGAACCAACTTATGACCATGTTGCTCATGATGTCGAACTCAGGTTGAAACTTTTGAATTGTTCTATTTGATTTTAGATGGATTGTTATTGTAAATGAGGGATTAGATCATGTTGCAAGAGCGCTGACAAGCTAGTCTCCATTGAGAGAGACACCTGTTACCATCCAATGAAACCAATGAATAGAGTAGTAGCCTTCCAAATAAAAAGCACATAATCCACCTCCAGTTTTCCCCAATTCCTTTTCTGCCTGAAGCACTGAGTAGAGAGAGAGAGAGAGACGAATAGAATGTTGTTTCTTTTCATCGGTAAGCTCCTCCATTCTTCTAAATAATTTGCGCGGAAACTTTTATTGGAGTGGTTCTCTTGTCAAGGCTCCTTGCCTCTGCAGAAATGGAATGTTGGTAGTAACTTCAAAATATTCTTGACATTTTCTACTACGCTGATGTTGAAACTGAAATAATGCACCTAATTTTGCGTAGACGGTAGCATCATACTATCCAAAGTCCAAACAAACGAACCATTGGGTTTGTCCTGATCAACATTTAATGATGCATATCACAGAATAACGTGTTAACCAATAAGGACAAAGACTTTCCATATAAAAAAGAAAAGGATCGGCTTTTCAAATAATTCATCTTGATTTTGTACTAAAATATTATTATTCGTAAGAGATTACCCTTACATGACCGGTCCCAAGCCCGGATAAAGGAGGAGGGTTGTGTTAGGCTTTCAACAGCCAACGTAAAGCTTTGTCGAACTTATCTACCATGGATTCTACAAATTATGATAGGACTATGTGGAAACAAAGAATCCATATAGCCGACCCCATCTAGTATGGGAAATGGCTTTGTTGTTGATTTGGTATGATGAGGCACCGTCTGAAATCGGACCTCGGGGTGACGTGGCAGATATACAAGCAGTTCTAGGTGACGACATCGTCATCGCGGACTCTGCAGTTGCGGAGAGGATGCCTTATGGCGGAGATAGGTTGGGTTTCGATTGAAGAAGAAAAATCTCGTCTGTGGTGTGCGGTCGCTATTTGCTTTTGTACGGGTTGTCTTTGTTTACACTAGTACATCTCAGATAGACTATACATGAAATTGTCTATCTTAGTAGACTCTTCCATTTCATAGTGAGGAATCTCACTCAGTCAGGTCCCCCATCTCCTTTGAAGCCTTATCTGGCTCTCATCATCCCATGGGCTGGCTTGGTTGCCCTGGCGATGAAGGACGCATCTTCTCGCAGAGCGTCGCAGCTGCAGGAGCCGGTGCTACCATGGAGGAGGACCAGTCTTGACCCCTGTCGCCCCAGGAAGTCGGCTGCTGTAAGCAGTTCAGAGATGTAAAGGCAGTTGCCTTCCCAATTGAAAGAAATTGAAATAATTTCAGTTTGTGATTGTTATGTTTACTTCGATACTTCTCCAGCGGTTCGGCGTTTGGGCCAGCATTGTGGTTCTCTTGGACGAGTTCCCCATGAGAGGACCCCGCTCAGTGAAAGGGATTGGCTTTGGTATTGATCTTGGATCACTGTTTGATAGTAGTGAAGATTTGCTTAGTTCAAGATTCTTGATAGTGTAACTACGCACTTCTGATGCTTCTTGTCTGAAATTATTATGTATGACAACTGAACATTTTATTTTGCGAGCATCCATATTGACATTGCTTAGCAAATTATCTTGAAGGTTCTGATTTTTGTTTTTGGATGAATCATAATGCTTAAAGCTACTGCTGCTGATCATATGAGTAGGTATTCTGTTTGGAGCATAGAAGTTACAACAAGCACAACTGTCCCAAAGCTGACCTTCAGGATGTCACTGTCCTGGTTTGC
Source organism: Brasenia schreberi (assembly GCA_036023115.1). Taxonomy (NCBI): domain Eukaryota; kingdom Viridiplantae; phylum Streptophyta; class Magnoliopsida; order Nymphaeales; family Cabombaceae; genus Brasenia; species Brasenia schreberi. Next base: position 19,218,549 of record JAYKKT010000085.1, on the reverse strand, counting down.
CCCCTATGTGCGAAGGGGGTACGACTGGTTCCGAATGAAGACCCCAATGTTACCTTGGACAAGCACGTCAACACAGACTGTGACCCTTCAAATTATCAGAAAGCAATGAAGAAGCCACGTTGCCCCGTCCCGAATTGCAAAGAAGTGCTTACCTTTTCAAATAAAATCAGATGCAGGGACTGCGATCGTGAGCATTGCCTGAAGCACAGATTTGGGTCCGACCATAAGTGTCCGGGGCCCAAGAAGGAGACTGCATTTTTAGGATTTCTGAGGAATAGTCAGAAGGCAGGGTCCCAATCTGCCCGGGCAACAGGGAAAGCAGAGCCACCATCTGCATGGGCAGCAGGTTTCTTGACTGCTGCTTCGAGCATGCGTGCCTCAGCTGAAGCAGGGATTTCGAAATTGAGCATTGCAACTAACCAAGCATTACAGAAAGCAAGAAGTAGTTCTCTTTCTTCTGGAGAATCGAGAGGACCAGGCAGCAGCAGCAGCTCTGCATTAGTAGAGCACTGCCTTCAGTGCCGGGCGAGATTCTCGTCTGTCACGGAGTTGATACAGCATGTTGAACGTGTTCATGAACGTGGTGGTGGAAGAGTTGCTGTTGGGGAGATACTGGATGTCTGTCCCAAGTGCAGGAAGGAGTTTCAGGATCCTGTTTCTTTGGTTATGCATGTCGAAAAGGACCACAGAGGAAGTTCAACTGCTTGAGTCCCCGAGTCCCCTATATCCAGAACAGCCACATTCATATGGCATGCTTGTTCATTTTCACTAATTAATGATATTCATTCTTTCTAGCCTTTCTAGTGATTCCTACTATTTTGTAAGAAACAATGACCATATTTTCATAACACGGACTTGGCGATATATATCTTTTTAGAGGGATTTATCTTGAAACAAAAAAAAAAAAGAATGTCTGTCTGTCTTGGTTTACTGTTCTACAGAGTCACCTGTTCCAGATGAATCTATGCCGAAGAATGGATCTCCGTCAGGCGTTTCTTGAGACCTTAGTTCCACTGGTTCAATGTAGGCAGCCACAATTAGCTTTTAGTTATATCGTCTGATTTCCTATTTTATTCACAGCCATGTGAACAAATTGCAATTTTAGCAACCGGCAACGAGGAAGCGACGAAATGCTTCACGGATTTTAGCAGACAGAGGTTTGGAAATTCCCAGATTGTCAACCTTTTGAAGCAGGCAAGAGACATCATGTTTCTGCGAGAGGGTTTTATCGAAAATGTTAGGAAGCACCATAAGAACATAATTTTCTTAGTTCTAAGCCTGCCCGAAGAAGACATAAGAGAGGAGTAATATGAATATTTTAAAGCATATCCACAAGCATATTTTTCTTCTCGTTCAGGATAAGGTAACAACCCACCATCACCCACCCAATATACACACATATATTATATATACATACAGAGAGAGATGAATTGGATTCTATCCGTCTCTAATAACATGTCTTTTTTTAAAACTTTAAAAATTTTAAATTACACTCGTGCCATAAAAAAACAACGAGTTACATAAGTGGAAAGAGGTAGGTGAGATAGAGTCTTCTTTTATATATAGAGAGAGAGATGTGCGTGCTCAACTGGTGACATATGGCTGTCAAATGTTGTGAAAAATGATCATACTTGGTCATTTCCTGACCAAACTGTTCAAGGTATTCAATTGATAACATGTCACAGTTGGATGTTGTCAAAATATATCTCCGAGTGATGGCATTCGGCGAGATAATAGCGTGCAACAACTAAATGTCAACCCGTAACTAAATGTCGTTGCTTGGTTCAATTTCCATTCAATAGCTCTTGTAAAAGATTCGTCAGTACAAAAAGGATAGTGGCACAAGGAGTTGCCACAGAAAAACTTAAATACTATACGTGATTCAAAATTGTGAGCCCCACGTATAGAAAGCATTGGGGTCTTCTGAGTCCTTCAATAGTGATGCTGGCCTTGGTCATAAATACACATGAGTGATTGAGTGATTGGATCCTTACCACTGACCCTCTTCATTCTCCACTATACTTTTTGAGGAACATGTATAATAATATTGTTTTTCGTACTTTTCAAAAACTTTTTAAATTATATTCATGCTAAAAAACAAATGAACGACACGTGAGTGATGAGAGAATCCGATTTTGTAAATACAGAATATTGAAAAAAGAATATAGGGATGTTGAATGTTGACGACTCTACTTAGTGTGGGAGAAGGTGTGGTTATTCAAAGTTATCGTACTTTAGTGCTTGAAGACATTTTTTCTTCTAATTGTCGGATTCTTCAAGATATTTTCTAAGTAGAGTTCAAAACCATCTCCCACAACCTTTTGTTGAAGTTGCAACTCTATCGGCAAGGGGTTCAAATCCGACCAGCAGTGATGTATTATTGTTCCAGGTTGTATATATATGTAATATATATATATATAGAGAGAGAGAGAGAGAGAGAGAGAGAGAGAGAGAGATTAGTTCATGCACATACTCATCCATCTTAAAGATTCGAATCATTTAATCGGTAAGCAAAAAGAAAAAAATAATAGTGTACCTGAAAAAATAATGGAAAAGGCTTAGTTGTTGTTGTAATAGTGTACCTGAAAAAATTTTAGTATACTTTTTTATTATTGATTTTTAATTTTAAACTGTCAAATCTTTAAGTTGAAATGTTGAAATCTTGGAGATTTTTTAAACATCAAATGATCTGAGTAAGCATGTACTAATTTATCTCTCTCTATGTATCCTATGCATGCATTTTAGGTCAAATATCATATCACAAGCGGGATTGGTGTCGTAGCCCAGACACATTGTTTGCTTTCTGGTTTTCCTTTATTTATCTATTTTATTTTACGGTGGGCAGGCGAAACAAGTTGCATGCCCGAGACATTGAACTCATAACCCCCACCTTGAGAGTCACACCTAGTCAAGTGAGCTCTTGCGTACGAAAAGTAAAGGATGAAATGAGTTAGATAAGATTGCTAGATAATACTCATCAAATCAATCTTTCATCAAGTTAAAATGGTTAGATAAGATTGTTTTATATTTTTTAAATATTTTTATAACTTTTTAATTATACTCGCGCGTACGAAAAGCAAATGATGAAATGAGTGGATAGCGTCAAAGGTGGATAAGATCCGGTTTTCCTATATATGCAGACATATATAGAGGGAAGGAAAAAAGAGAATTTAAAATGCACGACGTCTTTCAATGCACAATCTTATGTAAACACCTTCTTGAGATTGATAGTTTGATAGTGGATATTTGAATTACTTTACATTTAAAAAAGTAAATGAAGGTATAGCTCTATATATAAGGTATAGACCATGATCTAAAGAGGTGGGCCAAACCAAAACCAGGGACCTGTTCAATTCAAGTTCCACATGTTTAGAGAACGGAAGCACAACCATGGTCTAGAATTGTGGGTTCCAATTGTAAAATCTCACCTTACTTTTCATATGGTGGAACGAAAATGAAAATGGCCCCAATGAAGCCGAAACTGGAACCGAACCCTGAATTGGACCGGTTTGGTCACAGTTCCAGCATTTAGTGGACCCCAAACCGGACAGAGCTCTCTCTCTCTCTCTCTCTCTATATATATATATATATATATATATATATATATATAGAGAGAGAGAGAGAGAGAGAGAGAGAGAGAGAGAGAGAGAGAGAGAGAGAGAGAGAGAGAGAGATGTGTAGATTAAGATTAGATCGAACTCTACTACCTGTAAGTTGAAGGATGGCTCATTTAACAGACTAAACGAGTTCCGAATTCGACCGTTGACACTGCATTCGTAATATATTAGGAAAACGGGGGCGAATGCGAGGCTCTATTTTGGTTCTGGTTTTCCAAATATGGGGAAAAAGGACATAGCAAACTCCGCGCGGTTTTTAAAACAGTTTCCATCCAAATGGTTGCCGCGAGCGAAAGACGGAGAGCCGCGAGCGAAACAATTCCCTCTCTCCCTGTCTCTGTCTCTCTCTCTTCGGTGGAGGATGGCGGAGATCCTGCGCGCTTCTTGGTGAATTCTCAGTGGATCTCCGACCGCTTCTCTCCAGGTAACCGATCTCTTCTTTTTCTTCAACCTTTCGCCGTTCCGAACCACGTTTCTCCGTCGGAACCCAGCGCTTCTTCGTCTCTTGGCTTCTCCAGGATCGTATAGGACCAGAATCCGGAAATTCTTTGTCTCGATGAGATGTCTGCCTTTTCGTTGGCTTCTCACCGTTCCGGTCGATGTTGCGCGGTCGGAATCTGAAGAATCGAGGATAGTATAGGGTCCGAACTCCCTCTTGATGATTGCGGCGGAGGACGTGGCTTTGAAATTTGTGGTTGTTTTCGATCGTTTAATAGATACAATTTGTTTTGAAAGTTAGAATTGGGAAAGAGTCCCGGAAGAGAGGCACGCTTTTTCGTACGCCTCTGTGAGCTCTCTGAAAAATGTGCCTGGAGCTAAAACGAAAAATGTTGCAAAATCATATGAAATGACGCGTATTTTCTTTGCTGTTACGGTGGAAATAACTCGTGAAATAACTGGTAAATTCGTAACATTTAACAGCCGTGTACCAAAATCCATGCATTTTGCCCCATCATTCCTTTCTCATTTCGGAAAATATCTTTTCTTCTGTGCATTGTGTCAAGAAAACCAGCCTCAAAAACATGCATGGAATGCCGAGAATTTATGAAATCAATGTATTAGAAGATCTTTTAAAATTAAAAAAAGAACTTGAGACGGTTAAACTCTTAATAACTTCATTTATTGTACAAAATACATGTGAACATCCGAAGGTAAAATGTTCTTTACGTAGACATTTAATTTTACAGAACTCTCTGTATTATTGCATGCAACTTCATTCCTCGTTAGGATTTTCTTAAGTTTTTCATGTTGTGCTTGGCTCAGAAAAATGTAGCCTTCTGTTGCCATTTTGTTAGCTTGTGTTGCGATTTCTACGTGTTGCGTCTTCTTTGTTCTATTGATTGTTAAAAATTCAATTACTTTGAGTGAATGTGAGCTTAATGTCATTTTTTTTTTTAGTTGAACACGGACGTAATCATGATTTCACCTTTGCCAGTGTCTGGCAGTCTGTTGGTTTATGCATTCTTTTTGTTTGTTTCTTTTGCTAGGATTCATCGTGTGAATTGATCGAGAAAGGAAGAAGAAACATTTCTGTGGAATACACTACTCTTCCCTTGATTTTTTTTTTGCGGAACATGGGAGTTGCGTCGAGGGCAATACTGCCTGTGTGTGACAGTCTATGCCTCTTCTGTCCATCACTGCGAACAAGGTCCAGGCAGCCAATCAAGCGGTACAAGAAGATTCTTGCTGATATCTTCCCCACCTCAGAGGTAATTCTTTTATCCCAATTTCACTGGCTTATATTTGCTATTGGTATTTCTTTATGACTTAGGGGAATTCGAGATTGTAGCAAAATTTTCCTTTGCTCATACATACAATTTGTGACAGCTTCAAATTTTCACCGGTTCACTTTGAAAAAAATAAATGGAAAGAGGATTAATGAAGTACCATCGTGCGTGTTCTGGTTCCCAGTAAAAGATTTCTATGAATAGTATAAAGGTAAGAATCACAGAACAACTGAAAGCATAACAGAAAGGAACAAAGGACAGAGATTTTAATATGGTTCAGTTTATGACCTACTCCACGGGTTCTCTTTCTCCAAAGTTCCAAACGATATTCATGTGAGAGGTATCCATTATATAAATTTGCAGAAATCATTCGCTAAGACAATTGAAATTAATATTTCCTGTTTTCTGGATAACTGCAAATCATGTGAGATATGATAGCTTGGCATAAAGGACGAACATTTTTCCTTTCCACCACAAGATAATTGATTGTGTTGACAAACTTGGAAACTTCGTTAAGGGTTGCCAATCTGGTTAGGTACATAAGATCTAGGTTATTTAGGAAATCCATCCTGTATTAGGAATCTGCCATTTAGAGTTTTGAATTGCATAACTGAACCTACCTGTGTGCATCAAAACGATTCGGCAGAAAATTGGTTCTTATCTGGTTTAACACCAAGAATCACCCTATTCAGTTGGAAATGCAAAAACTCATTTTTCTGCATTTTTGGACTAAGCCCCCAACATTAAATGTATAAATATAGATAGATCATGTGCACTGAGTGCAACACACTCGACACCAAAAAGAAAAAACAAAATGCATGTCGAAACCGATCAGGGATGAGATCTCCATGCTCATTGCCTAGAAACTTAAAGAATGTATCAATTTACAAATTTTTCACATAAAGATCAAATTTTATAGGCAATCCATTCGTTTTAGTATTTTCACTTTATAAAATCTTGTCTGTAAAAGCAAAAGAAAGAAAGTAGCTGATTCATATACTTATGTAGGAAGAAGCATTTTACATGACTTCTTTGTAGAGTGGCCTGCACTTGAGCACACAATTTTATATGTATATATAGACACACACATTCACAGATATATATGCACATATATACATATATGTAAGTATATATGTAGGTAGTGGCCCTTGCTCAATCCCCCTCTTTCACATGGTTCTACTACCTCAAGGACTAGCCTCCACCCTCCAACTTTTTCTACTCCTTCGTTGGCCAAAACCGTCCTTCACTGATCGAAACCGTCGCAACCACCACTAAAACCACCTACGAAACCTAAATATTTGTATATATATATTAGGTAGTTTTGGTTGTGGTGGCAGTGGCAGTGGTTTTGATCAGTGGAGGGCGGTTTGGATATTGGAGGAATAGTAGAAGGAGGTGGGGCCTGAGGCCAGTGATTGAAGCCGTGGAACCATACAAAATATGGATTAAGTACTGTGCTCAATTGAGCATGGACCACAACCTTTCTCTCTCTCTCTCTATTAATATATATAAATATATAACAATGGAAACATCATAAGCTCTCTTTCTGGGGCCTTCCTGATATGTAAGAGAAGTCTCTCTCTCTCTCTCTCTCATGGGGGAACTACGAACTTACAATGAAGAACACTTCCCAGATGATGTCAATTGATGCCTCACTTCTAGACTATGAATGCATTAAGTTAATTGATCGTCTTGGTGTGGACATCTTACACCATATTATAACTTGAAACCTCATAGGCAGCATCCAATAATTTCCAATGCCAACAGCAAAGCCCTCAAATAGCTTGAGATCATGCCAAGTGATGGTGATTTGGTTATATCTACAATGGAATTTAAAGAGGGTCAAACAATCACAATGAGGGAATGAAACCAAATTGGGCTTGCTTGCAAGAAAGAGGGAGGGGGTGATTGGTTTCTCAATGGGACGAGAGGAAGTTGTTGGAAATCTTCGATTACTTTCCATCACATTCATTCATATTGTGGGGAGTACAATAAAACTTGAGAAGTACAATGAAACTAAATATTCGGTTTTACTTTTTCGGATGGTCTTCTTGCTTTGCCTATGTGATCATGGTCTCTTTTCAGCAACAGGTGTTTCAAAAGATTGATACTTGAGCTTGGTTACAATGCCCAGTGCCAACTCTCTCAGGCAGCCAAGATGAGAGGAATGAACCTAGCTCCCTTCTTAAAACCATTAGAAGTTTACAAGAGCACAAGTGGAAGGTGGTTATCCAACAGACATTAAGAGAGGGAGATCGCTGGGTGGACAAGCTAGACACACAAAGCCTAGATCTAGCGCTGGGGACTCGCAGAGAGATTGTGTTTAAGCCCTGGCTCCCTGTCCTTACCAAAAAGGAAAAAGAGTTTTTCTACAACACAAAAGAGGCTCAGCCTGAAACACAACCAAATGAAGTACAACACTCTCCTTTCGTCACTTATTCAAAGTGGACTTCGGTTCTGATTTAGTTGGAGAAAAAATGAAAGAAAACTCTCAAACTACCTCTTCTAGTGAGAAAGAAACGAAAAAATTATTGACTTTGGCTTACCATTTTGGTTGGAGAAAGAAATAAAAGAGATGGGGTGCATGATTTGTTGAAATCAAGTGAAATGAAGGTCTTCACGATCTTGTAAATTTTTTTCTATTAACTGTATATTTTATTAGTATGGGAAAAGGCTTAGTCGTAGTAGTTGTTGTTGTTGTTAACTGTATATTTTATTAACTCAGAAGAAGCAAACTGAATTTTACTTCAGTTACTGTGTTTTTGTTGCACTTGAGGCAGTAAGATCTATGCATATAATACAAATACAAACATGGAATCTAATCTTTCTAGAACTTATGATTTCGTTTGTTAGGATGAGGAACCAAATGATCGGAAGATTGGTAAATTGTGTGAGTATGCTGCCAAAAATCCGCTTCGTGTCCCAAAGGTACCATATTTCTGTTAAGATGACCTAATATGAATGTTTCTTTCTCTATTTGCTTTTAGTCATCTTGAGGCAATTATGATTCTGCCTTTTGTAAGGCAGCCATGTTTATTTAGTTATATTACGTCAATATATAGTTTCGTGTTCTTACATTGCCCGTGGCTGAGATACCATATGTAATCTTTTGGCAACATTATTTTAGATGTGTATTGATGTCATGTGCTGCTATTGCTGCAAGTTACTGTCACGCATTGATTTCAACTTTGTTAGTACTTTTCAAGTTTTCAATATAAGATCCAAGGGTCCATAGATCAGTTGGTCAGAGCCAGGAAAGCATTTGTACTTGCATCACCAAAAGGCAGGATCAGGCCGAAACCTGGAAAGGACCTTGATGGGGCTTAAGGAGAATGCCATATTCTCATACCAAGTGCCTATGATGGCAACAAAAAAGTTTATATGTAGAGGCATGATTATACATGGTTGGAACCTGTGACATGCTGCTCTTCCTTTTCTCTTCACATCGGTTGGTATGCATCACACCTATTTATTGGTGTTTCACCATGGAAACATGTTTCTAGATCAAAGACGTACACACATACACATACACATAGAATATGGGATTTCGTTAACATCAATCCTATTGATTTTCCATTGATTACTGGAAATTGTTCATTGCCTGACCTATTTAGATTCAGGCTGATTACAAAATTTGACCATCAAAGTTACCATTACTTACAGCAGGAATCTTTCAGATTATTTAAATTATATTCAGTCTGTGACTCTATAAATAATGAATATATCTATAAACTTGTGTTAAATAACTTGATGATACTGTCACATATCCTGATTTTGGAATGGCATGTACTTCCCACCTGATGTTGCAGCAGTTGTCTCCTTCTCCATGCCCGTTTTAGATGTTGTCATGTTGAAAGGGAAGACTTCCACTAAGCCTATTGTGAAACAAATCTCCAACTGCAGGCCTACAACTTTTGGTTGGGGATAAATATATACTAGCAAAAATAGTTCCCACCCCACAAAATCCTACAACATTGAAGAATCAGTGCACAAGTGATCTACATTTTTATTCTGACTTAATGCAGTCCCATGCACATCTAAAAGTGAGGTCCAAGTGTTGGTAAAATTGACTGCATTTGTTTTTAGGACGAATACTTGAAAAGTTAGACCAATTTGGTACGTACCCTGTTTGCTCTGAATAAATTTTAAGTCCATGTCAATGTTCTAGTATGGCATTTCTCAATGATATGACACTTTAATGTTGGAAAATTTTATGAAGCAGATTACAGACTATCTTGAGCAAAGATGTTACAAGGAACTGCGAAGTGAGCATTTTGGATATGCAAGGGTTGTCCTGTCTATTTACAGGAAGCTTGTTGTTTCATGCACGGGGCAAATGTAATCCCTGGCTTTAATTTTCTGTCTCCTTTGTTTCTTTAAACAATCTATTTATGATACCTTATATCATGTACCTATCTTTCCTTGACAACATGTATATTCGTCAATCACATTTGCGTTTTGTTGCTTGGCCAATTCCATTAAAATGATACTTGAGCATATCTATGCACGTGCGAGCTTTCCTGCATTTGTCTTTATTTTTAGTGAAAAAATCGAGTTATTGTTTGCATTGGATCAAAATTTTGGAAGCTTTATCTTCTTTATCCGCTATTATGGAGAGAATCACAGAGTTGGTCTGAACAACAAAAAAACCGATTAGATCTACCTTTTATGCTTATAAAATTGTTGTTCTAAACTATTGCTTTGAATCCTTCATACGAGTGATTTTTAGTAATTAGATTTGCAATTGTTGATTATGCTTAATCATCTATGTTGTTTATTCTGGTCATTGTTTCAATTGAATGCACAACGAGCAGTAGCTTACCTGGCCAGGGGGTTGACTCACAAGTTGAAGTTCATGAGTTCGATACCTGGGTCGTGCATCAGGCTTCTGCCTCCTCATTGTACCAAAAAAAGAAAGTTCCGATAACATGGCCATTGCTAGCAAATTATAGATTCCTTTTACTTTCGGGAGGTGCATCAAAAGCTGAATTGCATTGCATTATTTTAGCCAACTTGATGTAATCTTACGTCTTCATTTGCAGGCCACTTTTTGCAAACAGCTTATTGAATGTTATACGCACCCTTTTGGATCAAACACGACAAGATGAGATGCAAAGTATAGGATGTGGGACTCTTGCTGATTTTATTTCTAATCAGGTACTACCTTCTCTTGTTTCCAGCATGAACTCGGAGTATGTGTATCCACTGTTGATCTTCTGGTCCTAGTTTTCCTCATTTTTGTCCCAGTAAGTTTCTGATTCCTGTTTGATTGCAGGTTGACAACACTTATATGTCCAACATAGAAAGCCTTGTGCCAAAACTATGTGATCTAGCAAAGGAAATGGGAGATGATGAGAGGTCACTGCTCTTGCGTTCAGCAGGCCTGCAAGCCCTAGCATCAATGGTAACTTTGTCATGTTTATGGATAATGTGTTTTCTTGTAAATACACGCTCACATGCATACCCATAAACTTTTACCAATAGGTGGTCTGCCTTTTAACTCACAGGTGCAAGTTGCATTGAGTTTTGATTCAGACGACTCTGCACATGTATTCAGAATAGAAAATTGATTCTCAGTGAATTTTCAACTGTGTTTGTTCCAGTGTTGTCTAACGCGTATCGTATTGTGTATCGCTGGGCTCCACGATACGGGCGTATCGTATCGTATCGTATCGTACTTTAATATTAAAAAACTATAAAAATTATTTTAAAAATCAATAAAATTAGTAAAAATCCGAAAAAAATCAAGAAAATTTTGGAAAATTTTAGAAAAATCTAGTAATTGCTTTAAATTCATATAATACAAAGTTTAGAATAAATTGAACATTCAATATTGAACAATTGCATCCAAAATTATATATTTTGAATCAAAAAATGAAATACATTTATATTTTACATATTGTAAATTTGTATAAGGATCATTAACTAAATAATCTTCATCTTCTCCTTGTTGATGTTGTTGCACTTTAAATTAATTTATGCAATGTCTTCTTCGGTTAGGACTTAGGAGTGCATTTTCTTCGTTATCTTCCATAATCCACTCATCTAATATATCAAAATTAACAAACTGCTATCTTTGTACATGTAGTTGTCATATTTGCTAATTTTCATATGTGAGCAAAACAATGAGCTCCATTTCTTTGATTATTGAGTCTATGACACCTCAATGATGTGATATTATTACTTGATGATGTCCCCTTTTTCTCTTACTGGAGACTAGCTTTTTAACTAATGCTTGAGCTCTATTTCTCACTTCACATACTGAGTTAAGCCTCACACACATTGATCATCTTCAACTCAAATAGAAGTCATGTAACGTGAACCCTAAAATAGTGAAGTTGTGAAATCCCCACTCAATGAAATTAGAAACTGTTAGCAAAAATATACCTAAAAGTTGTAACAGAAAGGGAAATGATTTTGTCACAATTTTTTTTGTTCATACATTATTCTTATTAAATAAATAAAATTATAAACCCAAATTATAAGCATATTGGAGGATGCCTTAAAGGGAAGTAAAGAGAGGAGAAGAAAGGGCAAAAACATGCAAAAAAATTTGAATTTTCTTTTTGAAAAAAAAAATTTGAAAAAAAAAAATTGGGCGTATCGCCCGTATCGTATCGTGACTTCCCACGATATGATACATATCGCACCGTATCGTACGATACGGTGCGATACAGATAACACTTTGTTCAACAAAAAGCAATTTCTTTTTCATGAAAATTTGCTGGCTCTAAGCAGTAAATGTTGGAAGGCCAGAGAACCAAATCTTTCTTTCTTTTTTTCCTCAGATATTACTCAATCTGAAATATGTAAACCACATTTGTTTGATCAAATACACCAAAAGGGTTTGAAAAATGAGTTAAATTCATGAGTGACAAATGGGAGTAATACATGGTTGTGAATAAAATACAGTAGTGAAAATATTAGGGTATTTTGTGGAGTAGGAACAAATTGCCGCCTTGTTGCCTCCAGTTTTTGGAGATGGAGTGCATCTTATGTATGCCAACCTTATAAGGGATATTTTTTATGAGGCTGCAGTCAACTTTAGGACTTATGAGAGAACTAATTTAGTCTAATATTAATATCTTATTATACTATTGATAACACTAACCTTCTCTCTGTACTTTGGCTATTTATGAACTAATGAAACACATATATAAGATGAAGTTTCTAGGTGCATGTTATTTGTGGGTGATGTTGCATTGGAAAATGAAATGAGATAAGAGTTTCATAAAACTTGATTGTGAAGGGGAATCATAGAAAAGTTAACTTAGTAAAGCAGAGATTTAAATATATGAATGCAAGTTCAATACGACATAGTGGATACAAAAGTTAGAATTGGTTCACATTACATCCTAAAGAAAAGAAATACAGTTTTAAGCACCTAAAATCAGTGTTCTAATGACATTGGAGACTTAGAACCATTTGATATAATGCATAGAACCAATATTGTAAGAATAACATGTTTGACCTTGTATGGCAGCACATCCGGTACAAACCTATCATACTGAATCATGATAAATATAAGAAGAAAAAACCAGAAAAGAGAAAATCATATAAAATGTTTGTGTTGAAATGGATAAACAAAGCATATATATATATATATATATATATATATATATATATATATATATATATATATATATATATATATATATATATATATATATATATATAAAAGATGTTCTTTTTTATGTTCAAGTTTTGAAATGCTTCTGTCCTTTTAATCACTTCTTTGTGTCACTCAGTGTTATTAATATTGACACAACCCATGTAGTAGAGGCTTGTAAAAACTCAAAGATATGATACATATCAATACGCAATGCTGAGGCCATCTATTATACAAAGTTGTTTCATATAGAAATCTAGATTGATACGTATTGCAGAATATGGTACGAATATGCACAAGATTGGTGTTATTAAATTATTTTGGTTTTATACGTTGTGTTTATTATGCTGAAATTTATAAATTGTCTTTTTGAACATAACCAGCTATAATTTTTTTCTAAATTCCAATACCATCGCACGTCATGCCCTATTTATCATGATCATGTTCCTTTTGTGTCATCTATTCTTCAGTCATGGTAATTAATGCTTAAGTTAGTTTTTGAAAATATTGATCGTCTCTCTCAAATGGTGTTGTCCAGAACATTGACAATGTTTCCTCTTCCTCATGTTCAGATTTGGTTCATGGGGGACCACAGTCACATATGCTCAGAATTTGATGAGGTAAGGGAATACTTTTTCTTTTCTCATTTTTGTCAAATTCTTCTTCTTGCCCACCATCGTTCTCTTCATCCATAATATGTGTGCACTTTCTTATCTTTCAATTCTTGAGATTCAGTATGTAGGATTTGATGTGTATCAGGTTGTTTCAGTAGTTTTGGAAAATTATGGAAGTCCTAAAACAAAGAGTGAGATTCTCAATCAAAACAACCAAAGCTCCAAGAAATGGGTGCACGAAGTGCTTAAAGTTGAAGGACATGTTTTTCCTTCAGATGCTGTTGCAAGGGTCCATTCTTGGAATAGGATCATTAATGACAAAGGCAAAGCGAATCTCACTGTGTTAGTCTCTCATACCTTACCGTGAGATTTTTCAATTATGATATTACATGGTCTTCTCATTTCTTGCTTCATTGTGATAGGGAGGAGGCCAAAGATCCTAAAATGTGGTCCAGGATTTGCATTCATAATATGGCTAATCTAACTAAGGAAGTGATTACCACGAGACGTGTCCTTGATTCCTTGTTCCGATATTTTGACAGCGGAAGCCTCTGGTCACAACAGCATGGTCTTGCACTTCCTATTTTGTTAGATATGCAGTTCTTGATGGAACAATCTGGTGATTACGTATTTCATTTGTTTCTATTTTTGTGTGTTTTACCTTTCACATTTTCTTAACATTAATAACTAAAGGTTAGAGCTGTTTTTTGTATTTTGCGCTAATGAGTGAGGAACTTTACAGGAGAAAACGCACATTTGTTGATTTCTATCCTAGTCAAGCATCTTGATCACAAGAGCGTGATCAAGCAACCTGGCATGCAGGTCAATATTGTTCAAGTTACTATATGCCTTGCAGAGCATGCAAAGGTTCAGAACTCTGTAGCTATAGTAGGGGCTGTGAGTGACCTAATGAGACATTGGCGCAAAACCATGCATTGTTCTGGTGAAGATAAGAATCTTGGAGATGATACAATTAAGTTGAACAAGGAATTGCGGTCATCAATAGAAGATTGCATTATAAAGCTGGCCAATAAGGTAAATGTGTCTCTTATTTCAGATACATTTTTAAACCTGATTTTATAATTTTACTTTGAATATATTGTTTATTGAAGTTGCGACATCTGCTATATATTTTCTGATTCCTTCCATAAGATGTTTCTTTGGAAATTGATGCATATACTATCCCATAATTGCATGTAATTCACTAGTGCAGTTGAATTATTAGAAATTATATATCGTGCTTCTTCTGAATGCCTTCCATGTCTAACAGCTAAACAGATTGACATCAATTAAAAAGGTTATGGTTCACAGGTTGGTGATACAGGGCCTTTGTTAGAGGCAATGGCTGTAATGTTGGAGAACATTCCAACAGCTTCTGTTGTGGCTAGAACAACAGTGTCTACTGTCTACCGCATGGCACAGATAGTGGTGTCCATACCAACTTTGTCCTTTCACAACAAGGCATGCTAGCTTCTTGTTTTGCCTTTTCTCTTTGTTTTTCAGCAACATCTGATTGCAATTTCAAGTTATTATAACCCTTAAGCAAATTCAACTGACATTTTTCTTGCTAAACAGGAATTCCCCGAAACTTTATTTCATCAGTTACTCTTAGCAATGGTTCACCCAGATCATGAAACACGTGTGGGTGCTCACCGTATTTTTTCTGTTGTTCTCATTCCTTCCCCTGGCCGCCCTCGAACCCATACTGCGTCTTCAAGCTTATCAGATTTTCATCGTGCATTGTCTAGAACTGTTTCAGTGTTTTCCTCTTCTGCTGTTCGTTTTGAGAAGCTAAGAAAAGAAAAGACCTGCTTCAGGGAAGGTGTCCGTTCAGAGGCATATGCTAGGGATGGACGAAAAAGTGAATATGATGCAAGATTTTATTCATTGCCATCATCTCGTGGTGTTCTTAACTTGAAAAGTTGCTCGCTATCATCTCCTATGGACAGACTATCTCCTATAGACGGAAAAAGTGTGAGCGATAACAAAGAGCTGGTATTCGCTTATCAACCCTCAACCATCTTGTGCTTGATTAGTTTACATTGTTCTTATTTGCCGATTAACTGACACTTTGTTATTCACAATTCTTAGGATTTCATTTCTCTTCGTTTGAGCAGTCATCAAATCACATTCCTCTTTTCATCCATCTGGGCTCAAGCAACTTCCCCTGAAAATCTTCCAGAAAATTTTGAAGCAATCGCTCATACTTACGGCTTAGCTTTATTGTATTCTCGAGCACAGGTTAGACACACCGAACTGCTAATACCTTTTCATCTCTCTCTCTCTCTTGGATGTCATATTATCATTGTTCTTTTATGGAATGCGCAGTTTCAAAGATCGATGAACTTATTCTGCTTTTTTTTTCTCCTCAAAGAAGATATTGATTTGCCTTTGTTTGCAAGTGTTTTAAAAGTTAAAATCCATCTTCAAACTAGTTAATTTCATTTGCATCTCGCGTTGCGTGGACTGGCTGAAATCGTGACACTTAAATTAGGTTTCCAAGTACCTAATCTGGACTTGAATGTAAGGTTAAATCTTGACTGTAATTTATTGATTTAAGTTCATCCAACACACACACACACACACACACACACACACACATATATATATATATATATATTAATGGATACTCAATCGAGCTGGTCCAACAAGGCGTTGTTAAATGTTCCTTCAGGGGTTGGCCCTTTTTTATGTTTTTCCTGAAGTGTTAGCTTTAGCAGTTGCATCATTTTCTTTTTTCACTTAGATATGTGATAGAACCCATCAGTTCCCCAAGATTATTGATCTGCTGTAATAATGGTGAAGGTAGGTGTTATTCAAGTGCGAGAGCTACCCCATGATTTGGTTCGTGTATGGCCCTACCCTTGCTTGCGAGGGTAGCTGGATGCTTTGCAACTTATGAACTTGCTCTCTATGGAATAATACGCCATATCTGCTTTATTTACTTTTAATTTATCTTTTATTCTTGTCACGTTGCAGGCAACGAATCATGAAGCTCTCATTCGCAGCTTCCAGCTTGCTTTTTCATTGAGAAGTATTTCCCTTGAAGAAGGTATTCATGCGGAATATTCTATGATAAAAGGGGCATATCACTTACTGATTGCACTTGTCTTTTTAGGCACGAAACGTTCTTCATTTTCCTTCGTGGCCTTTTGGCTTTGATGGCGCGTAGCCTCTTCTGCTTTCAGAGGAAAACTATCGCATTTATGCCTGATATAACATTAGTTCTATATTATTTATTTGTGGATATCATGTACCTAAATAAAGACTTACTTTCTTGCAGAACCTAGTATACCATTGAAAAACATTTTTCAGGTACCGTAAAATGATTGATATCTCTGGAACTTTTTCAGGTTCACTGCAACCATGTCGAAGACGGTCGCTATTTACATTGGCTACATCCATGATCGTGGTTTTAGCAAGGGCATATAATCTCCATTCTTTTGTTCCTTTATACAGGGCTTGCCTTAGAGAAACAACGGTGAAATTTTATCTTGGGTTATCTTATTATACGCATTATCATTTGATCTGCGTAGTGTCCCGCCTTTTACCTAACTACCCTCATGCTGTCATGCAAATGCACAAGTGCAGAGCGAGAAATTTGAATCCTAATTGGGCCGTGACTGTATTGTGGAACAAGAGTTGCATATTATCATATATGTGCTAAACATTGGGTAGCGAGAGAAGTGTGAAGCTGGAAAAGTTACTTGAATGAAACCTGCATCCGAAACTTGCTATTCATATAATTGTCAATATATTGATAGGGCTGAAGGCAAAAACCATCACGGTGCTTGGCAATAAGAATCACAAGAGATAAACATGCATCTGAAGCCACCGTGGCCCACTCGTTTTCACAAAGAGTTGACAGATGCAACGGCTTCCCACTCTCGTTCTCAGTGTCAGTGCCCAAACGCCGAACCCATGAATGTGTTTATGCTGGTGGAAGTAATACAAGTTATCTTTTCTACCATTTGAGTTTGGCTGCACTTGGTAAGAGAGAGATTGGTAATGGAGGATAGACATAACTGTGGTTGGTTAAAACCAAATCTAGCAATGCTTACTGTTATCACTGAGATAAACCATATACTTGACATGATTAAAAGAGTGAAGACGATAAAAAAAGAGAAAAGACAAAACAAATAGCTGGAATACCGACAAAGATGGAAGAATAATCTGTGAATACTAGACCCTAGTAATTTGTTAAGTATATTGTGATTTCACAGGATAGAAAACTTGGGTTGGGAAAGAGATATCATAACCAATAAAATCTGATGCTTGATTTCCTAGTTTTGGTAACAGTGGTTGGCAAATCTCCAAAATCAGCAAGTCATATCCAAATCTACCAAGCTTGTTATAGAAAGGTCATGGTTATAGTGAAACTTAATCTATTCTTCTCTGTTATGTAACATACAAAGTGGTATGAGAATGTTAATTTCCAAAATTTAGAGGGGGGTGGGTGGGTGTTGGTTGTGGGGGCACACCGCTGCTGATGCAGTTATTTATCTTCCAGCTCTTGTTGAACAAGGAATTGTAGTAAAAAACAAGTTCCGTCTTTATGATTTTATCAGGTTGATCCATTTCTTCATTTAGCTGAAGACGGAAAGTTACAAGCTGTATGTTCCGCTACTTCGGCAAAATATGGATCCAAAGAAGATGATATTTCTGCATTAAGATCTCTTCAAGCAATGTCAGCATCAGATATCCCAAAGAAAGAAACCATGGCATCGGCAATTGTGAAGTGCTTGGGGAAATTACCAGATGTAATGGTGAAACATATGCGTATGAATTGATAATCTGTGAACTTGACAGTTCTGAGTTATTTTATCTTAATCTGTTTCTGCAGGCAGAGTCATCCTCCATGCTGCAGCAGATGCTTGATGAGTTTTCACATGATGACATTTGCCCTATTGGGGCACAACTTTTCCTGGACACCACAAGGCCTTCCTGTTCGGCTTCTCTGCAGATTGTGCATTCTGGTGTTGCAATGGATGATGACACAAACCATGAAGCTTTTGATAGGCAGAGAGACTCCAACGTTGATTCATCTTTGCAGGCACCACCTCTTTTGAGTGTCAACCAACTGCTTGACTCGGTAACTTGCTATGCTGTAGGATCTACACTATTTTCATGTGAAAATATATTGTGAATTAATTACTTAACAATCAGTGATTTAAATCATTTTTTATGTGCAAAGGTATGTTCTGGTGCAAGCTGCAACACTTGCTGGTTAATGGTGCATGCTGTTCATTTCACCCTATAAAGAATATACTCTAATATATACAAACTATATGTCATGAAACACGTTGGAAAAGACCACCATGAAATCATAACCTTGGAGATTTCTCTTTTACTTGCTTTTGATTTTTGTTGAACTGTTTTTTTTCGTAGGAATGGTCACCAATATCTCCAAAGGTTTTCTTGATAAAGATCTAGCAGTTTAAGTACTTGAAGTATCTTGAAATGTTCTATTCTGCTGTATTATAGAGCAGCAATTAGGTGTGCTATGTTATATGATTATGAATGTTGGGCAGTTAATCATCAACATGTATAAACGATGTGCATGACAGAAATGAAGATGCTGAGATGGATGAGTGGCCGTATAAGGAAAAACCGTATACATAATGAGGTTATTAGAAACAAATTGGGAGTGACACCAATAGATATAAAATGTGAGAAAATCATTTAAGATGGATTGAACACATACAAAGACGATCAAAGGAAACTCCATTAAGAAGGCATGAGAAACTACATGGTGACAATGTTAAAAGAGGAAGAGAAAAACCACAAAAGTGTTGGAAGGAAATAATAAAGAATGATGTAGTTTATGTTTAGTGCTCTATGAATACAAAGAATCAATATAGCCTACCTTATCTAGTATGTGAAAAGGCTTAGTTGTTGTTTTATTTTGGTGTATCGGACAGTTAAATTATGTGAATGTGTCAATTCTAATTTTACAAAATTTGTAGTAACAAAATTACAAAATGTCTAATACCAACACCATACTAAACCAAAACCAAGCAGTCTCCCACACTAAGTGGGGTTGGCTACATAGTTGCCATTATGCTCGATGTCATGTTATATTGTCATTTAACTTATAAAAACAGGAACAACATGAAGTCTTATTGCTTTCCTCAACACTTTAGTGGCCTTTTCCTGTCTCTTTTAAAGTGTTCACTGTATAACTTCTCATACCTTCCCTTAGCTACATCTAACCATCTCCATTATATCTAAATCACCTTATGCATGTCTCTCTATTTTATTTTATTTTCTATTCTATTGGTACCAAACCAACTTTATCTCTAATGGCCTCACTAACGTCCAAGTTCTCCTTGTGTGATCACCCTTCTTGACATCTTCATTTCTGCCACACATATTTTTTAGAGGAAAAATCATTCCCTTTATACCGAATAAGTAGCACAATAGTGTGCACAGGAATGACTGCAATGGTGTGCACTAAAATGACAAGGTCATAATGTAGGGCTGTCCACATAGTATCATACAGAGTAGGAAAATGATAGGCTCAACAAATTCAAAACATGGTCAAATGCTCTGGAATTTAGCTCAATGCTGGTGGTACTAGGCTGTGTGTGTGATTCAATATGAAGACAGGAACGACTAGCATAGGACATGTTGAAGGTGTCTTTGATATGCTTTTTGACTATGCATGGATATGCAGGTCTAATTTCAGATGATTCCAGTTGAAGTCATATAATTTACGCTCAAACATGCGCACTTTCCTTTTTGTGATGGTCCTTGCAGGATTATAATCACATGTTGCCCTCTAAATCACTTCTTGAGATGGGCATAACTACTTGATAATAACAAAGCCATCTTATTTTATCCTTCAAGTGCAATTTCGGTCAAAACCTATGCAATCTATTTCAGGTTTTGGAGACGGCACAAGTGGCTGGGAGATTGTCAGTGTCCATTGTGCCCGAGATGCCATTCAATGAGATTACAAACAAGTGTGAGGCTGTGATGCTGGGAAAACAGCGGAAAATGTCTGCCTTCATGAACATTGATCACACAGTGGAATTTTCGCTTTTCGGCTCAATGCAAAGTTTTGAAGAAACCGGGCTTCCTTATTTGCAATCAGATCAGATCCTTCAGTTGGTATGTGCATCCATTGACTCTCTCTTCCTTTTCTCTCCATATGGAGTTGGTTTACATATGCTAGCAATTGCATTTGCAGA
This sequence comes from Brasenia schreberi, assembly GCA_036023115.1. NCBI lineage: Eukaryota > Viridiplantae > Streptophyta > Magnoliopsida > Nymphaeales > Cabombaceae > Brasenia > Brasenia schreberi. Next base: position 19,197,789 of record JAYKKT010000085.1, on the reverse strand, counting down.
CTGGTGCATCATTCAATGAGGACACATTCACAATAAACCCAAAAAATTCAGTTGGTGAACTTCCTTCACTCTTGCTCTCTCCTGAGCAGCAGAATCCTTTCTTTCGGTTGCCCACATCGAGCCCGTATGATAATTTTCTCAAAGCAGCTGGTTGTTGATATAACAAGTGATCAAAGGTTTTGAAGAACCTCTAGGTGGAGTATTACTTTAGCAATTATGAACACACTGTGGTGCAACTCTTCAGTATCATCTTTCTCTCTCTATGATGGGAAGTCTCTTTTCTCGGAATCAGCTGGCAGCTGCTGCTATTGCGGCCATTCGAGCAGAGATTGCACTTCTTGGAGTTTGAGAGGAAGCATGGTTTTTGTGTAACTATCTCATCTCCTTCATTCTTTATACAATTTATTCTTTTTATTCCTTGGGATCCCCAAGTCAGGTGTGAATCTGGTGCAGAGTCGCGGTCCTCTTGTCCTGAACTGAATCAGCAGTGTGCAAATGTATAGTTGGGCTGGTCAGCCATGGGATGTACAACACTTTACTCATTCCGACCACCTAATGGAGGTTGGCTTTATAAATATTTCATGATGTAAGTGTTGTGCTATGTACAAATTTTTTGATGCATATGCCAATAATCAATATGAAAAGTTACAAGTTTTGGTTCCTGAACAGGCACAGGAAGAGGTTCAACTTTGGCTATGTCGCGATTTTAGGTTCCTAGATCAAGCTTTTATTCTTTTTATCTTTCATCAAGTATACGAAGAACTTTTCCCCTTAAGTGTTGTGTTTAAAGAGAACTTCAATATTGCAAACCATTTCCATTGGGTTAAGTTTGAGAAGCCTTCATGATGGAGGTTTAGAGATTGATATTCATCGCGAGAAACCCTTTCTCCAAATGCCCAAAGAAGCAGGATCCTTATGTATATGCACTATGCTTGAAGTTTCATTTGCCAAAAGATCACAAGAATGATTGATCACAATCTTAGTCGATTATTGATTATCTATACATAAAGAAATGAGGACGTCTTTAAATCATCAAAAGACACTCCTACCATATGGTCAACTCATAAGTTGAAGGTCATGAGTTCAATACCTCGGGCATGCATTCGGTCTCTCCGAAAAGAAAAGAAGACCCTTCCTACCAGATAAACAACCTTCAGTGTTGAACTCTTCACCTTCAACTGAGTGGTTTTCAGTCGACCCCTCACGACACCCCTGAATTTAGGTCACAAAGAATCAAACTAAGATCTCGTGTTGCACTTATACTCTTCATCGACAATCATACCGAAAATCACCCCATAAATTATATACAAAAGAGAGTGTGTGGATTGATTCAAATGACAGATTACTATCTAAACTTTTTTTACTATTCACACACTCTTTTTTTAAAAATACTAAAATTACCTTTGAGTTTGATATGAAGGCTGCATCTAGATGTGGCCTCCTCATGGTTAAACAAAAGGGCATGAAATAAAATGTACGCCGAATGTCGATATGGGATGGCTTGTCGAGGTATTTCTCATCATTGCAGGCATGTAAATACAGAAATAGCTGAAACCTATTTGAGAGTTTCATCAAAATTAATAACTAGAAGCTAAAAAAAATTAAAGAGGGTTGCGATACCTGCATTATAGAATATGCTTGCTCCATTAATTGCTGAAAAGTGATTAATTTTGCACAAACTGCAAGGGGAAACCGAAAGATTTCATAAGGAATGGTGCCTTTCTGAAAATAAACCATAAACTGTGGGTTATTTTTGAAAAACCCTCAGTTAAAATCTCTACCTGCCTCCACAACTGCCTCACCCGGACGCTTTAACTAGAATCCGTGTCGTGTCATAAACTGTGATGAACAGCTCTAATTTTGTGCAAAAATTGGCGTATCTCGTGCCATTTCGACGTGTTTCCCTGACTCCGTTTCTTTAGTGGAGTCCTCGTCGGGTCATCTCGGAGCAACTCTCTTGTTATCTAGACGACGTTCTCCTACTACTGGGAATCTCTCTCTCTCTCGGTGGACAGATCCAGTTTACTTAACTTGTTGATTCTTTTGATACAATTCAATTACGAGGTAATTTTCAGATCTAAATTTCCTCTTTTTTCTCTAAGGTTTTACAGGGAACTTGTGATCTGCGTAGCGATCCAATCTCCTTTCGTTAACCTCTGGACGAATTCCTCGTTTTCATGTTTGGTTACGGGACTAATCATTACGCCCGTTGATTCCCGTAACCTAACCTCACACGGATGCAATCCCGCGGTTTTATCATGGAAAAACAATTCCTCTTCTATTTCCTGTGGAATTCTGAACTTCATGTGAAGATTTACGCTGAAACAGCATGCTATTCCAGGAAAGCTTATACTTTTATGGCGGGTTAATGGTTTCCTTTCTGGTCTTTGTTCATGGTCCCGTCTGTGCTCGAGATGGAGTTCGAGACTATCCTCACTTTAAAATCAATTTGGCAGTGATTTGATTGATCATTATATGATGTAGAATTTCAGCTGAATTAGTTCGGTGTTTGTGTTTGACTATGGAGGACGTTCAGGAACAATGCCGTCCAACGGATGGTAAGTTTTGTCTGCTCCCAGTTCTTACGAGGTCTGTTTTGATGAAACTGTTATTTGCCTAACTGCGTTATTGACCCTTTGGATCTGTAAATATGCAGCTGAGGAAGGTAGAGATGAAGAAAGAGAGCAGCCTGAAAGAGGTTTGCTATTCTTTCCTGGGTTTGCCGTTGTTTCGCTCTTTCGAGTTCCTGTATGTTATGTCTCACAGATGCTTCTACCAGGGTGCCATGCCCATGTCAGAAATTCGAAACTCTAGTTTTCCCTGATCTGACTCTGGTTTAATAATTAACTTCTAATTTAGAGATAGTATAGTATGTCGCAAAGAGAGGTCTTGATTTTACTTACTTAGTTACAACAGTTTCACAGCACATGATTTTCAAAATCGCGGCATCTTGCACCCACACCCTTGCACCGAACAGTTTCTGCAGAATCAACGACTTATCAAGGTGCCAAGTCTTGGCAGTCCGTGAGCTCTTGGGGAAGATTAGCACGGATTGGAAAATGCTAAAGGATCGGTTCAACATGTTTGTTTTTCAAGAAAGGTTACAAGACAAGGGCAGAAGTGTAAGCCAGGCATTTTGAAATTTTTGGAAGCTTGCTTTAAGAGGAATTTTGGAAGTGAAAAGCAAAATCGATCGAATTTATGATTGATTAAGAAATAACGGAGGATGGAATGAAAATTGAAATATAATCAAATGAAAACCGAAATAAAGTGTGCTTCACGGCTATTTAAGTAATTAAAGCATATTATCATGCTGTTTTAATTGTATAACGTTGGCAATTTTAAATTTTAATGTTCAAATTTAACAGCTAGCGTTGTTGTTTGAATTTTAAATGATGGAGAGTGTTTTTACATATCATAATTGGCTGTTCTCATGTAAATGGTAGTAACTGAATTCAGATACAGGTGACGAGCATGAAAATGAAATTAGAGTTGAGCATGCTGCATTTGCTCGGTCTGGTACTCCTGAAGACGATGTCCAACTTCCTCCAAAGGTTGACACCAAGGTAGAGGTCCTCCGTGAGAAGGTCACAAAGCAAATCATCAAGGAAGGCCATGGATCTATCCCTGCAAAGTTCTCTAGATGCTTCTGTAAGCCTCTTCTGATGTCTTTTTGGCTTAGTTTGTCGAGTTCATTTGCATGTCGAGAACTTCCTTTCTTTCGGGTAACCATTCTGGGTTTAGGAAGAAAATTACTGGTACAACAGAAACAAGATTGACATCTATCCAAGTACTGATCCACTAAAGTAATTATCATTTCAAGTTCAGCTTTGCCTTCACTCTTCAACTATGTAGGATCCGAGCTACGCATTTAATTGCTTTGACTGCCTAATTTAGATCTGTGTCAACTAGGTAGGTTCCAGGCTACATATTCAATTCCTGACTGCCTAATTTGGAACTTTTGTAGAGTCTTAGTTCTTTGCATGTTTGTCTACTCAAGGATTAATTCATCCCGATAAATAACCTGTCACTTGTGAAACTATTGGGGGGTGTGTGTTGTTCTTTGAAAGGACTGAATATGCTCTGGGATCATCATTTCGGGAATTCTATTTCCTGTTCATGCATTTATCCTTCATACTTCATCTGGTACTTGAATGTTTTTTTCTTATCATGCTATGAACTGATTCTCATGCCTCATTGATCAATCCAACCAAATTGAAAACCAGTCCTTTACACACTCAAGGTGGGGCCATAGATCACATCTACTTTTTTTTAACCTCTAGAAAATTTCCAAGGGGTTGAGTTTGCTATATGCGTCCAATTGTTTAGTCTGTTGAGAGATGGATCTTTTAATAATGTGGAAAACCGATATTCCCTGGCTTTTTCATGACTTCAGCGATGGTGAGATCAGAGTCTTGGCTCAGATTTCTTTCGTTGTCTATGTTGAATGTGATGGCTACTGATCACGCCCTTCATCTTGGTTTTGAATCTAGTGACTTGTTAACCTTTATTTGTGGCAGTACATTATAGAGCATGGACAGAGAGCACCCTGCATAAATTTGAAGACACATGGCAGGAGCAGCACCCACTTGAATTGGTCCTGGGAAAAGGTAAAGCTGCTGCTAATAACGGATGAATCATTATTTTAACTTTACCTTAGTTTTGTGCCGTTTTCTCTTAAAGTCATAGCACATGGGAATTGACGCTTGCTTGTAAACGTGCCTGTGGTAGTCTAGATTTTATTCCTTTGGAGGTGTTCTATGCTATGTTGGTCAAGCATGGACTTTTGACCTATTTAGATTGTTTTGGAATTTGCTCACATGAGGTGCTGAGATTTACTGTAAAGTCGATTTTGGACACACACATGCACGCACATACCCATGCAGAGGTGCACACACTTAAAGACTCAGACAGATAGTTGATGAAAATAGGGTTGGTTTGGAAATGGTAGAAACATAAACTTGGAGTCCGTTTAAGTATAAAGTAATACAGGGAGGATGTTGAACATGCTCCAAAAGTTCACATTTTATTGGGAGTTGAAACTATGTAAATCGGATTCACATTGTCATAAGTTATGGTGATTCTGCAGCATAGTAAAAAAAATTGCAGTGACATGCACATGCACACAGGGTGCCCAATTCATGAAAATGCGCTTAATTTAGAAATGGTTTAGAGCATCATGTTGTAGTCAACTGTAAACATAGTCGTAATGAATGGAAAATATTAAACATGAGATACATACAATCACACAAGTGCATTTTTTAAGGCATACTTGTGCAAAAGCATTTTGTTTTAAGAATTAGCTGCTCGCGTCTTTCTGGCAAATTCTTTGATTTGTCTAGTAATGTTGTACTTGAAATTAGCCGACCCCACTTATAATGGGAGGCTCATTTTCTCGTTGGTTTTCACTTCATTTGATGTGCTTCTTTGACCAACAGGTAGTGTGTCAAACACCTTCTTTCCAATTTCATTTTCTTGGCCTCTTGAATTTCTTTTCTTCTAAGGTGGTATCATCTGGCATTTGACTGAAACCAATACTCTTTAATTATCTTCTGTTGCTAAGATTGTCGGTCTTCTTTCCCTGATTTGATTTCCATCATGTCAAACGATATTAAGGAGTGATAGTTTTTCACGGATACTGTTCCAATCAGTTGTTTCATACAGACCGAAGTATCACTAAACATTTTCTTGTTTTCGTGGTAGAAAAAGCTGAGATAAGCGGCCTAGCAATTGGTGTATCGAGTATGAAGGCTGGTGAACGTGCACTCCTGCATGTTGGTTGGGAGTTGGGTTATGGGAAAGAGGGAAGCTTTTCCTTCCCAAATGTTCCCCCTATGGCAGACCTGTTATATGAAGTTGAGCTTATTGGAGTTGATGAAGCAAAAGAGGTAGACTAAACTTGTGATAGGTGTGGAATTTTTTTTCAGGCGAGGAAGATATCCTAGGGTTTACATGGGCTGCATTGTAGTTAACAGTTAAAACAATGCGCGATAGCTTTTTATTAATTCTTTTAGGGTGAGGCAAAGTATGTTCAGAAAATAACCCACAGAGTTTAAGGCAGCCAATGACTTTAAAGGGGTGCGTTTTTCATTTATTCTTTCAAAATTCGGGTCAGGTAGATGCCTCTGCTCCACTTAATGTAGACCCTCTACTAAGCTACAACTGAGCTTGTATTTTCTTGAACATATACCTTGTTGGTGGCATGTGATGTCATTGAAGAACTGTTCTCTTGTCAGGGTAAAGCTCAAGGTGAAATGACTGTTGAGGAGCGGATTGAAGCAGCTGATAGAAGAAGAATGGAAGGAAATTCTCTTTTCAAAGAGGATAAATTGGAGGAAGCTATGCAACAATATGAAATGGTTACTACTTCCTAAGTTTATTCAATTTTGTCATTATATGTCTTGAATGGCTTACATTCGTACATGGTTGAAGTAAAAAGTCTCCCTCTCTCATTTTTTGTTGTTCTATTACAGGCCATAGCATACATGGGTGATGACTTCATGTTTCAGTTATTCGGCAAATATCGGGATATGGCGATGGCTGTTAAGAACCCTTGCCACCTGAACATGGCTGCATGCTTCCTCAAGTTAAAACGCTATGATGAAACTATAGGTCATTGCAATATTGTAAGTTGCATTTGCATTTTATCGTGCTTAATTTATTTCTTTGCTTGTGATATGAACGGTTTTGTTGTGATGTATCAAATGCCTCGGTTGGTCCTCAAAAGGACTATCTTTGTGTAATATGGCAGCACTTATGCTGCCGTCATACTTGACTAGGTGCATCAGGCTGAGATTTTGAAGCTGCAGCAGTAGGTAGCCATTTTGGTATGGTTTGGATGTTCAACGATATGGATAGGAGCTTGGAGTCAACCATTTTAGTCTTGTTTAACCCAATTTTGCTTAAATCCTTGTCAAAATAAACCCAATCTACGTGGGCACCTATGCGTCTCCATGTGTATATAGAGCCACATCTACCACGTCCATATTTTTTTAAATCATCGTCAGTATCTTCTGTGCCTGCTTCCATTCTTCTAACCTAACCAGCATGTTACATAGACTGTTGAATGATCCTACTAATTCCACAAACTTGGTGTGCATAACATGTCAACAATATGGGATTTTTGTGGCTGCAATTTTGTGCCATGTCAGGATCCTGACAGTTGGATTACGATGGAGCAGTGAGGCTTTTGTGCTCCAACTCTTCAATTGTATTCTGGAGTTTTATGTGTTTCCTATTTTTGCAAGTTTCTGTATGCATGATTGTTCATATACTTCATAGCTAAATGTTCGAGTTCTTGCTTATGGAATTGTTGAAGCATTGCAGGCTGGTAATGAACCAAACGACTAGTAGTTTGGCTCGGTTCAGCACATGAGGAACTCATTCATGTTAAACACTTTGTATTGCTTGGCTTGGCTTGGCTTGGTTTGGCTGATAAGGCTCTATATAGTTTTCATGTATATGCTCGAAAACCGTGTTGACTAAACTAATTGTGGGCATAATCTAAATAAATGACCAATCTTTCAATTATAATGAAAGTTATATATGTTAAAACATGTTTTTTAACTGTAAGAAGCACATGTTCAGCTTGTTTAACTTGGCTAGCATTTGGTTCGTCTGCTCAGTTCAGAGAGCTCAAGAGTTAAACAGAAACATGATTTTGGGTTGATGAGCTAAGCATGAACTACCTCTTTTGGTTCGTTGGGCTTGTTTACCAGCTTGAAACTATTTGTAGGTACTGGCCGAAGAAGAGAACAATGTGAAGGCATTATATAGACGAGGAAAAGCAAGATCTGAACTTGGACAAACTGATGATGCCCGGGAAGACTTCCTAAAGGCCAAAAAATTTGCACCTGATGACAAGGCAATTGCAAAGGAGCTTTGTGCACTCGACGAACATGATAGAGCATTGTATCGGAAGCAGAAGGAAATCTATAAAGGGATGTTTGGCCCGAGACCAGAGCCCAAGCAAAAGAAGCTACGCTGGCTTTCTGTCATCTGGCAATGGTTGATCTCTATGATTTGTGTAATCTTCCGGCGTGACCGCAGGGTAAAAGATGATTGAGTTGGGGTATTTATTCAGCTTAACGGTCAGTTTAACTTTTCAAATCCCAATTCTTGCATATTATTGACACTTGCTATCAAGCTGGTGAATTGTGCAACATTAAGAATTCCTCACGTCAGTGTCCGGTTGAGTGGCTTGGTCAAACCACAAGGTGCTAATTGATCCAAGGTTTGTACAAGCCGTATTTCCAATAACTGGATCTTTACAGGATTGAGGGAGTCACCGCTGTATTAGATTCTTAATCTGGTGTATTGCCTTAGTGCTATCCTAACCTTGACGCTTAGAGTAAGTCTACTGTAGGGTCGTGTTATATGAGTACACTGCTACCGGTTATACGCATGTCCACGCATCGCCCAACCAGCACAAGCCAAACGCCCAGCGAGTCCCGAAACACTGCAACGTTTTGACAGGCATTCTGTTTCAGCGTCTCTCTCCACGCGCCCCGCACCTTAGCACAAGGAGAGGTTTCTCTCTCCTATATAGTAATAAGCCGGCGCCTCCTTATGCGCTCCTCCTAAGGTAAGAGTGGATCGAAAGGTCGTCTAGGTCTACTAAATCAAGAGTGGATCGCTTATAGTGATAAGCGGGTGTCTCCTTGTGATATAAAAGAGAGTGGGCTAGGAGAGAGATCATTCTTTCATTGTTCCCTCTTTGAGTTCTAGAGAGAGTCAAGACAGGAGTGGAGAGAGTCCACCAAGGTAGCAGTTGAATACGACAATTGGAGCTGGACACCGCCCATCCAAATTTGAAATCTGAATTTCAAAGAAGCTGGTGACCTTGTCCCACAAGTGGAGGAGCTGTTTCATAAATTTTGGGGAGCTTATCACCTTATTGGCTACCTAACAACTCATAGGACCCCTCCTTCATTCGAGAGAATTTGAATTTCGAGTGGTTAAAAAAGTGAACAGCCTTATCTGACCTTTTTAAAAAGGTGTTTCCTAAAGTTGGGGAAGACTTTTTATAAAGTCTTAACGGTCAAAAGTTGGTGCACATTTTGAAATTCAAAGAAAAGGGTGAATCGCATGGGACCCGACCTTAAAATTTTGAATTAAAGTTGTGTGGAAAGTATCCAACCACATCCTAAAATCTCAAGACTGAATGGACCCCAATTGAAGTCTTGACCCCTAAGGGAAAAGGAGAAGAGTTGCAATGATTGCAAAGGAAGTTGGAGGCATCTAGGATTAGCATCCCCTCAACCTCAACAACCCAACCCCACGTCGTGATGACAACCGAGGCATTGGAGGTGTTGTTCCGTTCATTTCGGAAAGGAAGGGCTGAACCGCAAGCTTCTACCTCCAACTGACGACTTAAGGTACCCGAGCAAATGAAATATATTGGTGCTCGGGACAACAAACTCTTGGAGAATTGGTTGTATGATGTAGACATGTGCTTTGAAGTTACACACATGTTGATTGAAGACCATCTCATCTAAGTCGTGCTCAACTTAGATGAAGATGGGAAACTGGCGAGTCAAACAGTGGGTGACCGACGAGGGCGACCAGTTTGCTGGATTTGAAGAAGGAGCTTCACAAACAATTTATGCCATCATTTGAAGTGGCGAACCCGAGAAACTCTTTTACAAGCCAAGCATACGGGATTAGTTTGGAAATATGTACATAAGTTTAGTACATCTCTTTTAGAAGTTCAAGACATGCATATGAAGGACCGACTATTTCTCTTTTACATGGCTTTAAACCTTGGGCTCAAATCGAGCTCAGGAGGCATAATCCTGTGGATGTATACTCGACCATGTCTCTTGCGGAGAGTCTTATAGATTTGCGAGGATAACGGACCGTGAAGAAAGAAGGCAATAACCACAAGTGCAATTGCCAAGGAAGAAGATAGACTGTTCAAGGCAAGAGATCGAGGCACATTGTGGTGGACGATGCCAACCACGAGATGCGGTTACAGGGTGTGAAAGGGCATTCGATGGTACTCAACCACCGACTGAAGGAGCTCTAGAGCTCCGGTGTGACAACAACCCACTCGAGGAGGAGTAGCTGCACGTGGAAGAGGGCAGTAGCAACGTGCAATCAAGGTCAACCATTGTCCTTACCACACTTAAGCCAATGCCATGGTGAAAGATCAGACTTTGCAAACACAAGAGGATGTCGTGCACGCCTCCTCATACCAACTCCTCAATGTGATGACCGTGGAGCACCCATTGCAGACTAGACTTATGTACATGAAAGCTCATGTTGGAAGGAACACCATGAGAGCTATGGTGGACAACGATGTCACTCATTCAATCCTCACAACCACCACTGCCCAAACACTAAAGTTGAGGTTAGTACCTAATGGTAAGCGGTTAAAGACTGTGAATGCAACCACAAGTACACTCCAAGAGATGATGCCATCCATGCGCATGAGGGTCAAAAGTTGGACCGAAGAGATGAATCTCTTGATGACCGGCTTAGACGACTTCACGCTTATCTTGGGCCTATATTTCCTACGTGGTGGTAAGATCATGGTTGCATCATACCTCAAAGGTTTGGTGGTGGCGGATGAGAGCCAACTAGGCTTCATCACGCAATGCAACCCTGATAAGGTGCTTGGGAGTTGTCTATCCCTGTTGCCAGCTACCCTTGTTTAGAACCCCTTGTTGTTGTGTCACATGTTGCTGAATAGAGGAGGAATGACCCGGAGGCCCACCGCACAACCCAAGCCTACTGCAACAATTGACCTATCCCTATTGGCACCCTAAAGTAGTGCCACGACACTAGCCCTAGTGCATTGACCCCTGCAAATCGCCCCCCTACCAGGAGATGGTGTCCAGTCTTTACAGACCCTACAACAACGACTGCTACAACTCATAATGCCTCCCCTACAGGTGCCACTCGTAAGGCAACTCCCTCTACCTCCAACACTCATGCACAGTCTTTAACACCCCCTTTGCACCCTGCTCCTCGACTGGCACCTAATGCCAACCTCATGCCTTTAGACCCCAGTGCTAGGGTTCTACACTATGCACAACCAGCACCAACAACAGTGCCAACGTCAATGCTAACACCAACACCAGCACACCCGATTTGGTGTTCTTGTCTACCTTGCAGGTATTGAACGGAACGAAGAAGAAGAAGCCTACACTATTTGCCATGCGCTTGGAGGAGGAACCAATGGTTGATACCAGTCCCATACCCATAAGAGGTAGACTGAGTTTTAGAGGAATTCAACAACATGATGTCTAAGGAGCTTCCAAAACAACTACCCCATGTCAAAGATCCGATCACAAGATCATCCTAAGTCCCGAAAGCAAGTCACCATGTAATGCGGCATATATGATGAGACTAGCTGATTTGGCCAAACTGAGGAAGCAACTATATGAGTTGCTTAATGGAGGGATGATACAACCACCAAAGAGTTCGTATGGCTCTCCAATTTTGTTTCAAAGGAAACATGATAGTTCGATGAGAATGTGTGTCGATTACCATGCATTAAATAAGCTAGCCATCACGGATAAGTATCCCTTGCCTTTGGTTACAGATTTATTTGAAAGGTTAAGCGATACACGATGGTTCATAAAGCTGGACTTACGCTTCGTATATCAAGTGCGAATTACATCCGGAGATGAGGAGAAGACGACAATGGTGACTAGATACGGGTCATTTGAATTACTCGTCATGCCAACGGCCTCACCAATGCCCCCAACTACATTCAGTTGATTGATGAATGAAGTTTTGTATGGATTCTAAGATAATTTTGTCATTGTGTATTTGGATGCTATTGTAATTTATAATAAGAGTGTAGAGATACATGTAGAACATCTTAAACAAGTATTTAGTAGGCTACGTGAACATGAATTATATTTAAGGAAGAGATTTCCTTCCTAAGGCATGTGATAGGTCACAGTTATGTAAAGATAAACCCAAAGAAAATTAAGGTTATCATAGAGTGAAAGATTCCTAGGAGAATAACAAAACTTAGAAGTTTCCTTGGTTTAGCTAATTATTATCGTAGGTTCATCAAAGGCTTTTCCAAGATAGTTGTCCCACTCATGGAGATGCTCAAGAAGGAGGTATCATGGAGTTGGGATGCGCTCCTCCTCAAAGCGTTTGAAGATCTCAAACATGCCATCTCCAACAAGCCTATCGTAGACCTTGCATACGAATAGCTGAGGAGGCAAGCTCATGAACGCATTACCAAGAACATTGTGGAAGACGATGGACTTCTTTGAACATTGGAGCACTTCTTAGGCGAGTTACATGACACTCTCTATGAAGGTCATCTAGGAAAGGACATTACCTTAGCACTCCTACAAAGAAGCTACTAATGGCCTCACATAGCTCAAGATGTGGAGAGCTACATTTGAGCATGCCCTATATGTCAACAAGACAAGATGAAAAGGAGTCACCCACTAGGACTTTTACCGCCTCTGTGAGTGCTGAGTCAATTTTGTCCTCGGTGACTATGGATTTCATTGATGGATTTTCTTGTGTTGATGGTCTTGAATTTGTGTTTGTGGTTGTTGATAGGTTTTTCAAGTATGTTATCTTCATGACTGCTTCAAGTGAATGTTTAGCCAAGGAGGCAACCAATCTCTTCATGAAAAACGTTGCAAAGCACATTGGAATGCTCGAGAAGATCATATCGGACAGAGATGCCAGATTAACAAGTAACTTATGGAGGTAAGTCTTTCAAAAAGTTGACATGAAGTTGTATTTCTCAACAACTCATCATCCTCAAATAGATGATCAACTAAACATCAACTTAACTGTTCAATGCATTATTTGAGGAATATGTAAGACATTATGTAACGACCAGTCAGAAAAACTTAGTTAGTTTGTTTGAGACCGCACAATTTGCACACAATATATACAAGAATTCTGCTAAAGGCAAGATCTGTTTTGAGTTGACAATGGGATGATAACCATTATTGCCTCTCGACTTAGCCCAAGGTGGGGATAACCGCAATTGTCCAACGACTTTAAAATAAATTCGAGAGAGACGCACCATGTTAAAGGAAGCTCGTACCTCAAAAGAGCATACGAGAGCAAGGATGACAACATTGACAAATAGGAAGAGGAAGGATAAGCAATATGATATTGACGATAAAGTTTGGATAAGAATCCCCGATTACATATGAAAACAGGTGTATAAAAGGATTCAACTCAATCTCAAACCCAAGTATGATGGTGCGTTTGAGATTGTGGAGAAGATTACAGGGGAACTTATAGGTTAAGTCTATCAGAACAGTTGAAGATTCGCCAGCCTTCCACATTAAACCTTGCTATGAGGATCCATCTTGATGAGGGAGACATCCACCTCCACTCATTAGGCCGGATTTGAGTCCAATATCGGAGATACTTCGACATGAAGTACATGGAAAAGGACCTAAAAAACTTTCGTGGTATTTGGTGAGATGAACTGATAAAGGAGAGGATGATGACACTTTGGCTTCTAGTTATTGAAGTTTGGGAGTACGAAAACATAGTGCAATAATTTCATATGGTCTCGATTATGAGTTCGGGAACAGGTGGGGTAGAATTGTCACAACACTTACACACCCTATCCCGTAGTGCACGTCAACTGCCTTGACGCTATGTGCGCCTCGCATGCCATGCCATGTTGAGACAAAGGACTGAGATCTTTGCATGCCTGTCTGCGTGCAACTACCACTCGCCTATGATGTGATGCCCATGTATCGCTCAGCCAGCAAAAGTCAGACGCTCCAAATGTCCCATGCCACTGCAACGTCCCGCAGTTTCAGGCGCCCTATCCATGCATCCTACAACACACGCCCCGCACGTTAGGAGAGGTTTTTCTCTCCCATATAGTAATAAGTGGGTGTCTCTTGTGCGCCCAACTTATAGTCAAGAGTGGATCATGTGGATCCACTCTAGGTCGCCTAGGGGCTTGTCCTGTCCCGTTCGGTTAGTATGCTTGTGCCTTGCTCCTTGTGATATAAAAGAGAGCTGGATAGGAGAGAGATGATTCTTTCATTGTTCCCTCTTTGAGTTCTAGAGAGAGTTAAGAGAGGAGTGAAGAGAGGCCAACCATGGAGTGCGAGAGAGATAATCTAGCGGCTGCACCGTTAAGTGCCTTGGGCATCTTCTGCCGACCACCGCCATCTCCGTCCTTGATAGAGCCGGGCTGGTATAAGGATTATCACCACCTAACAGTGCCTTAGATGGTTGCGTGGTTTCTCTTGGAAGATCTAGGGTCGTCCAAAGTGAGTTTGTAACTCTTCTTTCTTCATTAAATAAAATTTTATTCCCTTGAGGCATTCATGTGTGTTTGGGTTAAGGAGTGTTAATAAGGTTTACTAGTGGAGGAGGCTAGGGCCCGATTGTCACCGATGGTGCGGTGAGAAGATGCTACATGGGAGCGAAAGCCCACATAGCGGTGCCTATCATCATCATTTTTCGCCTGGGATCGAAACGGCATGTACATGTGCAGTTTGGGGATCGAGAAAGGGTGAAGGGATTTCCCTTTGCGATGAATTTTACGCATGGAAAATAAAAATTATCAGTCCATTGTATGTGATCAGCATCTGAACGTAACCGTTTTATGCCAAATCTAGAGGAAAATTTGTGATTTTCCCATTACGAATTGTCTTCGTATCGAACTCTCTACCTACCATCAAATCTTTTATCAGAACGATTAACATAATAAAACCGGAGAGCGATTGTCTTGGATCACCCTAATCACGGGTCTCCCACAGAGTTTTGAAGATGTAGTTCGTTATTGAATTGATTTTCTGCAATTCAGCATTTTCTTTTCCTTTTCTCTTTAATATCTCAGAGACCCTTACCCCAAGTTATGGGCTTTTCTATAACAGGAATCAACCCTGGCTAGTGTTCAGAGTCAGAGGTCCCTTCCACGCTGTGGCAACGACTGGGTGGGGCACAAGAATCACTGGAGAAAAGCACATATTGGCTGGAGTTAATGGGCCAAAACTGTCAAGCGCAAGGAGCTACAGCTTTCTTGGTTAAATCGGTTAACCATCAAGGTCCGGAGCTCAATAACTGAGGAGCCCTATCGTCCCAGCTTGCCCATTCTAAGAAAAAATAATTTTCATGATTTATTTAGAGTGTGGTCAACATTCTCATTCTTGGCATTTCCTCGGACAAATCTAACCCCTTAAAAATCTTTAGATATTTAGAAATACTAAAATAAGTTAAATAACTGGGAGCGTTGTGTTCTAAAGAAAATACATACATTTTTTTAAAACTAGGCATTTAAATAGAAGAAAAAATTAAAAATTCATTAAACCACGATGACAAACACAATTACCTGAAATTTCGGAATCATGCGAGAAAATACCCTGATCTTGTAGGTGTTTCCATGCGAAATCTCGAGAAACTCAATTTTCTCAGCAGGACCGGTCACTATGCTTTTGAGTGTCATGTACTCGTTCATCTGAAGCTACCCAAAGTACGTCCAGAAGCTACTTATAGAACAGGATAGGAATTCGATGTAAAGAGAAAACAAGGCGATGAGAAATTAATTTTATTCAGTGTGCGCTGGTCACTTATGGTGGTTGAGAATGGACGTCCAGGCACAATAAGCACAAACGATTTGCTGAGAAATGTAAATGTAAACAGCAAAAGAGAAGCTCATGAGTATTGCATCCTTCCAATCACCTTTTCTTCGTGGCGACATGAATTTCTGCCAAGCGGTTCCCATCCTCTCAATTGAGCTCACTGCAAGCCTTACCATGGATAATGATGAAGACGATGATCTATCCTCTTTTTTCTTCTCCCCATCCCCAGAGAATGGCGACGAGTGCACCAATTCACTATCTTTCTGGAGATGACAATGGAGAGAAGTGGAGATTCTGAGATTGGTAGTGGTCCTCAAGGCTGTTAACGGCAGGGAACCCTTCAGTGGCCCAGCCAAGGCAGCCATTAGAGGTATCAGACCAGACATCGGTAGAGAAATGCAGATCTCTACTAAATATAAGATGTGAATCATGAACAAGTCAAATGATGAAAGATATTTCCGTTAGTAGATGAAACGTGTCAAAACACCTTTTGGCAGTCTTTGTCCGTGTCTGTCGGTGGTCAGTGTTTAGTGTGCGTTCATTCCTTCAGGATAAGCTTCTGGTGAATGTCAAACATGACCTTGGTTCTACAGAAATATAAAAAACAACCACCTGAAGAGGGTACCAGAAATCCACCAAAGTGAAGAGGTGTTTGTTTCTTTTCTTTTCATATAATTAACTTGGTCTCCACCTGCCATGGGGGTCAGACCCACCGAGAACCCCAAGGCTCTAAGATTAGGCTGCCAAATGTGGCGAGCTGTTCATTGTTGGGTCATCTTGATTCTGGTGAGTTCATTTCAGTCGAGCTTGTAGACTAACGAGATCAGCTGCCAAGCTCAGCTGTGGAAAAATGGGTTTATTTAGTTGTGTTATATACAGTAATTACACGAAACATGCTTACCTAACGAGTTAAGTAGGTGTATGTTTCTTGAAGGGGTCGGGATTTTTACAATGAAGATTGCTTTGAAAAGCAACCGACTCAAATCAGCAAGTATTTTATTTTCTAGTAAAAATTATATCAAAACGTAAGCATTTTGATGGAGAAATTCATCTTAGAGTCATCACTATGTGATCCCACATCATATTAAATGAGCAAAAGAGACAAGCCTCAATATAAACTCTAATGAAACTTGGCCACGAACCACACTGCTTGACTTCTCCTGCGAACCTAGTTAGGATCCTTGTCCATGAGGTCGAAGCAGTAGCAGATCTAGAAATTCTTTTGGGGTGGGGTGAATATCCCCTTGAATGGTTTCGGGTGGGGGTGAACTAATGTATGTAGCCCATGAATTCCACCATGGGATATAGACTTAAAGTTGATTTTTTAAATTTCAGGTGGGACGAATGCCCCACCTTAGCTCAATGTAGACCCCCCCACTGGGTTGAAGCTACCTTCTTTTTGTTTACAAAGGGAGTCCCAAGCCTAACACACACACACGCATGCACCACCTCAGGGCATCTAACTCCAAACAGCAGCATGGGCATAGATCTGACATACAGTACAAGCGGAACCCTAGCTGCCCCACAGCAGAAGGGGCACCTCCTCGGCATTGGGCGGAGTATTCAGCCACAAAGATTGCATTCCACAATAGCTGCAGGGGACTTGAACTTTCGCCGGAAAAAGCAAAGAGACGTTCATTCTTTTCAAATGGCAGGTTGCGGAATGAGACCATCAGCACAAGGTTTTAGTAAACTATGATCACCATACATAGCATGGGCCCCCATATCAGATATGCATGTGAAGTCTCATATAGATGACCTCGTTATGGCTCGATATTAAAGCAGAACCAATACGGTATCCTCCCCAAAAAACTTGATTTGGATCAGGTGATCTGGAAGATCATGATCTAGCACCAAACATGTTCACGTTACAGAGAGGAGATGACATGTATTGGTGCTGGATCACAGTCTCCCATGTACAAATTCCAAATCGAACTAAAATACCATGCGTTTCATACCACCTATGATTCCCAACTTTTAATTTCCAGTTTGACACCATTGTAAGACAGCATTAAATGTGAAAGAGAAGATCGCGTAAAGAGACGAAAAACAGCAGTCTGGTGGATGCTTACTTGTGGCTCTTAGTATCAAGTTCTAAAGCCCATTTTACCATAAAGCACCAATATGTCATTACCATAGCGTCCTTTTTCTTCTATCATTCGTTTCCTGATGAAAGGGAGACCTTAATGCTGCCAGTGACAGACCAATTTCCCATTGCACAACCAATGACACCCTCATATCATGAAGACAATAGATTTGAACCAAAAACATTTTCTCCAATAAAATGAAGGGCGCAACTGAATGAGTGCACCGAATGCAACACATTTTTCAGATGATTAATAGAAATCCATATATATATTGTTCAGGGACTAATGATTATTCAGTAATGTTCAGCTGAATCTAAGTGCTAGAGAAGGGGAAGAAGAGATGCACCAGCCAGGAAAGGCTAGTAAAACTGTGAGCAGCAGGAGACAGAGCTCATTCTTCCATTGCATCTCCTTCTATCACTTCAACCATCTTCTTCAACGGAGTTATCTTTGTCGACAGAACCACTGTGAATGCAGAGAAGAAAAAGTCACTAATCAAACCAATCTTAGCTATCAAATAGATTTTTACCAGCTCGATAAGAAACAATTACCAAATTAATGATTACTCACCAGTGCGGCCCTTTTCAAAGGAATAGCCTCTTGAACTGATATATGTACGAGGATTTGGCAACTGGTGATTCCTCAAATACTCTTTATGGCCCTGTTCAACATCATCAGTAAGAAAAAATGCTTGTAAATAAGGAATACTGACTCACGAACCAATTAATACAAGGACTCCAATCCATGCCTTCAACTTCTAGACAAAGTTTAAAAAGAAGCAACTAAATGTCTACATATGCCTCAAGTCAGTTCGTCATCCAATTTAGGTTATCGTACTGTCAGGGTCAGCCACTACTACTACAACAACAACAACTAAGCCTTTTCTCATACTAGATGGGGTCATCTACATGGATTCTTTGTTTCACAGAGCCCTATCATGTGCCATGCTAGCAGTTAACTCAATATAAACTAGATCATTCTTTATAGTTTCTTGTCAGGGTCAGCCACTAGAAGAACAAAAAGACCAATTGGCTTCTGCATGGCTTATTTAAGAATGGCGCCTTCAGACTCAAGATACGGTCCTCATCACCAAGTCAACGATAACTCGAGCCTGAAAAAGAAAGGGCCAGCGTACAGACCTTAGTTATCACGCAGACATCTACATTGCTTCCACTTCCCAAGTCATTGAAGATACCAGAGCAGATAGCATCACATACAAGTTTTATGCCTTCATCTCTCTGAAATGAAAGGAAACAACAAGCTCAGAATCACGGATAATAAAATGGAACTTCCAAAAATATATCAGGACAAAAATCTGGAAGACCAACCCAAGTTTGAACCAAAGTAAACAACCAAAGTTCCAAACTATTCCTGATTGAAGTTTTGAAGCATATAAGAGGTGACAATGACCATGTCCAGTCATGTCATATTATGGAGCTTTTATCGTGCTGCCCATACAAAACTTGCCATTTCGACCTGGCAAAATAATCTACTTCTAGGTCGAAGCACCATGTCAACATGGTGCAGCAAAGTTGGAGCATCTATGGTGGGTCAGGTCATCCTGCACCTAACCCATTCTTCTCCAAGTTGAACGTGGTCAACTGCAGCAGAGTCCAAAGTTTTACTTTTATAACAGGCCGGAGGAGTCCAAGATTGGAGTAAAAGACCTGCTTTCATACAGCACAGGGTACAGTTTCCTTTCAAATTTATTCAGCACAAAAAACGTTAGGTATAGTTAATTGTTACTCACAGTCAGGCCCTCCCTGTATCTAGACTCAAACATTGCCATTGCCGCAAGTGATCCAGAACCCATTGTCGCATAAGGAAGAGTGTCAGTTGAACCATGAGGGTATATCTGCACGACAATTGCAGTCCAAGTATATTTAAGCAGGTACAGATATCCAGTTGAGGGGAGAAAGACATATGGCAGCTATACGTGATGGTTGACTTACAGTGTGCAAGTGTGGTCCCGTAACATCAACACCACCAAGTACCAAGGCAGCGCTAATATACCCTTGGTAACTGGGAAAGTTGCAAGCGAACACTTATAAGCCTACTAATAAAAGCAACAATTGAACTGATCTGTAAACATCACAATGGATTTACCCGAAAAGATGAGATTTCAGAAGCGTAAGGGCAGTAATAACCCTAGACTCTCGACCAGTTGCATACCGATGCAAAGCCAACTGGGAGCTGACCATATCTGGGAATTTAAGATATTAAAACAAACAATTAGACTGGATCTCTGAGAACTGAAGCAAAGCAGAAGTATGCAATGTTTGAGCGAGAGAAGCGAAAAGCTTCAGCTCATCAAATAGTGCAGCCAGTGAGACGAACTTAAACACCCTACACATGCACACACATGTGCATCTTAGTTTCCTTCTACCGATGAACAAAACTGCACTCAATATACCTGTTACTGCTTCTGTATCAGCAGCAGTTCCTGCTCCACAGCAGTAAATGTTGGGTGCCATATAGTGAATCTTTTCACAATTCTTGTCACATACAATTGGCCCTTCTGTAGCCCTTGTATCGGCTCCAAGAATAATGCCATCCTGAGGACAATATGAAACAAGTGATCGTGTATTCAGTGGATGGGTTCCTCCAATGCTGTTGAAAGACATAACATAAGCTGCTAACAAGAGATCAACGATTCCTGAAAGTTTTTAGAGCATACTAATTATGGTAATTTCCAACACAACCAATGTCGCACCAATACATCTTAGAAACAAATGCCTCTACAACAAAACAAGAGTTTCTAAATAGCATTACGTGGGAGTGGCACTCTATTAGGAGATGTCAGAACTCCTCCCTGCAAGCCTTTAAGACAGAAGATCCACCAAATCAGCATAAAGAAATTAAATTATTAAAACAATTACGAGGAATAACCTCTTTTACTCAGTTTTAACAAATCTAGTGATAATGAAAACCCCAATTCTGTTCCAGAGCTTCTGAGGATTCATATGGCCAAGTGTTAGCAAGTAAAAATAAATGGCATAGTATTAGGGCTATAAGAAGATCTGAAGGTTAACTAATTATATTGAAGGATCATGATTTTCACAATCCAAACTTGGATATCTGACTAGTGTGCTCTGCGGGGCACCATGAACTCTTTGGAGTATTTCTTGATTACAGACAGATCTTCCCTCACTAATTAATAGGACCAGACCTGATCACTTCTGACTCCTATTATTGCACCTGTGGTAGTACATTTCAACCACAACAAGTCACATTCAAACTAAGCGTTCTTTATTGATGAAAATTTAATGATTTTTGTAATTCAAAGAAGTAACTTCCATAACCAACTTGCCATACGAATGGATCAGCTTATTTCATTCTTCCTCCCACTTCTCATCTTCTTATTCACTTTCATCTATCAGCATAGATCCCAGAATCAACACTTCATGATTGTCATATGTACTTTAGCAACTCGACAAGCAACAATTCCTTCCTAAATTGTCCTTACAAAAGAATCATTCATGCTGAAGTGATAATGATTAATGCTGACCTGAACTCTTTGATCTCATGCAAGCAGATGTGCACGCACACGCGCGCACACACATGTATATACATATGAGAGAGAGAGAGGAGGGTGGAGTGGGAGTGGAGGATGCTTGACACACCTGTTGTGAAGAAAATTTACACATTTAATTTAAAACCTAAAACTCAATCATAAGTCATAATTTTCCCTTATTTCTTTGAATTGAACAAATTTCAAGTTCAAACACAGTTTTTCATCTTATCACTCAAATGAAATACATAACTTTTATTGAAGCCAAGATACCTATAAATCCGGAGAGGATAACATTCTTATATTAATTACGAAATTAACAAAAACTTCAGTACGATGCAGACACATTAGCAACAGGGACACAATTAAACATGAAAGTTACGTAGAAAATTATGCAACGAAATATATACCTGGAATACTAAACCAACAATCGTTGTTCCGGTTTTCCGCAACGTTGGTGGTTGCAAGCCTTTCTTCAACAGCATCTCATTTCTTCGGCATAGATCGAAGCTGAATCCGCCCTTTGGAGGAGCATCTACTTCATTCTTAGCCATAAGACCTGGACACAGGAATATATATATATATATATATATATATATATATATATATATATATATATATATATATATATATATATATATATATATATAAGCCACTTCCAATCAGCTAATTCTCCAGATCCCGAAGAGAAAATGAAAATAGAAAGCAACAACCGGAGAATTTTGGCAGATCGATATTATCATAGCCAAAGAACGTTACATTCCAAATCGTATCAAGAGTCCAACGAAGCAAATGATGCATCTATCTGATCTACAACATAATTTCATACAAGTTCGTCGGCTTAAAAGTTAAATGCAATCCCGTTTATCCAGTCTCATTGGCCTGATACTGGCACAAACCGCTCGAACCGAACGACAGACAAGAAAAACTTCACTATTTTCGAACGAATGCAACTTAAAAGCATCGTGATACATAAGGACCTCTAATCTCAGAACCCAAACAGAGAAGAGGACACCACAAAACCCTAACTTCCAGAAGCGATAATAAAAAATACAAGGAATAAAGAGCTTTCTCAGATCCGTCTTCTACCAAGTAACCCTAGCTCGATAACACAACAAAAAGTACCCCACGTCCAGCAGATTAAACGGAAACAACGATGAAGAAGAAGAAGAAGAAAATCGATCGGAAACGAGTTTACCCTAATCTTCGGGGATTTCAACACGACGATCAGCGTTCCTGAAGGAAACAAAAACGAGCTCGAATGCTTCAACGAGTTTCTGCCCCTCGCCCCCACTGCAAGCAAGAAGAATTCCGATCAGGGTCCAATTCCCACCGGTTCGGGGTGGTCTGATCCACTTTGATGTGAGATCTAAGATCAACTGGGTGTTTGATTACGAGCCCGGAACTAAAAACTACTTTCCAGTTCCAGCAATCAAACGTGGGTCTCGGTGCACAATAAAAAGCGGGCTCTCTTTAACCGGTTGCGAGGCCAACCATCAACCCATCTCTACCGGGCCGTTTAAAGCCATTCGACTGTGAACACATTGCCTAACGCTACCTTATCGTACAAAAACCCTCAAGAGCCTCTAACGTACATGTGTAGTGCACTGAGGTCGCGCACTCATTTCTGTTATAAATAAAGATATTATCATTTGACTTTATACTTAACGTGTTTTTATTATTTTTACTCTTAAACGTTTACGGTATTATGTGGTATGAGTTAAACGGATGTCAAATCCAATTTCAGTCACTTTGCATATGAGGAAGGGCTCAACCCATATTCTCTATTGAAAGCCATTTTAACTACTTATTTTGCTGCATACTTATGAAATCCGCTAAAGCTTATCCAACCCGAGAGTCGGGTGCCGGTCACGTTGGGAGTTTCGTGACTCTTTCAATGGTTAGGGCGTGACACCAACCTCATAATCAAACGGGTAGATCAATTCGAAATTGGCTCGACAGTTCAAATAGAAACCGTACCGCCAACAAAATTAGTGGTAATTGAAACCAGAACCGGAACTGGAGATTTTTTAGTTTGGTTACACTTTATAGTATTCAAAAATCGACCGAGAACTATAATTGGTCTCAAACCGCTGCTAACTAAGATTTATATATTTTCTCCAACACCTATTTACTGTTGCGGTTGGTGGGTAGTTTGAGTTCCACAAGATGCATTTGTCTTTATTTTACAAAAGAATATGAAATGGTTCAAGCCTCGAGGGCGATTCTGAAACCAGCACCATCCTGACGCAGACGGTTCTATTCCGATTTACTTAGAACCGAACATGTCTATGTCTTTGTGTAGGAGTATATTAACGGCAAATATACGAGAACTGAAACCGGAACCGACCCAAAGGCGATTTGATTCAGGGTAAAGAGTGGGAAAAGTGAATAATAAAGCATGAGAACTTCAACATGATAAGGTTGGGATATTATATATGTATATATAGAGAGAGAGTTGTATAATGTATTTTAATGCATAATATTGCACCGTTCACTGTTTGAAATCAATGGTAAAAATTTGAATTAAAAATATTATTGTATTTTTATACTTTATATTGTAAAGTAATTTAAATATCTACAATTAATCTCAAAAATCGAATGTTAAAAATGTTTGTATAAGCAGACATTTTACAGCTAAGATGCCTTTCATATATATATATATATATATATATATAATTAGATCGTATCTATTATTGATATTGTTTATTCATGTTTTACCATTGTTTTGAAGAATATGAATATAATTTTGAAAATTGTGTAGATATTTGAAAGATCATGAAGAACAACCTTATTACGTTCATATCACTAAAAGATAATGATCGGACATGAGTAAATAATGTCACTAATAAGAAGTATCTAAGTATTTGAAAGTAAAAAAGCTCTCTCTCTCTCTCTCTCTATATATATATATATATATATACATACATAATTAATCCATATTTAATCGATCATTGAGATTTTCAAGAACGAAGAAGCAATAAAGTGACGAAGGAATTACGTATTCCCTCTCTCTCTATATATATCTATATAATTTGTTCGATTTGGTTTTTTCCAATTTTGGGTTTCAAGAAACGAACCAAACCATGTTAAATGATGATTTTAGATTTATGAAACCAAACCCGAACTGAATAAGCCAGAAAAATCAAACCAAATGGAAAACTTTTGTCTGCTCGCTTCAGTTGTTCGGTTTCAAACGTATTGTCCTCACCCCTATCCATGCAGGGGTGGTCTGGATGGATCAGAGTTGGCTACACAACATCCAACAAGAAAACTGAACTGACACAAGTCATAGTTTGTGTCAAGGGCATGCATCTTCCTTTCATGTTCGTGTACATTCAAAGTAACATTAAAAAGATCGGGTTGTGTTCAGGTCGACATTTCGTTCGACGAGAACAAGAAATGACAGCACATACTGAAATGCCATTTTAGCATCACATCGGTTGGACAGCCTTGCCTTGACACCAATGGTGTCAACGAGTCCAACCTGTTTGGATCTAAACCTTTCTCTCTTTCTCTTACTTTCTAGCCCGTTTGCTGCCTTAGACAGAAATGAATCCCTACCAAATGTGTACTTCATGTCTTGAACTCTTGACCTGCAACTTGGGAGCAACCCACCTATGATGCAAGCATCCTCCTTTAATCAGACATGAAAATGTTAACATTTTTTTCTTTTTGGAAATTGAGAGATCAAAGTTACAAAATAGCTTAAATCAAGCATGATAAGTACTATGTGCCCATCTGAGGGCCAAAAAGGGACATTCCTGACCACTGACAGTATCCTTCATTTACACTCAACACAGAGAAAGTCATCTTTATCTATCAGGAAACCATATGGCCCTTGCTCCCCCATACCATCATCTGACCACAACATCATCTCTCTCTCTCTCTCACACACACACACACACACAAGTCAACTACATCGTTAACCTTTTCAAGTGAAAAAAGTAAATTGCATATCTTGAGAGTACACACGCACACAAAATCTCACAAACACACGCTCATCCCACTATGTTATCACCCTTTTGAAGGTAGAAGCAAATTGTGCATCCTATCCGTCAAAACACACACATGGACAAGATACAACCACATTAGCAATATATATTCACTATGTCCATGCACACATAATTGCATTATGCTAAAAAAACGAGTAAAACTTTGAAGACTTATAAGAAAGCACAAAAAAAAAAGCGAAAAAGGTCTTTAATGAAGCAAAAGCTAAAATTTGAGAGGATTTATATAAAAAGTTTAACTCAAAAGAAGGTAAAAGAGATTTTTACGATAGCTACGGCTAGAGATAAGAAAATTAAGGATTTTACTTTTGTTAGACACATCAAAGATGAGGATAAGAAGATTCTATTGACAAATGATGATATAAAAATAGATAAAAAATTATTTTTATAAATTTTTTAATGAAAATACATATATTAGTATTAACTTAGGAGAGTTGCTAAATTAGAAAGTATAATAACTGTAATTTTTATCAATGTATTTAAAAGAATGAAGTAAAAAAGGCTCTTAAATATACGAAGGTTAGTAAATCTATATGACCAAACAATATTTCTATAGAAGTATAAAAAATCCTACGAGAGATAAGCAATATTTCTATAGAAGTATAAAAAATCCTACGAGAGATGAGGCTCACTTGGCTTATAAGATTATTTAATGAAATATGGAGAACCCAAAAGATGCTCAAGGAATGAAAAGTGAGTACACTTATACCCATATATAAGAACAAGGGATATATTTATAATTGTTCGAATTATCGAGGTATCAAGTTAAAGATCTATACTATGAAATTCTGAGAAAGAATTATCGAACGTAGGTTAAGATAAGTATCGAGTACAATAGAGAACCAATTCGGATTCATATCCGATAGATCTACTATTGAAGCGATTTACCTATTGAGACATCTTATAAAACATTTTAGAGCAAAAAAAAACCTTCACATGATATTTATTATCTAGAAAATGCTTATCATAGGGTGCCAAGAGATGTTCTCCAGAGAACCTTTAAAAGAGAGGTATCCCATTGACATACATAAATCTTGTAACAGACATGTACGATAGTGCAAAAACTTGTGTGAGAACTCATGAATGAATGACAAACACTTAAAAGTTCATATTGGATTACATCATGAATCAACTTTAAGTCTATATTTATTTATATTAATCATTGATGAATTAATAAAACATATTCAAGATGAAGTACGTTGGTGCATGTTATTTGCATATGATATTGTGTCAGTGGATGAGTGTAAGAAAAAAGTTAACAGGAAATTGGAACTATGGAGAAAAGCGTTACAAAGTAAAGGTTTTCAACTTAGTGGAACAAAAACAAAATATATGAAATGTAAGTTTGATCATTTGTGTACTTGAGAGGACTTAGAAATTAAGATTGTCACATAATGCATCCCTTACAATGAAAGTTTTAAATACCTAAACTCAATTTTTCAAAGTGATTGAAAATTTGATAGAGATGTTACACATAAAATTAATGCCGGTTGACTAAAATGGCAAGGGACATCATGTATTCTATGTTATAAGAAGATATCATTAAAGTTAAAAGGTAAATATTATAGAGCAGTTAATCATTTAACATGTGCAAAAGATTTGAGTGTTGAACAATTAATCATCAACATGTGCAAAAGATTTCCGTAGCATAAATAAAGATGTTGAAATGGATGGGTGGTCACATAAGCAAAGATCGTATACATAATGAGGTTATTAGAAACCAATTGGTAGTAGTATCAATAGAGGATAAAATGAGAGAAAATCGTTTAAGATGGTTTGGACATGTAGAAAGACGATTAAGAGATGCTACTGTAAGAAGATATGAAAAATTAGATTGTGAAAATGTTAAAAAAGAAAGAAGATAACCACAAAAGTGTTGGAAAGAAACTATAAAGAATGATCTAATTTATATCGAGTTAACTGGCACGTGATAGGGCTATGTGGAAACAAAGAATCCATGTAGCCGACCCCATCTAGTATGTGAAAAGGCTTAGTAGTTGTTGTTGTATGTCCATGCACACATGTACACACCATCCAACTTCGCCACACTTTTCTAAGTACCAACAACCCCCCCACTAGATGCTGACTCCAGAGAGCAAGCCACTTCCTTACAAGTTCTCAAACCGTCAAAACCTATTCTATTATTGTGCTAAAACATCAACACTAAAAAGAAACGCCAAGAAGATGAATAGGCCAAAGGATAAAACTTTCAAGTACCTGTTTCTTAGTGTATGACCATCAATATGATCAATCTTATAAGGGGAAGACACTAAACATCGGTTTCCAAGGCAAAATGAAGTCAATAATGGCTTGCACACTGCCAAAAGACTTTGACAAAAGCAAGGATTACATGGTAAACAGAAAAGGATCTCTACTACAACCAAGAACATGCATCATCCGACCAAATTATATTTTGAATACTGGTAGACATGCAGGTTATTTCTCTCAGCAACTGGCTGATGGTGTTCATAATGCTTAACTGTCTGCAGCTTCACTCTTTTCCATCAGCAGCACGGAGAGAACCAAGTTGAACAGGGGCTTGTGTGGAAACAACCTTGGATGTTCCATAAATGGATAAGTCTATTCCTTGGACCTTTTCTTTCTCAATCTGCTCTTTTATCCAGAAGTATGTGATCCTCAGGCCATCCTGTTAGGATAGAAAGAAAGGAACTTACTTGTCAGAAACAAATAAATGACAATTTGTCCATTGAAAGAGAAGGGACATTTAATTTGGATTGCATTTTATCATGATGGATCAATAAAGTAGACAGGAACTGAAAGGTAATCAAATGGTGCCAGACCTTCAGTTTCATTGTTGGAGCCCAACCTAGCTTCTCTTTTATCAGAGTATTGTCTGAGTTGCGGCCACGGACTCCCTCTGGACCAGGGATATGGTGGATCGGGAGCTTCTTGTTCTCAAAGCTGAGCACGATTTCTGCCATCCCATTCATGCTGACCATTTCATCACTGCCAATGTTTAAGGGCTCACGGAAGTCTGACTTTGTCAACCTAAACACATGGTAAGAGTGCTAATGACAAAACTGTACATGGGACATTGTAAAAAGTGCCATGAAGATGGACGGCAATAAGTTATCAACCAGTTGAAGACAACTTGTACTAGTGACTGGTTTATTGTCACAAGGGTTTGATTTCAGGGCACAAAAACACCACCCTTGAGCAATTGAAGCAAAGGAGAATCCCCAATCCAATGTTCATCAAAACTTTACAGTTGAAGATGAATCCACCTAATCCTAATGACAAGAAACACTGTCGAGATCGTACATCATAATTGAGATTCCATGACAGTAGGATGTTAGGATGCAATTCAGGATCTTGCCAACCATAATCGCAGGAGAATGCAGCAATCAGAATGCTAACTGCTTTTAGTGGAATAGAAAGAACAATGATCTTGAGAACGGCTCCACAAAATGTAGGTCTCAAACAAATTAAAAACACCACTGCAGTGAGCTTTTATTACCTCAAGACACCTTCAACACATTCATCGATAAAGGTGAAGGATCGTGTTTGCAGACCATCACCCCACATCTCAAACTTATCGACAGAAGTGAGTGTCTTCCTACAAAAGGCAGCAGGTGCCTTCTCTCTCCCACCTAAATATTTGGAAAGAAACATATATAAAAGGTTAGCAGAAGAAGAAGAAAAATATTGGTGTAACACATGAAACCATAGACGCAATCCAACCTTTCCACGTTCCAAAAGGGCCATATATGTTATGGAAACGCCCGATTCTACATTCAATCCCAAAGTCCTTCGTATAGTGCTTGCACAATTCCTCTGTTGCAAGTTTCTCCAGTCCATATGCATCTTGGGGCTAGAAATCAAATAAACAACCTCAGAAAGTCGTACAATGTCCTAATTAATATAGACAAAAACTAGGTTTATCACTTGTTATAACAAAGATATAGAAAGCTGCAAGGCACACAAGGTCAGGTACAAACCTCCGCAGGCCAAGCATCAGATTCCTTCAGGCTAACATTAGTATCCAGCTGCTTAAATTCAGGGTATATGCAAGCACTGGATGCATAAAAGAACCTGAAACCCCAGAAACTTCAAAAGGTTACAGACTAATCAAATATGCAATTGGTCCCAAACATACGACAAGAATAAAAGTTTAACACCAAATTGTATGATTGCACACAACCAACTATACATGATTTATGTAACGAAACCAAATAAACTTCTTCTTCCAAAAACAACAGATTTAGGCAAAAAACCTTTTCTTTAAAGGAAAGTAAGAAATGTGAACAGTCATTGCTTCTTTACAGTGATTTAACTGCATTAGTGACTCTCCAGAAGACATGTTTCCACATCAAATTGGTAAGCGCAATCATCTGTTATTTGATAACAAATGGGGCTAAGTAAAATGACAGGAACGAACAAATTCATATGACACCATGATTCCCTGAGATCTATTTTTTAGAAAAGAAGGTATAAAGTGGGCCAAGCTTACTGACCTCTTGACACCATTAATCCTGGCAGCTTCAAGCATATTGAAGCTGATCATAGTGTTATTGTACATAATAACTGAATGATTCGATTGAATGAATCCCATTCCTCCCATATCCGCAGCTAAATTAAATACATGGTCTGCCCCAGTTGTAACCTTGAGGCAATTATCCATGACCCTCAGATCGACTAGATGAAACTCATGGCAAAACATGTCCTCAGTCATATGTTCATTATTCTTCCAGTCGGAGGCAATGATGTAATGCCCCTCGCTCTTCAGTCGCCTCGCAATATGCGATGCAATGAAACCACCAGCACCAGTGATTGAAATCCTAAGTTTCTCAGTGGGCCAGTAAGGCTCCCTCTCCAGAGCATCATAAGTGTATTCACCATACCTGGTTCCATTTTCACCAGCACTTCCCATTCTGCAAAAAAATCATTACACTATCGTTGCAAATCAAACTTTTAAGAAGTGTGCCTCAATATTAACAAACAAAAATAACACTTTATAAAGTATCACTCTAGTTTCTTTTTTATAAACTCTGTACAGGCCATGACAAATCTAGAAGAATAATCAATTGCAAAGAAGCCACAAGGAAGAAGAAATAAATTACTCATAGATAAATGAACATAGACAAAATAAAAACTGTTAAGACACCACTCATTAACAGAAAGCAGCATTTCTAATTCCCCAAAACAAGAAACACACAGAAAACGCTCCGCGCAACAGTGTCCATTAACAAAATCATTTCTTAAATCCTCACCTAACAAAAGCTAGAGAAACTAAAACCCCGCAAAATACAACCATGATAACCAGAAAAAGAGATGAAGTCATCATAACATAAATAATCACCAAAAAGGAAAATAAAATTTGAAGGAAACCAAAAAAAAAAAATCAAACTCCTTCCTTTGCCACACACATCAAACAAACGCGAACACCAACGTCATGAAAAGTCATTCTACGAAGAAATAAGAAACCAACATCATGATGACTCAATCTGCACCCACTAAAACTAGAAACTCGATGGACGAAAACTCAATATCAAAGATCCTGTTAACAAAAGAGCCATACGTTCTTATGCCTCAAGCAAACAATCAGCACGAGCAGAAGAAGAAAAGGAAGGAAAGATGGACTCTTCGCACCACTCAAACAAGACGACAATTCCTCAGACAAAAGGATACGAAGAGATGGCCTTTCTGTCGTCTACGTATAAAGCCGCTCCAGCATAGGCCTACATATATAACCATCGTTTTTCCTCCGGCTCTATTTTTGTCCGTTTTATAATTTAATTTAATTAATATAATCTCAACAAGTTTACTAAAAGATTCATATTCTCTAAAAATGGCAGGAAATCACTACTCACCCGCTTACATTCAAACGATGACATCAAAAAATGGGGGAATGCTTTGTCATTTAGAAGAAAGTAAAGGGTAGAAAGCGAAAACTTTAAAGATGAATGAAATTTTAATATAGCCGTT
This sequence comes from Brasenia schreberi, assembly GCA_036023115.1. Classification (NCBI taxonomy): domain Eukaryota; kingdom Viridiplantae; phylum Streptophyta; class Magnoliopsida; order Nymphaeales; family Cabombaceae; genus Brasenia; species Brasenia schreberi. The sequence continues at coordinate 19,166,684 of JAYKKT010000085.1, read as the reverse complement.
TTTGGTTGTACCTAGGAATGGATATTACTATATTCTCCATGTTTTCTTGTTAAAAGACGTACGTTTTAGAGGGTGCAGGGAAGCATCATGACTGTGAGGACGTAGGGGTAAGATAGTCCAACTATATTGAATGGTGGATAAAGGAACCAAGAATCCAAGTCGGTTGCCATTGGTTGGACGTGGCAGGGCAAACTGGGACCCACGCAGCAAGAAATTGCAAAAGAGTCTCCCACTGGATCCGTTTCTTAGGGTCGGCCGGTCTTCGTTCATTAATAAGAGTTTTTGTTGTTAGTCATTTTTTTAATTTGGAAAAATTATCATTCTTAGTCGCCTTTATGTTAGTTATTTATTAATTTAGAAAAAATAAATCGTGATTCTTAGTCTCTTGTTGATACCTTGGCATTATTTCTTTTCAAACTTAATAAAGAATAACAATAAGAAATAAATACTATAAAAAACAATAATATATAACAATGTGACTCTTTGGTGGTAGACATGTTTGGTTCCGACAGTTTTAAACCGCTAGTTTTAGTTTGCATGAAACTGAGAACGCTCAACACGGTTCGAGTTTCAAAACAGTCTTAAAATCGGTTTAAAAAGTTTTTTTAAAGACACATGCTGCACCTCTGGATCAAATTGGGTCCAAGATCCATGTTAAAATTAGATCCAAGACTTGGGGTCCTCACATCAGCCTCCTACCTCATTGGGTACCAATCTTTGATTTCATTTAAGAGCCACCTTAGTGCTCGTGTTCACGTAATAGAATAAGAATTGCTTGTGGTCACAGAATGAATTGGGTCAATATCAATGGTTTATGACCGAAACAAGATCAAAAGAGCAACGTGTGGGAGAAAAAGCCACAAGAGTGGGGCATAAGCAACTAAGATTAGGAAGATTCCTGAGTCCTCATTCAATCTTGGATCTTGGGTTGGACCTATATATCATATCCATGATAGAAGAGTAGAGGAAAGCAATGAAAAAAGAACAACATTTTCCTGGACAAGCAGAACTCCTATTGATTCAACTCATTTGCTGTGACCTAATCAAAACCGAACCCGAGCTGTCTAATGGTAATCGGGTCCGGCTGCACCGGTTGTTAGTCGCCGTTGTGCTTTTGACCAACCTCAATGGCTGGAAGCACTGTCTCAAGAGTCTAAAGAGATGTGATCCATTCTTTGGGTCTGCTTGGCAAAAAATAGCTTCAATTCGTGTGATTAAGATGTATTTAGATCTGGTTCAGGTTCAAAACCGAAACGAGGACCAAGATTCTTAGTTTCTATTATTTGCTCTACGTAATAGTTTTTAACTCAAAAACAACAAGATTATATTTTGCACGATCTCGACATCTCGGGATGTCATACTCCATTATATATTGATTAATATTAAAAAAGTCACTGGCATATTTCATGTGAATTTGAGGTGACATTATCTATAAATGGATAATACTATGTAGAGGTGGCTAGTTTGGACTCGGCGTGGCGAGTTGAACCAGATGCCAACCACCATTGGAACCGAACCGGAACTGGGGACTCTATGGTTCGGTACCAATCAACCTATGAGCGAATCAAAATGCAATTTGGCGGTCCCAACTTATTTGTTGTGTTCCTGTTTTAAATTCAAACCTTAATTTGATGAAAATTTCAAATGAAACCATAACCAAGCTGGTACTGGAGCCAGCTCCGAATGGGAACCGGATTTGCACTGAGAGGTGAGCAGATTTTTCAGGATACCTGTTCTTTCAGGTTCCAGGTTTTGATGGAATCAGAACCGGTCAGGCATAGCTTTGTGGCTTGACAATTGATTTTCCTTTTTTTTCCTATTGAGGATTATAGTTGACCCTCAGTTGAAAAGCATAGTTTTGATCTCTCTCTCTCTCTCCCCCCCCTCTCTCTATGTATATATATATATATATATATATATATATATATATATATATATATATATATATATATATATATATATGCTCACCTTTGACATAGTCATTCATTATTTTTGATTGACATGAGCATAATTTAAAAATTTATAAGAAGCTTTGAAAAAATACAAAAAAACACGTGCACATGCTACCCAAAAGCAATAGGTGAGCAAGAGAGGTGGGAAGGTCCAATCACTATATATGTATCTAATTTCACTAGTACTAAACTATATGCTATATAATAGATATCTAAATTCCTCAACAGCTAGGGCTTCTATTATGAGCCCAACATGCCGAACGAGGTGGAGATCTAGCTGAGAATTTGTTTTAAACCAACCAAGTCGAGCTTGGATAGATTTGAGCTCAACAAGCTTAATTATTTCAATCAAAAGACACCTTTTGATGTGCTAAATATGAACAAACTCATTTTATTGAACAATTTATTTGAAGAGTCATATTGTTGTGCCGCAGAAAAGAAAATAGTTTCAATTTGAACCAAGCATGGGCACTTGTACAAAAGCATCCAAATCAGTTGATCCCAAAAATTTGTTGGGGAAAATATTTCCATACCAAAACTGGAGCTGTCATATGAAAAAGCAGAACTTGGGTTGAGAAAATTGCACCATTTTCAGGAATTGTCTCACCCTAATTTATGTCTTATCTAATGAATTAAAGATTACTAAGATTGTGCACTTAGCACCCCTCCAAATCGCGCTATGTTCAGAGAGAGAGAGACTTTCATGGGAATACAAGATACATGGCAAGATTTCTGACTTCAGTTCTCATCAAAATCCGTAGGACCAGGGGTATGCTTCCACAATAGATGGGGATAACAGATTTTATCTTAGCTTATTTTGCGTGATAACGTGAAAAGTAATCATCTTCAGACTTGCCAATATGAGTTGAGCCCGTAGCTCTGTGTTGCGGAATTCCACATTGCAGTGGGATTCGCATTCGCCTTTCAGAAAAACCGTCCACACACAAATGCACACACATATAATATTATATATATATAAAGAGATGTTGGGCCCAGGGAAAACAGTAGTAATAGAAGACAGTTTGTGAGGTTGAACTACTCATCCAAGTAATACCAGTTGACAGCTTAACCAATACGTTATCCAACTCAATTTGCAATGTTTTTGAATGCAGATATGGCCTTTTTTTTTACGTTTAAACTAAATATTTGAGTATTTTCGGAGCAATCTGAGCGATTCATTATATTGTTTATCAAGAGACGATTCAGCTTACCACTAAGCGGTTGAGAACAATTTAAATGTGTTCTTTGATCGTGTTCTGAAGTATTGCATTATGACAACTCAGATTGCATGGACATAATTACCAGGGCACTATGAAGTTACAACTTTGCGGCATCCCACAAGAATACTGTAGAAAAAAGAAAGAAGAAAACAAGACAGCATTGTGCACCACAAGAGGGGAAAAGCCCAACCGTCAACAGGTTCCGGTAGTATTTTGGAGAGGTGGCCAACAGGAGCTCTGGTGAGAAAGTGCGCAAAGTTAAATGGTAAACATTTCAAAAAGATAGAGAAAAGCCTCAACAGTAGCAGAAGGAAACAATCAGATATGATCATGCTTGCCTTTTAGAGTGAAAAGCTACACGATCAGTACGGTGGCAACGTAGAATCCGTTTAGCATACATAATGTAGGAGTTGGTTTTGGTATCATTTTTAAGAACATGGTATGAAATGGTGTAAATAAACATTTAATTTCAATAAGCACCTTTAGAAATGACTTGCACCATTTTAGCTATATACAAGATTGATCATCCCAGAAACTACCAGACTTCAATCTAACATGATAAAAATCCTGCATCCTTCTAAGCCCATGGGCGGCCGCCACTATCATAGTAAACACATTGAGATTCCAACAAGAAACAGTAATTTTCACCATTGTAGTAGAACCCTTTCATACCACGGCAAGATAACATTGAACAATGAAAGAAAAAGGACTTTTGAAGCACACCTGGTGCCATGATTTCCATGGTAATATTCTAACCATCCTATTTGACCCCTCTTCAATCAAATCTCATTCAAACACTATCTTTCATATCCCACTTGACACTGGGAATTCCAATGCCCCATGTACCTTCATTCTTTTCAGTGGAAAGCACACGCTGCAATCAAACTCTAACCCAACCACCAAAGACCGAAAATTTGGTGATATCATCCTTGTTTAACTTCTTGAAGCATCTCAACAACTTTCTTCATCTTGGGCCTATTGGCAGGTGTGCTGTCGGTGCACAGGATTGCTATTTTCAGGACCGCAAGCATTTGCTTTCTCCAAGAGAATGAAACTGTACTCAGGCGAGCATCCAGAATCTGCTCAGATGTTTCCCCCCTTGACGATGCACTATGAACCCACTTCACCAAATCCACGCCCTCACCAAAGGCCTCCTCCACGGGTAATCTGCTAGTCAGAATCTCAAACAAGACAACTCCGTAGCTGTAAACATTTCCAGGTGTTGTAACTTGCATAGTGTAGGCATATTCTGACAAGTACCAAAAAAAATAATAGTATAAGTCTATAAGATACTTTTTCCTTTTGAAAAGAATTATCAACTAACTTGAAGAGGCCACCTCTTTTGATGATCTATCGAGTCTCAACATAACAATCATGGTATTTCTTGAGATGATGTCATGTTCATCTCGAGAAATGTCATAATAAATGATGGATAGTCTCTTTCATGCATCTCTGCTGCATAGAAGATGCCACTTAAATGACACATCTAAGAAAGCCGGATGGCACGAAAATCATCAACTTAAACAAGCTCAAATGGGCAAAGGAAACTGCTAGGACGCACATACTTTGGGACCAAAGTCAGTTCGGCAAAGTGGGACAAGAAAAAGTGGAAAACATGAGTATCAAGACAACTATGGACAGAAATGAACGCTGGTAGTTTCATTTGAAGTACTTATACCTGGGGGAATGTAACCAAATGAGCCTGCAACAGCACTTATACTAGCAGTTCCTCGAGATGGATCCAAGAGCTTTGATATCTCTATTTCTCCCAGTACAGGATTAAAAGTAGCATCTAAGAAGATGTTGGATGAAGAAATATCCAGATGAATTATCGCAACATGGTGAAGAAAAGCCAATCCTTCAGCTACTCCAAGGGCAATAGCAAACCGCCTAGGCCAATCTGGTTCAGATGGAGCTTCAAAGTTACAGTGCAAAAGCTGTGCCAAAGTTCCATTCGGAAAGTATTGGTGCAAGAGCAAGGCAACATCGTCATATATAATATAACCAATAGGCTTCATCAGATTATCATGAGAGATCCTCCCTAGCCTCTCAATCTCTCTGACCATTTTGTTCTGATGGTGTGATATGGCTTTCTCCATAGATTTCAGTCTTCGGACAGACAAAACAAGTCCAGAAGGCATAACAGCCTTGTAAACCGTGCTGAATGTGCTACCACTCAGCTTATTTGAATCCTTAAGTGTAGCCTTAACAGCCCAACTGAAGTCCACGGATTGTTTCAAACCATCGAAAAACACACAACCTGAAACTATGAGAGGTGAAGTTGGAGCCACAGAAGCAGCTGCATCAGCCATTTCTTGCCTCTCCCTGGCCATGAAAAACAGCACAACTACTGATACAATAACCAAGATAGCTAATGCAGAACCAATGACAGCAAGCACTATCTTATATGAGACCTTGTGATGGGCGGACCATGGAACTTGATCATTGACTCCTAGACATGGACCCAATGGTTCTCCACATAATCCACTGTTATTAAAGAAACTGGAACTTGGGCTCTTCTGAAATGGCTTAAAGCTAGGTATTTGTCCAGTAAGCATATTATGGGAGAAATTAACTTCAATCAAGCTTGACATGCCCTTCAATTCAGGTGGGATGTTTCCTGATAGATGATTACTGGATACATCCAAAGAAACCAAGCTGTCAAGTTTACTCAACTCACGAGGTATTGGACCTTGAAGACGATTGAAACTTAAATTCAGTGCAATCTGTAGGCTCACAATATTACCTACCTCGGGGGGTATGCTGCCTATCAAATAATTGCTACCAAGTTCCAACTGTAGCAGTCTGTTGCAGTACCCGATTTGTGGAGGTATCTCACCTAGAATGGAATTACTTTCTAGTAATAGATACTGAAGCCTTGAGATGTTGCATATATCTCTAGGTATACTGCCATTTAAATGGTTGAAGCTGAGATCAAGTTTGCTGAGGTTCTTACAATTAAGAAGAGTGCTTGGGATGTTTCCAATAAGGTTATTGTCAGAAAGAATCAACTCCTGAAGATTTACAAGGTCCCCAAGCTCAGTAGGAACTGTTCCGGTAAACCCGTTTGATGCCAAGTTCAGCAGTGTAAGGTTATAGCACTGTGAAAATTCTGCAATAATGATGCCTGACAAGAGATTGTTGTTCGCCTCAAAATATGCAAGGCTGCTGATCTTTCCAATAGAAGTAGGAACGCCTCCCATAAGCCGATTGTTTCCGAGACGTAGATTCAACAATCGTGTGCTCTTGCCAATGGATAAAGGGAGATTTCCACTGAAGTTGTTCATAGACAACACCAGGATTTCAAGATTACCAGAAGAGAAAACACTTTCTGGTATAGGCCCATCAAGAGAGTTGGAGTGGAGGTTTAGCACTCGGAGGTTGGACGCAGAACCCAAATTTTCAGGGAGACTTCCTGACAATTGGTTCTCATAAGCAGTGAAAACTTCAAGATTGACTAAGCTTCCAACCCAACTTGGAATAAACCCACTCAATTGGTTGTTAGACAACTGAAGCTCCTTTAACCTCGTTAACATGGCAAGCACATCTGGGATCTTCCCACTCAGCTTATTTTGATTTAAGTTCAAAATCTCCAATTGATGAAGTGAAGAAAGCTCAGGAGGAATACCATCTGTGAGTGAATTCATTGAGAGGTTCAGCGACTGAAGACTTTGGATACCACCAAAAGAAGAAGGGATCGAGCCACTGAACTTATTCACTGACAAATCTAGGAACTCAAGTTCTGTCAATAGGCCAAAAACTGAAGGAATTGATCCCTGAAAGCGATTAAATGAAAGATCGATCCATTTAAGAGCCTTAAGCTCTGAAACAATGGCCAATTTGCCACTAAGATCTAAGTGGGAGAGGACCAACATTTCAACTGAGCGATTTGAATTGCAGTTAACACCAGGCCACGAACAGTAATCTGTACCACTGACAATCCAATTACGCCCTCCAATCTCTTCTCTCAGAGCTAACATGGGGGAGCTATCATCTTTCTGAGAGGTCACATTGACACACAGCAACACAACCATGACCACCATAAAATGAGGAAGGAAAGAGCATGCAATGGAATCCATCGCCTAAAACCTCAATTCTTCCAAGGACGCCAGAAACTCAGAGGTCTTCGATCAACCTTCATAAAGGAAAAGATTTAACCAATAAAACTCCATTCTTCAGCTTCTTCTCTCATACTAACATCACATGCATAACAATCATAAACGACCAGAACTTTTTCATGCACACCACCTACATTTCCAACAAAAGCATTTGACCAATTTTGTCTTTCGGTGGTGATGCATCAAGCACTGAAAGAAGTGAACACACACACAAATAAATAAATAAATATATATAGAGAGAGAGCTTGAAAACAGAAAACTAAAGATTCAAATTCCTTTCTAGTAAAGACTCAAACTTTTAAAAGAAAAGATAAGGCCTAAATCAAATCCCACGATCTGTCACCCAAAACACAAAATTTGCAACAAAATCCTCGGCTAGGAAAAAGGGAAAGATCAAAACAAACAAAACCAAGTTCCAGTCCTCTAACATGGGTTAAACAAACACTTCTTTTCTCTCTTTCATTAATATGTACAGCTCCCTTCTCTAGTCTCTTTACTGATATATAAACATGAGGGCAGCCCCAAATAGGCATTCTTTCACTCACTAATAACAACCAAAAAAAGCAAAATTTTCCTGATATTGCTTCCTACAACTAAATGATTTTGTGATACATACCGCATAGCTAAAATATCAAAGGCACAAACTTCCCCAAATGGCAGCAGCTTCCAACAAAAAGAGATCAAAATGTTGCCTTCAGATTCTACATAGTGTTGGGGAAGCCAACAAAATCCCGCCTCTTTTTCCTCTCAGAGGGAACGCAGATGCTAGAACGAGAGAGTACTATCTTCACGAGAAATACGCAATTTTATGAGTCAAATGAAGAAGGGAGAGTGTCAGACCACGGCAGACTGATCACGCAGAGAGAGAGAGAGAGAGAGGAAAGCAAACGTCGTCAGTAGAATGAGCAGAGGGGGGCACCCACCAGAACCTGACATAAAAGAAGCCAACAGCATAAAGGAGAGAGAGAGGGAGACGAATTGGGGTCCGCATTAATGACTCTCACTCACTCACTCTCTCTCCCAAAATCCTAGGTATGATTGTGTGTGACATTTCTATTAAGAAAAAAAGGTGTTATGTTTCTCGTTAAAAATAAGCTAGTACAGTAGAACTGGTCTATGTTGGCCTTCCTTTTTTTATAAAATTGTCACATATTCTTATATGTTGTGGTTGGTATCTAGTCACATTGAAAACATGCATTTTCTTTTTCAAGCCATTTGTTTTCAATTTTTTTCACACACACATATATAATATTTTAAACTATTTATTTAATTTTATAAGCACATATATTATTGTTTAAATACCATTCTTAATAAATCAAAAACCGGTTGAACTCCAATAGTCCTACTCATAGAGAGCAATGCTTTACAATATAAGGTAGAATGACTTGTTTCGCAAGACAACTACAAGCTACTTATTATCAAGTACATGATAAGAAGGCTAGAGTGACACCCAAAAACTATTTTGAGGTGAGAAGTATTTGTATTTTAAGTCTTTCTTATATACAACGACGGATGAGCCAGGTGCCTTACCACACCCTAGAGTGGGTTCGTCATTACTTGCTTTACATTACCCAATTATCCCTATAAGCACCTTGTAGGAGTAGTGGCCTTAAAATAGTTGGTGGGGGTGCTTATTGATAAGCAGCTAGTCTTTGACAGAAAAGAAGAGTTCGTATAGAACATTAACTGAGTTGAGCGATTGACAATCAGTCATAAGCATACCTTCTCTCTCGAGGAGGTGAGGCTCTCTATTTTAAGAGGCAACCAGATAAGCTTTGGCAAGAAAAATGAGAGAGGCCACGAAGTATTGAAAGAAAGGAACAAAGCATGATCTTTCTTTCGTAGAATTAAATGCTAATATGACACAAGATCAAGTTGCGACTAAGAGTCCACTTAGTTGAACCTACTTAATGCGAAAAGAAAGGCTCGGTTTGGTTCTCAAGTGCACCCGGCAATGGATAAAGTATGAGTTTCCTTCCGACCTGGTCGAAAAGAGCTTACTGCTTGCCCCTTAAAAGTGTACTCTTGTTCAGCTTAATGGACTATACCTAGGATACTTTGAGAGTATATTCCATGCAACTCTATGGAGTTTTATGTTATAGATTCTTCCTTCTTAAAAATAGTTTCTCCTAATATTGATAAAAGATCAAAGTTAAACGAATTCGAAGCATTTATCTTTTGAGAATCAATGCTTAACAGTTAAAGATCTTATTCTTTATTAGTGCTCCAATTAGGGATGACAAATCATGTCAATGGGTTGGGTCACTTCTAGTTCAAAGCAAAGCAATCTGACCTTTTTTTCCTCATCTCATTTTACATAACCTATCCCAACCTAATCGGGTTCATGTCATGCCAGTTGAAGCATACTCTAACCTTTCAAATAAAATTTTAAATAAAAAAGTAAATAAAGTATTTGAAAAGGATCTTCTCCTCACACCTCACTCACTGCTTTTAGGTGGCAAAAATACATTTTGTCCTTTTTAAAACCATATTAATTTCGAAATTACATTAAATGTCACTCAAGAAAAATGGGACATGAATAAGCATACATCAATGTGGACGGGATCAAACTTTCCTATATATATTACTTTCAACTTTTGGAAGGTTGCTTTGGGTCGACAGACTCAATGAAGACCATTATGTTCTCCAACTTTTTTCTTTATATAATCTCTTCCATTATTTTCATGAATCATTATTCTTGTCAAATTTTTGTGCTCTTCACTCACTATTGCTCTTTGATTAGAACGCTTCACTCTTTTGAAGTACATGGGACCGCTTTTCTTTGTGATAGGCATGCGAACTTGTTAAGCTAGTGACTCCTAAATACTGTTCACGGATGATTATCGTGCTTTTCAGTGCGCTCAAACTGTTTCTTGGACAAGAAAGAACTGTGCAATACTTGCTCTCTGTCCCTCTCTCTCACACACATACGATGTATTTGTATGAGAGAGATACAGAGAGAAAAAGAAAGAGAAAGCAGAGATAGAATAGTGTCGAAGCACTGTGAACTTTGAAGGACATAAAATGACTTGATTTTGACATCTCAAAAGCTGGTACATACAATTTTTTTTGGTTCATTTAAAATTTCATATATGTATATAAAGAGAGAGAGAGATAAAACTGTTCTAGCGTGAGAGAATTAGCTCTTGGTTAAATTGTGAGACGCAAGAATTTCTTCGAAGATGAGGCGAATCACTTATGGACTTTGATGATAGCCCTTTTCTACATATACGTGATATATATATATATATATATATATATATAGAGAGAGAGAGAGAGAGAGAGAGAGAGGGAGAGTGGGACGGACATGACGGTGACTGGACTGACTCGACCTTGGTGTACACAGAAAAAACAAAAGACTGACCCGAAGAATCCACGTCGCTCTTCATCTTCCATGAATTCCTCTTCTTTACCCTCCTTTTCTTCGTGCCGGGCGTAACAGTTTCGAATTCGGCCCAGACCTGATTTGTAATGTACGGGTCCTGGTAAACCCGAAAACAACCCTGTAAAACTCGGGTCTGATACCGGTTGAACCGGATGCTATTGTGTTACTTTTGGCGGACATGAATAAGTGACGGTTCTATGTCATGGCTGTGATGGGTTTGTTTCAGGTGTTATAGTGGAAACGGTTTCGTGTTCTGAGTCATGTTCGTATCATGTCTTTCAGATCCGTTTATATCAAAAAGCAAGATAAAGCGAACATGACCTGCTCTTTTCCTATTGCTGTGGAGGGTCATGAACTTAGACTCCTCGTGTGGTGATTGAATCAGGTTTCCGTGTCGTGTCTTAATTTACCAGTCCTAGCTTGACTCGAAACCTAATGCATGAATAGTTTGAATGGCTGGACATGGGCGTCTACTTTGTCTGTCCGCAGGTACCACCACTCAAACACGAAAAATAGTTTGACCCGAACTGAATTTCTTTGTGGCCACCATGGGGGAGCTGTGTTAAGTAACGGTTTTGAATAATGTATGCTGTAAAAACTTTATTAGTGTTTGTCCAGTTTCAAGTTCACAACGAAAAGGAACTGTGGTGTTTGAGTTTTAACCGCATAAAACTTTGTCGGATTTATCACAATAAATTCTACTTATAGCATAAAACTTTTTCGGACTTTTCATGAATTTTAGTATAAAACTTTGTTAGGCTTATTACCGTAAAAGTGGTTGTGTACGAGTGGAGTTGTATTAAGCTTTCAACAGTTGGTATAAAACTTTATCAGATTTACGGCAATACTTATAGGCTTACTACTATGAATCCTAATTATTATGTTAAGCTTCCAATAATGAGGATAAAATTTTGTTGGATTTACTACAATACTTTTTACCATGAATCCAAATTATTGTCGATGTGTACAAGCATTGTGTGTGTTTATGCGTGTTTGGGTAAAAGAATGAAAAGTAAAGCGAAGAAAAATAATGCAAAAATCTTCTTAATCAGATTTGACCTAGAGAATTTTTCCTCACTCAAAGAGCAATGCGGCCAACTGGAGAATGCATAACCTTGTGTATGTGACAGCCATTTCTTTATATAAAATAGTTAATGTCATCGTTAATCTATGGGGAACCCAGCCAGAAGCGAAGCTGGTGGTTCCAAATCGTGTTTGGATTTATGTTTCCAGAATCTCGATTTATTTCATGAAATTTCAAATAAAAGCAGAATCAAATAAGAACGGGAAGCATTGTGGAGTCGGACCCAGAACCGGAGGGGCCAGTTTGGTTCTGGTTCTAGGTTTTAATGGAACTGAAACCTGCGGTTTATCCAGAATCAGCTTGATGTGCAAACTCAGTTTTGGTCTAGAATTTCAACCTGGCTTAGATGTGTCAGGTCTTCGATTTCCTATTCAAGCCTAAATCTTTTCTTAGCTCAAACCAATTTATTCCCGAACCAAGATGTTCTTCGGGAACCTATATTAGATCCAATCCAAGTTCAAATCAGTTAATACCTGAAACCAACCAAAACTGAACTGCAGTAAGTTGAATTTGGATCTAAGTTTTAATCCAAACACATTTGGTTCTTAAATTTTGATCTATCCAAACCAAGACCACAAGCTAGAACAGTTTAGGTTTTAAACTGGGTCCATCTCGAGTTGACCCGAAATCGACACACTTATACCTATATACTTTTCCTATTCTGCCTTTTATTTCTTTGAGAGTAGGCCACCCATTCAGACTGGAAATCATGTCAAGTGTTGAACCTCATCATAAGAGTCCTGTTATAATGTCCAGTGGCAGATCGAGAAATTTGTTTGGGTGGAGCGGGCTTCGTGTTCGGATGGGTCGGGTTTTAATTTTTTTAAATTCTTTTGAAAATTTTAATATATAAAAAAAATTTTGATGAGACAGTCGCCTCAGCCTACCACAATGTGGATAACTGAACGTCAACATTATGATAACAAGGACTCCTACCGTGAAAACAACTTTGAAAAAGTTGGGTTCTTTTGCATTCATAACGATAACTCACCTGGAAAGGGGGCTCAATTCACAAGTTTCGGGTCATGAGTTCGAACCCAAGCTTGCCCACTCGCTTCAGTCTCCTCATTGTAACAGAAAAAAGGGGGCAAAAAATGGGTTTGAGGGTGATAACATGAAGACTATGCTAAGGTTAACACAATAACCAAATATAAATGTGGCCATGCTTCTCAATACAATAAGGAAAATCAGATATAAGTTGAATATAAAAAAAGCAATATTCATCTCGACCGCTTCCCAAAGATGCATAACAACAAGAGCTAAGCCTTTTGTCATATTAAATGGGGCCAACTACTGTTGGCGAAAAAATAATTCTTTCACTCTAAGCATGACCATGCACTTCTAATTATGCGTGATCCTTACGGAAGAAAACAAAGGGGATTACTACTCACCACTTTTTATTATTCACACACTTTTTTTAAAAATATCGAAATTAATCCAAATCACTTTCTCCTTTCTTTCCCAACCAATTCCAACAACAGTCTCTCGCCAGATCTCTTTACTCTCATGACCGATAATTAATTAGTTTCTAGCATTATTCTCTTCTTCGCAGCTCAACAACGCATACCTTACGAATCTCGTCGAAAAAAAATAAAGAATAAAAAAAGAGAGACATATAATACGTTGTTAGCAGTTGCAAACCCGTGCTAAAGCTGATGCGGTCGGTAGTTTTAGGTGGATTAGCTGTAGGGATGGTGATAGAGTGGGGTGGGACGGGTTTTCACTGCATCTGCCCTGGAAGCTTGTTTTACTTATTAGACCATGCCCCACACGTCTTGGGATCAAACCTCTTACTTGTTTTGGTATATCTTTGTGTATACTGTGTCCCACTTCACGTCTCTCCATGGACAGACAAGACTAGGCTGTATCCCTTTCTTAAGGGAGACGCGGTGCAAGCGCGTCTTCTTTAAAGAGAGACACGCGATAGAACCATGTCTCACATTTCTTTCAACCCAATAGTTGTTTTCATCATATTTGATATTCACATTTTATTGGAGAATGACAAACAACTCTAACTAAACCACTTATCATGGAAACGATTCAAAGAAGCGCTTACTGATCAACGTACTTATCATATGATGACTAGGGGTTGTGACAGTGGTTTCAGTGCACCGAATGACGTATTTGCTCTCTGGTTGACAAAAGAGGTAGATGATGAATTTGTTGATTACAAGAGTGATGGGCTAAATTATTCCCTTCTATTTGCGACTGATGATATGTTTAAGAGTCGTAATGAACTTATTGACTATGTAAGACTAGTTGGAAGGAAATATAACATTGTTACGGTTATTAATCATTCGAAAAGCAAATGCATAATAAGTAAGGTATGACTTGCATAAGAAAGGAGTGATAAGTATAACCAAAATTGTGATGTTGATGTTGAAAGTACTAGGTTGACTGGCACTAAGAAGGTTGATTGCTCTCTCTTAGTAAGAGAAGAGGGTGTATGGATGGATATTAAAAATTGCATGTAGTGAATGAGATACATAACTACCCTTTAGGGTTGCATCTCAAAGGATATGCTTTTGTAAGGAAATTGAGTAGCTTTGAATACAATGCAACAATAGATCTCACACAAAGCTATTGCAAACTTATACATATTCATATTCTGACCCATTTGAAGTGGGTGAATAATACGACAATGCATATTTATAATATAAGGTTGAAAACCAAGAAGAAAGATTGTGGTTTTTGAAGTATTTTACAACAACTATTACACGATTTAGACATTAACCACTATCATACATGACATTGTAAAGTCTATGATACATATGTTGTTAATGACATTGTATTTGTGTATCCTCATTACATGTACTTACTTCATGTATTTCTATGGTATTGAAATTTAATAGCACATATAAGACAAACATTTAAGTGTCATACTTTATTTAGTAATGCTTACCCTATATTAGTGTCATTAACAATTATATATTTTTCATATTTTTTGAAGGTATAAAATGTGCAAATAGTTTTTTGAAGGATAAATAGTTTAAGTCATATAGTTTATATAAAACATAAATCTATTCTACAATATTCCATATTATAAAATTAGAAGTCATTGTATGTATTTGTATATACTCATTCATATTTATATGGAATATATATATATATATATATATATATATATATATATATATATATATATATATATATGTTATCTTGATATACACTAGCAACATTATATGCTAACATATTTAAATAAATCTCAACCATTCCATTTTAAAAATAAATGGTTGATATCAGAATTTTAAAAACAAAGTATACTTTTATACTTATGTAACTAATTAAAAAAACATATATATAAATGGGTGGAACTGTAGTGTTTGCCATCCCTAGTTAGCTGCACTGATACTGTTGTGATGTATTTTGTTATGTCTATATCTAATTAAAATGAGCAATCATTTTTTATGACCTTTTGCAGAGGGTGTTGCTGGTTTCGGTAAAACAGGTAAGAAATCAGACTGTAATCGTTCAACCAGAACCATGAACTATAATCAAACTGGGTTCCACTCAAATTCAGTTAAGGTTCGTGACTGCCGGTTCCAGTTATGGTTCTGCTTTGAACTGTTAGTTCCTACTCCAGTTCCATGTTAGGAGGAACCGTAACCGAATCACGAACCTAGACTGTTTCAAAACTTACGCTTCTATGAAGTATCAAAATTCATGTCCCTTGTTGAATAGTTGGGAACCAATTCTAACAACTTGAGTCGTTCATGATATACAGATATTATCTACATATCCTTTCTCAATTTTCTCCTTGTTGCAATTTATTTTGTTATTCCGAGTTAATATTTACCAGTGTTATTCATTAAGTAAAAAGCATATCTTTAATCTTTTTATTATCGCATTTGCAGTGAGGCGTCTATTAGAGGTTTGAACAACGAGTACCAGCTAACCAGAGGAACTGTAAGCTGCTAACGTTTCTTCTTTTTTTCTGTCTAATGTAACTTAAAAGAATTTAATATAACTATGTGTATATATATATATATATATATATATTGATACAAGCAGTTGATGAAATGAGGAAAAATAAAAGAAAAAGAAGAAGTTGTGTTGAAGAAAATAATAAAGAATCAGCTACCTTATGTTAACTCTTAGCATGACACATGATCGAGGTCTATGAAAACAAAGAATCTATATGACTAACCACATCTATTATGAAAAAAGCTTAGTTGTTTATATATATATATATATATGTGTGTGTGTGTGTGTATACATGTATAGGTTAATGAAGATGTTGATGAAGCACAGTTCTAGAATTGCCACAATACTTATCATGACAATAGCAACCAGATGAAACTTGAATATTACTGAAGTTTCATTATGACTTGAGAACATTTAGTATTTAGTAATGCATTTTTCTTTCTTAGCAAATTTACATTACTAAATTGCTCACTCTGTATAGGAACTTAACGGAATCTGTGGAGTGGACAAGTTGTGTAATTTTGTAAAGGTTGGTGTTCCTTAATCCTTACACTTAGGTTCATATTATCCTTTTCTTCTTCTTGCACTAATGCCTTCTCTTCCTTTCTGTTAAAGGTTCAGAAGAATTAGATTTGTTACAGTAGCATGGTTTTGGTGAAGCTTTTGCTGGAAGATGACAGACATTGTGTCATGCATGTTGCTGTAGGCGGACTTCATGAAGATGCCCTTTGCTGACAATACTCGATTCAATATATGCATTTGATGCTCTCTGCGCTGCAGATATGCTATGAGCATCTATCTCTCTCTGTACATTCATGGTGATATGATTCTGTTTTACAATTCAATGGCATTATTTGGGTTGAACAACTTGGTTGCTACAAGGAGATTCACAGAATTCTAAAGCCTAGTCAGCTTTTCTCGGCATCTGCTGGTTCATGACTTACTCCTTTGATTCTAACAACCAGGAATATCAGAAAATAAAGGTCACAAGCTGAAGCAGATGTAGTTAGTATCTGCATTTCTGTTTGTCACTTCATTGATCACCGTGAGTGTTTGCATGAAATAGCTTAACGGGCACGTTCATGAATCCATGGTGTCTACATACTTTGCAGAAGCAGAGGCAATGAAATACGGAGTCTCCTGAGATTTGGTAGTGAAGCCAGTGGTGTCAATGGGTCATTTTCGTATCTGTAACCAATCTGAAACAAACTCTGATTAGTGGGGAGGGTTTGACAAAATGATTGGGATACTAAAATTGGATCTGCATTACGCAGTTTTGCATCTGATTTCCAGTTAAAATTTGTTGAATGGTCGAACTTGTTACATGCAACCAGACATGGCCAATTTGGAACCAGCCCGCCGGTTTCAACCAAAACTGAACTGAGCCACGAAGCAGCTGGAATTCGAACCGGTTGAACCAGAACTGGGGAGCACCTAGTTTGGTTCTGGAAAGAGATCTACAGTCCCATGTACTTCTTCGTGGCTCGGAAGCCCTTGTCATCCACCTTCTGAAAACTTCCATAATGGTGTACCGTAATTCTTTTCATCCGCTCTATTCATTATCTGTAAACGCCTGTCGAACTAATTCGTGGCTCGGAAGCCCTTGTCATCCACCTTCTGAAGACTTCAATAATGCTGTGCCGTAATTCATTTCATCCGCTCTATACATTGTCTGTAGTGCTACCGTGAAGTTCCCCTTGTTGGTGTCGCTCGAATTTGTGGGAACGAATTGTGGCTTTTGTGTTTTGCTATGAATCGTTTTGTAACTGTGTGCTTTTGGATCGCTTTTGTGCAACAACTTTCATTTGGTTTCTCTTGTTCAGACTAATATTTGCTCCTGTAACATGATATGTTTGTTTAGTCTCAAGTTCAGGTAAGGAGGATCGTTTGTATATTATCGGCAGCCAAAAAGCACTTAGTCGGATATGTGACCCTGAAGCTTAATCTTTTCGCCACCAGAGGCCCGCCCAATCTTGATGCCATCCCCAACAATGTCACAGATTTTCCTTGAACTCCCCTTTTAAATGATTAATTCATCAAAGTCGCTTTTCAAATTTTAAATGTATAAAACTGCAGATTAATCATATATACTCCAGTAGAAGATCCGGATGAAACAAGTTTACAAGTCCGTTGAACTACGATATGCTTAAATTCTGAAGTCATCAGAACTAAAATAACGATAGGATGAGTTAGTCACATTCATATCCAAGTTGCATCTGTGGCACATACAATGTTACTTTTATGATTAAATAAATACCTTCAACCAGCAACTTCATGTTCAGCTCCATGTGGCATCTATCCCATGCTCAGATGATCTTAAACAATCAAATCCCTTACACATTCCTTTTAATGATAAAATCAACTCAGCCAGCAAACTCATATTTGAGAATGTAGCTCGCACTTGGCACAACTAAAAACAAACAAATGAGCAGAACATGAACACCATTAGAGATTACTGTCGAATCAAAGTTAGTTATCAATTTAAGACTGCAAAAAATGACATGAAATACAATATTTCAGATGTGATGATGCAAAATGAAGAATGATAGAAATGGTGTTTTAGATATAGCAAAAGTTAGTTTTGCCCATCTTTAGACAAATAAATTCCGACAGAAACCAATGCCTCTCCCGCATTAACTAGAGTTTAAGAAAAATAAGATTCACCCGATTTCGTTTTTCATTTTCGTTATATACATGCTTTGAAGGATACTGGTGCATTGGATTGAACAATCGTGATCGATTCGATTGAAATTGAGTTAGGTAAGTTTTGTTCATTTTTATTTAAGAATTTTTCATTTTTTTAGTGATACCGGAAACTTGCAGTGGCTGGGAAAGAGACACATATGGGGCCGCGCATGGTCTAATTCGCTTATGCAGCTAGAGCGGGTCACCTTATTTATAGTCGTATGATGTGGATGCAGCCCATCATTTGAGTATACATGCATGGGCCACGGTACTCGGCTATGTGGTGTGTATTCAAGGTATGTCCTACATCCATGTAGGATGTGTGCAACTCATGTCCTTCGTCCACTTTTCCATGTTAATGTTTTGAATGAAATAATTATTTTAGATTTTGTAGTATGAATGACTCATAAAGATGACAATGTATTCTCCGAAGGCGGACGAGTAAAAGGCCATATTGTTACGGTATTATCGAGAAGGCAAGGTGCCTTCGAATTAGTATTGACTGCATCAATAATAAAAAGAGGGTACATGGAGTCATCACATAAGGATTGTCTTGAGATGGATTTTGCCGTATCTTTTTCAGGGTACCATGATGAAGTCGTTTCTTCATATCTTCGTCCCGATGAGTACCTGTAGAGAGTGACAATGATGTCACTCTTTCAATCCTGAAGTAGTAGTACTAGGTAGTTGGCAAGTTGGAAGGTTTGTTGTTTTACACTTTGGATCAGTTGTTGCTTACTACTTTTATCGAGAAATGATAAATCGACACTAACAACTTTCATATGCTATAGAATGAGATGAGAGTCCATGAGATTTTTGGTTTTTCGATAAACGACCAACTTGAAGCCTTCACATGGATGAGGCAATGGATAAGATAAATATTATGACTAAACTTATAGGCATGAACTATAATGAAGTGGAGTTGCACATGAAGTTTGAAATGCTCTCACTACATGATTAGAGAAGGGGATTACGTTTGAGTAAAAGGCATTGTTATTTTTGTTGTATCACATACGATGCATGAGGATAAGTGTTCTTGTGTCATTAAGGATATATGTTTTGTAAAAAGGTGTATGAATAACAATCATACCTATTAATTGTTTGGATTAAAGATGTGAGAGTAAGAGTTACATTTTGTTTGTGAAAATTTTAATTATATCCAACTTTTGGGGGGTGGGCGAAGGCAATCCACATCCCTGACATCGAACTTGTGACCTTTAACTTGTGAGTCGCCCCCCTAGCCTGGTGACCTATTACATCAAGTAAGTTGATACTTGACAAGAACATTCAGAAGTGCATTTACTTGGTAGTATCTGGATCATACATGCATTATAATATTAAAGTTGAAACTATTATACTAAATTAAGCATCTCTAAACAAGTAAGAACATTTAAGAAGTGCATGTGATCTTATGTTTGTACTTGTTGTTTTCATTGTTGCAAGAACGTGGCTATCTTTTGTGTAAGTTGAGTTGAACTTGACAAGAGGATCGACTATTTGTTATAAAATGGCTGGAATTGCACCGAGAGCGTTAGCTCAACGGCGTGGCGCTCTAGTACTGGTGTTGGTGGGGAGTTCGACTCCCAGAGGATGGTGTTAGACTTCAGCATCATCTTATAACAAAAAAAAAAAAATCTGAAAATAATGTTTCCTTGACCATGAATTAGATCCAAATCAAACCAAGGATCTACACACACATATATAAAGTGATAAATGTCTTTTCACGTATAATTTTACACAAATATTTTTACCGTTCGATATTTGAAATCAATAGTAAATATTTTAATTAAAAGCAATGTCGTGATTTTGTAGTTTACATTAAAAAAGTAATTTAAATCTTCATTATTTGATTTCAAACATGTAATTTAGCAGTTTCTACTGTCCTCTCTCTTTATATACATAGAGAGAGAACGTTAACTAAGTCAACCTCTAAACTCATGCCTATCTTTTTCCTTTGAGAGGTATATATATGGACAAGTGTTTTTTAATATATTTTATTAAATACATTTATAACTTAAAAATAAGGAACGAACGAGTATACACTGTTAGAGACCGGCAACACCCAGTTTCTCTCTCTCTCTCTCTCTCTCTCTCTCTAATAAATAATTAAAGAGACAAATTTAAACAACTAAAACGTATATAATCACTTTGCTCATACTTGAAGCGATGGGAGGCGAGGCATGAAGTGAGTGTCAAGGATTCACCTACGAGTCAAGTTAGGTACGATTACAATCTCCGGGATAGGTAGAGCCGCCACAGCCACCAACCCAAATAGCACTTCATTACCGCAACGAAAGTGGACCCACAGGCTTAGCCTACCTGGAATGGGTTTTGACTCGCACGACGACTGGCGCGAGTTCGACTCCCGGGGAGTGCATAGTGCTGAAGAAAACGAAATACAACAACACAAGTGCACCTTTCACTTGATTCCACGGGTGAAAAATCGATGCAGGTACTTTTCAAGTTCACCCTTCCTTTCACAATTATTCCCCTTTTTATCTTTTCCTTTTGATTATTCCCATAATCATTCCCAACATTTTCAGAAGAGTGCCGATAACAAGGCTAAACACTAAATAAGAGGCCGCTCTTGAGAGTTAAAGCCGTGACCAGAGGATTCCAGAGTTTGTTCAATATTTTATGGTATCTTTTGTTCATATTTGCTTTTGAAAAGATTGGATAAAGTTTTATGTTACATATTTATACATAAATATCTTCACCATTTGTTCATTTAATACATATGATTCATTAAATATAATATACAAAAGTATAACAACACATTTTTACTTTTTTAATTCAAGTCTTCATCTTTGATCTTACTAATAAAATAGTGAAAATGTTTATGCATGAGTATACACCTTTAAACATCATGCATTTGAAAGGATACAATTGTAGTTCCATAGCTTTCCTACACAATACAGCTTGCCTTAGAAAAGAACAAGACAAAACTTTCTTTCTTTTTGGTTACAAGTGGAAGGTGAAGCCTAACACCCACCCACACATGCACTCTCAAAGAATCAAATTCTCAATCAGCAAAAACTGCTCTAGAGTGCCGTACGATTGAGCTAATGCTCTTGATGCATAAAAAATGTCTATTTTGAAGTATTGAGTTTGCTACTCTTCCTTCATTATTACATTGCTCGTAGAGCAGCCGGTTTGTGCAGCTTAATTTGATAAAAGAGGCAACGATGAGGACTGATATGGAAATGATCGGAAGGACTGGATTGATTTCGGAAATAATGGAGAAGAGAACGCGAGATTGTGAAAAATGACAGGTGTGTTGTAGTACACCACAAATCGAAGCAAAGGCAAACAGAAAGAAAGCTGAGAAAAGTCATCGTTTTCCTTCTCTCTTTCTAGGTCTCCACGGGTTCACAGCAAAGAGAGTCCACTCCTCTCTCTGTCTCTCTCTCTCTTCGGCGATCGAAGCGAAACCCTTTTGGAAGAATTGGATTGACCGATCCCAGTTTTATCTTGATTCGTGTTCGCTTGTCCGTGTGCTCTCTCTCGTCGTATTTTACGGTGATCAAAGTGAGGAATACGGAAGAATCGGATTTGCCGTCTTCCTCTGGGCGCGCTCGGCAGCAGCGTCGGCGATGCTGTCGAGTTACATCCAGGACGGACTCGGAGGAGCGGCGAGGCATGCCTGGTCTCGGCTGTCGGACTCCGAGAGGGCGTCCGACGATATCGAAGGGATTGAGTTCGTGAGGCTTGGTCATGGTGGTAGCGTCGGTGGAGGAATTGAGAGCCTCGATTACGAGATCATCGAGAATCACGCTTACAGGGAAGATCAGGTCGGAGATCTATAGCAAGTTGTTAGCATTCCTTGTTTAGGGTTTTAGATCTCAAATAGCTATAGAGCTTTATTGGTGAAATTTGAAGATTTGCATGTTTTTTTCCTGTGAGATTTCGATAGGCGCAACGGGGAAAGTTGTATCGGTGGTACCAAGTGATGGTGAAATGGCTGTTTGCCCTTCTAATTGGAATTGGTATGATGAGGTTTCTCGATTTTAAGATCCTGCTTGAATTATTTGTACATATTCTCCATTATGTTATTCGGGATAGCTGACTAAGAAGTACTTTTGGTAGCCTCTCGGAAATCGATAAGATATTGGTTGGCCGGATATTGTTTTAATTGTTGTTTCTCTGATACGAAAAGTGAGAAGCGTCTCCCCAAACGTAGGATTTTCACTGGACTTTGTAGCCCACAGCTTGTACTTTTTGTTGCTTCATTGAGCGTATTATGGTTAACGGTTATCTTTTGAAGCTTATATCTTTAACTGACAAAATGGGGACAGAGTCAATGATGTTAATGAATTTATCACGTTGAGATCAGCCCTTTTCTGGACTGACGTTTGTCTTGGTTATTGTCGATATGGGGGGGTTCACATCTAACAAGAGGTTGTATGAAACAACTCACATATTTTCTCTCATCTGGCTTTTTAGTTTCTTTCAAACTACACTATCTGCAGGATAGCGGTAGCCCATGATCAATGCTCCTCTTTTGAGTTTCAATTCATTTTATAAAGTTTTTTGGTTCAAATGCTTCAAGCAGACAATGGTTGTCCATGGTTTTAACTCACAGGCTTGTCAAAGTGAAGGAAAATAAAGCATTTACTTTCTAGGCGCCTGCAGGAAATTTTAGCATATCTTCAGACAGGTGAACTAAGAAAGATGGCTCTACACCAAATATGACACTAAATTAATAGCATGATGTATGTACACCTACCCTCAGTTCTAGCTACAGTTGTGCACAAAATACTGAACTTAGTCCTTGTTGGGATTTGTCAAATACATTAGTTGTTTGCAATCCTTTTCAAGGATTTAGCATCTCTTTGCATCCAATTCAACTCCTAACAACCAAGGCTGCTGGAGTTGCAATTTTGTCAACTACTTTAGCCATTAAGGACACATGGATAGAGTCTCTACTAAAGGTCATTTTAATGTGACTAATGGTTTTAGGCTTTCCGATAAGATATTTGGCACCATCTTGGTGATTACAATAAGTTCTTTTTAATTATAAATAAATTCTTCTTAATTGTGTCTACTAAAGTCTCCTGATGTATATGGTTCACCTCCTTGGTGATTATCAATAAAGTCTTCTTAGTTGTCAAAATAAAAAAAGGATGGATATGTGGCATTGCATAATGAATATGAAGCGAGTTTTTCATTTGAGCCAGATTTTTTTCATGGTTTTCAATTATTGTGTTAGTATATCCCAGTGTTGTCTGACGCGTATCGTATCATGTATCGCTGGGCTCCACGATATGGGCGTATCGTATCGTATCGTATCGTACTTTAATATTAAAATAATACAAAAATTAATTAAAATTAATAAAAAATAGTAAAAAATCGAAAAAAATCAGGAAAAAATCAAGAAAAATCTGATAATTGATTTAAATTCATATAATGTAAGTTTAGTACAGATTGAGCATTCAACATTGAACAATTGCATCCAAATTTACATATTTTGAATCCAAAAAATAAAATACAGACATAATTTACACTTTACAGTACACTACAGTTACATGTAATGTTACATTTTACAAATTATAATCAGGATCATCAACTAAATAATCTTCATCTTCTCCTTGTTGCAGATCCTCATCATCATCAGCCATGCCCACACTTTCTTCTTCAAAATCAAATTCTTCATCTCCATAATGTTGTTGCGCTCCTTCCAAATTAATCCAGGCAACGTCTTCTTCTGTTAGGAGGGCATTTTCTTCAGTGTCTTCCATAACCCAATCTTCTAATATCTCAAAATTATCCAAACTTATTGGATCGAATTGACTTTCTTCTCTATTTACTTTTTTTAATTGCCTACGACACAAACAAAGATAAACAATTAGTAAGTAATATTAACAATTGAAAACTGAAGTTAAATAATATCAAATTGAAAATTTGAAAGTAATACAACATTACCTTTCACGAAGGCGCATGTTACAACGAATATAAACCAAATCATTAAGCCTTTTGTGTTCCAACCTGTTGCGCTTTTTTGTATGGATGTGTTCAAAAACACTCCAATTTCTTTGACAACCTGTTGCACTACAGTTTTAGCTTAAGACTCTAACTGCAAAATCTCTAAGGTTTGGACAATCACTTCCAAACCTGTTCCACCAAACATCTGTAAAAAAAATATAAACATTAGAGACATAATAATCCACAGTAATGTAAGATGCAACTTAAATATGAAAATAAACAATGTACCTGGACGCATCGTAGAGCGGTTGCGAATTGCAACAGGCAAACCCATCAAGTGAAGAGCATTATCATATATCTCCATCTCTCGATGTATCGCATCTACTATGCTCTCATCAGGGACTAATCTGTCGATGCATTCAATGATTCCTCGATTAACCTCACCGTCCCTTTTTAAGGTTGCTGAGTACCTCAATGATGGGTTTAGATAGTAGGTTGCTGCATGAATAGGCTAATGCAATTGTTTATTCCATCTACTATCAATTATTTTTCACACGGGCACATAATCTCTTTTTTTTTCATTAAAGTTATTTCTGATCGCTTCTTTTGCCCTGTCCATGGCTTCATAAAGGTAGCCCATAGATGGTTTCTCCTCGCTGTCATCCAATCTCAAAACTTTCACTAAAGGACAAGTAATTTTCAATAATCTGATACATGCATTCCAAAATGAACTTCTAAAAACCGTTTCTGCAATCTCATTTAACTTTCTGTTCCTTCTGTTTTGTGGCAACTCTGCAAATTGTTGCCACTCATCTGAGGAGAACATTCTCTTTAAAGCTTGCTTCTGTCTCACAATACTCTGTACAGATAAGAAGTTTGTTGCGAACCGAGTTGTAGCTGTGCGAAGAAGCTCTGCACCTTCTGTGTATCTCCTCATCATACACAAAACAAATGCATGGTTGTAAATAAATTTTGTAATATCTTGGCAACACTCAGTTGCTGCCTTTATTTCATCCATCTCACCAATGTCCTCGAGAATGAGATCTAAACAATGGGCTGCACATGGTGTCCAGTAGAAAGTCCCATAAATATCAGCTAACTCCTTTCCAGCTGCTTTGTAGTTAGCTGCATTATCTGTAATCAATTGGACTACATTTTCTAGCCCAATCTCCTGTATAACCTTATCAAATTCCTCTCGTAGGATCTCTGCAGTGTGCCTCTCCTCTGACATATCTAGAGATCTCAAAAACATGAGTCCTTTAGGACAATATACAAGAAAGTTTAGCAATGTTCTTCCTCGCCTATCGGTCCATCCATCTGCCATGATAGTGCATCCTGTTTCCTTTCACGATTGTCTCAAAGTCGAACAGTATTGCTGCACTTCAATCACGGTCTGATCTAATATCTTTCCTCTCAACTTCTGATAAGAGGGCATCCTGTATCCTGGACCAATGTTAGCAATTGCATCTGTCATTGCTTGAAAATGAAAACTGTTTGCTGCATTAAATGGAATGCATGCATCATAAAATCATCTGCCCACTGCAAGGTCTGCTTGATCGTGCAGTTGTTCTGAAGCCATAGCAGCACGAATTCCTGGCTGAGCACCAGGTGTAGTGGAAGGTGGAAAGAACGAATGTATGCTAGAAGAAGCTCTTCCTCTACTCCTTCCTGAACTTCCTCTTCTGCCACCTCCAAAGTCTTCAGCTGCAACCCTCTTTCCTCTGCTAGGTGCTCGCGAACTGCTACTACCAATATCTGTTCTAACATCAGAAGGCAAACTATCAGTGAATCCAACTCCAGTGGCAGTAGCATCATCACCTTCTTCACACATCTAAAAATCATCTTTTTGTTGTCTCCTTTCCTGTATGCTCTCAATCATCTGCAAGCATTGCCATTTAATACCTTCTGGCACACTTCTAACTCTGCTTTTGCATGGAGCAACTTCTTTTCTGGTTCCTGTTAGGTGGTGTTTCAACCTTGAAATTTCACCACTAACCACCTTTTCACAAAATAAACATCTGATTTTTAACCTTGAACTCTCAACTGGTATACCCCACTGCCATGCCGGATCATCAGACTTTGAATGAGAGTCTCTACCACCCCTTTCTGCCATCTCAATGGAGTACTTTAATTCAAACAAAAACCTGAAAATAAAAGCACTTCGTAAATCCCCCAATCTTCAAATAACACTCAAATCGAGTGTCTCCCACTTCATGAATGCAATAAAAATCGTATACACACACTTAATTACTTCATATTTGGTCATTAAAAAAAAAAACCGAAATAACACAAAAAACAATAAATATAAAGGAAAAAAACATTAAAAATATACCTAAATCCGAGTTTGGAGGCTTGGACGGACACCGTAGGGCACAATTTTAGAGCTTTTAACACCAAGGAGGCGAAAACCGACTCTTAGGGAGCTTGAAGAACCCAAAAGGAGAGAGGAAACCCGCGAAAAATCGCGGTTTCTCTCGGGCTCCCAGGGCGTATCGCCCGTATCGTACGATACGGGCGATACGCTCGCACCTGCGATACGGGGCCCCGTACGGTGCGATACGGACAACACTGGTATATCCCACCTGATCTGATTAGCCATAATCAAAGTCAGAATAAAATTAGGTTGGAGATAGCTGAACAGAAAACAAAAGGATCGAATATGACAATAGGCATCGGATTTTATATAAGGCAGGTCATACAATGCACTTTGTACTTGTTTGAGGCATGACCATACAAAAAAATTATACAAAGAAGAAAGGCAAATGCTGACAAAGTATTTAATCTCTTGGAAAAGATATGGATGTAGTACAAGCACGACACCAGTCAAAATTAATATTGATCTTGCATTTAGTAACCCATGGGATAACTCCGATGAATATTTATAGGCGAGACTTCTCATATCAGGTGCACCTACAGGGGAGGAGAATAATCATATCTACACCATTCTTAATCTCCAAATATGCTCCAACCCTTTTTGAATGTATTCTATCATACACAAATGGTGAAAATGGTACCATTGCCACAGATAACACCCATTGAACTCCTATATGAGATATTGGTACCCTCACAAGTTCCATGAACAATGTCAATCACTCTTCGTTGTTCACATTATGATAACAGCTACTTTCACATTATGATAACAGCTACAATAATTACCAAGTACGGTTAATTCTTGAGGATAATAGTTTCATTCCTAAATCTGCATACAACTTTTTTTATTTACAATGTACAAATATTGTCCATGAAGTAACTTAAGAATCGAGATGTTCATGCTCAATTCTGAAACCAATGCGAGAGTAACAGCCTATCTGTGACTCAAGCTTTAGTACTACACCTCAAGCAATTGCCTTTGGAATGCTTGACATTACCATGCTTTTTCTTGTTCAGATCATGGTAATGTGTGATGGAAATGCCACATTTATTATTTCTTGATAAATAATGTTTCTTGCAATTGCTTTATGGATGGCCTACCTTGGGTGAAAATGTCAGTTGTTAGTTGGTTACATAATTTGGTTCACCTTCTAATTGGGAATGGTGGAGCTAGCATTACACAAAGAAGAACTCACACAAGTTAAGAGGATGTTCCACAATATGATTGGCAAACTGCTCTTTCATGTTCATATGTTTCACGGATTCCATTGTCATGTGTTCTTTTTTGTTAGTCGACTATAGGAGCAATATCGGTGTGATATTCAGAAGGGATGGGCATCTATAGGTTTTGACTCGGACTCTGTTGCTTTTGTTTTTGTTTTTTGAGGCAGAAAGGGCATGCTTTTTTCTTTTTGAGGAGAAAAGAAATGAGAGCTTTTACTTTTTTTTTTATTTGTTTAAAATCAAAGTTTGCACTATGTTTGTGTTGTATATTTCTTTTCGTGGCTTGTTATTCATATTTCTGTTCGAGGCTTGTCATTCATCTACTGATTTGGCCTCCTTCCTGTTGCTCCTTTTTTTCTTTTTGTTGATTGCAGGCACAGGGTTGGCTGCATTTTTTATCAATCTTGCTGTTGAGAATTTCTCAGGATGGAAGTTTGCGGCTACTTTTTCTATAATACAACATTCATATCTTGCTGGTTTTCTTGTTTACACATTATTCAATTTGGTTCTAGTCTTATCCTCTGTCTATATCGTCACAAACTTTGCACCTGCTGCGGCAGGTTCTGGTATTCCTGAAATCAAGGGTTACTTGAATGGTGAGCTCTCTTTGTTCCTTTATGGTATCAGCTGCCATTGAATTATTTTCATCTATGCACAATGTGATGAGTTTTATGGGCCTTTCTTGGGTATATGTGCAGGGGCTGATGCACCTGGGATCCTTCTTTTCAGAACATTGGTTGGAAAGGTCTACTCGGCTTGTTCATTTATGATTTTGAATATATGTTTCTGAGTCGGGATGTCACTGTTTTTCTGTTGAGATTCTCAGTGTTCTCTCCATTATTTTTTGATTCTTGCAGATTTTTGGAAGCATTGGCTCTGTGGGAGGTGGCCTTGCTCTAGGAAAAGAAGGGCCTCTTGT
This sequence comes from Brasenia schreberi, assembly GCA_036023115.1. Lineage (NCBI taxonomy): Eukaryota > Viridiplantae > Streptophyta > Magnoliopsida > Nymphaeales > Cabombaceae > Brasenia > Brasenia schreberi. The sequence goes on along the minus strand of JAYKKT010000085.1, from coordinate 19,137,881 downwards.
TCATACTGGTGCCTGTATTGCTTCTCTTTTTGGGCAGGTATATAGATGTTACATGTGCACTAGAAATGAAACATACTCAATTAGATGAATTCTTAAGTTTTTTTGTATTTGTTGAGGTATGAAGATTACACATTGTCTACAATCTTCTGAATGCAAATCAGGGATTGAAGCTATGAAAAAATCTGTTCAATTTGCTCATAGGATCATTTAGATCATTGGATGTTGGATGTGCTCTGACATGTCCAAAGTAAAGAAAAAGAAATACTTGCATTTTTACCTGAGATAAAGAGAAAGATCCGTTGGATTAACGGGTTGGTGACTCTAGAGCCAGGAAGGAGTGAGAAGAAAAGGGAGTAGAATAGTTGGAACAGAAACAAGGAAAGGAATTGAACACCAAAACAGAACATATGTGGTGCAAACTTTTCAAGGAAGATTAACAATGATGTGATAAAGTATCTGATTGTGAATTGGGAATAAGAGTTGATGCTGACATTTTTGAAGGGGGGCGTGGGTGATAATCATCCCTTTCGACTCTAAAGCATTTTCCGTGGATTTCTTTTGATTTTCTGGGTTATACATTAACTTGGTCATATGCTAATTATTAGGATGGCACTCATCTCCTTCCTTCTGAAAGCATCTTTTTCACCAAACAAGAACAATTCTGCAAATTTGTCACCTAAGTTTGGCAGGAGCTTATTGTTACCAAGAAATCAACATGTGACATTTATTCCATGTACTATGGTTAATTAGCTGAAGCTAAGATGATTACAACAACAACAGCTAAGGCTTTTGCCATACTAGACGTGTTGATCATGTGCCATGCTAACAGTAACTCATCAGAAGCTAGATCATTCATTATTGTTTTCTTCCAGTACTTTTGTGGACTTCCTATTCTCCTTTTAATGGATTCACCATCTAGTTTCTTACCGGCACTTCCTTCAGAATTCCACGTGTCCAAACGATCGTAGACAAATTTTCCTTGTTTTATCATCTATTGGTGCCACTCCCAATTTTGTCTCTGATAACTTGATTAGAAATGGTGGATATTTTGTAATGTGGAATTTCATCATTTACCCAATAAGAAGCAATCAGTTGTGATCATCTACCATTAACTATTTTGTACATTTGGCCTGTTAATGCTCTTATTTGATTCATTTCCTAGAAGAGATTCTTGATAATACAAAATGTAATTGGTTGGGAAACATGTGGAGTTCCGGTAATTGTTGTTCAATCCTAGATTATGATCCAGCAAATGGTTTATTCCTCTATATTCCTTGTTTAAAATTTGCATCCTGAATAAGCTACAGAATTTGGTGAAACTCCTTTTCTTTTTACCTTTTTATGGATATATGTTGGTTACTTTCTTTATATGCTTGGTTCTTATTTAGGTCTCTGGCTTATGGTGCTGTACTATTCATTTTATTGTTTCTCCGTTCATCTTAAGAAAATGTGGCATGGTATCACTGATATACTTCTCCTGTATTTGTATTCAGGGTGGGTCAAAAAAATACCATATACGCTCAAGATGGTTGCATGTATTTCAGAGTGACCGTGACCGTCGGGATCTTGTGAGTAGTATAATACTTTTAACATTATGCATTTATATTGGAGAAAATGGAAGCCCATGGTTGTCTTTGTTGAAGAATACGAGTTTAGAGTCATTTTTAGTACATATAATGTCTGAGGATAGTAAAATTGATGTTTAGAGTATTATTGTAATTGTCCGAAGTTGTAAGGGCATTTTGGTAATTTTCTGTACTAGGGGTATTTTGGTCAATTTACGTTTTACAACTCCTTATATAAGGGTTGATAGGTTGTATTAGGGGAAGTGTTGTAGAGATTAAGAAAGAGAGAAAGAGGGGGGCGGCCTCCATTGGAGGTCCGCATAGATGCTAAAACCATCAAGTTGATCAATACATGGATGATTACAATGTGAGCAGGTGACATGAAAAAGACCATCTGCACGAAGTTGACTATAGTAGTTCAAGTGGGTCATTATCATTTTGATCATCTGATGAGGACACCTATGAAGATGGGATTTCTTTTCTTGATGAAAATCTAAATGGTGAACCTCAAAGAATAGAGGAGATTAATGATGGATCTCTTGATTCTGCTGCCAACATAATTTCTGATAATGATGCTCAAATAAGAAGAAGGAAAAGGAATGATGTTGATTATAAGAAATTATATGATGAGATGTTTGGAAGAGAGGACTGTGAAACAGGTGCTTCACCTGCTCTGCCTAATAGTGCAGATCAGAATTTATGCGCAGATTTTACTAGAGACAGTGAAAAGAAGTCACCAAGTATTAAAGACAAGAAGAAATTTAGGATTCCTCACCCAGAGGATGTCGAGCAGCGAAGGAGGCCGATTAGCTGTGTGCGGAGAGAAGCTGAGCGGCGAGTGAGTCTTCCGCCTTCTGCGATTTTGCTCATAGCTGCAACCTGCTGGTATGGCTTCCCAATACATACTCATGTGAGAATGTGTTCATAGAGAACTGTTACATAAGCGTTGGTGATTATGGTATTGTAATTAAGGGTGGCTAGGATCAGTATGGAATTGCTTATAATCGGCCATCCACTAACATCCATATTCATAATCTTGTGGTGAGTGTCGGAGTGTCTATAGGCAGTGAGATGTCAGGTGGTGATTTTACTCATGGAAATGGGATTGGTGGAGAATCAATCTATGGAAGATCTTTCCCTGACGAGAACTTCAAAATAAAACATGCCGGACCAGGTCTTCTGTCTATGGCAAATGCTGGTCCAGATACCAATGGATCACACTTTTTCATCACTACTGTCACAACCAGTTGGTTGGATGGCAAGCATGTTGTGTTCGGAAAGGTTTTGTCTGGGATGGATGTTGTTTACAAAATAGAAGTAGAAGGGAAGTAAAACGGCACACCCAAAAGCAAAGTTATCATTTTCGACAATGGTGAATTGCCACTGTGAAAGCCTGCCCTGTCGTCTGAATTTTCAGCATCATGTAATCTCTGATTCTCCAATACTGTAATGTGAAGGAATTAATTTGTTTGGAGATCTGGTGCAACCTAGCTTTCATACTTCAGATTGCTTTTGATTACTTGGTTGTGGTATTCCGGTAGAGATCAGAGGCATTAACGAACTAAGATGGGTGCTGCGGCATTTGGACTCTCCTGTTTGATCCTCTTGTTTGGATCCTTCCTGCTCGCTCAGGGAAAGGCTAAAAAGGATTTGAAGGAAGTAACTCACAAAGTTTACTTTGATGTGGAAATTGGGGGCAAGCCTGCTGGTCAAATTGTTATTGGCTTTTTTAGGTAAAACTGTTCCTAAAACAGCTGAAAATTTTTGAGCTCTTTGTACAAGTGAAAAAGGTACAGGGAGTAGCGGGAAGCCTCTTCACTAGAAAGGGAGCTCTTTCCACAGGATTATTCATAGTTTTATGATTCAAGGCGTGGTGTTAGGATCAAGACTGCACCTGGTGGAGGTGGTTATGTGTTGCACATTTCTTATCGAAACCTGACATTTAATGATGTCCGAGTTGGTATTGTTATAAAAACAGATTACAATGAGCATTCGGATGGCTATGACCCTAAGGCACTTCCTGTACTTGAGAACATAAGTTTCATTGGAGTTCATGGTCAGAGAGTGTTCATGTTCAAGTCAGGATTGAAGACAACAAGAAAATCCCGGTGAAGGGTGTGTTTTTCAGAGACAATAGTGTTGAAAGAGTGTGAGAGATGTTCAGAAAACAATATGAAGAAAATATGAAAGAGAAGACAGCCATGAAGGCAAAATTGAAAAGTTATTGCAGCCATGAAGCTGCTAAAAATGACAAATCAAGAAGGCTACGTATTGCAACAAAGAAGATTGCTTGGAAAATGGACAGCCAAGGGGCTGAAAAATTTAGAAAATGCAGAAATCAGTCTTTTTTCACTACATATGCATAAAAAATTAAATCATTGAAGAGGCCAGAAGAATTTGATGGTATAAAATGTGGCAGTATCACCAAGAAGCATGAAAGTTAAGACCTTGGGTTGCTTAAGTAAACAGTCAGGAGGGTTGGAAAAGCGGCTGCAGTCACCATGTTAAGGGGCGCACACCAATTAGTATGAGCAGATGTCTGTATTCTGTTATTCGAGTGGTAGAGAGAGGGCACTCAACCAACACACCGGCTACAATCACCATGTGAAGGGACGCAGGAAAAGCCGTGTGAAGTGTGTATGGTGGAGTAGTATCTCCTATCACAAAAGATCAGTTTTCTTAAGAGTAGAAGAAAATGACTTTTAAGTGTAGCTGTCAAATCACTTTATGGAGAAGAAGAAAGAGAGAGGGAGCAATCGACACCCATGGAAGGGTCGTGTGTTATTTATGTGTTCTTGATTGTTCAAGTTGTTTTTACAGAAGGCTCGAAGAAATTACTAGTGCACGTATGATGAAGAAAGTCATCATGATGATCAGCCAGGAAGGCAGAGGTAATGATGCAGCCAGATACGTTGCTTGAGATGATCAGTCAGGAAGGCTGAGTTGATGTTGCAGCCATAGATGCTGCTTGAGATGGTCAACTAGGAGGGTTGAGTTGATGTTGCAACAAGAGATGCTGCTTGAGATGATAAGCCAGGATGGCTGAGTTGATGTTACAGCCAGAGATGCTGCTTAAGATGATTAGCCAGGAAGGCTAAGTTTATATTGCAGCCAGAGATGCTGCATGAGACGATCAACCAGGATGGTTGAGTTGATGTGGAGTCTTTAGACCGAGAATGGGAGTCTTTAGACTCTCTACCACCCCTTCCTGCCATCTCAATGGAGTACTTAAATTCAAACAAAAATCTGAAAAATAAAAGCACTTCGTAAATCCCCAATCTTCAAATAACACTCAAATGGAGTGTCTCCCACTTTATGAATGCAATAAAAATCGTACACACACTTAATAACTTCATATTTTGTCATTAAAAAAAATGAAATAACACAAAAAAACAACAAATATAAAGGAATAAAATGGAAAAACATAAAAAATATACCTAAATCCGAGTTTGGAGGCTTGCATGGACACCGTAGAGCACAATTTTAGAGCTTTGAACACCAAGGAGGCGAAAACCGGCTCTTAGGGAGCTTGGGGAACTCAAAAGGAGGGAGGAAATCCGTGAAAAATCGAGGGTTTCGTTCGGCTGGGGACCCTTTATAAGGGTCCCAAGGCGTATCGTACGATACGGTGTGATAAGTTCGTTATAACGATACACCCCAGTGTATCGTATCGTGGTGGCTCACGATGTGATACGGATAACACTGATGCTAGGTTCATCATGCCTTATGTTGTTGTTGCTAAGCCAGGCCTGTGAGCATAGAGCGATGACCCTTCCCCACTTTGGAGAGAGCATAGCATATGCTTTACATAGGTTGAAAAGAAGAGGTCCAGTTTCTTCAATTTGTCCTCTTGACCTATATTTGTTGCTCCATGATAATCACCAGCCACAAAAAGCAAACTTTCTGTAGACATTACTGTTTTACCGTTCTAATTTTAGGGCGAATGAATGCAGGTATCCTTTTTCCTTTGTTATATTGCTGCCTGATTAGGTTATACAAATTTTAGATTTGAGAGAAAAATATGATGCCCAAATTAGTCTTGGGAAAATTTTAGCCGACCCCGTCTAGTATGAGAAAAGGCTTAGTTGTTGTTGTTGTTGTATATTTTCCATTTACACTGTATCTAGGAAATTGCGTCTGTTCCTTTTCCTGTGAACTGATTGCGCACAGTATTATGCCTTTTTAGTTATACTACTGATTCTTTGCGTGAAAGGTCACTTGTGGATGTGCTGCTGGAGTTTCTGCTGCTTTTAGAGCTCCTGTTGGTGGTGTTCTATTTGCCCTTGAAGAGGTCACGTCATGGTAAGGATCATTCAAGATCTATTGTCTCCCTTACTGATTTTGTTTTTTCACCATCTATGGTTAGGTATGCTGCTTCTAAAAGTTATGTTTTTGGAGTACCTCTTGTCAAGTTATCGAGTTAAGGGTATGCTTTTGCATGGCTGACAAGGTCTCTTTCCACAGCCAATGTCAAGCCTGTTAATCTGTGCAAGTTAGACGGTGCAATATCTGTAGTGATATGTTAACTAGTGCAACTAGATGGCAAAAGGGATCAATGATATGTTAACTTGAAAGTAGGTGTGCTTGGGGACCACATTCAGATGTTCGTTCTTGTTATTCTGCTTGGCCTAAAGGTTACCAACAGAAAAAACCAATGAGCTTGGAGACAGAATTTTTTGATACTGAGAAAACATATAGATAATGGGAAAAAGAATGGAAATAAAATTCTGCTGAAGTGTGCGCATTAGCCAAAAATTCAGAAGGCCAAGTTAGCCAAAAATAAAAGATTGATCTATGTTACAATAAGCATTTAATATTTATCTTGGTGGTTTCTATGAGATCATATGTCCAAGATGTTAATGATGGTGGTTTTGAAGGCAAGGAAGGAATTGACAAACTCTAATACTCTAAGTAGTTAATAGCACGCTATAGCGTATTAGCAGCCAGAGAACCGCTATATCGCTGGAAGATTAGCGGGCGACCTTCTTGGCCGCTAATAGCGGTGCTATGACCGCAATAGCGGTCCGCTATATTAAGAATAGCATATAAGATGGTTTATCAATGCTTATTTTGTTATATTTTGACTTGATTTACTTGCACACGTTGGTAAATGCTTATTTTGTTGTTTCTTTATTTGTATAATGGTTTATCATAATAACTAAAAGATGTATTTTCACAATAATAATGTATATCTCATCAAGTATTGTAGTTGTCGAAGCTATGTTAGTATCCTATAAAGGGATACATATGGTGACTCTTGGAGATTGAAAAGTTATTTGAGTAAACATGTTAGCTTATTTTGTTATATTTTGGCTTGATTTACTTCCACAAGTTGATAAATTTTTATTTTGTTGTCTGGTTATTTGTATAATGGTTTGTCATAATAGCTAAAAGATGTATTTTCAAAATAATAATGTATATCTCATCAAGCATTGTAGCTGTCGAAGCTATGTTAGTGTCCTACAAAGGGATACATATGGTGACTCTTGAAGATGTGAAAAGTCATTTGAGTAAACATGTTAAATGAATAAAATGGTCATAAGAAAACCTCTACATGGGGAGGTAGTATGCCAAATTGAAGTATGAGATCTTAGCCTTAATTTAGAAGGCCTTGTTTATAAACCCTTGCATGCAAAAAGAGCGTGTAGAAGTTTATCATAGTGTTTGTTATGATTATGTCGAAGAGTTTACCTCTTTTTTTGTAAGACGAGTAAGAGTTCTTTTGTAGGCAATTGCCAGTGTACTTTGTATCCATACTTGAGCCGATAAGTATAATACATATTAGTTTCTTTTACTTATTCTGCCTAATGTATAGAATAATTTGGTTACATTTATGTTTTTGTTTTTAAATATAAGTTTAACAATTCATTATGCATATGCCACGTGAAATTTATTGTTTGTCTTCTTAAAATTTGTTTATTTAGTTTGATAAAGTAGTAGTTATGTGTTTCTGGATATTTCTTAGAAATTAGATAATCTATTATTATATATATATATATAATTTTTTAATCATAAATGAAAGTGTACCGCTAAATCCGCTATATCTCTGCTACTGCTATATTAGGGTCAACCGCTAACAGCCCGCTAACCGCTATTGATAACATAGCTAATAAAGAGGATATGAGAGAACAAGAGGTACTGTTTAGTGCAGGGAAATGGATCAATGAAATGTCACCATATTGACAAACATGCAGAAGGTATAGGGCTTTTGGGCGTCTTCAATGATACCTTAATAAACCATAAATGTTGTCATTGTGAGAGAATGATGAGTCTGACAAAGTATGTATAATGGTTGCTTTAACTATACTAGTTGCAAATATGTTCAATGAAGTCTTGACTGAGTTGTGTTCTGTTGTAGGTGGAGGAGTCAACTTATGTGGCGGGTCTTCTTTACTTCTGCTGTGGTGGCAGTTTTTGTGCGTTCTGCCATGGGTTGGTGCAAAAATGGTCATTGTGGCCATTTTGGCTCTGGTGGCTTCATTATATGGGACATATCTGGGTTGGTATCTCCAAGATTGGCACACTTTACCGCTAATTCCTTTTCACTGAGTTGGCAGTGTATCTGATTTCTTAGTTTAATTGTTATCTTCTTATGTTAGTGGTCAAGAGGATTACTCTTTTCGGGAATTATTGCCCATGGCTGTTATTGGCGTTATTGGAGGCCTCCTGGGTGGGTATTCACTGCACGATATGTTTTGCTTTTTCTTGCATTAATTTCTGTCTTGGTCTTCTGAACTATTTGGTTGCATATTACATTTACTTCAGGAGCCTTATTTAATCAACTGACCCTGTATATAACTCGTTGGCGGAGGAACTTTTTGCATAAGAAGGGAAACCGAGTAAAGGTATTGACATTGAGATTTGCGATACACAATGACATCATTTCATTTGGGTCTGCCAGCTATGTCCAATATTCTGAAAATTTTGCCTGCTCTTACAGATCATTGAAGTTTGCCTAGTGTCTTTGATTACATCAATCCTTTCATTTGGGTTGCCACTTTTAAGGAAATGTAGTCCGTGCCCAGAGTCAGAAGCCAACTCTGGTATTGACTGTCCTCGTCCACCAGGAACCTATGGGAACTATGTGAATGTGAGCTTCCTTTTTTGTTTTTGCAGATAGATCTAGCTTCTCTGTCCACTCTTTTTTCAGTTTGATGTGCTCTTTGGGTTTGTTAAGCAGTCTGTCTTTGCCTTCTTTTGCTTCTGAGAACCATTAAGTACATTAAGATTGATGTGAAGACTGTCTGTAGTACATTGAGAGCATAATATCTTAGTCCATTCAGACTAATAAGCTATAAAACTTCAAATGCAACTTCAAATGCTAGTTGTACATTGCACATTATACCCTGAAAAGGCTTTGAATTCACCAGAATCACCACAATTAATTAGACTCGGAACACATTGTTGGGTAATGCTCAATCTGTGGTTGGAAGAGGTATTGTGTTTGAACAGACGAACATTGGTATCTGATCCAATCTGTTTTAAATTTTGCTTGTAGAAATATGGCTTATCCGTTTTCATCAAATCCATTATTCACTGCTTATTTTCTGTTTTGTGTAGTTTTACTGCTACAAGGATAAGGAGTACAATGACTTGGCAACGATTTTTTTCAATACTCAGGTTGTTACACTTTAGAATTTACATGATATCTGCCTCCGTTTTTGCAAAGGGAAGTATTCAAGATACTTTGTTGATCTTTTTTTATATATTTTGTTCTTTGCAGGATGATGCCATTCGCAATCTGTTTAGTGCAAAAACATTTCATGAATATAGTGCTAAAAGCCTCATAACTTTTCTGGTAATGTGTCTCTCTGCTATCTTCTGACAGTTAAAAAAGGTCTTCCTTTTTGGCTTTTATCAATGCTGGCTTGTAACGGTTCTGCAAGTGATTGTTCAAACGTTTATCAGTATGTTACTCTTTCAAGGGTAGTGTTATTAACATAAATTTCTTCATGCTGCTTATCAAATTATTCTTGAATTATTTAGTATACAGAATTTTATTTTTCACCTTCTCCGAGTCAAGGAAGAGATAACTTCCAAAATCCATGTTCTCATGATGCCAGATCCAAAGAATTTTGGAGAGGACTGTTCTGTAAAAGGATAGTTTGTCAGCTCATTCTCAAATGTCTGCCTATTGTAAGGTTTTAATGGGAAGAACTTCAAGTGATCGGTAATCGGTATACTTCCTTCAGAAGTTATGCCAAGATGGGTCAATCTCTTGCATAATTTATACCTCATTTTGCTAGTCAGTTATGTTTTTATCTGGAGGAGGTCTTCAGCAATGCATGACAGGTGCAGGCCCTAAATGATTATTTTGTGACTACGCCAGTATTTTCAGTAGGATTTACTGGCTTGCTGGCTGTTGTTGGCCATCCCTATAGTCTGTAATGTATGACATGCTTCTGCATTTTTCATGCATAATAGTGGTGAAAAAGTACTTATTTTTTCTTGGCATGAAAAAACGATGAATCAAGTAAAATGCCATTAGACAGCATGAGATCAATGTGGTCATCTCTATCCGGCCTGAAAACTGAGCTTGATGAGCACATACTGGTCTAGTTAGCTTTTAGGCAATTCTGGACAAAAGCAGATATTGAGTCTCGGACATTATATACTATCTTCTTTTGCTGGTAAGGTAGGTGAATTTTGAAAGGCAGTGCAGGTACCTGCATGCGTGCGCAGACATCATATGCTCTTTTGACTATTTACCTTTCACTGGTTCTTTTTCAGGTTATGTTTTATTCTCTTGCTGTGATAACTTTTGGCACTGCTGTACCAGCTGGTCAATTTGTCCCTGGTATAATGATTGGGTCAACATATGGACGCCTTGTCGGCATGTTTGTCGTCAATTTCTACAAGAAGCTAAATGTTGAAGAGGGAACGTATGTTCGTTCATTTCCCCCTTTTCCTTGCTGTGTACTTTTATCTTTTTCAGATAAAAGCTTCTATTCTCAGTTGTGGCAACTTGAAATTTTCATAATTCAAATATTTATGATTTATACCAATGAGAAGGACACTTTTTAAATTAGTTATGCTTCTTTGGTTGGAGTAAATGGCAAAGGTTGTTAATGTTGTTAGACATGGAGACTTGTCATTGGATCAAAATGTCTCCTTTATATTGAAAAATCTTCACGTTTGGTTCTAGGGTAGAATGCCATTATTTGCTTGTTAAACGACAGTTTTCCCATAAAAATAAAACTGTACCCTTTCGATGGGTGATGATAAGTTATCTGTTTTATATTAATGGTACTTTGAGTTCACTCAAGTTCATCACAATAAATATATATGATAAAGCTACAAATAAAAAAACCCTAATTTTATTGCAAAAACTGAATGTATCATAACTTTAGAATGCTATGTTACATAGGTAAATTATTCTTAAAGGGGAAACAGAAAACAATTTTCTGTTACATAGGAAACTTATTCTTAAAGGGGAAAAAGAACAAAATTTCTCCTGAACGCCAAAGGACACTTTACTTGCTGTTAAAAGATGAAGCATCATATCATGTACCTTTTAAGTACTTTACCAGGAAAATTGTTGGAGAGGCCTGTCTATGGAGAATGGAGGTCTTCTCTGTTCTTCATTATTATTGGAGAACAAAGGAAGGTTAAGTTCATCAGGACGAGGGTGGAAAAGCCATTCTTGCTGTCCCTGTTCTGTCATCATTTTGAGATTAGCTGGGATATATAAGAAAAATGGGTACAATGGTTGTTAGCAACATGTAGCATAAGATCATTTAAAAAACTACCTGAGGATAAAATCATTAAGATAATTTTTAACTTTCCTCGAGGACAACCTATTTTGGTAAAATCTCTTGATATTTTGCCTTGCCTAAAGGACTTGAAGAAAAGTGAGAAGTAGGTCCTTGATGACAAATGGGATCTGAGGCTTTCTGATGCAGTGTAATGTGAAGGAAATTAGTTCTTACTTGTTCCTTGTAAGGTGATTGTGAACCAATGCTCTTAGAGTCTTAGGTGATCAACGCAGCTTGAGCTTTCTATTGCATGAGCTAGAAATTACTTGTACCAGTGGCTAAATATGCAGTTATAATTTTCTTATCTGCACATGTTGGCCATTTTTTATGTCCTTGTTACATGTTTAATTTGTCCTTTTCTGTTACCATGGGGAGTTTTCTTTTTATGTTATTTTCTGTTGGTGTACAAGATTAACATTACCTCTTGAGTACTGCTCAATGAACCTTGTTTACTTACCAGATACGCATTGCTTGGAGCTGCTTCATTTCTTGGGGGTTCTATGCGAATGACAGTATCCCTTTGTGTCATAATGGTCGAGATCACAAACAACTTGAAACTTCTACCCCTTATTATGCTTGTTCTTCTCATATCAAAGGTTGGCTTTTTGGTTGCTGATTTTGTAGCTACCTAGATCGGAAATGGTATCATTGCTTTTCTTGTGGCACAGGCTGTTGGTGATGCTTTCAATGAAGGTCTATACGAAGAACAAGCGCGCTTAAGGGGCATCCCTCTCCTCGAATCCAGACCAAAATACTACATGCGTAAGATGACTGCAAAAGAAGCATGTTCAAGTCAAAAGGTTCATGGCATCACTTCATTCTCATAGGTGAAAGTTAGACTTGATCACTTCCTGCATTTAAATAATGTGGACCATATGATTTTAACTGATGTAGGTTGTCTCCCTTACACGCGTCGTCAAAGTTGCAGATGTGATGTCTATCTTGAGAAGCAACCAGCATAATGGTTTTCCTGTGAGTGCCTACTTGTGCATTAGACTCTCTGTCTCTTGACACCTAGCTTGTAGATTAATATAATTTCTGTAACTAGGTGGTGGATTATACTCGTAGTGGCGAGACAATTGTCATTGGGCTCATACTGCGAAGGTGGAACTTTCAAGATTTGCATTCCCACAACTTTTTTCTTTTAAATATATATATATATATATATTTTAATTGTGGAACTCATTATTGCCTCTTATGAAAGAATTGTAGATAATAAAAGAATTGAATATGCGGTATATGGTTTATGAAATTCTTATTAGGAGAAAGCTGATTATATATTTTTTCTCCACATTGTAGCCATATATTGGTGCTACTACAATCTAAATTGGACTTTCAGCACAGCCCTTTGCCTTGTGATACACGAGGATCTTCACCTGTAAGGTAGTCAAATGTCTGAAACGGATGAATAGTGGTCTTTGCTCAATTGGAAATTCTTTCCTGATAACGTTCATTTTTTCATGCAGGCATGCGTCTAGTGAATTTGTAAAACCTGTCTCTAGTAAAGGGATATCAATAAATGACATTCATCTAGATCAAGATGACCTGGAAATGTATATAGACCTTGCCCCTTTCTTGAACCCCTCTCCATATATAGTTCCAGAAGACATGTCTTTGGCGAAGGTGAGAACTTGTTTGTTATATGCCTTTTGTAAATTAGTCTTGATTTGAGGTCATGGACTTGCACTATATTCTTATATCTTGTTTACAGGTGTACAATCTTTTCCGTCAACTTGGCTTAAGGCATATATTTGTCGTCCCTCGTGCATCGCGTGTGATTGGATTGATTACAAGGAAGGACCTTTTGACTGAGGTATGCATGCAGAGGAATTTACTCTACATCACACTTGTTAGCTCAATGACCATCCAACTCTTTACCATGTCAGCCAATTTAGTCGTGGTCTCCATTGAGGGCAGAAGTTAAAAGGGTCAGAACACACGAACACTAGGGAGGACATCTGAGCCAAGGACAGCTCCCGCCATCCAAATATTTGTGTCCATTCTAGTTCAATCTAATGCTTCCCTTTTATCATCTTTCCATGAAAACACGTTGTCTCTTTCATAAAGGCTCATTAAGTACTTCTGAAAGCAAAAATACGAACCAAATGATACATATGTCTCGCTTCTTGATGATCTCCATTAGCGGGAGAATATGGATTTGTCCTTAGGCACCTGGTGACGACAAGGGTTGTGGAACTTCCTGAAAAATTACAGAGTTCTTATTGATTGAACGGAAAATTCAATTCCATGCACCCAATTAATATACAACAACTAAGCCTTTTCCCATACTAGATGGGGTTGGCTACATGGATTCTTTGTTTCCATATAGCCCTATCATAATTTGTAAAATCCATGGTAAATAAGTCTGACAGTTTTACGCTGGTTGTCGGAAGCCTAACACAAACCTCCTCCTTTATTCGGGCTTGGGACTGACCATGCAAGGGTGATCCCTTACATGGGCACCCAAATATAATATTCCTATTGTCTAGAGGTCAACCCAAAAGAACCTCCAAGTGAAGCTTACTAGTTTGACGCCTGGGGGTGTGCATGTCTGGTAGGGGTCTGCGCAGCCTAACCCCAATAAGAAGAAAGTGGTGACACATCTGTGGAGGCAAATTCGTGAATGTCAGTAGCATTTTGATATATGAAGCGGAAAAGATGATGCTTTCTTCAGGCAACAAACATATTAACGTAACCAATAATCCAAATCAGTCCTTTTCCAGTTTATAATTTTATTGGCTTGTTAGCTAACAAGAAAATGTCATCCTATACTTTTTCAGAGACATGAAGGTTCAGCAACAGCGGAGCTACAATCGACTTGTGTAAGGTCTTGATGCAGTGAGACCCGCGTAATTTCTCTTCCATTCGGTTTGTCATCTATAACTTAAATAATGATTACAACTAAGTGTTCTGATGGATAATACAAACCGGTGAGTGTACATATACGTACATGTGTGCCTTTCACCAACATTTACTGTTTAGAACAAAGCTTGAATTTATTTTTTTGAAGATGGGATATATGGTGTAAATTTTTTTTCCGTCTAAAACCCAAAAACATGCAATTGTTAGGCAAGTACATATTAGAACATTATGCCAATTAATGAGGCAGAAAATCATGTTTGATGGTTATATACAATTCTTTGATTGTCAAGCTGTCAAAGTAAGATCTTGTCTTGCTCATGGTTCATACATAGAACTTCTGTGAGTCCTGGTTTTCTGCTACGCTTATAAAATTCTTTTGCTTTTGACAATGCACTTGTTCTCCATAGCTATTCTCAGGTTTTTGTTTCCCTAGTAGCAAAATTTCAGAAAAGAATCCATGTAGCTGGTCCTACGGAGTGTGGGATAAGGCTTGGTTTTGATTCTGGTGCCAGTGGTAGGTAGACTTTCTGGAAGAAACTGTTGAAGTCTTACGCGACAAGAGTAAAACTAATTTGTAGTGCAGACAAGAGAATAAGAGATCTGAAAACCTGGACTGTTTTGCTATGTATTGGACAAATATATGCTGCAGATTGTTCTTCTCCGTCTCTTGTTGCCCATGGATATCGTTCCTCAATTGGCAACAGAAGCCTGTCACGAACAGTTTTTTGTGATAAACAAAAGGATGGGGCTAACATTTTCTGTGCTTTCTATCATGTATGGAATTATGGATCGCCAAGTCTATGAACCTATTTCATGAGGAAGTTATCATTGTCGAAAGATGGATAAGTATTTCTGACCTTTTCTTCCTTCTCCTGTTTGACAGGGCTCATCACCGTAGTAATAGTATTCTTGGAAATCTTGATCCTGAGCA
Organism: Brasenia schreberi; assembly: GCA_036023115.1. Taxonomy (NCBI): domain Eukaryota; kingdom Viridiplantae; phylum Streptophyta; class Magnoliopsida; order Nymphaeales; family Cabombaceae; genus Brasenia; species Brasenia schreberi. The sequence continues at coordinate 19,122,768 of JAYKKT010000085.1, read as the reverse complement.
TCCACTTCTTAACGGTCTTCTGAACCAAGATTGACTCAGGAAAGCTCCACTGTTTGCATTCATGCCAATACCATACCGTTCTTGACTCGTTTCTTTGCAGTTGCAACCTTGCTGGTAGATCTGGATTGACTATCATTAATTTTTGTTCTCCCTTAAGTGAAAGAAGAGTATGTCTCCTGTTGTAACATATTGTTGTATACACATGAAGAAGCGGCCTGGGGCTTACCCCCAACAGTTTTGTTGTACATTATCAAATAATGAAATATGAGAGAAGCAATTTAGATTTGTCTCATTTTACCCTTGTCTTTCTGAATCCTACTATTTTGTACTTTTATCATCAAGCTATGTTTTCTTTTTATATATTTGGACTAAGTTTCACTTTTTCTAATGACAAAGTTGACTTGAATAGGATACAAAGGGCACGCCATGGTAAGGTGGCGTCGTTCCGTAAACGTCACTCCTGAGGACCTTTTGTTCCAGCTTTCCGTGGAATTTCATGTGCCCATTCGTCGGTAGCCAGAGAAGAATTTTAAGATGTGAACGTAATACTACAAAGGAGGACGTGACTTGACTTGCCGATGTAGGCTTTGGCTAGTTGACCCAGTTCATCAATTATTGGACAAACCGATCGGAACCTGGAAGCCTGATCGGAATTAGCCGTGGTCAGTTTCGGAACCAAGACGGTTCTAATTTGAGTTTGGGACTGTTTAGAATCGGAAAAATTATTTAAAAATTTTAAAATTAAAGAAAAATACTAGAACCGATAGTTTGAAACAACTGGTTTCGATTTTCTAAAAGGTTTTATAAAAGATGAAACGGGAATTGAATCGGGTGATCTTTGGTTTTGGATTCGGTTTCAGTTCTGGTTTCACTAGTTCCAGTTGAAACCACCGGGCGAGTTAGGAATCGACCGTCTTCAAATTACATCTAAAGCATATTCAGAAATAGAAGGAAAGATATATGCCTGTGTAAATAAAAGAAAGTAAAGATTTATGCGTGTGGGTGTGTTTGGGGGTGGGGAACAGCTAAATATCTGCTTGTCTTTTTTAACGTTAATGGTTAATATTAGCCTAAGAGCCTTATGAGGTCAAAGAATCGACGTAGTTGACCCCACGCAGTGTGAGAAAAGGCTACGTTGTTGTTGTAAGGAAAGATACGTACTTGCCAAAATATTTCAGTTGAAAATATTAAATATCGATTATGCGTAGGTTATATCATCTTGCACGTCAGCGCATCTTCTAGTGCCTTTCCAAAGTCTAAGCTCGGTCGGACTTGGTGGCTTTGACTGGGCAAGTTGGCTCAGCCAGTCGGTAGTGGGTCAGGACCTAGAATCAAAGTGCATGTCATTCAAGTCCAATCACATTAAATGACGTGCAAGAAAAAGCAAGAGCTTCGCTTTTCAAGTGCTTTCGTTACGCTTTCTAAGTTCTAACCGGAGCTGTGTTCATACCTAGATATATGAATCAGAGACGAGCCGAATGTAATCTTGGTTGGTAAACATAAAATGTTTAGGTTGTAATGTGAATTCCGTTGAGAAAATAAAGTTTTTTTCTCAATATAAAATTGATAAATTTTAATTTAAAAATTGATTTATAGGAATGGAATTCTGTTTCACAATAAATGTGGTTGTTGCTCATACCTCGTATTCACTGCAAAACCAATCATAATTGAGTAGCTATAATATCCTCAAGTTCTTTGTAACCTTTGACGCTTTAAGGAAGCAAAGAAAAGAAACTTGAGGAAACACTTTAAACCAATTAAGACAGGTAAAGTCATCTAAGTAATTGGAGAGAGAGAGAGAGAGATCTGGTTAGGTACAACACGAGCCGAAACTAGCTCAGATTGAGTCTGAACAAGCAGACACCAAGCAGTTCGTCTCGTTTGCCCTGAACTGCAACTATATATCCTTGTTACAGAGTTCTACCTTATCTCTATTCCTCGAATTTAGGGAACTAAAGATCAAGTATGGTAGTATGTCAATTAATATGTATTAAAACCTTCGGAGAAAGAAGAGACGTAATTGACTAACGTAATCTTATTATCCTTCTCTAACAGTGCCGCTATATTGCAATTTATCCTTATAAATACATTACTCTGATACATCTTTGATTCCTGTGTCTGTTCTCGCAGGAGGCAAGAGTGAATACAGACCTTTCTTGCTTCTTCTTCTACTACTTCTCTCTGCAGTTAACAAGAAAAGAAGAGCCCATGCCGGCTATAATGATAGACACGCCGGGCTCCGGCGGGTTGGATAAATTCGAGGCCAAGTTTACGTTCTACGTCTTCATATGTTGCGTCATGGCAGCCTTCGGAGGCCTCATGTTTGGTTATGACATCGGAATTTCAGGTACAAACTAGTTTACTTTTCTCTTCTTTCCTAATTTCCCGGCCATCGCAGCGGGTAAGTACTGACTTGAAGGCCAGGAATTAATTGAAGCTTTGACTACAAAAGTGTTTCTCGTCATAAAATAAAGTTTTTTCTAAAAAAAAAATTTCTTGATCTCGAAGGTGGGGTGACGTCCATGGACGATTTCTTGATCAAGTTCTTTCCGAAGGTGTACTTGAGGAAGCAAGCAGCAAAAGAGAGCAACTACTGCAAATATGACAATCAAAATCTCCAGCTCTTCACGTCTTCTTTGTACATGGCTGCTCTGGTCTTCACGTTCTTGGCGTCCTACGTCTGCAAGAAGTATGGGAGGAGGCCAACCATGGCTGCAGCTTCTCTCTTCTTCTTGGTTGGTGTCATCTTAAACGCCGGTGCCATGAACATCACCATGCTCATTATTGGAAGAATTCTTCTCGGCGTCGGCGTCGGCTTCGCTAACAATGTAAGTGCTCATCTCCCCACGGAAATCTTCAAGGGTGAGTCAAATAGCTTATGGCTAGAGAGGTAGGCTGAACCGCCATAGAAAACTTCTTAAAGCACCGTAAATAGCCCACGGTCGAATAACAGCATGCCCTTCGTTTCTTGGTTTTTCAATTTTTGAGTGGGGAGGACACCTCAGTGACAAGTTGATCCGTCACTGCATCTTCCCCATGGGTGAATTTTTTCTTACTCACAAGAACTTTTCCTCACCCCAAAAGTTTTTCCTAAAAATAGGCACTGTAGATTAGGTTTTGTTTTATCCGGTGAGTTTAAATGCACATCCTTAAACAAAAGAGAGTCCATTTCTTTAAAGACTTTACTCATAGTAATAATAAAATGGGTAGTAATATCCTCAAGGGAACACTATGAAGGGTATTTTTGAAAAAATTATATGGAAGGCATTTTTGAAAAAATTGCATATGTATATTTAGTAAAATTGAATATATGAATAATAATACTCTAAAAAAAGATAAACAATAATGGGAAAGGGAACATGCCATTTTGACAAGGTTCAATTAAATTCCAAGGAAAAAAGAGGAAAATAAAACTAGAAGCTCATAATAGGGATGGCAATCACCACCCGGCCCATCCGGATAGGTACTACCTTTTCTTTGGAACGGGTGTCACATGTGGTGCAATTAAGTTGATGGAACAATGAGGAAATAAAACTACATGCCCATAGCTGGGGATGACAATCACCATCCGACCCGTGGGCTTTCAACCCGGCCCAACCCGGAGGGGGTTGAGAACCTGCCCCACGTCGGGTCGGGTTCAATTTTGTGTAGCATGGGGGTTGGGCTGGGTGGGGTAAAGGGTCAACGTGCCTCAACTTGCCTCGTAATATATGGAAATGCTAGGTTTCTCTCGGATTGAGATTGGTGAGGAAAAAGTGAAATGTGCTTTTATTTATACTATTTAGCACAAAAGCAAGAAGAAACGAAAATGTGTTTTCCCTGATCAATAACAACAATTGGACGATCATGGTTTGGAAATATGTACATTCCCACATATATAATCCTTTTACCGCTGACGTCCGTTCATAATGTTTTTCATTGCTTTTCGTTTTGAATTTAATATAAAAAAGTTTTACACTCATGCTCCCAAATATAATCCAATTATATATAAACAATGTAGTGGCTTCATAAGTTTTTCGAAATTCAATCACCTACAAATAAAATTATCGTGTCATTTCCGACTTGATTTAGAAATGCTCCAATCTTGGACTTGGATTTTGATCGAAAATGCTTTTTATGTTAAGAACAGGCACAGGATTGGGATACAGGACGCTCTGTGTCCACTCTGTATTATCCATAGGAAAGCTGAGTTGTAGTTGACCCGTCACTGCTCTCACACATATAAACACAATGTATTTATTCAATTAGGAGGATTAATTTTTGTCATCGTTTCCTGATCAGCAAATTAAACGTACTTTCAGGCCGTGCCGTTGTTCATTTCTGAGATTGCACCGACGAGGATCCGGGGAGGCCTCAACATCCTCTTCCAACTGCTCATAACAGTAGGAATTCTCATCGCCAACATTGTCAACTACTTCACCTCCAAACTCCATCCCTGGGGCTGGCGCCTCTCCCTCGGCGGCGCCGGCGTTCCGGCCATCCTCCTCTGCATCGGCTCTCTATTTGTTTGCGAGACACCCACTAGCCTCGTCCAGCGCGGACACCTTGACGGCGCGAAATCCGTTCTCCGACGTATCCGTGGTACCGACAATGTCGACGCCGAATACCAAGAGATCTGCCGTGCCTGCGATGCGGCCGCGCTCGTCAAGCACCCCTACCGGGAGCTCAAGAAGCGCAGCAATAGGCCGCCCTTGGTGATAGCCATTGTGCTGCAGGCATTCCAGCAGTTCACAGGAATCAACGCCGTCATGTTCTATGCACCGGTGCTGTTCCAGACTATTGGGTTCAAGAGTGATGCCTCCTTGCTCTCCTCTGTCATCATCGGCACTGTCAACGTCATCTGCACTATGGTCTCCGTCCTCTCCGTCGACATGGTCGGCCGGAAAGCCCTCCTGCTTGAAGCCGTCGTCCAGATGCTCCTGTCTCAGGTATAAACAAGTTCTATGCATAACACTTGATAGCTTTTATAACTGCAAACTCTAGGAAGTAAGCAGTACTTTATGAAGTAAATCTGGTATTCAGATTAAACATGGCTTTATCAAATTCGACTAATTGGCCAATCTAGCAGCAGCTGGATATGAAAACGCAAAATCGCATCTGAAATTGAAAGTTTAATCAGATGCAGTGTGGCGGATATCTATTGTACTGCAGCTCTGTTGATATACCAGGAAGATTAATCTCTCACAGTTCGGGTGGGGAGATACATACTCTTCGAAACCCAGCAATTCCTCGTCTTTTGACTTTATAAACCTTTTTTAACTAGTTAAATATAATTTGCCTTAAGAAAAATGACTTTCAAGACATTTTTTAACTGCTTCATTTGCTTCATGTTAATGAAAATAACAGATGTTCACCGACAAAATATTCTCAGAATAACCTCTTAGCTTAGAGATTCCCGATAAGGAGACCGGTCATCATGTTATGTGTTTCAGCACTTGCTTATTGTGGTCATTTTGGCTTGTTTCTTTGCCTTGCAGGGTGCAATTGGTATCATTCTAAGCATCTATCTCAAGTCCACAAACTCCCTGCACCACGGTGTGGCAATTGCAGTGGTGATCTTAGTCTGTGTCTATGTGTCCAGCTTTGCTTGGTCATGGGGTCCATTGGGTTGGCTCATACCAAGTGAGACCTTCCCAATAGAGACTCGAGCCGCAGGCTACTCTTTTGCTGTGAGCTCCAACATGATCTTCACATTCATCATAGCCCAGTCCTTCCTCTCCATGCTCTGCAGCATGCGTGCCGGCATCTTCTTCTTCTTCGCCGCCTGGATCATCGTCATGGGCATCTTCGTTATCTTTCTCTTGCCGGAGACGAAAGGCATTCCCATCGATGAGATGGTGGAAAGAGTGTGGAAACAGCACTGGTACTGGAAGAGATTCATGGATGATGACGAAAAGGATAGGAAGTCTAAAGTGCAGACAGCGGTGTGAACAAGAACAGGTGGCAAGCATATATTTTGATGCCCTAGTATTGTGAAGGGCCACAGCAATACGGTCGCTCAATCTCTTCCGCTGCAGAAAGCATATGTTAATAATTTATCACCAAGAAGAGATTATCCTGTCAACTTTAATTTGATTTTTTCTCCTCTGTTGCATACAACCCGGTAACGTCTGCCCTTGATGGTTGTCAAACATAATCTTGAACCAACGTGTTGGTGATGTTGCCGGACTTTTGCTGGTTCGTCATCTCTAAATATATCATATTCAAGATGGCCTACGGTGCAGCTAGCATGTTCTATCTCTAGCATAGATGAGTTTCATTGCCAATCGTAGCGTGTGAAAGGGTGTTGGACGTTGGGACACATCTCTGTTAAACCACTCGACAATAAGCAAGATTACCGAGTGAAAGATCCCCCATTAATCAATGGCTAATGTCTCTTGCTAAGAAGGAATTATGAGGGATTAACGAGGAAAACTATTGTTACCTGATAATGGACCCTGATTAGCCATGGATTCACGAGGAAAACTTTCTTCGCTGATCCGTTCTTAATCTCCTGCTAAGGAATTGCGAGGAAAATTTCCGTCATCTGATAATCGTCCCTAATTAACCACAGATTAATGAGGGGAACTTCTACGGATTAGTGGGGAATCTTTCCCTCTCTAAACAAACTTCCATCGCTTCTGTTGCTAACTAGCTACGGATTAGCGAGTGGATCTTTCCATGCTGAATCCCGTCGCCAATATGATATTTTCTTGTGTCCTGTTATTTCACGTCAATCGGGTGCTGTTGGCCTATAAACGATGTGGACACGTGTTCAAATTTAGGAACAAGGCCGACTCGGCCACACACCATGTCTACGAAAAGACAATTTTCTCGGTTCGATCAAATTAATTTATAAATACGTTAATGAGAATTTTCACACTAAGTGATTCAAATTCCATTTTAGAAAGTCCCAAAAACGTCTTTTCTCTTTAAAAACCACATGCCTTAGAAATTATGTCAACTCCAAAATTAGTTCATGATGTGTTTTGTAAGCAAAACATAAATTTGTCAACACCATACGAAACGTAGAAACAATCTAAGAAATCAATTTTTGTGTTTAGAATGCTTGGAAAAATAAAATGATCATTTACCATCCTTAGAACATGACATTCATTCTGAGTTAATTTTTTTTAAGAGAATTTGTGTTTTGAGTTATTTCTTCATCGCTAGCTTTGGAGCTCTTTTACAAGCTAGCTCTTATTAGAATGAAAAAGGTAGCATCCATTATCGAACAAATTTTGTGTTCTTTTATCTAATTGAACTTAGAATTAGTGATGAGATTGATTTATTTGTTTTCTCTTATTAATCAAAATTGTGGTGAGTGAATAAGAATTACCCTTATTTCAATTGTTCGTGAATAGTGGTTTGACTCATTTAAAATCGGCGGATATTTTTAGTGAACATAAATACATCATTGGTGTTATCATTGAGATCCTCTTTAACCATTTGAGTTCATCATACCTACTACTAGCTAAAGAGGTGATTCAACCCAAAACCACACGTCATTTTGCATCAAAATGTATAAGCTCTCTTAAGTCTTACTAACTCTTATTATATCTCAAACTATGACAAACCACAAAAACACCCCCAACCAAAATTTCACTCAAGAAGCTCTCAACTTCCTAAGAGGTATGTCTTTTGACCAAGCTAGAATTGTAACATTAAAAAACAACAAGAAGAAATGATGGGTCAACTTCAATTTATGGTTAAGGTCATAGAATGACCACTCTATTCTAACCCAAGAGCCCCCCATTCATGTTCAAATGACTAAGAACCCGAGCAAGAAGACATTACACCTCCCCCAAGATCACACACAATGAAATGCAGGGATCGAAATGAATACTACCCCAAAATATAAATCCTGTCATTTAAAGGGACGAGTTTCTTGAAAGAATTCTTATAATGGTTTCAACGGGTGGATAAAATATTTGAGTATTTTAACTACTTTGAACAAACTAAATATCATCTTACAACACTAGAATTTATAAATTATGCTAACATTTGAACTCTCAAAACGTGTATTGATAGTAGAGTTGTTAACAAAATTACTATTAAATACAAATACCCTATATCTCTGTTGGATGATGTGTTTGATGAGTTGCATGGAGCTTGATTGTTCTTCAAAATTGATTTGAGAAGTGGATACCACCATATACGGATGAAGAGAGACGAATGAAAGACGACTTTCAAAACAAAGGTTGGGCTATATGAATGGCTAGTTATGCTATTTGGATTAACAAATGCCCTAAGCACCTTCATGAGACTTATGAATCAGGTTTTGCGTGATTACATTAGAAAATTTATTGTTGTATATTTTGATGATATTCTAGTATATAGCAGAACTATACAAAACTATGAACAACATTTATGTTCAGTCTTCTCCAAATTAAGGGAACAACAACTCTTTGGCAATCTTAAGAAATGTCATTTCTACGAAGAACAAGTCATCTTTCTCGAGTATGTAGTGTCCCAAAATGGCATCAAAGTGGACAAAGAGAAGATAAAGGCTATTATGGATTGGTCGGTTTCTATAAAGCTCAACGAAATTAGAAGTTTTCATGGGTTTACATCCTTTTATTGTCATTTTATCAAAGATTTTATGGCTCTCACTCACATATTATATAAAAAAGAACATTTTTGCTGGACAATTATAGCCCAGGTATGATTCGGAGATATTAAGAAGAAATTGAGCTCTACGTCACCTCTAGCACTCTCAGATTTTAACAAAGTCTTTGAGGTTGAATGTGACGCATCTGGTGTGGGTAATGGTGTTATTCTAACTTAAGAGAAGAAACCTATTGAGTTTTTTAGTGAAAAGTTGAAAGGAATCACTTTGAACTATTGAACATATGACAAGGAGCTATATGTTTTGATTCGTGCACTCTAGCATTGACAACATTATCTCCTTCCAAAGGAAAGTTGAGTCACAAATATGAAAATGAGTGAAATTCTTAGAGATGTTTCACTGTATTATCAAATACAAGAAGGGTGCCACAAACATTGTAGTTGATGCTCTTTCCAAGAGGTATACTATGATTTCATTGGCTAACACCAAACTTATGGAACTTGGGTTTATCAAAGAGATGTACACCCAATACCCACAACTAGGCAAATTTGTAGTGCACCCCTACAAGTCCAAATAATGTTTCTATATATACAATGGATACCTTTTTTTATTTTGGAAGGCTCTATATTTCAAAGGATTCATACAAGAACTATTGATTAAAGAAGCTCATGATGGAGGACTTGTTGGCCACTTGAGAGTGTAGCAAACAATACAAGTAATCAAATAACACTTTTGCTAGCTAGAAATGAGGAGGCATTGCATCCTTTGCAAGAAAGGCAAAAGTACTTAACACACCAACCAGGGGTAATATCAACTCTACCAATCCCAAATCGTCCTTGGGAAACACTTACATGGATTTTGTTCTTGGCTTACCCTCCACCAAGCAGAAGAAGGATTTTATTTTTGTTATTGTCGATCATTTTTCACGCATGACTCATTTTATTTCCTGTCATAAAACAAATGATGCTTCACACATTGTTGAATTATTCTTTAAGGGAACTGTGAGGTTGCACGGAATCCCATGCTCCATCATTTCTGATCAAGATTTCAAGTTTCTGAGTCACTTTTGGGGGATATTTTGGAATAGATTGGGAATAAAGCTAATGTTCAACACTGCTTGCACCCTCAAATGGATGGGCAAATAGAGGTTATCAACTGCACTCTCTCAACCTTGCTATGAGTTCTCAAGTAAACAAATACTAGGATAAACAACTTGCGTGGGTAGAATTTGCATACAATAGAGATTCCCATCGCATTAGGGGACGGACTCTCTTTGAAGTTGCATATGGGTACAACCCTTTAACTCCTTTTGATCTGGTCAGTCTCAATACAGGTCATCCAAAATACTAAAAAAGAAAGCAACTTGTTAAAGAAGTTCAAAAGTTTCATGAAGATATCAAGAAGAAAATAAAAGTGAGTTCCATAAAATATGTAGAGGTTGCCAACAAGCACAAGAAACCCATTCAATTTCAGTTGGAAATTTGGTTTGGATACACATCTGAAAAGAATGGTTTTTCCAACAGAGATCTCCCAAGCCGAAGCAAAGAGTAGATGGTCCTTTTAAAGTTATCACCATGGTCGATGAAAATGCCTATACTATTGACCTCTCTAAGCATTATACAATATCACCTACCTTCAACATTAAAGATCTTACTCATTATGTATCATACTCTAAAGATCAAGATATCCATTGATCTAGCGAGAATGATAACAACAGTCCAAATTCATTAACAGGGCCCACTCAGTCACACACCAGGTCTATAACAAGACAATTTTCTCAATTCGTCTAATTGGTTCAGAAATATGTTAATGAGAATTTGAACCGTTTTTTGTGGCTAACAGTGGCGTTTTTGGTGGCCGACGGTTGCACTATTACCCTTTTCTACTTCGTGGGTTGATCTTTTTAATATTTTTACACCGTTTTAACCTTTTGATGGGTGTAGGGTCATTGTGCATAAGATCTTCCTCGATCGAGAGTATTTTGGACTTTTCACTTTACGCTTGAGCTTGAGTCATTCCCAAACATAAGTGTTGTGAGTTTCTTAGGTTCTACTCCTTTCTCCTTCATGTTTTAAATCTTTTTGTTCTATTTTTTCTTTTTAATATTTTATTTGTATATGAGTAAAATGTTTATTTTACAAATATTTTATAGGTAAAACTTATTTTTGGTGTCAAATGCCCCATTTTAACTTCTACAACTCCTTTATTCAGTGAAATTTTGCTAATACAACCTTGAGGACAAAATAATTATTTTTGTATTTTATAAAAGTTCAGCATTTTTTTGTTGGACCTTCATTTTCAAGAAATTTTGGGTGTTTAGAATAAGTCAATATAGGTTCACTTTCCCAATCCTTGTGGGTTGGGAAAATGAGGGCCTCTAAAATGTTGGCCCGACTCAACCCTCATAGCTGCACAGGCGGGAAGAGCATGCCAAGCTCATATGCATATATATACATGTATATACATATATATATACATATACATATATACATATACATATATATACATATACATATATACATATACATATATATATATACATATATACATATACATATATATATATATATATATATATATATGTATATATGGATATGTATATATATATGGTATCGGGCCTTGTCGGCCGGGCTGGGTCAAGCCCATTTTCACTTCTCTAGTGTCGACCCATTATTGCTCCTTGTACACTTTCACTTAGACCAATCAAACCATATTTTAATTTATATTTGATAAACGTAAATCACCCTTGCTGACCTCGATATTGGCGGAGAATGCAATAAATTAGTGCTTTAGTTTTTATTGAACTAGTTTCTTACGGCAAGTTGAGTTAGGCAGACTCCTATGGCCGGCTTCGGTTTTATAGGAATTGAGGACGAGTTGACCTCATCTTTCAATTATTATATAAGTTTGATATTGGTGCACAATAAAGAGCAGGCAGCATCTTGTGATCTAAGATATTGATATGTTTCGCTTAAAAAATTTCTTTTTTGAATAATAGAAAAGTTTTAATACAAATGTTTCATTTAAGATACAAGCACCACCGGTAGGGATCTTTTACGCCTTCTTGCAAGTAGCGAGTTCGACTCCCACGGGGTGCACGCCTGCATGTGTTAGGCCTCTTTTGTCTTCAGACATGTTCATGTGTTTGTGTCATTTTATGTTCATCAGGTCAACCCGAGAACAACCCTCTTTTGTTACTTTAAGTGGACGTGAGGACAGACTTTTCAAGTTGCGTCTAAGTTGGGTTTTGATCTCAGGTGGCTATACTACGAGTAATTTTGGGTTTCAGTTCATTTTTATGTCTAAGTGTTCATGTGAAATACAGGTCTACCTGAATCCTACTCGATCTTTTTTCGTGTTACTCTCAGAAACATGACACAGACTTTCAGGTTGAATTCTTGTCAAGCTTTTGTGTCGTGTCTTATATTGTCAGTCTCCGTTTATTTATAGAGTACAGATTACATATTAATAATCTAATAGAAATATGAAGTTTCTGGCTACGAGGGGAGGTGAAGCCTTACACACACATGCACCCCGTGGGGAATCGATCCCGACCTGCAATGTCAGGTGAGCTAACACTATGGGTGCATGAAGAATGAAGTTTCTATGGGTAAAAACGATGCAAACAAACAAATATGGATCTGTTATTCAAAAAAAGTGATCCTAAAACATGCGGAGCATTAGCTCATCTGGCCGGGTTCTCTCACTCCCACTTCATATGTCGTGAGTTCGATTCCCAAGTATACATGTGTGTCTTAGGCTTTAGTCTCCGTTGTAATAAAAATAAATAAAAAACCAAGTGATGTTACTTAAAAAGAAAGACCCAGTTCACATAAGATGGATCTTGATGCATGTTTAATGACCATAAAATCTATAGCTTAGTTAATGACAATTGATCCATAAAATCTGACGGAAACTTAATGACTAATAATAATAATATAAAATCGACCTCGTGAAGGAAAAACTAAGTTACAGAATATATATAAAATAAATTTAAAATGTAAATTATTGTTTTTTGATTCGTGAAAATTCGAAAGCAAAAAGGGCATCCAATGGGAGGGAGGGGGGAGTTCTAAATTTTATCTCTTATAAGGATTGGTTTAGTTCTAATGATTTAGTTTCAACCCTGAACCAAACTTTTAAAAAGTTGAAAGCTGAACCAAACCAAACCACCTGACCAATTCAATTGGTTTGATTGATCGGATCAATTCAATTCAATAGGAGTTGGTAGTTTGAAACTGTCGATTTGGTTATGAGCCAGTTCAAAGTTCCATAGAAGGTGGAATCAGAACCGAACTGGGTGGTCACCAGTTTGGAAGCTGGTTTGACCGATCCCAGTTCCAACCGGTTCCTGACATGGTTTTGTTCTAGTTGAAACCGGTTCCAAACAAGTCATGTCTACAGTAACCGACGTGGCAATGGAACCCATGACGTTCAAGTTCGAGGTGCTTTCGGGTCAATACCTTGGAGAGGAGAGAGGTGGCTCATTGTGACCATCACATTTATGTGCAAGAAGATTGTTCATCAGAATCTTGTTTTTAACAATCGATATTCAAAATGATTTAGAGCATTGACCACCCCAATACATCATCTGAATCAACAAATTTTAAATTGGGAAAACTCAAAAAATATTCAGTTAAAATAAATATAAGCAGACACTGATGGTTCTTTAGAAAGATAATTTTCTGCCAATTTCATTAGAATTCAGCTGTCATCTTGTCTTCGTGTTAGAACAGACCCAACTGGACCTGATTACTTTTTGTGTGATTGGATGGACACGAAAATGGTCTTTTAACAACGTATTCATTTCAGGTTTCGTGTTGGGTGTTATATTTTCAGCAGTTTCATACTTTGGCCTGCCTTTTTTGTGTCATTTCATGTTCATATCGAGTAGAATCAACCTGAAGACAAATTAAATTTTTCGTGTTACTTTGGCTTGCTGGTTTTGGTGACTCATAAACCACCATACACGATCTTTACCCAACACCCACGAAAACGGGACAAGTTGTTCGTTGCATCTAATGCTATTTGACCACAATGGAAGATCTTATAAGCAAATATTCTTGTACCAAATCCATTGCCCACAGATCATGCAGGCATCTTAAGATCAACATCATGATATATATATACATTTACACTATGTCAGGCACTTATTGTATTCCAATAATCAAATATATTAAAAAGATAAAACCAGTGGTTTCAAGCTGTCGGTTTCGATTTTGGTACGGTTTTGAACCTGGTTGGGTCTGATCACGTTACCGTTGGTTACTGCCCCAATTCAATTCCGACTGAAACCACCAAACCGGTTCAAAACGGAGAGGTGTAGGACCTAGATGTAATACACAATTTTTTATTAATTTATTTATATAACCCAATATTTAAAAGGGATTGAAACAATCTGTAATAAAAAAAAAAATCAAGTTTAGGACCCTTAGTCCTAAAGCCTTTGTTGGGCGTCAGCTTATATAGGGGAGTATACACCACCCCCACAGAGCGGTAGCTCACCTGACTAGGGGGCTCAGCTCACAAGCTGCACATCGTGAGTTCAATACGGGAACGGGCATACCTGGGTTCAACCAACAACCTCCCATTATAACCACCAAAAAGACGAGATGAACGATTACAACCAGCTATAAGGTGCCTCCTATTGACGTTGCCAATTGGAGAAATGAAAATGGGTCACCAATAAGGTTGGTAATGGGGTAGGTTTTCACTCCACCCGCACCCACCCAGTACTAGAACCTTTTTTATACACCTCAACCCGCTCCACGCCTTCTTTCTTACAACCCGGCTCGGTTTCGCCCCACTTCAAGTGGAAACAACGAATTCATGTAGCCGATCCCGTTTAGTATGAGAAAAGACTTAGTTGTTGTATATAAAAATATATGCATATATGTAAATACTCATATATATATATATATATATATATATATATATATATATATATATATATATATATATATATATATATATATATATATATATATCGGACGGTGCGGGTTTTGTTTAAGGAAGACTTCTCGGTAAAGAGAAGTTTCATAAATTTAAAACCATCCATTTGAAATAAAAGGAAAATTTGGGCTAGATCGTGTTGTTCATTGATTGATCAGTTTGTAGGGAACCTTTGAGGTTCAAATTTATCTTCGGATAAGGGGATATGCTACCGTATTTGTGTTGGATCTCCGGTGAGTCGTTTGGGTGAGATTTTACAGCCGCAGAAGGGTAGATTTACTGTAATTCGGGAACAGTAAATAGTCTGTTCGTGAGTGAGTTTGGGGAAAGCAGTGTGGGTCGTGTTGAGTGTTTTAGGTGTGGGTTTGCGTGGGAAGTCGGTCTGCTGTGCATCGTTTGTCAGCAGTAATTGGATCAGCAGCAGAAATCGCAGTTGCAAGGAAGCTAAGAAAAATTAGTAAGCAAAATAGAAGAAAACTCAGGGTTTCGAGGAAGCCAGGACAGCCGGTGGAGACGGACCAGACGGTTTTAGTAGGGGCCTCTTCCTTGCTTTGAATTGCCCACTTTCAATTTTGGTTTATTCGTGATTCTTCTTAGTGGTTTTTGGTCAATCATGAATCTGCTCATGTTTGTCGAGCCGGCGACTTTAACTTTATGCCAACCTATTCCAATAACCTCTCTCTCTCTCTCTCTCTCTCTTATTCATGTCTGCATTGTTAGAGAAGTCCAGTTGAAAAGGTTTTGGGTCATCTGAGTTTTCGTATTTAAGGTGGGGGCTGTCAGGTTTCCTCTACGTCGTTGTGGGCTCCAGGGAATTGAGGAAAGAAGCTAAGCAGAAATTGGTGGGATCCCATTTCTGGTGAGTCCCTGAAGACAAAGGCTCTTGGGTATAAATCCGCGCGCTCTTTCTAAATTTCGCTTCTCTTTTCTTGCCGGGTTTTTCCAACCTTGCATGTATATGAATCATTAGATCCAAGTAGTGCTGAAGTCAAGGAAACCTCTCTCTCTCTCTCTCTCTCTCTCTCTCTCTCTCTCTCTCTCTCTCTCTCTCTCTCTCTCTCTCTCTCTCTCTCTCTCTCTCTCTCTCTCTCTTCTCAAACCATCCACGGCGTCTACACCGGCGAGATAAAAGAATACTCTCTCTCTCTGTGGTATTGTGAATCAGATATTCTAGAAAAGGGGAAATCTTTTGGGTTTTGTGCTGGGGTATGTTTCTATGTGGTAACATCTTTTGACTCTTTTTTTTAATCTCTATAATCGAAAAGTAACGCTTGTGGATCTTTTCTTCTGGTTTGATCTTTTGTTTCTCCTATAAATATCAATAAGTTTTGATGAATGACCTCGTTTAGTGGGGAAAGAAGAGAAGATAGGTGTTGTTTGTTCTTGAATATGTAGCTACGGTTTCTCCGTTCTGCTTTATGAGACTCTAGGTGGCTAGATTGCATTGGTGGTCTTTGGTGCTTTGAGTTTATTCTCCTCCTATATTGTGCAGGATAAAGTCTTGATCCTGTGGGGTGTGAAATAATTGATGGTGAGAGCATGCTGCTTCGCTGAAGTTTATGTATATTTGTTCTTTGATTTTTACTGGTTATCTGGAGAAGAAGCGTAACTTAAAGTTGAAACAAATCCAGAAAGAAAGAATATGTGCATGTCTGTTCAGTAGCATTATGTATCAACTGATGAATTCAAATTCGAAGCTTTTGTGAGATTTTGGCTTGCCTTCATTGTATTGAAGACTTCTAAAATTTTGTTTCCTTTTATCTGACCAGGGAGAAGTACAGAACTTCTTGCCTGAAACTCTTGAGGATGTTCTGCCTGAGTTTGATATCGAATCCAGAGATTGCCAAACGACCACTGCAGTCGGTGACAAAAATGTGAGTACATTTTCTCAAATGTTTGACAATATTATCTTCCTGGTTGTTCCTTGGATTGTGTTGGTCTTAGGTCCTTGCTTCACAACTAGACTTTTATTCTGCTAATTTATTGAAATCTTCAGTATGTCATTGGAGGGAATGATAATGGGAGTCTGTCATATGGTGTGCGCATTCTGGACAAGGAGAATGGGAAGTGGTGAGCATATTCGACAGAAACCTTTGCACTCAGATTCATATTTATTGATCAGGCTTGGAATTGAAATTTTCTATATCTGACCATGGTGGTGTAGGGTCACTCCAACTGTATTGGGGACAAAGCCAGAGCCTTCAAATGATCACGTTGCTGTGCTTTTGAACAAAGAGAGGATTCTGATCTGCAAGAGAGATTCTCCAGCGGACAAATTTTTCTGGTTTCTTGAGGTCTACACTTGAATAATTTGCTCCTTTCTTTTCATGATGCAATCTTGTTGCTTTTGATCTTCATAGTCTTCAATTTGTAGATACTGAGAAGTAACAATTGTACCAGAAATGAGTTATTCTCTTCAAGATAAGCTATCATTAATTGAGTCCATGTAATCAGATTGTGAAGTAACCTATTCACAAAACTTGATGGGAGAATTAGACGACAAGGATACAACCCTGATCTTTTGGTTTACACTATCCAATTGTAAGCTACAGTATGTACCATGGTATGAAACAGATACCGAGACACTAGATTACTTGCCTGTTTGCAAGATCAGTACTTTTTTACTCGGTCCAATTTATAATGTTGCCAATGGTTGTGGTAACCATTAGTATGACACTTTTTACCATCCTTCACAACTAATTGTTTCATCTATTACAACAACAACTAAGCCTTTTCCCATACTAGATGGGGTCGGCTACTTGGATTCTTTGTTTTCACAAAGCCCTGTCATGTGTTATGCTAGAAGTCAACAATATAAACTAGATCATTCTTTATAGTTTCTTTTCTATACTTTTGTGGTCCTCCTCTTCCTCTTTTAACATTTTTGCAATCTAGTTTTTTATATCTTCTTATGAGAGCATCCTTGGGTTGTCTTTCTATATCTCCAAACCATCTTAAATGGTTTTCTCTCATTTTATCATCTATTTGGTGCTACTCCCAATTGGTTTTTAATAACCTCATTAAGTATACTATCTTTCCTTGTGTAACCACTCATCCATCTCAACATCTTTATTTTTGCTACGGACATCTTTTGTGATGATTAACTGCCAAACACTCAAAACTACAAAACATAGCAGGTCTAATTGCTGCTCTATAATATTTACCTTTCAACTTTAATGGTATCTTCTTATCACATAGAATACCTGATGCCCTTCTCCATTTTAACCAACCGACATTAATTCTATGCATAACATCTCCATCAATTTTTTAATCACTTTGAAAAATTGATCATAAGTATTTAAAACTTTACTTGTAGGGTGTGTGCCAATTTTAATTTCTATGTCCTCTGAAGTACCCAAATAATCAAACTTACATTTCATATATTATGTCTTTGTTCTACTAAGTCGGAAGCGAGTATTGTGTGACGGTTCTCTCCATAGTTCCAATTTCCTATTTACTTTTTCCTTAGACTCATCCACTAATACAATGTCATCTGCAAATAACATACACCAAGGTACTTCATCTTCAATATTTTTTGTTAACTCATCAATGACCAATATAAATAAATATGGACTTAAAGTTTATCCCCACTAACACAATGTCATCTGCAAATAACATACAACAAGGTACTTCATCTTCAATATATTTTGTTAACTCATCAATTACCAATATAAATAAATATGGACTTAAAGTTGATCCCTGATATAAACCAATATTAATTTCAAAGGAGTTTGTCATTCCTTCATGAGTCCTCGTAAAAGTTTTTGCACCATCGTAGATGTCTCTTATAAGATTTATGAATGTCAATGGGATACTCTCTTTTTTAAGGTTCACCAAAGAATATCCCTTGGCACCCTATTGTAAGCTTTTTCTAGATCCATAAATATCATATAAAGGTTCTTCTTTTTTGCTCTAAAATGTTTCAAAAGACGTCTCAATAGGTGAATTGCTTCAATAGTAGATTTGTCGGGTATGAATCCGAATTGATTCTCTGTTGTACTCGATATTTGTCTTAACTTACGTTCGATAATTCTTTTCCATAATTTCATAGTATGACTCATTAACTTGATATCTCGATAATTCATACAATTGTGAATGTCTCTCTTGTTCTTATATATGGGTATAAGTGTACTCACCAGTATTGTCTGACGCGTATCGTATCGTGTATCACTGGGCTCCACGATACGGGCATATCGTATCGTACTTTAATATTAAGATAATGTAAAAATTAATTAAAAATCAATAAAAAATAGTAAAAATTCGAAAAAAAATCATGAAAAAATCAAGAAAAATCTGGTAATTGCTTTAAATTCATATAATATAAGTTTAGTACAGATTGAGCATTCAACATTAACAATTGCATCCAAATTTACATATTTTGAATCCAAAAAATAAAGTACAGATACAGTTTACAGTTACATACAATGTTACTTTTTACAAATTGTAATCAGGATCATCAACTAAATAATCTTCATCTTCTCCTTGTTGCAGATCCTCCTCATCATCATCAGCCACGCCCACACCTTCTTCTTCAAAATCAAATTCTTCATCTGTATAATGTTGTTGCGCTCCTTCCAAATTAATCCAGGCAACGTCTTCTTCTGTTAGGAGGGCATTTTCTTCAGTGTCTTCCATAACCCAATCTTCTAATATATCAAAATTATCCAAACTTATTGGATCGAACTGACTTTCTTCTCTATTTACTTTTTTTAATTGCCTACGACAAACAAAGATAAACAATTAGTAAGTAATATTAACAATTGAAAACTGAAGTTAAAAATATTGAATTGAAAATTTGAAAGTAGTACAACATTACCTTTCACGAAGGCGCATGCTACAACGAATATAAACTAAATCATTAAGCCTTTTGTGTTCCAACCTGTCGCGGTTTTTTGTATGGATGTGTTAAAAAATACTCCAATTTCTTTCACAACCTGTTGCACTACAGGTTTGGCTTAAGACTCTGACTGCAAAATCTCTAAGGTTTGGACAATCACTTCCAAACCTGTTCCACCAAACATCTGTAAAAAAAGACAAATATTAGAGACATAATAATCCACAGTAATGTAAGATACAACTTAAATATGATTCCTCGATTAACCTTACCGTCCCTTTTGAAGGTTCTTGACTACCTGAATGATGGGTTTAGATAATATGTTGTTGCATGAATAGGCTGATGCAATTGTTTATTCCATCTACTATCAATTATTTTCCACACAGGCACATAATCTCTCTTTTTTCATTAAAATTATTTCTGATGGCTTCTTTTGTCCTCCATGGCTTCATAAAGGTAGCCCATAGATGGTTTCTCCTCGCTATCAACCAATCTCAAAACTTTCACTAATTTTCAATAATCTGACACATGCATTCCAAAATGAACTTCTAAAAACTGTTTCTGCAATCTCATTCAACTTTCTATTTCTTCTGTTTTGAGGCAACTCTGAAAATTGTTGCCACTCATCTGAGGAGAGCATTCTCTTGAAAGCTTGCTTCTGTCTCACAATACTCTATACAAATAAGAAGTTTGTTGCGAACCGAGTTGCAGCTGTGCGAAGAAGCTCTGCACCTTCTGTATATCTCCTCATCATATACAAAACAAATGCATGGTTGTAAATGAATTTTGTAATATCTTGGCAACACTTAGTTGCTGCCTTTATTTCATCCATCTCACCAATGTCCTCGAGGATGAGATCTAAACAATGGGCTGCACATGGTGTCCAGTAGAAAGTCCCATAAATATCAGCTAACTCCTTCCCAACTGCTTTGTAGTTAGCTGTATTATCTGTAATCAATTGGATCACATTTTGTAGCCCAACTTCCTGTATAATCTTATCAAATTCTTCTTGTAGGATCTCTGCAGTGTGCCTCTCCTCTGACATGTCTAGAGATCTAAAAAACATGAGTCCTTTAGGACAATATAAAAGAATATTTAGCAATGTCCTTTCTCGCCTATCGGTCCATCCTTATGCCATAATAGTGCATCCTGTTTCCTTCCACGACTGTCTTAAAGTCGAACAGTATCGCTGCACTTCAATGACGGTCTGATCTAATATCTTCCCTCTCAACTTCTGATAAGAGGGTATCTCCTGGACCAATGTTTGCAATTGCATCTGTCATTGCTTGAAAATGAAAATTGTTTGTTGCATTAAATGGAATGCATGCATCATAAAACCATCTTCCCACGGTAAGGTCTGCCTGATCATGCAGTTATTCTGAAGCCCTGATAAGAGGGCATCTTGTATCCTGGACCAATGTTTGCAATTGCATCTGTCATTTCTTGAAAATGAAAACTATTTGCTGCATTAAATGGAATGCATGCATCATAAAACCATCTTCCCACTGTAAGGTCTGCCTGATCATGCAGTTGTTCTGTTGAAAATGAAAACTATTTGCTGCATTAAATGGAATGCATGCATCATAAAACCATCTTCCCACTGTAAGGTCTGCCTGATCATGCAGTTGTTCTGAAGCCATAGCAGTACGAATTCCTGGTTGAGCACCAGGTGTAGTGGAAGGAGGAAAGAATGCATGTATGCTAGAAGAAGAAGCTCTTCCTCTACTCCTTCCTGAACTTCCTCCTCTGCCACCTCCAAAGTCTTCAGCTGCAACCCTCTTTCCTCTGGTAGGTACTCGTGAACTGCTACTACCAATCTTTGTTCTAGCATCTAAAGGCAAACTATCAGTGAATCCAACTCCAGTGGCAGTAGCATCATCAGCTTCTTCATACATCTGAAAATCATCATTTTGTTGTCTCCGTTCTTGTATACTCTCAATCATCTGCAGGTATTGCCATCAAACTTCTAACTCTGCCTGTGCATGGAGCAACTTCTTTCCTGGTTCCTGCTAGGTGATGTTTCAACCTTGAAATTCTACCACTAACCACCTTTTCACAAAATAAGCATCTTATTTTTAACCTTAAACCCTCAACTGGTATACCCCACTGTCATGCCGGATCATCAGACCGATAATGGGAGTCTCTACCACCCCTTCATGCCATCTCAATCGAATACTTTAATTCAAACAAAAACCTGAAAATAAAAGCACTTCGTAAATCTCCCAATCTTCAAATAACACTCAAATCGAGTGTCTCCCACTTCATGAATGCAATAAAAATTGTATGCACACACTTAATAACTTCATATTTTGTCATTCAAAAAAAAATTAAATAACACAAAAACAACAAATATAAAGAGAAAAAATAGAAAAAACATTAAAAATATACCAAAATTCGAGTTTGGAGGTTTGCACGGACACCGTAGGGCACAATTTTGGAGCTTTGAACACTAAGGAGGTAAAAACCAGCTCTTAGGGAGCTTGAGGAACCCAAGAGGAGAGAGGAAACCCATGAAAAATCGCGGGTTTCGGTTGACCGAAGACCCTTTATAAGGGTTCCAGGGCGTATCGCACGTCGCACGATACAGTGCGATACACTACCATTTTCGATACACCCCCCCATATCATATTGTGGTGGCCTACGATACGATACATATCGCACCGTATCGTACGATACGGTGCGATACGGATAACACTGGTACTCGCTCTCCATTCCTTGGACATCTTTTGGGTTCTCCGTATTTCACTAAATAGTCTTGTGAGCCAAGTGAGTTCCTCTTCTAGGATTTTCCATACTTCTATAGAAATATTATTTGGTCTTAAAGATTTAGCAAAATCTTCTCATCCTCATCATTCACCACTAAATCTTCTCATCCTCATCTTTCATGCATCTAACAAAAGTAAGATCCTTAGTTTTCTTATATATATAGCCTTAATTATCATAAAATATCTTTTTCACCTTCTTTTGAGTTAAGCTTTTTATATAAATACTCTCAAATTTTGGTTTTTCTTTCAGTAACGGCCTTTTTTCGCTTCTTTCTTTGCTTTCTTATATGCCTCCCAAGTTTCACTAGTCTTCTTGGTATAATGTAATTTGTAATATGTCGTCTTTGTCTTTCACTACTTCACTCCACCATCAAGGTTCTTTTTTGTGCCGGTATGCGTCCCTTAGATTCGCCTAACACATCTTTTGTCACATCTCTAATATGTATAGCCATATTGTTCCACATATAAGAAGGTGTACCTCTATAATTCCAAGCATCTCCTTAAAGAAGTTTATGTTTAAATATATCTTCTTTCTCACATTTGAGATTCCACCGATCTAGTCTGAATAGCTCTATACATTCTATTCTTCTTTGTCCACTTTTTTACATGCAAATCCATTACTAAAAATTAATGTTGAGTAGTTAAGCTTTCTTCTTAAATTACCTTACAATCTTTACAACACGATCTATCTTTTTTCGTAAAAAAAAATCAATTTGTGTTTGTAACAAGCCACTCTTATAAGTGATTAAATGTTGATCTCGTTTTTTGAAAATGGTATTAGCTATAAAGATATCAAAAGCCATAGCAAAATTTAAAATCTTCCTACCCTCCTTGTTTATATCCCTAAAACCATAGTTTTCATGAATACCTTTATATCCTAATGCATCTTTACCGATATGTTCATTTAAATCTCCTCTTAAACAAATCATCTCACTTTGTGGAATTCTTTGAATTACCTTATCTAACTCCTCCCAAAAATCCTTTTTTATACTATTTTCTAATCCAACTTGGGGTGCATAAGCACAAACTATATTCAAAGCCTCTACTCATAACACTAATTTTCCCATCATAATTCGGTCACCATATTGTTGTATGTCTACTACGTTATCATTTAACTATTTATTTATAATAATACTAACTCCATTTCAAACCTTTTCTTTTATCGAGTACCATAATTTCAAACCTATATTCTCAATCTCCTTTGTTTTTTCTCCAACACACTTTGCCTCTCGTAAACATAAAATATGAATATTTCTTCGAATCATAGTATCTACCACCTTTATTAACTTGCCGGTCAATGTACTGATATTCCAAGTATTAATCTGAATCCTATTATCTAGGACTAGCTTTCTTACCCCTGCATTCGTCCATTCTTAAAATGTGGAGACACTACATTCAGGCAATAATGTAGCAGAACAACTAACTTCTTTACCCGCATTCATCCATGATGTGTGAACCCTCTTTGCAATTGATTCACTACATTCGGGTGAAGATGTAGAGACCCTTGCTTAATTTTTACTGCATTCAGGCTTTGCAGTACGTCACTAAGAGAGAACGCCTCAACGCAATGCTCATTATTTGTAGAATCCATGGTAGATAAGTCCGACAAAGTTTTATGCTGGCTATTGGAAGCCTAACTTAACCTCTTCCTTTATCTGGTTTTGGGACCGGTCATGCAAGGGTAAACCCTTACATGGGTAGAGTTAACTGTTTGTAGAAATGCAGCATATTCCTCTTTTCTATTCCATAGTTATGATTGATTCTTGTGAAGAGATGTGTTTTCTGCTAAATCAGCTGGATGTAGTTTCAGTTCCCTTTGCTTGCTTTGAGGAAGCATATATTTTATTCATCCTCTCAAGATATATGATCTACAATCACCATGATGACTACCTTTTCTATATTGGAAGTTTGCATTCAACACACTGTACATTATTGATAGAAACTTTGTGTTCCTTTTTTTTGTTGGCTTGGTAATGTCCTCCAACTTTGTGTTGTGTTCTATTTTACACGCTTACATGCTTTGTATAATATTGATTACAAGACTTGCTATTCTCTCAGCAGCTGTCAAACTGGTTTCGTTTTAGAAACTTGAGGACCTTGGGAAGTGATGATTAGGAATGTGCACATGATAATACAACCCATTACATCTTCAAATTGATTATAAAGTGTAGCAAACAAGAACCTAAAGCAAACGTTTTCCCATGGTACCGTCAGCTTCATGGATCCTTTGTTGTCATTCTGATCTGCCTTCGCTAATACCTGCATTCAACCGAGGAAAGTGATGTCATCTTTTACAGTTTCCTTTCAATGTCTTTTGCCGTGTTTAATGCATAACATCTCTCGCTTCTTCACACTAGAGCTCTATATGCCCATATAGCTAGATGACCAAACTGCTAGAATTGCCTCAAACGGAAGCGAGCTAGGAAGATTGATTATGAGTCCCATTATTTTTCTGCTGTTAAATTCAAGCCATTCTTATTGATACTGCCTCATTGTTTTTAACTGGATAGGTTGATACCCCTTTTGTCAAGGAACAGAGAAGGGAATTCGGCAGTGAGGTGGTGGCTTGGAGTAAAGGTGTGATAGGTGATTGTGCAAAACCAATAGTCATCAGTGGCCCTTCTGGAGTGGGTAAGGGAACGTTAATATCTAAACTGATGAAGGAATTCCCATCCACATTTGGGTTTTCTGTGAGCCATACTACTCGATTTCCAAGAATAGGGGAGAAAGATGGAGTTCATTATCACTTCACTGAGCGAGATAAGATGGAGAATGATATAAGAGAGGGAAAGTTCCTTGAATCAGCTGCTGTGCATGGGAATCTTTATGGTACAAGTATTGAAGCTGTGGAGGCAGTGACAGATGCTGGAAAGGTAATGTGCCCTTCTTGGGCAATCTGTCCTTTAAATTTTTCATTAGAAGCTTCTGAGTTGGTAGAATTAACAGTTTGCGCCCTTGTAGAGATGTATCCTGGACATTGATGTTCAAGGTGCAAAGTCTGTTAAAATGAGCTCCCTCGAGGCAGTATTCATTTTTATTTGCCCCCCATCATTTGAAGAGCTTGAGAAGCGTCTCCGTGATAGGTATTGTGAATGTCTCTACATCTAAAGTCATCTTGGTGTTTTTCAAAGTAAACACTGTTGTCTTTATGGTAAACAGGGGAACTGAAACAGAGGAACATATCCAGAAGCGACTGAGAAATGCAAAAGCAGAGCTTGAGCAGGGTAGGTCGTCTGGTGTTTTTGAACATACATTGGTCAATGACGATCTTGAGACCTGCTATGGAAAATTGAAGGTACCGAATTCCATTTCTTTTGTTTGGGTTTCACGAGTTATTTGATTTAGTAAGGGAATGTTCAAGATATGATGTTTTATTACTGATCAACGGACAGTTTCGTACAGAAAATTTTGGGTCTTGTGGATGGATTCCCAGAAGCAAATCAACCAAGTAAGTGTGTGATATTAGGCGATTGATCTTTCTCGATCATCTACATCCAAGTCAGTTAAGGCGAAACTTGAAAACTTGTGGAGTCTGGATGCTGGACCCAAGTACTAAATCGTTAATAAATTTGCTTTTTGTTGTTTCGTGCGCATTCACTGAGCATCTTCATCGCTTGAAACCGTAAAGTTTAAAACTATATCACCTCTTACTACAAATAGTGAAGACTGATTTAGGTGACTTATGCTCTGCAAATGATCTTGCGTGCAGCAATGAATCGCATAGAATTACCTGCCGGTTATTCAGTCTTGCAGTTTGAGGAAAAGGTACTGATATATGGTGGAACAACTGATCTAGGAAGACCATCAACTCAACTGTAAGTGTGGATTTTTCTTGCAAACTCTCTTGGTTCCAACCGGAAACCTGATAGATTGATTTATTTTCTTAAATTATGCTAAGATACCCTTGTCCTATTCACCATGGGTTGTGCATTATCTTGGCAGAAATATTCTTGATCTGGCAGCACTGAAGGGTGGCGCCCCAGGGCGGACAAGGGGGCTGAAGCTATATGAGATTGCCCCAATTCAGAATGGAAGCAAACACGTTGATGGTTCTGCTTACTGATAGGGGGTCAACTTCACTGTCAAACTAACTAGAATCAAAATTTTGGGTTTAAAATGGAGATACGATGATTTTTAGACCATTCAAATTTAAGCATAATACAAGATATTGTGTGTGCTCGGAACAATAGTCAGTAGCACCATGTAATTAACCATCTGAAGATGGTGCTGAAGCGAGGTTCCTCAAAAAGCATATGAATGTCTGGATTACGAATGACCAAATTTATGAGCTATCACCACAAGATTATAGATGATGTTACAGGAAAAACAATGTTTATGTGCTGGAGGCATGTTCCTAGAGAACCATATTTGTTGGGAGTGACTTTCAGAGCCATTTGGCAGACTTCAGGTTTCCATTTGAGGGGTTGGCCTCCATTTTTATTCTTTCATTTATTTTATGTGTGGACAACGTTCTTTACAGAGGAATGTTGAATGATGCAAGGTCTGTTTACTGCCTTTTCTGGTCTAATGGCTTGTTCTATAATATGGCATCAGTGGAATATAGTATTCGTATTAACTCTCAGTAACTTCTTTCAAGTTCGTAGTAACTTTGATATGTGCTAGTAGAAAATATGGACTATTCTGAGTCATATATTACACGATTTGGAGAGGCTTTGACCGGAAAAGTTTAAGCCTGCAGTTGATTCGTCAGTGATGACTGCAGCCAGAGGCAAATTGATCTTCTAGAGCTTTTACAGATAAGAGAGACTGGTAAATGAGCTGAACAAACTGAAGAGGGACTGTTTGTGACATTATCACAAACCTTAATTGCTCTTGAACTTCAGCTCAGTTGTTGATTTGCTTTAAGCTGAGCACTAAATGAAAACAACCTGAGCACGAAGTTGGTGGTTCAGGCCTTTAAAGCAAATCGAGTTGAATCTATTCATGGCTTGGTTCAGCTCGTCAGATCATTTGCTTGTTGTAGAGTATTCGGGGTTCGAAGAGCTGGAAGGTGGATTAGCTTTCGAATGCGACCTATATTGGCAAATTAAAAGTCGAGAGGCATCGCAGGCAAGTATATCCATTTACTTGCAAAGTAACATGCAGGTAAATCTTGTATGTCCTCAGCTACAGGAGCCTATCCGAGCAAAATAAAAGACAATACCAAGTGTTTTGCAGCTCGACTCGTTTCAACCCTGCCTGGTGGAGAGAGAGAGAGAGAGAGAGAGAGAGAGAGAGAGAGGAATAGAAACAAATGCATTCGGGTAAAAGGATTTTCAGTAGGTGTATATCTTTTGTTTCTTAATATATATATATAATAAACCTGCCATAATTGGCCTCTAATTGGAAATTTTATTTTCTGAATCTGCTTAGTTTAATATAGAATCTAAAGAGCCCTTTGCACTGACGAACAATGCTGAATACTGAAAGTGAACAACGGCTTTTGGTCGTTTTCTTCAAATAGTTTCTGTTACCAGCTGTCGCAATTTTTCATAACTGGGCAGGCAAAAGTTTTATACAATATTACGGAAGAAGTCCGGCCTTCAGCAATTATTTACGAAATGATAGCCTCATTTCAGTCATAATCTTTCCGATGCCTACATTCTTTCCCATTTTGCTCAATGCAATGCAGAATTTGGAGAGGCGTGTTGTTTCCAGTTCTATTTGAATTCCCCATTGTGGAACTATAGGCGCTTCTAACATGCATAAGCCAGTGCTAACATAGGCTACAGCAGTGGCGGATCTAGAAACTCCTTTGGAGTGGGGCAAATAGCCCCTAATGGTTTTGGTGAGAAGAACTATGTGTTATAGCCCATGGATCTCACCATGAGCTATAGACTTTAGGTTGATTTTCAAAATTTGCCCCACCTCGGCTCAATGTAGATCCACCGCCAACTCTCAGGTCGAAGGTTCTATTGTCTGTAAGTGATAAATCAAATAAAACTCACCACTGTCTATATTTCTGTGAGGTTCTTCCTTTATATGTAGTTGCAAGTACGGATAAAGGAGAACCAGAAGGTGCCTCGCTCTCTAATATAAATCTTACTTTGTTGATTTTCTTCTTATAATGAACTATGTATGATCTTTCGGTTCTTTTTAGCGTATTATGATCTTTTAATTATAGTTCATCAGATTTTGTAGAAATTCTCGAATTAATTTTGCATTCCCAAGAGTAGTATATTGATCATAGCCGACCGAAAACAACTCGTGTGGCTTGGTTCATTTGTGATACTTTGCATGGATTCGGGTCATGGGTTGTCAGTAGCAATTTAGGATATCAAGTTCCACTCGTGTCGTGCCATTTTGTGTCCACATCTAAAGCATATCAACCTTATCTTTTTTTCTTGGTAGTTTAGGAGGACATTTTGAGTTGTGTTTGTGTTGTCTTTTATTTTGAGTCTTATATTACGACTCCTAGGCTTATTTGATTCATGCCGTTATGCCCTAGCACTGTAAATGCGGGCTTAGATTTACATGTACTTATAATCATAATATCGAGGAACCATAGTTTTGTGTTTGATTTATAAGTCGTATCGATCCTTGAGTTTTCATGAGAAACAAGCTTAAACTTTTCATGTTTGATTCACAATGAAACTTTAAACGGCAAACACTACAAATTAAAATCTAATTTGTTTGAAAGTATGAAACCTTATATCAAGTATACTCTTATTTGACCCGATACTATTAAAGATTTAAAATTTGAAAACAAGCGGGTCATGTGTAGGTTGGAGTGGAATCCGATCTATTTGACATGACAGAACCGAAAGGTCACATATGCAAAAAAGATTTCCCTGCTGCTAATCTGTAATTTTGAAAACATATATGTCCATGTCTCGGAAATAGTTTTAAATACGGGGGCAAGAAAATATTGTGCATGCAGACAGAAGTCTGGCCCAAATGTTGAGACTGTGGGTCCCACAGAGATTCGTCAGAAGAAAGTACCGGCTTAATCCACTAAATCACGCACACAAGTGTGCCTCTCACTCTTTTGGAATTAACAGAATAACCACTCAATTTCCAAATGAAATATGACACGACAGGAACCGTAAGTACCCACCCAAAGAAACATAAAGAACAGTGACGGCATATTCGAGTTGACTTGTTGTCAACATGAACACGAAATGTACACAAAAAGTTTGGATTTATGTACCCAAAATAATGCATTTTTTTAATCGTGTTGACCTGCTTTAACACCACAAATATATGATAAAAAGAACATTTCTTTTGGGGTACAATGTGAAGGTCGAGGTCATGCACACGGTGAGTATCGAATTTATGACCTTCCGTTCATGAGTCAACCTTTAATCAGGTGAGTTATGGCTTGTTGAAAAAAGAAAAACTAAATTATATATACACAAGAACGTCTAAAAAGGATTGGACAGTATTATACAAAAGAGTTAGTATTGGATACTTCTCGTGTCATTCTGTGTCGAGTCGAGGCAGGGGAATCTAAAAATCGAAGCAAGGTATTTCTGTAAATAATAGAGAAGAGTGGCGATTTCTTAAGTGAGTAAGGAAGGAAGGGCGTCCACGAATTGGCGACCAGGTTCACTGTCTCCATCCCAGCCAGAGCCTCCCTATAAAACCACACTCGGGCCGCCTCTTCTCGCCGGGAAAGTGAGTGTTCTCCGGTGATCCTCTTGATCGATTAAGTCTAAAGCGAGAGAAACCCTAACGCTAAGTATAGAGAGTGAGCAAGGCTAACGATCCATCCCGCATTTCTCTAGGGTTTTATTTGCTGCTTTGCTCTCC
This sequence comes from Brasenia schreberi, assembly GCA_036023115.1. Classification (NCBI taxonomy): domain Eukaryota; kingdom Viridiplantae; phylum Streptophyta; class Magnoliopsida; order Nymphaeales; family Cabombaceae; genus Brasenia; species Brasenia schreberi. The sequence goes on along the minus strand of JAYKKT010000085.1, from coordinate 19,092,917 downwards.
TTGTCACTTGATCCTCTAGGGTTTTTCCTCCGAGGTGCAACCGAACAAGTCCTTCTTTGTCACTCCGGCGATGGCCGCGATGATCGGTTCTACGAGCACCGGGATTCCTATGGATTTCAAGTTCCAGATTCCGGTTTTTCACGGCCTGAGATTAGCCGGGCCTGCTCAGCTTTCCGGCTCCTGTATTGCGCCGGCGGTCGGCGCTCAAGCTCGATCTTCCGTCGTTACGGCCGTTGCAATGGTGTGTTTCTTGGACTTCTTGAGCGTCACAAGATCGTTTTCGCTAATCTGTTTGTATTGATATTAGTTCTGAGCTGCATTTCTGTTTGCTTTCTCTCTTTTAGCATATGAAGAAGATATCCATCTCTTTGCTAAGTTGAAACTCAAGGAACCTTATTGGGGATGCATTGATTTTGGCGTTTCTGGATTAAAATCTATCATTGTAGTCGCAGACGTTGCCCATTATCGTCACCATCACGGAAGAATGATCTCGTTTCATATGCTTGGACTCACCCTGTTTTATGCATGAGTTCAAAATTTCACAATGCGGCAGTTTGTTTTTGTTTGCTTTCACGGTCTTTCCGTCCTCTTTAGCGTTGTAGCTTGTGAGTGTGTTCAAAGTTGAAGCCTATTACACGGACAACCATTGATTTGGTTATTGAGTTGCCCTTGGATCTGTTTGTTGACTCATGCAAGTGTTATTGCTCTTCGAATAGAACCAAACTGTTGAACTTGCCCGAAGGCTCCGGGCCAGCAAACTACAACTAAGCCTTTTCCCATACTAGATGGGATTGGCTACATGGATTTTTTGTTTTTTTTAGAAAGCATGGTAGGTCTGACAAAGTTTTAAGCTGGCTCAAGTAATGTCGGAAGCCTAACGCAACCCTCCTAGACGGGCCATGAAAGGTGACCCTTACATGAGCCGAGTTTAGGTGGGCGAGCGAAATTTTTGATAAATAATTACTTATCTTCATTCGGCTTGAGCTCATAAGAATGAGAGATTAGCGAGGGAAATTACTTCTCCTTGATCCTCTATTGTTTAATTTAAGTGTTTCAAACAATGTATACTGGAAAGTAGGAGCAGGACAAATCATTCTTAACGGAGTTATTTGGTTTCTATTGTGCAAAATATGAAGGAAGATGCTGAATTTTGGATTGTTGTTGTGTATACGTGTTGTATCCTAAGAGGGTTCTTCTACCAATCCACGAAGTACCTTAAACACTGGAACCGTCATGATTGGGATGGAATCGATGATTAGTTATCTCCACTTAGTCTTGTTAGTTGTTACACCTCTTTCATGAAAATGGCATATGACTAATCTTATTTTCTGCTTGCAGCCAATAAATCCTGGAACTGTAGCTGAACCTAAACGTAGTAAGGTAGAAATATTTAAGGAGCAGAGTGACTTTCTATGGATGATCTTGCTGACCAGTTTGGAATCGGAACGCTTCGTCTCTGACCACCAGACAAACATTTCAGCTCCATGGTGTTCCCAAAAAGAAGGACCTTAAGACAGTAATGAGTACCATTATTCAGAATATGGCCTCAACTCTTGGTGCATGTGGTGACCCTAAACAGAAACGTACTTGCTCCTGCTGCTCCACTTGTTAGAAAAGATTACCTCTTTGCTCAACAAACTGCAGAAAATCATTGCTGCACTCCTGACTCCTCAGTCTGGTTTCTACTATGATATTTGGGTAGATGGGAAAGGGTTCTGTCATCAGAATCTCCTGAAGTAGTTCGGGCCTGAAATGACAATTCTCACGGTACTAACTTCCCAGATTCACCTAACGAACTATATCTATGGAACTCAGTTCTTGCCAAGGAAATTCAAAATTGCAGTTACTGTGCCAACTGATAACTCAGTGGATATTCTCACAAATGATATTGGTGTTGTTGTTGTTACTGATGATGATGGGGAGCCTCAAGGATTCAACATATATGTAAGATTGATTTAAAGAACAGTTAAATGAAACTTTTCCTGCCATTCTTCTAACTGGCATCTGGTAATTATTTTTGTAGGTTGGTGGTGGAATGGGAAGAACACATAGGTTGGAGACCACTTTTCCCCGCTTGGCTGAACCATTGGGTTATGTACCAAACAGGATATTTTGTATGCAGTGAAAGCAATTGTTGTTACACAACGAGAAAATGGGAGAAGAGATGACCGCAAATATAGTAGAATGAAATATTTGATCAGCTCTTGGGGAATTGAAAAGTTCAGCATGATTTATGTGCTAGTGGATTTACTACTTAACTCAATCTTTGGAAAATTCAAGCTTTGCCTGTCCTGTCACGTTGTCAAGGGGTTCTGCTCTCAGTTGCTTAGTTACAGGGTGTTTTAACTAAGAATCTAGCTTCTCAAAAAAGAGAGAAGAACCTTTTAAGAAAATATAACAGCCATTAGAAGAGAAATCTCATTGCTAGCTGATCATTAAAGTGAGTAAAGGGCTCAAGAGGAGGGAGTTGGATCTGAAAGATATAAAACTCGACAATAGAAGAGTGAAAATGGATGCCTTAATGGAGTCATGGACAAAGGTTGTTTGCTGTGCATTAAACAATAACTATTAATAATATTATTGAGACCAAAAGAAGATTTACATGGAAGACGAATCATGGAAGATCTACAATTCAACGATGAATCTCTCTTGCATTTTCTCTGTGCAGTTATGTGTCGTGGAGTAGACATCATATGTGATGTGAATATGCTAAACTAAATTATGGTAAATCTGCTTGCCACACCAGCTGTTGTAGTTTTAGGTAGAGCTTCCACTACTACAGCCGTAATCATCGGTAAGATGAAAGAAGTGTGCCAAAAGTGGTTGTTAGAAGGATAATTTGGATGCCCTGTTTTCATTTGCCAATGACTCAAATGGAGGTCTGGAATCAAAGTTAACATTCACATTGGTTGGAGGAAAGATAAATCAGTTTTATACTAACGGCATTATGGCCGTGTAATGTATGCTATCAAGCATAGGACACTAGCACTTCTCGTCGATTGTTCTCTTCTAGTAAAGATTCACCTTGCTTTGGTTTGCTTTACTTTTACATAAAGTGAAGTATTGACTCATTTTTCATGGGCAACAGCATCCCCACTATGTGGACCCTCTGAATGTAACAGCCATGGCGTGTCCGGCCCTGCCACTGTGCCCTTTGGCCATTACCGAGGCCGAGCGAGGGATACCTGACATTCTCAAGCGAATTCGTGCAGTTTTTGAGAAGGTGAGAAGCCCGATGATCTTGCTTTATATGCATATCACTGTTACTAACAGAAATGTTAAAGCCATAAAACTTTCTCAGGTTGGCCTCAAGTATGGTGAGTCAATTGTTGTCAGGGTTACTGGATGCCCCAACGGTTGCGCAAGACCTTACATGGCAGAGCTTGGCTTGGTCGGTGATGGACCTAATAGCTACCAGGTACATCGCAAGATCCATTCCGCTCAATTTATATGAACATAACACTGAACCTCTTGCTTCTCTTTTTCTTCTTTTGGTATCTGTCATGGTCAAGCGACCTGAACTTCACGTGTTCAAACTTCAAACTGACCGCAAGGGGATTCAAAAATACTGCAAACCATGTTTATTCTGAATATAATCTTGTTTAAAATAGTTGAAAATTGGTGGTGTTGAATGATGGCATTTTTACTGGCTGTTGCCACAGTTTTTACCTGTACTCATTGAAAAACCAACGCTAGTTACGACATCTAATTTGCTGAATCTGTAAATGGTGTATCTGACTGAGCAATGTATGTCTTAAATAGATCTGGCTTGGGGGGTTGCCGAACCAAACAACAATCGCAGCATGCTTCATGAACAAGGTGAAGGTTCAGGATCTGGAGAAGGTTTTCGAGCCACTGCTCTATACATGGAGACGCAAACGTGAAAAGGGGGAGTCATTTGGTGCGTTCACTATCCGGATGGTAAGAACTAAGAACTCTGCTGCAATATCTACTGCCATTCTGCTCTTTTCTTTGAATTCTGGCTTGCCTCTTGAGGATTTGCCTAAAGATATCTTCATCTTCCCCATCAACAATCTTAGGGCTTTGACAAATTACAAGAGATAGTGGAGAACTGGAAAGGCATCGAACCTGGCAGGACGCAATACAACCTGAAGCTGTTCACTGATAGAGATACTTATGAATCAATGGATTCTCTGGCAAAGCTGCAGAACAAGAACGCCCATCAATTGTCCATGGAAGTAATCCGAAACTATGTTGCGTCGCAGCAGAATGGCAAGAGTGAATGATCACATTTGGAGAAAAAACTCTATAAACTGTTAATGTATGTTAACAGTTCTTTAGGAACTTTTCTCGAAGATTGAATCTCGAGTGTTATTTCTCTTTCTTCTTTTTCCAATTAATCTCCCTTTCTCACAAGTCGAATCACTTATGCAAGAAGCAGATGATTAGGAGTCTCAGCATCCAAGCGATTGAAGTTTTTCAATAGCTTCAGATGTTGCTTGTTCGATCAGCAAATGGGAGAGCGATTGTGGGCATCAAGAAGGATACGAGTTCACCTGTTTTTAGAGGAGATGCTATGCTTATATGTTTCTACTTTTCCATCTTTCACTCTTCCCTGATACTGTTTTGGTCTTAAATAGATTCTCAGGCTTTTATTTCGTTGTTCCTTTGAGCTTCTGTTGAGATACTTACCAGTAAAAATCTAATAATGATTTACGTTTTGAAGCCTACTGCAAATCTGTCCATCATTATCAGAACAACACCCGGATTGCCCACCGTCGGAGCATTCCCTGAGTTCATCTGCTCTAGCCCAACCAACCATTCATGGAACCCATCTGCTCCTGCTAGTTTTTTCTTTTTTTCTGGGTTTTGGTGTTGGCCAGGGAAAGTGAGCACTCATTTTCACCCTTGGAGTTGTAACGTTAGAGGTTCCACAGTATAAAGGTTTAAGCTGCCACATGATACTGCTAGCGAGACATACAATCATTTCTAATTGGTTCTAATGTAACTATAAAGGCACATAATACATAGAATCAAATTGGTGTCCACCTGCCACAGTTTTGACCTACTCGAGCATTCAACTGATGAAAACAACGATATTATCAAGCGATAATAGTTTTACTAAATGAAAAAACAAATATAACAGTTATCAAGGAACATTCGGAAAGCAACTTTATCGCTTTGAGTCACCAAAACGAACCGCAGGGGGAGCATTTCTAGCATAGAAAAAGAAACCAACCAGAATACATTTTCAATGTCACCCTCGTTGGAAGAAGTCATCAATCCGGCGAGTTCCAGGGGGAACCTGCTTCTCAACTGGACGAGCGCGCTCCTTTGGCCTCTCTGGCAAAGGGGCAGCTGGATGAGGAAGGCAATCGAGGAAATCACATGTTGGCTGGTGACTCTGAACAGCCTCAAGCAGATGCTCAGGCCTCATAGTCCTCTTCTTCCGCCGAAGAGTTTCATTGGTGGTGATCTCAGCAAGGTGGCGAAGAAAGAGTGTTGTGGCAAAAGATACAAGTGTCAGGGCCTCGGAGGTCATCTTGCGCGCATCGGTGTCAATCCGCATGATCTTCCTCACACGAGCACGAGGGAGGGCATCAATGTCGTCTCCGTCTTCCCCGCCTGGCTCTTCTTTGTCATCACCTTCTCGCTTCCCTGCAATAACTAGGACGGCATTGGCATGAAGTTAGTTAAAACGATAAGCTGATATGTGAGGAAATAGGACCGCCCGTTTGAAAACTGAAAGTAATCTCAAAGCTACCGAAAGCACCAGCGATCACATTCTGCGCATAAGCAGGATGATTTCCAACACTGACCTACCATATTGCATATCTAGTTAACTTATGAGGATTACTGGATTTATTTCACAACAAAAATCAAAGTAGTTTATTTGAATGCCTCAGCTTCAGGTTCGAGCTTTGGAGATCCTCACATTGGAAAGGATCCCTTCACTTTCCAATGCAAAAGGAAGATCTCAGACCCTTACTTTCAGATCTTGTGTTTGATTGTCTCGGATATTGTCTGTGGCTTGCCCCACCTTAGGAACATCTCAATGCCATGATCCACCCCCAGGCAAACGCCCAAAAATTGAATGAATTGTTGAATATACTTGGGTATCTAGAATATCTATGTTGACTAGTAGTATTTATTACCATTCCTGAAACCTGTGCAACAAACAACAACTAAGCCTTTTCCCATACTAGACGGGGTCGGCTACATGGATTCTTTGTTTCCACAAAGCTCTATCATGTGTTATGTTAGCAGTTAACTCACAATAAGCTAGATCATTCTTTTTTTTTTTTCCAACACTTTTGTGGTCGTCCTCTACCTCTTTTAATACTTTCCAAATTTAGTTTTTCATACCTTCTTATAGTTTTTATTATGATCTTCTTTCTATATGTCCAAACCATCTTAAACGACGTTCTCTCGTTTTATCCTCTATTGGTGTCAATCCTAATTTGTTTCTAATAATCTCGTTATGTATATGGTCTTTTCTTATATGACCACTCATCCATCTCAACATCTTCATTTATGTCACAGACATCTTTTGTACATGTTGATGGAGCATTAATTTATGTGTAACATCTCCATCAATTCTTCCATCACCCTGAAAAATTGACCCTAGACATTTAAAACTTTTCTTTTGAGGATGCAATATGTGCCAATTTTAATTTATATGTCCTCTGAAGTAACCAAATGATCAAACTTACATTCCATATATTTTGTCTTTGTTCTACTGAGTCCTGAAACCTGTGATCCTTGAATATTTGTCAGGCAAAATTATTGTCTCCAAAAACATGACTATTGTGAGTTGGCATTGAAGAGTCATGACTTCGATCATCGTTCTACAAGGCCTTTCTTCCATGTGGTTATGACCATGCATCTACCTAATGTTGAATGGGTGTATCCAAACTACTGGTTAAAAGTTAAAGCATACTTTTCAATACCAGGAACAAAATCTAGAAGAAAAATACCTGAATCCAATCGACTCGAGGTGAAGGAATACAGCACACCGTAACTTCAGGCAACAGATAATAGAAGAGAACAAGAGAAAAGGCGCAATGAAATCCAACTACCTTCTGATTCAATCTCATCATTTTCTTGTAACAACTCAGTCTTGTCATTTTCGTGAAAATGGACACCAAAAGAAACTATGAAGTGAGTCAAGGCCCATGGTTTTTCATCGCAGAAAACACAATCTCTTCCCTGCGATCCAGACTTGCTTTATGTGCAAAATTCTAACCTATTTTACTTGCTTGGGGATGCTTAGGATGACGTTTTGGCTCTATTTAGTGTGGATTCGCGATGAAGTAGTTAAAGGTTCTGCTTTTAGAGACTAGTAAATGAGATAATTACTTTGTTTCCCAACAAAAGAGAATTTTCAGTGTGTTTCAGACTTGTTTTGTGCACAACCAACTTATTGTACTTGCTTGAATATGATTCTGGTCAATGTTTTTCCTATCTTTATGTCATACTGGCAATCAACTATTAATTCGTCGGCTTCGAGAATATTCAAATGAACTGCTTCCTCCTCATATTGGGAAAAGATGGAACAGACTAATAGCGCATCAATCCACGAGAAAAACAAAGATTAGCACGCCCCAATCCACGAGAAAAACAAAGAAGTGATGAAAAGATAACCAGAAAAGGGATTCCAACGCTTAGGTATAGCATGAAATTTCATAATTGAAAAAGAAATGGGACGAAAACCTGCAATAAACAGAGAATACATTAATCAACATGCCCCCATTAATTCCAAAATGATTCGAGCACTAGATGATTCAGTTAGATAAGTATCAAAACCAGTCTAAAATCTCGAAGGTACATAGGAAGCAAAATCACGCGAAGAATGAGCTTGATGCAGAAAAATTAAACACAATCGCACAGCATAGATTCAATCATAATATTTTAGGCGCACAATACAAATAACAAGGATACACAATCAGAATTCTATTTCACGATGAGAATCGAGAGATCAAAACCCTAAAAGAAGATTCACCTAGTTATACTTGAGGATTCGAAGCCGACAGATTCTTCAGCACATCAAAAAGGAACAGAAAACTGAAACAAGTAAAAACATCATCAAAATGCAGCAATAAGCGAGAGTGAAATTCGTAAGAAACCACCATAAGTTCAAAATGGGGAAGAAGAAAATATACGGAGAAACGATCCAAAACGTAAGCCAACGGACGTCGATCTCTGTATTCGCCTCGCTCACAAACGTAGAGAGCGGAACGATGACGAATGAGAAGAGCGGAAGATAGAAGAGTGAGTCCCGCCAACAGACTTCCTCACAAGGACACTCAAGTGTACGCCTGTGTCTCTATACGACGCAGGGGCCGTTCTTATACGGTATTTAAGTAATATAGCGTTATATTTTAGGCAGCAGAAAAATAAAGGGCTTTTGTGTACTTTCGGGTAATAAACCTTTATAAGGACTCTGGAGCCCTGCATCGGCCTTGCTTCTTCTGCGGCTAGGGTTTGGAGAGAGGGAGGCCATCGTTTTAGGGTTTCCAAGCTTCCGAAGGGGAACGAAAAATGGTGAGTTCTAGGACCCTTGTTTTCATTTCTCTGTTCTCTTCGTTGTTGATTCAGCTTAGTTCTCCAATTTAATTTACTCGTTACTAGAGAAACTCTTTGCAGAACGCGAATGGTGATCCTCTGTTTGGTACAATTTTTTTGGTTGATTTATTGTTGTATGAGATGGTGGACGTCTGTGGAAGAAATACTTGCATGGTTCTGCACTGTTTCTGCTTTCTTTTTCTTATCTTCGTTTTCTGCTTTCTTATTATTATCTTCTTTTTCTGCTTTCATCTTCTTTTTCTCTGTAATGTAGTTGGCATAAATTAAGGGGTCACAAATGGTTATGATGTGTCTAAGGAAGGATTTGGAGATGGATGATGTATCTATTAGAGGATAGAGGCGTTGCCTGGATCCTAACCCATTCTTTATGCTGTTGAGTGATATGCTGCTGATTTTGTTCGAATGCTGTTATCATCGGATTACAGTTGTTTGAAAGCGAGATATATGAGGTGCTGAAACTTAGAGGGAAGCTCTGTGTGGTTGAGAGCCAAGCAACATTCTGTCAAGGAAATATGCTGTGATACATGAGGTCAAAATGGCAACATTTACAATGATCAGCTGCATGACAATTACAATTTTAGTCTGCTTCTTTCTTAGTTGTGACATAAATGACACGTGGCCCATCTTAATTGGTTCTAAAAGTATATGCATGGAACGACTGAAAGATCAAAGACATTGATCTGTATATCCCTTAGTAGCTGTCCTTGATTTTGTCTTTTTTCTGTTTCTGTTCTGACTCAATTTTTTCTTAGATTTTCTTGATCACATAATGCTAGGTTTTCTTAGGTATAAATATTCAGTTGAACTGCTTCTCTGGTAACTTTTGGTAATTCAGGCCAGTTATGGTAGTGTCGTGATTTTCATCACTACTACTTTTGTTAACAAATGCTAAACTGGTGCTTATTAGTCTGGAAGAAAGAAGACCCGAGAAGTTAAGGAGGAGAATGTGACATTGGGTCCAACTGTACGGGAAGGAGAACATGTGTTTGGTGTGGCTCATATCTTTGCCTCCTTCAATGACACTTTTGTGGTTGGTTCCTTTTACCTTAGCTTTTCCAAGCAAATATTGTTTGCGTGTCTGATGATTGAACCATATGAGCTGTTGTTTCTTCACAAGTATATATAGTTACACGTGCATGTCCTGGAACCCTGGTTCTGACATGAGATATTCTTTTGCAGCATGTAACAGATTTGTCTGGAAGAGAAACCCTTGTAAGAATTACAGGTATTGTGCTTTTGTGAATCCATTTCATCTTTTGTTTTATTATGGATCTCTGTGTATTTCTTTAATGGTTTTGCTCATTCATTTGTGAAAAACATTGAGCCTACTAATCATCCTGCACTATCTTTTTGGTGAAACTTGGTTGTTGTGTTGGGTTGTTGCTGCATTTTACTCTGGAGATCTTCGTCTTTATGAATTCCAACTCCCTGTCACCTACATGATTTTGTCAACCTCGGTCCAGGAGCCTCTTGTGACTCACCCTGAAGCTTATGAAACAATATGTTCACTGTTGTTTATTACAACCATATGTGATTGATGTGACAAACACGACTTCTTGGGTCTGCCAGTGGTTCCAAGCATTTGCCGTGCATTGCTAAGATACAGATTTCCCTTTCACAGGTGGAATGAAAGTCAAGGCTGATAGAGATGAATCTTCTCCCTATGCTGCCATGCTTGCAGCTCAAGATGTTGCCCAGCGTTGCAAGGTATGTGATTCCTTTTTGACTTTCCTTTGTTTGGTGAAGTGTTTTTTGCACTGGTTTTTGTGCACACTGTGTATGTATGTGGTGCTTCATAAAGGTTGTCCTTGAGTTATTCGAACGCTGCTTATATATATTTCCATTGTAATTGCTACATATGATACATGGGTATGTGTTTGTGTATCATACCAACATGCTAAATGTTGGTTTATTTACCTCTGTGGTGCTTCTCGTACTTGTTGATTTAACACACTTCCATGAGTTACTCGATGGAGCTTATAATTACCGTTGCTGTGATCTACGGCATGATGCTTATGATTTTATTTCCACATTGAATCTAGTTCATATCTACCATTTGTTTCAACTTTACTGAGCTGGAAGCATTTGGTTGAATGGTGGAGCCTCGGTAGGTTGATTTTATTTCCACATTGAATCTAGTTCCTATCTAACAAATACAATGTTGTAGCAACTATCAGCTTCTTATATTTCCATTTGCATAATTCTTTGCAACTATGTGGAAACAAAGAATCCATGTATCGGACCCCATCTAGTATGGGAAAAGGCTTGGTTGACGTATTATTCTTTGCATGGAACTTTGTCTGGATTTGTTATCGTCTAAATATGATTTGGTGTCATGATACCCTTCCGCAGGAGCTTGGCATTACAGCCCTTCACATTAAATTGAGGGCAACCGGAGGGAACAAGACCAGGACTCCTGGACCTGGAGCACAATCAGCTCTTCGTGCTTTGGCACGTTCTGGAATGAGGATTGGTCGAATAGGTATGAGTGTCTTGCACGACCATGTTAGACTAGTATGCTTTTGTAGAAAACACTGATCTAATTGTGACTCCTTTTATTTTCCTTCTCTTTACATGCTTCTCCTTGGGATTTATGGTTTACATGCAGCATCACTTCACGCCCAAAAATAAGAATTGTTGATTGGTTGTACGCTTGGATACACATCCACTTTCTTCTTCCCGTTACTTCGTTTCCGATTTTGAATGATTGAAATCCCTGTGTGTGAACTAGAAGGAACTGTTGCTCGGTCATACACGTCGATGCATGTCCCAACTACTTTTCGTTCTTTCTTTACCTTTTTCCTATTTTGAGTGATTAAATCTCTCTCTCTCTCTCGTCAATTTATCACTGTAGTACAGTATCATTCCGTCCTTTTCCTGCGAGTTGGCCTCGCCAACTTTTGGCTGCAAGGCTTTGCTAACTTCTGCTTGTTGCTGCTTGCAGAGGATGTGACACCCATTCCTACTGATAGCACCAGAAGAAAGGGTGGACGGAGAGGAAGAAGGCTCTAAACGAACATTTCTTTTTCATCCACATTGTTTCCAATTGACGGAAGACTTGCTAGCGAACGCTCTGTTTTCCTTTTTTCACTATATTTGCTTAAACATTCAAATGGAACAAGTTTGTCTGTGGTATTAGAACACTTTTTGAATTTTTCTTTTGATGGTCAGGTTTTCCCATGAATTTTGTTAGCTCATTTGCGAAGTTGGTGCATGCGTCATGTAGGGATTATTTAGCTCATCCCTCAGCCACAGAGTCGTGGCCCTTGGGTAGATTATATTTGTGTCTTGGGCTGTGTTAGATTCGTCTGGAAGATGTTGAATAAAAGAGGTTGATTCGTCTGAGCTGGTCGTCTCTGGTCTGTTTTCAGATCTGTGTTCGGGTTTTGCAGTGTTAGGACTTGTCTCCTTGGTTGTTCCTTTGGAGCTGAACGAGTTGGGCAATAGCTGGTCATGTTTATTCATCAATTCAAAATCTTGTTAGCGTTTGGTTTGAGCTTGTCTGAGCTGAGCCAACACGAAATGAACAAAGTAACGCCGAACTGCTTGTTCAAGTTAAAAACTTAGTACGCCATCTCCTATAATGTTGCATTTGAATGGCTATGTAAAAAATCCTGACCTTAGTTCGCACCGAGAGTTCCACCTTTACTACTGTCAATCAAGAGAAGAGTTAAGCTACGAACCACCATGATTGACTTGAAAATGTGGAGCCTAATTCTACAAATTTTGGAGATGAGTTCAATGGCCGCCTTGGTGCCCTTAGCCACGAACCACCCCTTCTCTCAACATTAGCAAGTTGATCTTGGTAGCGTCTACAGTGGATAGGTTTGATGGTTTCACCGAACAAAATACAAATACGTAGCTCTTCCAACCGTTCACCAAACTTTTGGAAGCTAATTTGTTTTTTCACAATAAAACGCGAGATCGTTTGTTGAAGAAAAGTGTAAAGTGGAGGACCTCGCTGAGATTTTGGCTTATGGAAAATATCGGTAATCTGGTGGACGTGGACCATATCTGATCGGTCCCGGAGCTCCGAGGGAGAGAAGGAGCAAAATCTTCCTTCGAAGGCTATGCTGCAACAGCTACCTTTGTCTTGTGCTCTTCTAGTACCTGCAACCACTGTAGAGAAGTTGGGGGCCTCGATTGCTGTTTACACGGTAAGAGGAAATAGATTCAGAGTTTATGCGGAAGAGAGAGAAACCCAGTTCGAGATTGATCGAGACAAGGCCAGGGAGGCCCTAAAGAAGCTTGATGAGCAGCTGCTAAACTTGTCACGGAAGGAGATTCCGAAATCCAGATTCACTCCCCTTGTTGGTGAGTCCCTCCTTCCCTTCCTTTGAGGTGCTTTTGGATGCACCAAGTTGGGTACACTCGTAATCTTTTTGCTAATCAAGACTACAATTTGTTGGGTTGAACTTGAGTGTCTCTTCCCATTTGATAATTCAGAGCGTCTGTTAAAGTCACCTAAGAATGAGATTTTTGTATGATAATAATTCTTAAGAATTCGTTCCGTCTCATAAATACCAACACGTCCGTCCTTTGAATTTTCCATTTCTTAGTACTCATTGCATCTATATTCAGTAACTATGCTTTTGCTCCTGTGGTGGACCGGAAGTCGGTTGGAAGATTCAAAAGACTGAAAATCAAGTTACCACCGTTTTTTATTTTTGGGAAATTTGATATATAAGGTAAGTAGAACTCTCGGTCCCTCGAATCTATTCCAATCAAAACGCACCCAATATTTATATTCAGTTTCATAAGAACCACAAGAATTCCTGACGCTAAGATTCTGTTGAAATTATTCCCATCTTATATTTACCACGTTCATCCGTTCATGTTTCCAAATTTTGGAAGTCATGGCATCTATACTCAGTTATTATGTTTTTATAGCTATCGAGAAACTGAAACTCAAGGGGGCACCTGAAGGGAGAATTTGAAGAATCAACTATCGCTGTAATTGTAATCCAAACATGGGAATTCAACATAGAAGCTAACAAGGATTTCTCTTTCTCTTGAATTTGCTCCAATCCAAGGGCACCTGAAGATCAGGTATTCTTTGTGATAAGAAGATACCATTAAAGTTAAAAGGTAAATATTATAGATCAGCAATTAGGTCTGCCATGTTTTATGGTTCTGAGTGTTGGGCCGTTAATCATCATGTACAAAAGATGTCTTTGACACAAATGAAGATGTTGAGATGGATGAGTGGTCATATAAGAAAAGACCGTATACATAATGAGGTTATTAGAAACAAATTAGGAGTGGCACCAATAGAGGATAAAATGAGAGAATATCGTTTAAGATGGTTTGGACATATAGAAAGAAGATCAAAAGAAGAACCTGTAATAAGGTATGAAAAACTAAATTTGGAAAGTATTAAAAGAGTTTGAGGACAACAACAAAAGTGTTGGAAAGAAACAATAAAGAATGATCTAGCTTATTGTGAGTTAACTGCTAACATCACACATAATAAAGATCTGTGGAAATAAAGAATCCATGTAGCCGACCCCGTCTAGTATGGGAAAAGGCTTAGTTGTTATTGTTGTTGCCAAGGGCACCTGAAGATATATTATGTTTGAGAGGCAACTTGGAGATAAGCATGTAATGTTCATGTTTCACGATAATCATCTTCCTACTTTTCCATTTCAATCTTGATAATGCATTGTTTAGGGATGATATCCCCAAGGAAGAATCACCACCAGCAGGAACAAAATACCCGGTTCCTAAAGGTTTTTTTAATGATTTGGCATGATAAAGTTTCAAGCACTTCAAGTCTTTTTCATTGTTATTCTTCCAGAAACTATCTTCCACATCTCATCCTACTCCATTAAATAATGGGAAATTAAAAATATTGGACATGGTGCTCCTTTTCTAAGTTTCTATTCCTTTGTATAGCTTGGATAAACGGGTTTTCTGCAAGATCACGAGTTCTTTTGTGCAGTTGTTCTTTATGTGGGCATGTTGTGTGCCATGTATCTGGAAGTTCTTGAACAGTAAAAGGCTAGACTAGCAGCACCAATAATATTATATTGAAAAATTCATTCGTCATGCCTGTTTAGTTGTTATCATGTACCTGTAGTTTGCAGATGCGACTAACCTCTGTTCTTGAAATGTGCATTGTCAATTTCACAATATATAGAGGTCCCGTTTTCAGTTTCACAAAAGGCAGATGCGATCTTATTTGAAAATGGTTGAAGAAGACCAACCATTCTGAATTGCAGAAAAACAGTATGACTTTACAAACAAAAGGAGAAGACAGAGTGAACAAGGGGTACAACAGGGCTCGATCATTCTTTATTATTTCTTTCAACACTTTTGCGGTCTTCCTCTTCCTCTTTTAATATTTTCACAATATAGTTTCTCATACTTTTTTAAACTAGAACTTGCCTTTCTATGTGTCCAAACCATCTTAAATGATTTTCTCTCGTTTTATCGTCTATTAGTATCACTCCCAATTTATTTCTAATAACCTGTCTTTCGACCACTACAATAACAACAACAACTAAGCCTTTTCCCATACTAGACGGGGTCGGCTACATGGATTCTTTGTTTCCATATATCCCTATCATGTGTTATGTTAGCAGTTAACTCACAATAAGCTAGATCATTCTTTATTGTTTCTTTCTAACACTTTTGTGGTCGTCCTCTATCTCTTTTAATACTTTTCAAATTTAGTTTTTCATACCTTCTTAGAGGTTCTTCTTTTGATCTTCTTTCTATATGTCCAAACCATCTTAAACGATATTCTCTCATTTTATCCTCTATTGGTGCCACTCCTAATTTGTTTCTAATAACCTCATTATGTGGTCTTTTCTTGTATGACCACTCATCCATCTCAACATCTTCATTTGTGTCACAGACATCTTTTGTACATGTTGATGATTAACTGCCCAACACTCAGAACCATAAAACATGGCAGGCCTAATTGCTGCTCTATAATATTTACCTTTTAACTTTAATGGTATCTTCTTATCACAAAGAATACCCGTTGCTCCTCTCCATTTTAACCAACCAACATTAATTCTATGCGTAACATCTCCATCAATTCTTCCTTTTAGGGATGCAATGTGTGCCAATTTTAATTTCTATATCCTCTGAGGTAACCAAATGATCAAACTTACATTCTATATATTATGTCTTTGTTCTACTAAGTCGGAGGCCTTTGCTTTATAATATTTCTCTCCATAGTTCCAATTTTCTATTAATTTTTTCCTTAGACTCCTCCACTAATACAATGTCATCTTCAAATAACATACACCAAGGTACTACATCTTGAATATGTTTTGTTAACTCATCAATCACCATTATAAATAAGTATGGACTTAAAGTTGATCCTTGATGTAACCCAATATTAACTTCAAAGAAGTCAGTCATTCCTTCATGAGTCCTCACACATGTTTTTGCACCATCATACATGTCTCTTATAAGATTAATATATGTCAATGGGATACCTCTTTTTTCCAAAGTTCTCCAAAGAACCTCCTTTGGTACTCTATCATAAGCTTTTTTTATATCAATAAATATCATGTTGCTCTAAAATGTTTCATAAGACGTCTCAAAAGGTGAATCGCTTCAACAGTAGATCTGCCTGGCCTGAATCCAAATTGGTTCTCTGTTGTACTTAATACTTGTCTTAACCTACGTTCGATAATTCTTTCCCACAATTTCATAGTATAGCTCATTAACTTGATACCTTGATAATTCGTACAATTTTGAATGTCTCCCTTATTCTTATATATGGGTATAAGTGTACTTGCTCTCCATTCCTCGGGCATCTTTTGGTTTTTCCATATTTCATTAAATAGTCATGTGAGCCAAGTGATTCCTATTTCTCCTAGTATTTTCCAAACTTCTATAGGAATATTGGTTGGTCCTACTGATTTACCACCCTTCATATGTTTAAGAGCCTCTTTGACTTCATTCTTTTGAATACATCTGTAGAAATTGTGGTTTATATACTTTTTTGATTTGGCTAACTCTCCTAAGCTAATACTAACATCTTTATTTTCATTAAAAAGCTTATAAAAATAGTTTTTCCATCTATTTCTTATATCATCATTTGCCACTAGAATTTTTTCATCCTCGTCCGTGATGCATCTAACATAATTAAGATCTTTAGTTTTCTTATCTCTAGCCCTAGTTATCCTAAAAATATCTCTTTCACCATCTTTTGAGTTGAGTTTTTTATATAAATCCTCCCAAATTTTAGCTTTTGCTTCACTCACGGCCTTTTTCGCTTCCTTCTTTGCTTTCTTATAAACCTCTAAAGTTTCACTAGTTTTTTTAGCATAATGTAATTTATAACATGCCCTCTTTGCCTTTATTTTATTTTGCACTACTTCACTCCACCACCAAGCTTCTTTTTGTGCCGATACACCTCCTTTAGATACACCTAACACATCTTTCACCACTTTCCTAATATGTATAGCCATATTGTTTCACGTATCATAGGGTGTACCAACATAACTCCAAACATCTCCTTGAAGGACTTTCTGTGTAAATATATCTTCTTTCTCGCTTTTGAGGTTCCACCATTTAGTCTGAATAGCTCGATGCACTCTTTTCTTCTTTGTCCATTTTTTTATTTGTAAATCCATAACTAAAAGTTGATGTTGGGTGGTTAAGCTTTCTCCTGGAATTACCTTGCAATCTTTACAACACACTCTATCTTTTTTTCTACAAATACAACAACAACTAAGCCTTTTCCCATACTAGACGGGGTCGGCTACATGGATTCTTTGTTTCCACAGATCTCTATCGTGTGCCATGTTAGCAGTTAACTCCCAATAAGCTAGATCATTCTTTATTGACTATAAATTAATTGTGTTTGTGATAAGCCACTCTTATAAGTAATTAAATGTTCATCTCGTTTTTTGAAGATTGTATTGACTATAAAGAGATCAAATGCCATAACAAAATTTAAAATCTCCCTACCTTCCTTGTTTATATCCCCAAAACTAAAGTTTCCATGAATACCTTGATATCCTAATGCCTCTTTACTGACATGTCCATTTAAGTCTCCTCCTAAACAAATCATCTCCCTTTGTGGAATCTTTTGAATCGCCTTATCTAACTCTTCCCAAAAAGTTGTCTTTATACTATCTTCTAATCCTACTTGGGGTGTGTAAGCACAAACTATATTCAAAACTTCTCCTAACACTAATTTCAATGTCATGATTGGGTCACCATATCATTGTATGTCTACTACACTATCCTTTAAATCTTTATTTATGATAATACCAACTCCGTTTCGAGCCTTTTCTTTACCTGAGTACCATAATTTAAAACTTGTATCCTCTATCTCCTTTGCTTTTTCTCCAACCCATTTTATCTCTTGTAAACATAGAATATGAATGCAGTAAGAAGTAAGCAAGGAACACTACATTTTCGCCTTAATGTAGTGAATCAATTGCAGAGAGGGTTCCCACATCATAGACGGGTGTGGGTAAAGAAGTTAGTCCCGCTACATTGCCGCCCGAATATAGTGAAAAATTTTCAGAGAGGGTCTCCGCATTTTGATTATGGACGGATGCGGGGGGTAAGGAAGCTAGTCCTAGATAATAAGATTCGTATTGGTTCTTGGAATATCGGAACATTATCGGGTAAACTAATAGAGGTGGTAGATACTATGATTCGGAGAAAGATTCATATTCTATGTTTACAAGAGACAAAATGGGTTGGAGAAAAAGCAAAGGAGATAGAGGATACAGGTTTTAAATTATGGTACTCAGGTAAAGAAAAGGCCCGAAACGGAGTTGGTATTATCATAAATAAAGATTTAAAGGAGAGTGTAGTAGACATACAACGATATGGTGACCGAATCATGACGTTGAAATTAGTGTTAGGAGCAGAGGTTTTGAATATAGTTTGTGCTTACGCACCCCAAGTAGGACTAGAAGATAGTATAAAGACAGTTTTTTGGGAAGAGTTAGATAAGGTGTTTCAAAAGATTCCACAAAGGGAGATGATTTGTTTAGGAGGAGATTTAAATGGACATGTCCGTAAAGAGGCATTAGGATATCAAGGGATTCATGGAAACTTTAGTTTTGGGGATATAAACAAGGAAGGTAGGGAGATTTTAAATTTTGCTATGTCATTTGATCTCTTTATAGTCAATACAATCTTCAAAAAACGAGATGAACATTTAATTACTTATAAGAGTGGCTTATCACAAACACAAATTGATTACTTTATTTGTAGAAAAAAAGATAGAGCGTGTTGTAAAGATTGTAAGGTAATTCTAGGAGAAAGCTTAACCACCCAACATCGACTTTTAGTTATAGATTTACAAATAAAAAAATGGACAAAGAAGAAAAGAGTGCATCGAGCTATTCGGACTAAATGGTGGAACCTCAAAAGCGAGAAAGAAGATATATTTAAACAGAAAGTCCTTCAAGGAGATGTTTGAAATTATGTTGGCACACCCTCTGATATGTGGAACAATATGGCTATACATATTAGGAAAGTGGCGAAAGATGTGTTAGGGGTATCTAAGGGAGGTGTACCGGCACAAAAAGAAGCTTGGTGGTGGAGTGAAGTACCGGCACAAAAAGAAGCTTGGTGGTGGAGTGAAGTAGTACAAAATAAAATCAAGGCAAAGAGGGCATGTTACAAATTACATTATGCTAAGAAAACTAGTGAAACTTTAGAAACTTATAAGAAAGCAAAGAAGGAAGCAAAAAAAGGCCGTTAGTGAAGCAAAAGCTAAGATTTGTGAGGACTTATATAAAAAACTCAACTCAAAAGAGGGTGAAAGAGATATTTTTAGGATAGCTAGGGCTAGAGATAAGAAAACTAAAGATCTTAAGTATGTTAGATGCATAAAAGACGAGGATGAAAAAATTCTAGTGGCAAATGATGATATAAGAAATAGATGGAAAAACTATTTTTATAATATTTTTAATGAAAATAAAGATGTTAGTATTAGTTTAGGAGATTTAGCCAAGTCAGAAAAGTATATAAACCACAATTTCTACCGACGTATTCAAAAGAATGAAGTCAAAGAGGCTCTTAAACATATGAAGGGTGGTAAATCGGTAGGACCGGATAATATTCCTATAGAAGTTTCGAAAATACTAGGAGAATTAGGAATCACTTGGCTCACAAGACTATTTAATGAAATATGGAAAAACTAAAAGATGCCCGAGGAATGGAGAGCAAAGTACACTTATACCCATATATAAGAACAAGGGAGACATTCAAAATTGTGCGAATTATCGAGGTATCAAGTTAATGAGTCATACTATGAAATTATGGGAAAGAATTATCGAACGTAGGTTAAGACAAGTATCAAGTACAACAGAGAACCAATTTGGATATATGCCAGGTAGATCTACTATTGAAGCGATTCACCTTTTGAGACGTCTTATGAAACATTTTAGAGCAAAAAAGAAAGACCTTCACATGATATTTATTGATCTAGAAAAAGCTTATGATAGGGTATCGAGGGAGGTTCTTTGGAGAACTTTAGAAAAAAGAGGTATCCCATTGACATATATTAACCTTATAAGAGACATGTATGATGGTGCAAAAACATGTGTGAGGACTCATGAAGGAACGACAAACTTCTTTGAAGTTAATATTGGGTTACATCAAGGATCAACTTTAAGTCCATACTTATTTATAATGGTGATGGATGAGTTAACAAAACATATTCAAGATGAAGTACCTTGGTGTATGTTATTTGCAGATGACATTGTATTAGTGGAGGAGTGAAAAAGTTAATAGAAAATTGGAACTATGGAGAGAAACATTAGAAAGAAAAGGCCTCCGACTTAGTAGAACAAAGACAAAATATATGGAATGTAAGTTTGATCATTTGGCTACTTCAGAGGACATAGAAATTAAAATTGGCACATGTTGCATTCCCCAAAAGGAAAGTTTTAAATACCTAGGGTCAATTTTTCAAAGTGATGGAAGAATTGATGGAGATGTTACACATAGAATTAACGCTGGTTGGTTAAAATGGAGAGGAGCATCAGGTATTCTTTGTGATAAGAAGATACCATTAAAATTAAAAGGTAAGTATTATAGAGCAGCAATTAGGCCTGCCATGTTTTATGGTTATGAGTGTTGGGCAGTTAATCATCAACATGTACAAAAGATGTCTGTGACAGAAATGAAGATGTTGAGATGGATGAGTGGTCATACAAGAAAAGACCGTATACATAATGAGGTTATTAGAAACAAATTAGGAGTGGCACCAATAGAGGATAAAATGAGAGAACATCGTTTAAGATGGTTTGGACATATAGAAAGAAGATCAAAAGAAGAACCTTTAAGAAGGTTAGAAAAACTAAATTTGGAAAGTATTAAAAGAGGTAGAGGACGACCACAAAAGTGTTGGAAAGAAACAATAAAGAATGATCTAGCTTATTATGAGTTAACTGCTAACATGGCACACGATAGGGATCTGTGGAAACAAAGAATCCATGTAGCCGACCCCATCTAGTATGGGAAAAGGCTTAGTTGTTGTTGTTGTAAACATAGAATATGAATCTTTCTCCGAATCATAGTATCTACCACCTCCATTAGCTTACCGGATAATGCTCCGATATTCCAAGAACCAATACGAATCTTATTATCTATGACTAGCTTTCTTACCCTCCGTATCCGTCCATATTCAAAATGTGGAGACCCTCTCTCAAAATTATTCACTACATTCGGGCGGCAATGTAGCGGGACTAACTTCTTTACTCACACCCGTCCATGATGTGAGAACCCTCTCTGCAATTGATTCACTACATTCGGGCGAAAATGTAGTGACCCTTGCTTACTTATTATTGCATTCGGGCTCTCCAACATAACTAAAATAATTTGTACGGTACCTTGGAGAAACTTTAGACAACCACATAGAAACTATGAACCAGTTATCAGGCCATGGCACTAACCATTAGCCTATCAGTAAGTTTCAGTTGTTGGAAACAAAACTGGTGGGCATATATTGTTTGGTGAAATTGGTGGATGTCACCATTATGAAACACCTAATGCCCGACATTCATAGAATACTTTAAAAACCATTAGAATTTCTTCATTTTCTTGTGTCAGAAAGAGGCTTTTTTGTAATGACAGAACTGAACTAATAATGGACATGGATTTAAAGGTGACTGAAGCATCAATGAATTCCAAACTGCTGATACATATCTATTCTATGATTTCCATTGTCCTTTACCTAGATGCAAGTCTTTCTAAATAATACCTTGAAGATTATCTCCTAGAAGGGGAGAAAGAAGACTCTAAGTTATTATGCTAAAGCTTTTCCATGAATAGCTAGCAACTGGTTCATTATTGCATTCTCGAAGATGCAACTGTTCTGTCAGCATGATCCACCTCTGGCTATGAATCAATTAGCAAAAAAATGCTAGAAGTTTTCGTGTTATCTGAATTTCTAACAGGTGCAAACATACATTTTTGTGTTGCCACTATCGAGCAAGAGATCATCATGAAAATTTTAAGATCCTAGACATAATAAGCTCTACATTTGGACATCTGTCCTGGTGACCTATCAAAGCTACGTGTACCTGATGTTTTGTATTTTTCTGTTATCATTTCTTTTGTTTCTTGTGTTCTCCTATTTATGAAGCAACTACAACAACAACTAAGCCTTTTCCCATACTAGACGGGATCGGCTACTATTTATGAAGCAACTAATAAATGATATAGTTTCTGTTCATTTAATGCTAAACAAGTTGGGGAAATGAATCACTTATAAATTAGAGACTGTTTTCCAAGGTAAAGTACTTCCTTCTCGGCATTTTCTTGCATAAAGTTGGCATTTCTTATATGCTTACTCAAAATTTGTTATTGTAACCTATAATCAGCCAATTAAATGTCCTGTAGTTGTATGTCTACAGAGACACAAATTTTACTCACTGACCTATCAGAGGTATGTTCAGTAGTGGTCGGCAGCTAATTCTTACAGAGGCACATGCTCTGACCACGTTGTTTAACTTCCACATTACACGGTTCAAGTTCAAAACAATTTCTCTGGACTAGCATTTTGCTACTGGCAACATACCTGGCAACTTCTCTCACATGTTGAGATATTGAAAAAAACTAGCTAGTGCACACATACCTAGCATGGTCATTTAATATTGATATGAATAAGATTGATAGATGAATCTGATGATTTTGCATGACTTTAAAAGTAAGATTGTTGGCAAAAGCATTTTCAAGTATGCTGGGCACATCATGGTGCCGTATTTTTAATTTATGTCATATAAGCTGTTTCTGTTCGGTCTACTCGTCCTAAAGATCACTGTTTTCAGATGTTGATATCAAGAGAAGATCGCCAACTGTAGCTGAACCCGACACAGAAGATGTCCTTGACGTTTCCGGATCATATCTCGATTATGCTGCCGTTTTTCTTGTTCTATTAACTGTTGTGAACAATATAGTGTTCGAGATGTTCATTAAGCCATCTGTGGATGGAAAAAGGTCTCCGCCTGCTACTGTTAGTGCCAGTTTGCTTCGTGAGGAGACGCAGCAAGCACCTTCACCATAAGGTTTTGAAGTTACAACTCGCCATTCATCAAGGAGAAAAGAGTATGCAGCTGTACATCTTGAACGTTGTCCTCTATCATCAACACAAACTCTCGGGGAAGTACTTAACATGTAAAGTTGTCAATGCAATGGTGTTTTGTCATGGTTTTATCTAACCATAAGATATTGAATATTCATCAAACCTTCTGGCCTTTAGTGGCTATTTATGTTCCTTCAGTTCCAACTTGTAATTTTTGTTGAACAATTTTATAGCTATTTGGTTGTCTGCTTTTAGAGTGTCCTTTCTTTCAGGCAAATACAGCTATGCTTCGTTCAATAGTCAGGTTAAAGGCCGACTTAACCTTGACTGATCTTGTCTTGGTTTGAAAAGATTGTGTCAATGAACTCTTGTTCTTTTGCAGTGGTGAAGGTCCCTTAACCAACCAGATGGTCAAATTAGTCTCAGCCACTACAAAATCTAATCATTGTAGCATGCTAATCAATGGAAACGTTGTCAAATGAATCTTAATCGAAAAGAATGGGCATTGACTTGGTGAAAGGAAGTTCCTCTCTGCACTAATACACGCCTGGTCCTCTTAGCATACTAGCTTGGGGATGGATTGCTCTCTGAGGGTAGGTCAAGATACTCTGATGAATATCTGGTGAGTATCAGTGTAGCCTCGACTTGCCTAAGTATGATACAGCCTTTCTAGGAAGTAGGAACCATTTAATTCAATAATTGATCTTGACAAACCTCAATTTCAGAAATATGTGTGAAGTTCTACACTTTCCAGAATGTTGATCGTGGCCTTCTTTACTGGATTAAATGTTACCATAGTTTCTTTTTTGTTGTCTGTGTAATTCTACACTAGGTATGATGCTGTCTCTGTTACAGCATAGATCCATGATAATCTAAAATAAAAAATCGTATCAGAACCGTATGCTTACTAGTTTCAATGCTGAAATAAATTTTAGAACGAAAATGAGAGGTCTCTCTCAAATATCAATTATGTGTGGAGAGAGGGAGAGACAGGGGGAAGGGGTGGTCAAACGGGTTCACGTCCCTAGTGTGAGCCTTTTAGTGAAAAGGATCGCCTGCAAAGAGATTTAGTGACAGCAGATCACTGCTGTCTCTCTCAAGTATCGATCTGGTGTCTGTTCGTGTGTCTAGAGAGAGGAGGATAGAGAGTGAGAGTGATTGGATTTACCTTTTCTAACGCTGCTCGTCCGTTGCATTTAGATGGCATGATGTAATAACAATAACAATGTCCTTTGTATTTTTTAAATTTTAAAAAATAAATAAATTACACTTATACTATCAAAAACAATGAGTGAACATATCACAAGTGGGCAGGATCCAGTTGGATCTTACCCACCACTAACTGCTTACTCATGTCCGACATTGTTCTTTGGAACATGACTATAACAATATTTATTTTATATTTTTTTCAAAACTCTTTAAAAAATTAAATTACACTTAAGTTATCCAAAAAAAAATAGGTGAGCATATCAAAAATAGGCCAGATCCGATTGAATCTTACCCATCAACTGTTAAATCATGCCCTACATTGTTTTTCAAAACATGTATATAATAAAAAACAATTGAAAACTTTTGATTTTTTAAAATTATATTTATCCTCACAAGAAATAATGATAAAAAATGAGTGGGTAGTGTTGGACAAGATTCAACCAATACATATGTATATATATATATATATATATAATGAGAGAGACTGTTGCTGATCTGGTTCACGTGCCGTCGGTGAATCCTCCCTTCGGTCACAAAAATCAAAATGGCTTAGTGGCATTGTCCATGTGAAAACCATCTTTTTTGTTAAATAATCACTTCACTCGCTCCATGTTCTCTTGCATTATAATATGTGGGGATGCATGTCTCATTTTATTTTTGTCATTACTGTTACTGTCTGTATTGTAGTGTCCACGGGCAAGGTTGGATGCCAAGCATGGAATTTGCAGGGTTGGTTTGGCAATATTTGAAAGACCCACACAAAATATTGGTTATTTACATAAAAGATTCATCCAGCACCTGCATCTTTCATAAGGCTGGGAAACAAAACCACGCCCGTCCTCTCATTCGCTTCATGATCTAGACGAGCTGGACACGAACAATGCATATATCTAACATAATGCACCTATACACACACACACACACACACACATATATATTATAATACATGTCACCCAAAAGTAATGGGTAAAAAGTATCAAAAGTGGACATGATCTAATCTCTCAATCTCTCTCTCTCTCTCTCTCTCTCTCTCTCTCTCTATATATATATATATATATATATATATATATATATATATATATATATATATATATATGTGTGTGTGTGTGTGTGTGTGTGTGTGTGTGTGTGTGTATCATGCACATACATGTAGCCGATGGATTTAGCCATGTTCTATAGTTTTCTCATCAATTTTGTGTACTTCGGTTGGGGGCAGGACAATGTATATCATCCGCTGATCAACAGTACGAATTAACCCAAAAAATTGAATGGGTGTAGTGTGCGTGTAGTTGAAGTGTTTATATTCCAATTTTACAAAAAAACTGTATAAGTAATTTTATTTTTAACTTTGCTGAAAATTTGAAGTAGTTTCTTTTTTTAATGAAATTCTACATTATAGTTGAAGTTCTAACAATTATGTGTGATGCAGGTTCAGTTCATCTAACTGGGTTTGGCTTCAGCTCATGCTTCACTCAGCTCAAACGAACTCAAAAACTGAACATTTTAAGTTGGTGAACGAGCTAAAAAACCAGGTGAGCCTCTTTGAGGTGCACCTAGATTGGATGCTGTTTCGACCAGACATTTCAATATTTCCTCGTGTCGTGTCCGTTTGTATGTTAATTTTGTCTAAATAAATGCACTAAAATATCGTGTCTCGGCATATTTTGATGTCATAATATCATATTTTTCGCCTAATATTGCAGTAATACTTCAATATCATATTGTCAAGCTTAGTTTCCTAACCACCTCTACAATCTCGAGATGATGACTGGCCAACCGTGTCTGATGCTGATCCACCATCATCTTTTGTGTTCTAGCAGACCCGATTCCTCAAAGCACCATGTCACTTTCACCTGGCTTAGATGGTTGGCTCCTACCTGTTGGTCAGGAGTTCGATTCCTGAGGGTGTGGATTTCACGATGGGTTAATAGACTTAAAGTTCAGTCTCGATATTTCAATGAGGCAAACTTCCTATCTTGGCTCAATGTAGATGCCACTGAGTCAGCTTATGACTCGTGAGCTTTTACAACTCGAAAGCAAGCTACATTTAGCCTACACCACACGAGATGCATGACATGGGTATCGCTAAAAGAGCAACCCCACTTTTTAATGTTTTAATGTAATTACAATACTCTTCAACAACTTATCACTAAAACTGGAATTGGTGTTTCATTTCCGTATTAGAACTGGAATTGGTGTTTCATTTCCGTATTAGAACTGCAATTGGTGTTTCATTTCCGTATTAGAACTGCAATTGGTGTTTCATTTCCGTATTAGAACTGGAATTGGTGTTTCATTTTCGTAGTTCCGGCCTTGCAACCCCATGTGAAACATGAAGAGCTTGGTACCAGCAAAACCACAAGTCGATCCATTTCCTCCTGCCTTGTGAAATGAGAAGATACATCAGTTTGAGGAAGCCAAAGTTAAGCTATTCTTGGTCAACTTGTTCAGCAATTAGTTCAATTATTCTTTTTCTTTTCCTTGGTTACAACTAGTTGAACTATTGCATTGGTAAGTGGCGGATCTATATTGAGGCGAGGTGGAAGAGAAAACCAAAGAAAAAGTTAAAAGGGTATATTGAGTTCATACATAATTCTTCTCACCTTAAATAGTCGAATAGTTGATTCGCCCCACCAAAAAAAAATTCTAGATCTGCCGGAATTGATCACGGAGGTAAAGAATAATACATAAAAAAAATGTTACATTTTTACTAGATTCTTGGCAATCTTAAAAACTTTTCTTTGTTAGATGCATGACAATAACGTAAATAAATAATGGATTCTTCTTCTTTTTTGTGTGTAGGGGAAGGGGGTGTTATGATGAGGAGGGCGAAGCTGGTATGAACCTTCCTGGGGTCGAAATCAGGACGTTCAACTTGTGAATCAAGGTCACTAACCAGGTGATCTTAACGCTTGAATAGGTTCATTTCTTTTTGAACACATACATAGGTGTTGGTAGATGGTAACAACGTAAGGACCAGTTTATTTTTAGTTTGTGATTGTGTGTGTGTGTGTGAGAGAGAGAGAGAGCGCATCTGTGTGTGTGTTTGTCGGGAGAGAGAGATTATTGGCCCTCGCTCTCTCTCTCTCAGCCATGGACGATTGACCGTCCGCCTTCTTTGTTTTCGCCTTCCTTTTCCCCACTCTCCCGCTCTTTCAAACCTCTCTTGGTTACCGAACCTCACGAAAGACTATCCTTCCGTTTTTCTTCTTCTTCTTCTCCTAACGTAAATCCCAGTTTCTTTTTCTTCCTCCTAAGTTGTCTTGTGTTGATTCACCCATTTCCTTTTCGCTCACGAAACAGAAAACACGTTGTCCTCTCTCTCGCTACCAAACATCTGCACCCATTTTGACTACCAGCATACAGATCAAAGCATGAGGAACTGAAAGCTGGCTTTTGTTTTCCCGATCTGTCTCTTCAAATCCTTTTCATATCTCTTGTGATGACCCCAAATTCCAGTGAAAAAATCGCGTTCTTTTGGGTTGGCATTGGCGTATTTCTCCACTAAATCGACCGATGGGCAATTGCTGCGCTTCGCCGGCGACTGCCGAAGAAGGAAACAACAAGAAGGGCAAGAAGAAGCAGAACCCCTTCTCTGGAGACCACCAAACCAGCAATGGCGTCGGAACCAAGCTCTCCGTCCTAAGCGAGCCCACTGGGCGCGAAATCCAGAGCCGGTATGAGCTCGGCACCGAGCTCGGGCGCGGCGAGTTCGGGATCACATACCTCTGCACCGATCGCGACACCCGGGAGATCCTTGCGTGTAAATCGATCTCAAAGAAGAAGCTAAGGACTCAAGTCGATATCGAGGACGTTCGAAGGGAAGTAGCGATCATGAAGCATCTTCCGAAGCACCCCAACATCGTCAGCTTGAAGGAAACGTATGAGGATGACAATGCCGTTCATCTGGTCATGGAGCTCTGCGAGGGTGGTGAGCTTTTTGACCGGATCGTCACCCGTGGACACTACACCGAGCGCGCTGCGGCTGTCGTCACACGAACCATCGTCGAAGTCGTTAAGGTTTCACCTTCTCTTGTGAAATTCGTGAAGTCGTTTTGGTACTAATTTTGTTGGTCTCATGTTGTTTTGATATATTGATCATTGAGAACAAGTTATTGGTCCTTTTTGGTTTGTATTGGTTTTATGGCTTCCTCGCATTCTAGTTAGTTTTCTGATTTTTGTTCAATATTTGCATCTGATCTTAGTTTGGTTCAAAGGGGTGTTGCTTCTTGTTGATACTTCAGATATGACTTGGATTTTGGGTTGGCATCGACACTGTTCTGAAACTGTTTGAAAGATGGTCCCTTTCATTGTCCCTTTGTTTTGCCTATTATTCTATGTCGGCTCTTCTTGATGAAAGTTGAAAGCTAATTTGATCAATTCTTGTGCAAATTTGCTGAACTTTTATGATCAGATGATCCAAGTTCCCTGTTTTCTTCGGTTGATAATGTCGTGGGTCCTCTTGATCCTTTCCATGACGTTCTTTCTGCAGTTTTGCTCAATACCAATGGACGATTCTGGTTTTGTCACGGTTTTAGCTGCAGAAATCTGCTTATTTGGTCCTGAAGGTTTCATGTTTTTGTTTGTGGGGTTCAACTTATTTGGTCCTGAACACTGCTCGGGGATATGGGGAGGGACAGGCTGAAGCCAGTCATAATTTGTATTAAAGTGGTCATTCTCAGGACCTTTACAGCAGATTTATTCTTCATTTGTATCGTGATTATGGTGCTCAAGATTACCTTTTCCTTTTGTTCTTTTTGCATCGTAGTTAGATCAGTTTCCACAGTTGCAGGAGATGCTATCTCTAATATCTAGATATACTTACTTTACCATTTAAGTTCAATCTATACTTTGCTCAAAACTCAAAAGTATGATTTTTCCCTCCTTAAAGTTTCAAGCTTTTTCCCTCTTTTCTTCTTCCATACTTCTCACTGAAAAGGCAACAATGAAAGATAAGTCGTCCATAGTTCTGCTCACTAGGCATTTAAAATCGTAAGAACTAAGATGTAAGCCTATTGTTGACAGCTGGTTGTGCAAAAAAAGGGCTATGATGTATGATCCTTTTCTCGGAGGATCCAGGGGCCTTGACTTATTGTAAAGACTACTCCACCATATTTAGATGTCCATTTTATGATAATGGGAATTGATATCCATCCCTGGAAAAGGGTTATTTGGTCCATGTTCATAGGACCAGCACCGTGCTATGGTCTTGCAAGGACGCGTAGTATACTTGAGGATTCACACAGGTAACTCTAGAAATTCTAGTGAGTGATGCCTCTTCTCCTCATGATATTAGACTATTAGTTATAAAATTATGTTAACCATACTGCTAGTGAAAATTTAACTTCCTTTGCTGTGATTCCTTTGAGCCAAATGAAGAAAGTCTCTCTATCTCTTCATTACTTACTGGAAGTGTTAATATGACTACAGTGTTTATTTTTTGTTTTCTCTTTGCAGCTTTGCCATAAGTATGGGGTCATGCACAGAGACCTGAAACCTGAAAACTTTTTGTTTGCGAATAAAAAGGAAACTTCTCCCCTTAAGGCAATTGATTTTGGTCTCTCTGTGTTCTTTAAGCCTGGTAAGATGCAGGCTTTCATGTCTTTCCTCTTTGAAGTCTCTTGTTATTCGGAAATCTTTGCTGTTGTAAATAAGTGTTTGTTGTCTCTCTGAAGGTGAGCGCTTTACTGAAATAGTGGGCAGTCCTTACTACATGGCCCCTGAAGTGTTAAAACGGAATTATGGCCCAGAAGTTGATGTGTGGAGTGCTGGTGTTGTTTTGTACATCTTACTCTGTGGAGTACCTCCATTTTGGGCAGGTGAGCTTTGGATTCGTTTTATTGCAAACTGGAAATAGCTATTGGTGATGAATACTTGACAACCTATGCACTGATATTGCAAATTGAAGCCGCAAATATTGACAACACTACTAATCTTGACTAGCAAGGCTTGACTCATAAATAGGAAACTCCATCCAAGTTTATGTTAACTGCTGGCATTAGATAGTAGTTGCTTGATACGAGTCCAAGGGTGTGCTGGCTTGGATCCAGTCCAAGCAGGATTTTGCCTCTCAAGTTGGACTGAATCAAAACCCCATATTTCACATTTGTTTCCTAACAGTTTCTAATTTTCTATGCTTGCGGGGGAGAAGTTATTGATGTAAATGATCTCTTCTGCAGAAACCGAACAGGGTGTTGCACAAGCAATTATTCATGGTAATATAGATTTCAAGAGAGACCCTTGGCCAAAGGTTTCGGAAAATGCTAAGGACCTTGTTAAGAGAATGCTAGATCCAGACCCCAAGCATCGTTTGACAGCAGAACAAGTTATTGGTATATTATTTTTCTTGCATCGCTGTGTAGGGCTGTTTTGTGCTGCTACTTAAGACAAACCATGAAGAAAAGTTTAGCAATGTTTTGCCTATAGCTTTCTTTCTTCCCAAAAGTTGTTACGTACATGCAAACATGCACAATCCGTATATGCATGCATGTGTAGGTACATGCAGGCGTGTGTTTGTGCAATGGGGATTACCTTGTGAGCAGGCTTTTGGACAAATCAATTTGATTCATGTTCTTCTTGATCTGTGAAATTTGGGACTCGTCAAGTTTAATTCCCATGGGGATGTGCTTCTGAAAAGGGAGCTAATGGCCTAAGCATTGTAGCTCTCATGAGTCGTTTATGTTTACATGCTTTTATGAATATTTCAAAGCAGAATCATCTAAGTTGTTTAGTTCTCATTACTTCTATTTGAAATGTGTGATTTATACGAACTTCAGAACCATCCTAAGACCATGTTTTAAGAGTTCTTTTCACCTTATTTCTACAGTGTGAAGACTACAAAACAGGCCAATGAAGGCCTCATAAGTATTGGTAGAAAACTATAAAACATTATCTTGACCTTTTGGAGTTAAATGTGGCTATGACCCAACATGGATCACAAGGCAATGAAGAATTCATGTATCTGAAGCCACATGGGAGAAGGCTTGGTTTAGGTATTACTCCTGCCAACTATAAATCCCATAAGGTAATAAACTTTAAATCGATAAACGTATTTGAGTTAGCATCCGTGGCTGACAGACAACCTTCTTTCCCCAAAACTTAGAAGAGTGGCTTTCTTGAAGAGGGTTCCCCAAATATTTCATCCAAAGGCAATGATGTTTCTCTTAAAAAATCTGGAATAACTATTTATTTGTGAATCTGTGTGAGTGCATACTCCACTAGCTTTAGAAAAGTGTGACACTGAATATTAGAGAGGAGAACCAAACAGGAAAGAGCAATAACATAATTAGATATGTAAAGAATCTGTTAAGAAAAAGTAGCTTCAAGGAACTTTCCCATTTTGGTAACATGAATAGAATCAATCAAGTTTGGAGCTGAAAGATAGTTTTAGTGCTTCTCTTAGATTTCTTTTGTTTGTGCTGTTGAAGTCGGTCCAGTATGGCGGAGCAATCAAAACAGTTGATGGATGTTGAGACTTTGTAAAGTTGAAAGCAAAATTATATATCTCATAGGTGGCCTTGCTTGCTCCTATAACAAATTGGGTGCTCAATGATGTAGCCCAGACAGGATTCAGTTAAGGAAATTCTGCCAATATAGGTTGTGAGTTTTGTCATCATTTGCATGCCCCGTCAATCTGAATACACTTATCATATTGCGCAAGGTCATGGCATTTTGATTGTCACTATGCTTTTGAGTGTTTGTCGGTGCTGGAAGGTTTGTCTGGCACCCCTGAGGGAACCATTAGTCCTTCACGATAGTCATCACCATGTCATGAGTTTCAGATAAAACAGTCAAGAGAAAGAAGTAAACACAAAAGGATGAAAGTAGACAAGGCAACAAATAAGAATATCGGGTCTGCTGGTTCAGAGCCCTTTCATTTACTAACTTTGAGAAATTGATATAGTGACTTCATTGTGATCATTCGGTAAATTGTCAGATAGTTACGGAATTCAGTTTGTATGATGTTCCACCAAAACTGCCTGTTTGGATTGTTAAATGGGTTCCTAAGCATATAGCTGAGTGTTTTATACATGGTATGAAGAAAATATTAGATGACGATAGCTTTCTCTCTTCCATTCTGATGACTTTGGTTCCTTCTAAGTTAGTTGACTGGTTCCGTTTT
Source organism: Brasenia schreberi (assembly GCA_036023115.1). Lineage (NCBI taxonomy): Eukaryota > Viridiplantae > Streptophyta > Magnoliopsida > Nymphaeales > Cabombaceae > Brasenia > Brasenia schreberi. The sequence goes on along the minus strand of JAYKKT010000085.1, from coordinate 19,060,518 downwards.
CATGTTTGTGGATGGTGACCATGCGACTGGAAGGTCAATTCTGAGAGATTAGTTATACTATTGTTCTTCAATACTGTGGTATTACCATGTTACGTTTCTTCTAGCCTACCAAGGAACTGAGTAATCTCTTGAATCTTTGCAGTCTCTAGATATACTTACTGGTGGAAGAAAGTTATAGTTCTCTTATAGGTTCTTTCATTAGATATCCTTATTGGCAGAAGAAAAATATCTTCTAGATTCTGAATAGGGTCCTGACTTCCGATTTTTCAGAGATTTCAATTGCTCATGCCAACAGTTTTGGTAGTTTCATAGGTTTTATGTAATTTTCACAAAGAAAATAGTTTTCCAGTTGTCCTCTAGAAAAACAATTACTTTAAGGGATAGGGGAATGTGGCAAAGGATTTCTTATTAGCAGGAAATTTGCTAAAAGTAGGAAGGAAAAGTGCTTTTTAGCTGTTCAGAGCTCTTGTTCCTTTTCCTTCCATCAGCATCCGTCTTTTACAGTCACCTATTTGTCCCATGCTGTAAATATTATTCATATGAATGGATCTATAATCCTTCCTCTCGATTTTGCCGGCTGCATGATTGGAAACTTTAGCTCTAATGATTATTTCCTGACTTTGTCGTTAGGTGTTCATGACATGCTTATTTTAACTTGACTGCCTTATGCTCAGAACAAACTTTACTTTGATTTTTAAGTAATTTTTAAGGCTCATAATTCGTGACTTTAACATGTTACTGAACGTTAAAGCATATCCTTTTGCTCATTGCTTGAGTTCCTAATGATTCTGCAACTTTGTTCCATGTAAGTGTTTTGCTTGATTATGATTGGTATTTGTATTTGGACTGATCAACCGACACTTTCTTGTGCCATATTCTGTTGGTATGCTTCGGTGTTGACCAGGTGGTTATGTGATTTTGACTATCTATTTTTTCGGATGCAGATCATCCATGGCTGCAGAATGCGAAAAAAGCTCCAAATGTTCCCCTTGGAGAGACTGTGAAAGCAAGGCTCAAGCAGTTCTCTGTCATGAACAAGCTTAAAAAGAAAGCACTAAGGGTATGACGTGAAACATGGCGTGAATTTTGAGCTGCTTTTTTGGTTCTTATAACATGCCCCTCTGAAACACGGTGAAGTTGACTGTGCCAGACTTACTGGGCAGGGCACCATTTGGTCTAATTAGCCATCTCAGTGGATTTCAAAAGTTCTGTTGTCCTACAGCTTCTTTTCACAATGGTTCTAGGGAATGGTTCTCTTGAATATTTTTAATGCGTTTCTTAATTCTTTTCTACTGAAAGTTCATAAAATTTCAAAGTTTAAGTTTGATAATTGCAGGTGATTGCTGAACACTTGTCAGTAGAGGAAGTTGCAGGCATCAAAGAGATGTTCAGCATGATGGATTCTACCAACAATGGGAAAATTACCCTTGATGAACTGAAAGTTGGATTGCATAAGATTGGTCATCAGGTTCCAGACGCAGATGTTCAGATGCTAATGGAAGCTGTAAGCATTACCTTGAAAAATCCCTTAATGTTTCCTCTGAGCACAAAACTTTGGTTCCTATATATCAAACAGCTACTTGAGGCTCATTTTCTGGGTTATATACATGGAAAAGTTCAGACATCAACTTGTATGGATTCCCTTTTCATTTCAGTGATGAACTTGTGAATGATTTGGTTTCCAAGAGTTGAGATTTTGCTGCTTAACATTTGTTCGTTCTTTTTGAATGGCTATGTATTGTGTTTGTGTTCTTTGCACAGGCTGATGCTGATGGGAACGGCACATTGGATTATGGAGAGTTTGTTGCTCTATCAATTCACTTGAAAAAGATAGGAAATGATGAACATTTGCATAAAGCTTTTGCTTATTTTGACCGGAATCAAAGTGGATACATAGAGATTGAGGAACTCAGAGATGCTTTGGCTGATGACTTGGGTCCAGAGAATGAAGAAATTGTCAATTCAATAGTCAGAGATGTCGACACCGACAAGGTTTGCTATATTCAAATTATAGAGTTATGTTCTGTCCTTGGACATTCAAGATTTAAGTTCAATTACGTCAATTATACCTTCACACGAACATGGACTCTAAGATTACTTAGCGGTAGTAATATGACTTGATCATTGTGTATCTCAGTCTTGAGTCTGATGTACATTTCGCAAAGAAACTCATCAATGTTCACTTCAAATTATAGAGTTATGTTCTAGTTGTCCTTGGACTAGTTGGACATACAAAAGTCAAGTCTAATTGCGTCAATTGTAACTTCACACGAACATGTACTCCTAGATGACTTAGGGTTAGTAAAATGACTTTGATCATTGTGTATCTCAGTCTTGAGTCTAAGATGAACATTTCGCAATCAAATTCATCGGTGTTCAATCAGGCAGTCGGGTAGTTTAGGATACCGTTTCTTTAGTAACCAATCAACGATCTGCTGCTTTTTACAGGATGGACGTATAAGCTATGAGGAGTTTGCCGCAATGATGAAGGCTGGAACTGATTGGAGGAAGGCATCAAGACAATATTCACGTGAACGTTTCGCAAGCCTGAGCTTGAAGCTTCTTAAGGATGGATCTTTGCACCTCACAAACGAGGGGGGATGATGAGCTTTTGTGTAAGCAACTACTGATTTTGGTCCATGAGCACTAATTTCTCATGCGCTCGGTAAAGTCAGGCTGTGTAATGATCTGCATGGTGCGAATGTTTTCCGATACTTCACCAGAGAGAAGATCATTCAAGTAGATGAGGAACAGGTACTGATGTAGAAGGATATATTTTGTAAATGTCTGTATCAGGAATTCAAACAGGCATATATAAGATTTTCTGATTGCCTTAAACAAGGTAAATTCTTTTTCCTTTTTGGGGCGTTTCTGAAATGTGGGAAATTGCAATCGGAAATTCAGTTGTACTCTTTTGATGTAAGGTACTTTGAGGTGACTTGTACATTTTAAATTCATAAAGGGTTGATCTTTCCCATTTTCTCTTGTGCCCTACAAATTTTTCTTTATGAGATTTCTGCCCTCATTGTTTTCATTTTCATATGCACCTTGTTCCCAATGAAAGGCTGAACAATACATTTTCTGAGTGCGGTCTCAAAGTTACTAGTATAATTTGGTTCACGGGCTAACAGCTTTTATGGTTGTGCATGCTTATTGAAACCTTTGGCCTGAAAAAGACTCTTCGAAGTAGCAGCAAGAGTGGTTCCTTTTGCTGATCAGGACCACCAAGCTTTTGGAGTGTTTGACAGCAGGTGGACAGACTGAACACTGTTGTCCCAATTTGAAAATGGGAGAATCTCAAGACACCTAACTCTAACATTGCCGACTTCAACACGCAGAATGTTCCTGCTGTCCTGCCTGTCAAATACAGTTTAAGGAGGTATTAGATTCTCCTTCTGGGGAAAAAATATATTACGATTTCCTATGATGCTCTTTGCTGGGTAAGGGTGAGAATATGCCAAAACTTTGTGTAGGGGTTGGTGTTAGCATGGAAATTTCATCCCCAACTCCACACACACACACACACATGAACTGGACGCTGCTAGTGTTAGTGGCAAATCTTTAGACCTTTAGAAAGTTGAATAGGCCACGTCATATCTTAGCTTTTTTTTCATTAAATGATCTAAGGCCCATGTGTTTCCCAGAACTCACTAACACCAACAAGAACCAGATCTTATATATATCACAAAAGTCATCTTTTGTGTACCTTCCCCTAAATAGTCCACGCAATTGAGTCAATCAAACAACACTAAAATGGTATATGTAACCACACTACATGGACTTGCTCCATTGTTGTAGTATACACCGAGCTTTTCAATTATCGCTCATGATCTTTTTATCTCATTTTAAGGGAACCCCAACCCACAGAAAAGAGAAATGTGGGTCAGAGGTTCAAAGGCGGAGAGAGAAGAGGACCTAAAACACAAACATATACGTCTCTCTCTATATATATATGTGTGTGGTGTAGAATTGGATGCCCCAATGTTTGACATGCTCACCTCTACTTTTGGAGACCATGAGGGCCATTTAAAAAGTATGTACGTCTCAACTATTCAATCAAGATATCCTCTAAAAGGTAAGAGGTAAGCACGAGTAGCATACACCAGGAGTCATGAGGGTAACGAGGGTGTTTTTTACATTTACTCATGCTCCAAAAGTAAAGGTAAGCATAAGTTGCATGATTTGGTTTTTCATATATATATAAAGGTGGAGGCTCTTTTCCTGGACGAAAGAAAGAGAAAAAGCTAACCTACATTTTGTGCAGCTTGGAAGGAAAAACAACGCATTTCCCACTTTCAACAACCTGGACTTGAATCACTATTACGGCTATTCACAATGGCATCACAAACTATTACGAAGGGGTAAATCAAATAAACGTTCAACAGCAAGAAATGATATGAAAAACTCATCAAGCACCATGCTGATGTCTGTGCTATAGGTAAGAGATCGTGTGTGATCAACTGCACGGCGCATTTACTTTGTAATGTTGTCTAATGCTAAGAAGCGTGTTTGGTAGGCAGGGGTGTTTCGCCTGGCGTCTGGATTTGCTTGGATGTATTGATGCCTCATGGCTTGACTGTGATATTCGTTATGTGCAGTGATCAGCTACGGTTTATGAATCAGGAGTGATTACTCGTTGTGTGTGTAGTAGCGGTTGGGGTCGACATGGTTATGTGATGACCTCACGGGGTAGTGATGGTTGTTGAAAGTGGGGAATGCATTATTTTCCCTTACACGCTGCAATAAAAAGTGGATTGGCCTTTTTTTTTCATGATTTGGTTATATATATTCACTTTTGACAGTTCACTCATGTTTATCTATTCCTTTATTTAGTATTATGAGTATAATTTTAACTTTTTCAAAGTTTTAAAAATATAAAAATTATTTTTATTGTACTCGTGTCACCTAAAAGTAAGGTGGACAAGTGTCAGCAATGACAAGCATCCAATCTCTTTCTATATATAAAGCATTTGAATTTAGAATTTTTTTTTTATCATCTCAATTATTTACCACAAACATCTTACGGTCGAAATGAAAAAATAGATTCAAGGATGGATGAGTATGTGTTTGAACTTCGAAAAGGAAAAATAGATTCAAGAATGGATGAGTATGTGTTTGGACTATTTTCTCTATATAAATATATAGATAGATAAATAGATATGATGTGTGTATGAACTATTCTATATATATATATAAAGAAAATAGAGAGAGATGTTTAGGGTTTCATGCTTTTGGGGCCTTTCATTTCAGAACCTCTGACCCACATTTCTCTTTTCTGTGGGTCCCCTCACTGAGACAAAAAGACGATGAACGATAAGATCAAAAGCTCAGTCTGTACTACACCAGTGGAGCGGATTATCTCCATGTAGTGTGATTACAAATGCCTTTTTGGTGTTGTTTAATTGGCTCAACTGCTTGACCTTTTTTTCCGGTAAATTGCATGGACTATTTAGGGAAAGGTTAGTTTACACAAAAGGTGACATTATTTTGTGATTAGCGAAAATGTAATGATAATATTCAAAATGTTAAATCCCAATTGCCTTTCATTTGATGAACGGTGGTCGAGGTCCAGATGGGTCCGACCCGTTAAAACCCTTATCCCTCAATCTGCTGCGCCATCCCTACATTGGATTACGCCCTCTTCTCTTCCACCTCGTCTCCCTTTCTTCTCCGCTGCCTCTTGTCTGCAATCCCATCAATGGATTCTCCATCGTGGAGAAAACTATTCAAACGGTCTCTCTCTCTCTCATGAAATAAAATTGTTTGATAAACTGCTTTTAATTGTATCTTTCTAGGCTTCTTTTGTGGGTGTTTATCTTTTACTGGTAACTGTTGACGGAGTTAGCTACTTATGGAATTAGTTTACACAGCTGCAGAATTGGAACATATGATACTTTAAGGGGAAAGAGGCATTTGCTATTTTTTTTAACTACTGCATCAAAGGGAATTTGTTATGGGACAACAAGATGTAATAGACATCACTTATAGTTCAAGTGAGGAGAATAAGTATCCAACGCAGTGGTGCGAAGGTATACTTTTGTTTCGAGGGTGTATTTTCGTGCTATCAAGGTAACTAATAGTGGTTTTCATCTCGGAAGTGTTACGAAAGTGCACAATAAAGGAAGCAGTCTGTTTTAGACTTTGAGAAACATACTAACAGATTATAGAAAAGAAGAATGGAAGAGAACGGAACCGAAATTTTACATGTTTTAGCCTTAGCCTATGATCATGGGCAGGTTGTAGCGATATGCTTAGTGTTGGAAAGACACCGATCTCGTGTACAGGTTTTAGTAAGTACAATGCAGCAATACATCTCAATCTAGCTGCTGTACTTATTTGTTTCTCTTCCTATTTGTTCAACATATTAGTAAAGCACTACTTATATCTGCACGTAAGTGGTTACTTCTATTCTGCTGGTTGTTAAACTTGTAAAATGTCATTCAAAAAGGTAAAAAGGAAAACAAGATCAATCTCACAAGGTATCAGCTATTCCTTATGCTTACTCATGTCTTCACTGCAGGGCTTATTTTTGGACATCATGAATGAGTTTCTGTTACATTTTACAGGCATTACAACCAAGATAGCTGGTTGGTAATTTTATGATGTTTTTATTCAGTTACTCCTAAGTGCCAGATGGAAGGGCTTGGAATCTGCTAAAAACATCAAATTATGTTTCTCTGCACAACTAAAATGATTCTGACTCCCTGTTCAGGCTTAAGTTTTAAGGTACTGTGTTGTTATTTATTTTTTCTTCTTTGCGATTTCAAAAAGACTTGCATCCATTATTCTTTTCTTCGAACTCCTTTTGGCAGGGACATGCATATGCATCTCTGGATAAAGAATTTAGGTTTCTGATACAATTGTTGCATCCATTGATTGTTACAAGGAGATCGTTGCATTGTTACAAGCAGTTTGTTTTTGTCCTTGGTCCTTTAAGTCACTCGTAACATGCTTATCAATGACTAAGAAAGTGAAGCGCAACCTTGTTAACTTTCTCAATGAGAATATGTTCTTAATATTCTACTTGAATTTCCTAGTTGGTGATATAGATTTATCTTCCTAGTTTTTCATGTATATATGCAGACATTCAGATATGAATCATGCACATGCATAATTGATGGCAGACATTTGGCTAAGTTTTATTTCTAGAACAACGATTAATTGCTTAACCAAGAAGCATTATAAAAAGTCTTAAGTCAGTTACCTCAAAGGTTGTAATGAATAACCTTTTTGAGTTCTTTATGAATGTTCTCTGATTATTAACATGTATTTGGTTTTCCACATGGTTGAGCCAAGAAGTAGGCTACATTTTGTCCCTTCACAGCGCATCATCTTGTTTGTGAATAGTTGTAGTAGAATCAGAAATTTGTTAGACAAATTATGTAACAGCCGCACAAAGTCACTCAAATAAAGTATGATCTCCTTGTTAGTTTGTTAGTGTAACTTTTGATGTCATCCATCAAGACTATGCAAACCAGAAACCCTGTCTGTTGATTCAACAAACATTTAGGAATGTTCTACGAGACCCAGTGATCATGATATCCGTCCAACTCATGGACTGGATTGAGCAAAAGAAATTACAAGTGATCATCAGGTTGCTTCAATATGAACTCGGGTGAAAACTTCTTGGTGGTGAATTCCTAGCTTTCTGTAGATGGTCTGAATACACTAATGCTTTATACTACCAAATGTTGACGAAGTCTAAGTGCCAATAGCAGTTGCAATGTTTTTCAATGAAGTTTCTGAGGTAGTGTATTGGGTCGTGTGACGGGACTGTCCCTTTTTTCCCCAACAGCCGTGCTCAATCTTCTATGCGTCTTGATCATGAATGCTGCTGCAAGAATAAGAAGCAGCCTTGCTAGTTTTTCTTTATCCAGTTCAACCTGCGGTGTATGTTGACAAACTTTCAAGTTCTCCATGTGACTGAGAATTCCAAATGAAGAGAATGCTCATGCTTTTGTTTGGACCTCATAAAACGTTAATTCAAAAATCTCACATAAATTCATAACAACATATGGAAACCATGAACAAATAATTTTAAGGTCAACTTGTAAAAACAAACTACCAATCTGAATCCCAGAAAAGAAATCATAACCTTAGAGAACTAACCCTAACCCTCACATTTTGATGATCAATCTTGAATACCATTGCATCTGTATCTGCGAATGAAACAAAGGTGAGAAGGAATGAGCGAGATGACCATGTTATTACTATTGTCACTAATACTAGGTCCTTCAATTTGACAGCACGTCGAGGGAAAAAAGAAGAGTAACATTGTTTTCAATTTTTTTACTTACCTAGGTGGGAACTCGATGTAAAGTCTCTGAGGGACAAGGAATTGTCATCTGATTATCTCAAAGGAAACCTAAAAAGTATCCGATATAATAGCAAATTGAGACACAAGATGCCTTTTCTCCCATTTTCATTTTCTTGTTTTGGTCATAACCTTTTCTGTCATTTTTAACTTTATCCATACATGCCCTTCTATTCCTTTTGTTTTCCTCCATTCTGTACTTCACCTTCTCACCAGTTTTCATTTCTATCCAAATTTATCAGAGTTCACTGGTTACGACTTTTATGTTGCAGTTGAAGCTCCAACATAACAGGGAAAAATGTATGATGAGCAAGCATTCTTATACATGGGAGATATTTTCTGGTTGTAAAAATTTTTTGGCTCCTGTTCTAGTGAAGACCCTCTGTGACCGCCAAAAGGATCTTAGAAATCTTTATGCTCTGTCATCACCTGATGATAATGTAGTCACTGCCGGCTCCTCCAACAAGGAATCTGAAGCAGTTTCTGGTCCATCTACTGATGGTGATTCTACCACCAAATCAAGGCCCCTGACGTCTGATTCGCCAGCCAACAAGACTAGTGCAGATGGAGATGCACCTTTACCAAAGAGATCACCTGTGACCGCACGTGAAAAGCTAAGAGCTGCACGCGTTTTGTCGAGATTCACAGACACTCCGGTGAGCTCAAAAACAGACATGGGTAAAACAGTGTTGGATGCATTGAGGGACTCTGATAAGGGAAAATCAAAATCAGGCTTGCCTCAAGCTCCGACCAATCTATTTGATGATAGCAAGCGAGGGATGCCAAAACAAGGCCTAACGTTTGATTTTCCTGGAGGTAGTGATCTCTTCATCATCGTCTTCTCCTTCGTATTCATCAGCACTATTATGTTTGCTACCACGTATGTTGTCTGGAAAGCTGGTGCAATACATTTTAATGAGTACTGATATGGGAACAGCAGCAACACAGTGCCTCCATCAGGAAGTTTCTTATTCTTAGAATGCCATGAAAAAAATCCGCAACTGTTATGTAGTTCTTTGAGCATATCAAAGATTGAAGATGATTATGTGAAATAACTTTTCAAAATTGCAGATTAAGGGAATAGATTTTGTTGTCAAATTTGTGTAATGGGAAAAACGACAGCTTTGATTTTTGATATTGTAGGTTATGGGAATAGATATTGTTGAAACTATATCTTTTCTTTTGTTACAATGGGGAAGCTGAAGCCAGATGCAAACTCGCAATATTGAACTCGTGACATTCCATTTGGCAGTCGACCCCCTAGCCAGGTGAGCTAGTGCTCTTCATGCTGAAACTGTATTTCTTTAAACACAGTTCCAGATCACAATGGAGCGGATCGATTCTTTCTGGCCCTTTATGTGTTTGACATTTGATTATGACAACGTCGGAAGGTTTGGTTTGAAAGCGAACGCTGGAAAGATTTGTGATTTATTAAATTGAAAGAGGATTGAGCATGAGAATCGGCCGCTTTGCCTCTCCTTCCTCGATTTCTTGAGCTGGTGGTAGCATGGCAGTAATAATGTATCGCCTGCCACCTGCTTGGATGTGTAATGTAGAATAAAATATCAAATTGAAGATAAAATCAATACAGATTCAATTAGCCGTAGCAAATTTATGCTCCGTGTCATGTAAAAGAGTAGATCACTACAAATTTGAGCGTGCATTTCGATTACGTTTAGACTCCCCACTTCTGTACTTTAACCGTAAATGTGGTATTCAAGCCCTTTCGGTACTAAACCCCATTTACTACCATTCCTCTGTATCACCAATTTGTACACTTCGTTAGAGCCATCTCTTACACGGTCATCCTGGTTGACACTGTATTTCTTCCTTCTCAAAATAATTTACAGATCAGACGTAACGTGCAAGATGTCGATATGTCCACATGGTGTCGTACTTAGATTTGTTGGCTTCTCTTCCCCATCTACGGAAGAAAAAAAAAAACGGAAAGTACTAAAAGATCAGAAAGGAAAACACTGATACGAGCAATTGCATAATGATATATAGGCGACGCGTGTTGGAGGTTCTAGGAACTTTGAGCGTCACGTGTAATAAATTTTCGAGTAGTTGAATAAATCTTTCAAGTTCCTCTTCTCATAATTATGCTCGTCTCGTCCGGATCTAGGACGTCCCAGCTGGGTCACATGTGACGGAAGAAAGGATGTACTCTCTCTCTCTCTCTCTCTCTCTCTCTCTCTCTCTCTCTCTCTGTGCGTATGTGCGCACCTGTGCATGAATGTGTCTGTTATGCATGAAGGTCAAGCTCATATCCACATGCTGGTCAAGCTCATATCCACATGCTAAGAGCTGGTTGTTTCGATCCCATTAGCTAATGAACATCATTGGTTCAAACCCAAACCCCATTTGAGCAAGAATATGGATAATCCAGTTACTAGAGGGTGTGTTCAAACAAATCCTCGGGAATCCACTCAAGAATGAGAACTCTTGAACCTAAGAATTCACTCACATCTTATATCATAACACATTCATCATTTTCATCTCCTCAATTCTTGAAATCTATGGTTCAGTCCAGTTAGTGAACCGGACCGACCGATGCTTAACCAGCTGTGTCTTTGCAACTGTGCGGGATGTGGAATCAACACATGAGGAAATAGGAAATCTAAATACAGTATATAAATAATTGAGAAATTTTAACTGTCATAGCTAAAAGTAAATCTGAACATGAGAATTCGACTCGAGTCCTTGAGCCGATAACCATCTTTTGGACCCTCCGTCCCTCGGAACCAACAAGCATACTGATTTTCATCCTTTCGGCCTGATCTTAGGCACAGACTCGCCCTCCCTGGGTGCAACTAGAATTCTCCATCAAATTCAATGCACCTTATGGAGCTAACCCTCTGCAAGGCAGAGGACAGTCCTAACCAATGGCAGCAACTAACCCAGCAACGCCAATCAAACGCACAGGTAAAAGTCAGCAGCAAGAGACAAGAATTCAAACAAACAAAAAATCAACAAAACGTTCATCTATGCATAACCAGCAAATATCTCAAAGTTTCTCTGAAAATGAGAGATTAATACATTACCATAAACATGTGAATCCCCTTAAAATGACAGAATTGGAATATTTTGTAGACTTAAAATGTCAAGAAACAGTAGGGTTTAATCCCCCTCTATGTATAAGGTATACTATACACAAAATACTACAAGGTTCCAATACTAATGTAGATGATCAAACCTGAAATAGCCTCTATAGAGATAAGATAATCCATTATCATCAGAAGGTCAATGATTGATAATAAAGTTAACATAGACCACTAGGGACATATTTACGCCCCAAGCTACCGCAAAAGCAAAATCGAACCGCTATTTTGTGCCTGCAACAGGAAAGAATGATATTACATTCACGAGATTTAGTGAACCATGGGCGGCTAATCTTACTGAATGTTTTTTTCTGACAAAAAACAGTGGTTCATCTTTATGCGGTTTAGGCCAATGGGCTATCTTCAAAAGAGAAATCCATCAGAGAATCCTCTTTCAACCCTGAAATTGTAGAAGCTCCAAGAGATCATCAGGATGAGCACGTAGTCCACAGTTCAAGAGACATTTTCACTCGGAGCTGCATGGAAAATAATAGATTGGAAAATGTAGCATGAGAACTGTTGCAGGTTTGATTCAGTGTACATAACTCTACTGACCTTTACATCCAGGCAAGGGTCGTTATCCATAGTTTTAACTTGAGAGATTACACCAGCATCACGTAGCCTTTCAAACCGATTGGTCGCTCCAATGCTTCCAGGATGTGTGAGGTTCACGATACACCAAATTGTTGCAACACGAAGCTCATCATTTCTGTCCTGCAGAAACCTAATCAGAACAGAAGGGTTGCACCTGTCTGCTGCAGTAGGAAGAAGGTGACGCATCACTTCCTCCTTGTGGAATTCATTCCCAGTGGCGACGTTATTAAGAACATACATTCCCTGATGGATGGACCTCTTTAGATTTCAATCCACAAAAACTTCTGAAGTACCAGTTATAAATCAAAGGATATAGGGATCTGATCTGGTTGATTTGAGAACACACAAGAAAATGTAACAAAAACATGACAAGGCGAAGAAGTAACAAGAAACAATTTTTGGTCCACCAAGTATTTGGGAGCGAACCAATATAGACGTCACAACAATAGAGTAAATTTTCTTTGATGATCAAATGCAGTATAATGATAAGGTTCCTGCACCTTACCTTTTGTCAGACAAGGACAATGTGTTAAATGTCATTTGAACTGCTTCGTTGTGACAAGAAACAGTGCATACAGACCTTAAAGATGAGAGCCACACACACACACACACACAGACATATATATATATATATATATATATATATATATATATATATATATATATATATATATATATATATATATATAGAGAGAGAGAGAGAGAGAGAGAGAGAGAGAGAGTTTAAATATGTTAAGAGGCTAGGAGTTGTACACGTCACAGGATTAAGTTTAAGTGTATAGTATATGCTTCAAAGTTGAATGGCCCATAATCAGATAAAGATCATCGGAAAACCAATAACCATAAATATCATTTTGGAGGTAATTCAAAAACAAAAGGTTAAAGATATAAATAAAGCAAGCTATACTTGATCCAACATTTTATTTTTGGCTTGGAAATTGCTGACTAGAAATTGGCAGGCGGGGGGGACAGAGAGATTGTTCTTTTGTGTGTGGCACAAACAAAAGCATACCCACATTATTCTCATTAGTGTGAAATATGAAGTTACCCTCTGTCCTAGAAACATCCATCAAAGCGACCCCCATCTTGGATGTACTTCAATAATAGCGTTATGGATTGATCCCTTCTCGTTTTTTCAAATAGCCTTTCTTCTTTTTTAACATAGATTTTATTAGACAATCCAGTGAAAACCCTAGGAAGAAGAGGAAGAAAACAAGACCAGTGTTGTATGTATCAGTCCCAATACACGATACCAATATGCGTATATCAGAGGGTATGGTATGACATAACACAAACTTATTTTTCTTTATTTAATACAAAATCATTTTAAAAATCAGAAAAAAATCGCACAAAACAATATGAAAATATAATATGATACAATGTGATATGCATCAATATAATGCGATATTGTGTGATACAGACCAATAAATGGGTGAAATTGATATAGTGCAAGTATTGCTCTATATATGGCATTACCATATTGCATCTAAGATATGATACACCATTTACAACATGGAAGAGACTGCTACGTCCTTCACCTTGCATCTTCAAGTCACAAGGCTTTCAAAATATTCTTGGCTTCTCTAGCTAAGATATGCTATTGACGTGGAAGTCCTAAAAAAAACGAATTAACTAACAATGAATGTGGCTGATTGGCCCGATTCAATTCTAAAGTCTGAACGGGAGGTTTATGTGGGAATTTCAGGGCGTTCTGGTACTTCCACAAATTTGGAGGACCCGCTAAATCTTCATGAACAAAATCCTAGCTAATACTTGCAAATGTAAGCGAATTCACATACAGAATCAAACTTCTAAAATAGTTTTAAATGCATCAAAACTTTAAACTAAAAGTCTAAAAGAGAACATGACTACATGTCATCTTTCAATTTTCAGTGAATTATGAAATATGACTTAAATTCTTGTCTCCTATACATGTTTGCAAGAGAAAAGAAAAACAAGGACCAAATTGAGGAATATGAAGGAAGATAGTAACTATAGACGAAATAGTTACTATCCTAAGTAAATAATCTAAGGTTGACCACACATACCTGAGTATAGACTTCTGACCTAGAAGCACTCCACAGTTGCCGACCCACAGCATTCATGATAACACCATCTTCTGCAAACACAAGCTCATCAGATTCTGCAGATCCATCAATAAGATTTCGGACAAGGGCCATAGCTTGCTCTTGAACAACAGGTTCAGGATCTGTTGGATAAGTTCATAAAATACAAAGATATCAGACAAATAAACCACACAAAATATCAAAACTAGTTGGATATGAGTGAACAACAGGGATTGAACCCATGCTTGATGGATACACGATCCACTGCCTTAATCCAAACTAGTTGGATATGAAATAAAGACCCCCTACAATCAACATGTTCAAAAATGTGTTACACATGAAACAGATTTTCAGAAATAAGTACCGCATATTAGGCTCGCCAATGTAGATATAGTGAGCTCCAGAACAACATTCTGCTTACAGATCCTATCTGCTTGGAAGACAAAGTTTCTCAATGCCCGGACAGCATTAAGCCTGAGGATAGGATCCATTGACTTGGATAGTTGTGCAAGCTGTTTAACGGCACAACACTGGAAGAATATTGATTTACGATTTGCAAAATCTACTGCAATATTACTGATAGCACTGAGAGCAGCAACCTGAAAACATAAGCCCCTTAAATTGATTGATCAACTGGACATTGAGGTTACATGAAAATTCCCAGACGTTTTAAGTATAAATCACAAATAGGTAGAACATAACTGCAGCTTGCATTGTCCATAAGCATGAAAAATGACAGCAGATGCATAGAGTATGCGCTTCACAAGGTCATCCATTGCCAATGAAGCTTTTGTGTGTGTCTATGTGTCATCTTTTAAAAAAAAGATAACTTTAAACAGAAACAAAAAAATGGCTAAGCTACTTGTCGATTTTGGCTGACAAAGACGAGATCAGGCTTCACTAGCAAGATAAAGTACTGAATGAACAAAGAATAGCCCTGTCCACAAGACGATCACTTTGACAAGTTGTGCATGAGTGCATGGATATTTGTCTGACTACTGACATGTACATGTATATCAACAGGTGCAAGTCCAGGCTGGAAGGCCCTAATCAGAAGCACGCCCTGTTTTGAGAGGGACTAACTACATATACATACATATATGCATATGTACATGCATGCAAGCATACGTAGGTACATGTATGTGTTTGTTTGTGCATGTGGAAATTAAACCACAAAAAAATGAACAGAAAAGGAATGCGGGCTGTTTCTGGGAAACCAACCATACACTGCGTTCTGAAAAGTTACTAAAGGTAGTCAGAAACACCCCTGTTTTGAGAGGGACTAACTCCATATACATACATATGTACATGCATGCAATATGTACATACATGTATGTGTTTGCTTGTGCCTGTGTGGAAATTAAAGCACAAAAAAGCAAATGAACAGAAAAGGTATGCAGGTACGCTGGGCTGTTTCTGGCAAATCAACCATACACTGCGTTCTGAAAAAGTTACTAAAGAATCAAACTTTCAACCACCGAAATGCAATGTCTAACGATTTTATGAAGACTAAAGTTTATGACTCTCTTGGACTCTTGATCTTGAAACATGAAAGAACTCTTGATATCCAGTGAGCCAGATGATCTGAGAGCCAATTTCTTATGAAATCATGCTCGTACAATCCAGCTGTATGGCTAAATCTGACCTTTAGAAACAAATTAATAGAACACACATATACCAATTGAGACAATAATGTTATTAAAAGTTTCTCACAAGTGGCACTACGTTCATGTGCAAAATGCCCTTACTATGTTCTTTCTAAAGTTGTGCGTAAACATCTAAGAAAGGGAAGTAAGAACCAAAACCCAATTGAAACAAAATTGTGTTCTTACCCATTCCTCAGGCTATCAAAAGCTTTACTCTTTCAATTTTTATAGAAAGAATAAATACTTTGAATGCTTTATAACATCGCGCATAAAAGCTTGTCTTTTGGAACCTTTTGAGTTGCCATCTATTTTCATAAGGTTTTCAGTCTCTTTAATCAAATGCTTTCAGCTATCACCTATTTTGAGGTTTTTAATCTACTGCACTTGACTCATGCTCCCCTCAAGCGTTAAGTTGTGTCCTTTTGTAGCCTTCACCTTTTTGTGGAAATGTAGAGCACTTTTCAATTCTCCCCTCCACACTGAGACAGCTTCAACGTATAAATTCTTCGCTTTCTCAGTCTGCCCCCCTTTCCTACTTTACAGTTTCAGCCCCTCCCTCCCTCTCGCGAGCGAACGAAATGAAGGCAAGGAAGCAACCTCCTGCAACCTCATTTGAGATTTACTTGGTAATTCTGACAGTCTTCTGCTTTCAGACCCAACAATAGCATGAAATCATGAGGGCATCATCCAACATCTTCGATGAAACATTACCACCAAAAGAACTAGATCAACAAACCCTTTACTTCTTTATCTGAAGCTTTCTATATGTCTATGTACTTGGCATTGTTTGCTTTGCAACAAGGTTTCTCTTTTATGTTTATCCGTTGTTTCTTTTGTTGTCTAACATGTGCTTATGCATACCTCCTGACTCGTGGATCTAGAAGATTTTCTAGAGTGCGACTAATCGTCCAGTATTATAGTTCTATGTTATACCATTCCTTCCAAAGTATATAGCCCAAAGATTCAACAGAAGATAGTCGGAGGGCATCATTTTGGTATGGCACTTAGTGTTGGATAGACCTTAGAAATGTTGGTTCCCGGAGCTTTTCATGTTGACCTATGATAGATAAGATTTTATTGGCAACCATCTATATTGAGGGGTGGCTTAAGGGATGTTGCTTTTATTAGGAATTCCCAGGATTGGGGATTGAAATCATTTTCCTCATTCTTCAAGGCATTATATGGTTTGGTGATGAGTGAGGGAGGAGTATGACAGGGCTTCAAGGTGAACAAGTTTTACCACAATCACTGAAGCAAAGATGAGATTGGGACCAGTCAGGTGATGCTGTGGAAGGTCACTTGAAAATCAGGAGTTCCACCTGAAGTTTCCTTCTTTGCTTGGCAAGTTCATGAGAAAAGATTCTTTTGCCTTAAAACCTTTAAAGGAGGGGTTTGATTTTGGTGAATCAATGCCCTATTTATAAGCATGATGTAGAGTCGATGGATCATTTGCTTTTGTTTTATGAGTAGATTAGGCTTTTGCCGTTGACAGTGTTTAAAGGTATTGGGGACTCAGTGGGTGCCTGATAAGAATGTGAGAGAAGAGATTTAGGCATAGGCTTGTTTTGCAAGTGCTGCAAACAGAAAGATCATATGATGTTTGTGCCTTTAGCAATTTTATGGTTAGTTTCAGGGAAGGAAATGTGAGTTTTCCAAGAGACTATAAAATCACCTAGTGAATTGTTGATGAGATGGCTTAGTTTTTTGTCTCTTTAGAAGAGGAAAAGTTTTGTTGGGAATGTTCTGGACATTGTAGAATTTGTTGGATCTTTGAGAGCCTCTGATTGATATATTGGACGCACCACCTTGGTGTTTTTCAATCAACTTTGCCCTATGTTGTAGTCCACCGTTATATCGATGGCCTTGTGTATAGACCAAAGACGCCACTATAGGCTATAAGTTCTTTTCATTTTCTGAATTTTGTGTGGGTTCTACAGCCTAACACATGTCAATATAGATTTAATGGTTGCTGCTACACTCTTATGTTATAAGGACTAATGTTGACCTGGTTTTGTCATTGAGCCTTAAGACGTTATGACAAAGTTCAATGTCTCTCATCCCCTTCTTCTAAGTACAATATTCCTTCTAGCTTATCAAATTACAACGGACTATGCTGAATGAGGAGAAGGTAATGGAAGTAGATTTGGAAGCTTGTTACATTACTATAAGAAATACTTGGCTTCTCATTTGGTTGTAGGCATACTATAGCTTATCTTTCTTGTGTGCTTTCTACTATGTCAAGTGGACACTAGAAGCAGCCTCTAAGGGCAGCAACACGAATCGACAAGTTAGCCGATATCGGATAGAATTGCATTTTGAGCTAGAAAATGAAAATGGACTCAGTCAGTGCATCTGAGTCCATTTTTATCCGAACTTAGAAAAGGACTCTCTCTCATCAATATGCAATCCACATTACAAAAACCCAGTGGTATGTCTTATAATGATAATTCTTAAAAGAACTATAAGGTAGGATGAGATATGATATGCCCCCATATCTTATGTTATAATTAAAATTTATGACATGGTGTTGCATCATATCATGTGTTGCTATATGTTGTAAAATTCTTGGATGGCGCTGTTTGCTCTTGACTTTAGTACCATTTTGCTTGTTCTTATATAGTTCGTATATTTTGATCTCACAATCATAGTGCCTTTTATGTTAACAAGTTGTGGTCATTTTCTGCTTTTTTTCTTTTTACAATCGTATGGATTTTATATTTTTTTTATTTAATTTTTCATCGTTCAATGAAGAAAAAAAACTCATGCGGTCTCATACGATATGGAGTCCAATGTGCATTTTTACAGCATCAGGAGGTAAAAAACCTAAGATATATAAAAAAGAAAGATCACCAATCAAAGGAATCCAAACTAGATGAGAAAGCAAACTGCTGGAACGTTTATGAGAACAGGTAACAAACCTGAACTGCAATGCAGGTGTCATTTAACAGTTGGACCAAGTTGGTAACAATTGATTCATTGGCAAGATTCCCTGCACTCAAATGCTGAATAAACTCCTGTCAATAAGTTTGTTATTGAACTAGAATAGATCTCACTTGAAAGCTGTGTAAGCGGCATTTTTTCAAACCTTAACAGATCGTGAAACACTTCTTATACAAGAACATGAAGCTGTGCGTACTGCAGTGCTGTCATGCTTTAAAGCTTCAACCACTAAGTAGAATACCTGACATCCAGAGTCCAAACAACAATTGCATCAGCCCTGAAAGTTGGAGAACAACGCATGACAGATATGACAATCATTTATAGGGACTTGTTTTGTGACAGTGAGGGAAAGGCCCACATAGCATCAAAGAGGCCTCTTTCCCATGACGTCTGAAAGGGATGCACAGTAGTTAGGGGCCAATGATGCTATGCAATTTCAGTTGGAAAACTCGTTAAAAATATGTCCAATGCCCTCCTTGGAGAAGAACTTTTTACTGAGTAGTTAGCACAGCCTTGGAAGCATATCCATGAAACAAAACATTCTTCTCTTCCACACAACTGATGATAATTTCTTATTGGAATTTGTCAATATACAAGTCATATCAAGAAGAACACTAAAATCTTTAAGTCCTGCTCAAACAATAAACGTGGTTCACATCTTTTCTGATGTCTTGCCATCAGATAAACAATGCATAACGTTCTATACTCTTTCAAAGACATATCTTGGATCTCAATGGAGCTTTACTTTTATGCTGTAATGTCAAACATGAAAATCTAGCAATTTCCGATTTTAAGCTCGCACAGCTCACTTAAAAGAACAAACCTTAGATTCTAGTAACTGGACCCTCCTTTCCTCTGTTTCCGAACATAGCTCTGACAGTGCCAGCAACAACCCCTCAAAGCGTCTGTTCTGCAACGATGCTCTAGGCAAATAGTCACAGATTTTTTTAACAGCAGTGACAGAAACTGATGCATTCCGCAACTCTGTGCTGCTCCTCATAAGTTCTATTAAAGCAAAGGGAGCTTCATCTCCAGGCCGTCCAGGATCCTCAATAAGTTGAATGAGTACCAATACCATTTTAATTTTCAGTTGTAATTCTTGCATATAACAAGGACAAGTACGTCCAATGTCTATCAAACATATACAAGCAAGCAACCTTGTGCGAGGCATCCTGTCTTTGATGAAGTCAATAATGGTATTAAAAGCACTTCCATCTTCATAACAGACAAATCTAGAGACAACTTCATAATTGTTCCTCATCATAGCTGCTAAAGAATCTAAACTAGCGTCCCTTTGACTTACGGACCCGCTTAGTAGAGTAACAAACCTCTGTAGAACATCAGCATCACATAATGCTTTTTGCTCAGCATTTGTCTCACAAGAACGTGTGATGATACTAGCTGCAAGTTCTGTCACATTTTCATTCTCGCTGTTCAAAAGTGAGAGAAGGAAACCCATGTTGCCATCTTGAAACAAGTCGTACTTTGGCGCCAACTTTGACTGAAAAATCATTCTTAAAGAACGAGCACCAGCATCCACAACCTAAAAGCATAAAATGCACACTGTATTTATAAATGCCATGCAAGTATAGAACAGAATGAAGCATCTACTCGTGATGTGCAGACACCGATGAAAAGAGAGAGACAAACCAACCATAGCAATAGATTCACAAGGGCCAAAAGATTCGGATGCATATCTTGCTCACAAGAAGTCAAATTGAAAACCACCATATACAAATATAAAATAGCTACTGCATATCACAAGCTAGAAAACAGGTGATCTGCTCATTTGTACAAACAGCAACTTTATTGTACCAAATTTTGCCTTTGAAACAGAAAAGAACAAATTGTATTGATAGTGATTGTCCCATGAAATCTGGTAAGAGAAAGTTTTAATTAAAGTCGAAGCCTTCAGCTAAAAGAGTGACCATAGGCTGGCAGCTATGGCATCAAAACCAAAGTCGGAAACAGGTTGCTTTTTGAGAATTGTCCCCGTGAAGTTTCAAACTATCACGATGGCTTAGTATCTTACTATCTTCTATCCCATCTGCAAACTACTGATGGCAATATTGAAAAATTTGGAAGATCATTCTAGAATTCCCATAGAAAACTTTGTGTTTTATACATCCAATTAACAATTATATGCTACCACAATCATTTCTACTTGAAAAATACTTGGTCATGCCTGGTCCCTGTATAGGACTCAATCTCAGCTTCACGTATACTTTACTTTATAGACAATGATCACATAGGCGTGCGCATTCTAAATACCGAGTAGTAGAATAATGCTAGGCTCACACACAAGTCCAAGCATGTATTACATCACATACGTCCATATGGAACCGTACCAGCATGGAAACGTGTACATGAAGTCATGATCTTTCGGATATATACATGAATTCGTCAAGTAAACGACATATAGGAGACCGATAAGCACCGTGCAAGTGAATTAAGCTCCATCCGTTGCCAAATTTCACTCAGAGAAATGTAATTCGAGAAAATCCCGTTCCAATTCCCGTATTTCGCAAAGTATCGTGAAGGAAGAGACTCCATCTGTTGCCGAATTTTACTAACAATAAGTGTAATTCGGGAAGATACGGATGTGTAGGCAAAATGAACAGGAAAAGTAGCAAACAGGAGATGAGTAAGAAGAACCCTAATTGGAGACAGAATGGAGGGAATTACCTTGTGATCGGGGTTGGAGAGCGTGCGTACGAGTAGGGGGACGATGCCACAGTCGAGGACAGCGGCGACGCCGGCATCGACGCCGCAGGCGAAGCTGCCGACGGCAGCAGCAGACTGCACGAGGAGATGGGTGTCAAGGGAGTCGCGGTTAAGGATCTCGGCGATGCGCGAGACCGCTCCCAGCTTGATGAAAGAGAGTTTCTTCGTCCGGTTGCCAATGATCTGGTTCTTCAGCTCCCGGAGGGCCTTCAGGCGCGTGTTCCGGTCGCCGGAGCTCAGCCGATTGACCAAATCCTCCGGCCGGCTCCCTCCATAGGACGGTGAGGGAGCCGCCGACGCCGGCATCCTCCCGGAGGGCTCGAGTAGGTGGCCAGAAAAAGAGGGCAGGGGACAGCGGAAAAGTAGGTGTCCGATTCTTCTTCGTCTTCTCTCTCTCTCCCTTGTCGGTTGCACAAAAAGCAGAATTATCTTAAACTAACGGCAGTAATGACAACGGGTTGGATCCTTACGTTACTGAATCTAACTTTCTCGGAGCCTCGATCCTGCTTAAAGAAGAATTAAGATCCGCATCAAGCCCAAATCATCCTATAGAATCCGACTCGAATTTGGGCCAGTTAATAAAATAACACTTCGTTCGCATATGGTGAATGAATTGAACTTGGGTTCTCCACACATCCAGATCTGGTAGAATCCTAGACCTGTCCAGTTCCACCAAAACCTGGAACCGGAACCAAACTGTCCCCCTTGCGGTTCTGGTTCTGCCTTCAGACCGGGTTTGGATCTATTTCAGTTCCTGTTTAATTTGGAAAGTAAAGTGAAACTTTAAAACCGAGGAAGAATTAATTGGAACCGGAAGTTCCAAACCCCAGTTTTAGTTCCAGTTGGGTTATCTAATAAGTGGAACTGGAACCAAACCATCAGGGTTTCCAGTTCCAGTTACGGACGGTTTTGTGGGTGGTTCAGTTCTGGTTCAACCTACTGGGCCGAGTATGAACCAGATAGGACTATAAAATACTAATTCTAAACTAGGATCAACATGTCCAGTTCAGTTCCAATTACGGATTGTTACGCAGGCAGTTCGCTTCAGCTTCAACATGTCAGACCAGGTCGGAACCGGACAGGCCTGTGAATCCTGATTTTGAACTCAGATCAACCCCATTCCTTGATTTCATTTGCTCATCTGCTCTTGGACCTGATAATTTGGATTCTGGTTTTTATTTGGATGATCACAATGCATCAACATCTTACATTATTACTTGGTTTTGAGGGGGGTAGACTATACATAAACCACGTTTTATATTATATGTACAGATATTTTTCCAGTATATTATATTTTGAATCTGACTTCACACCTATTGCTAAAAAAATTGGATTTCTTGAGAATTTGGAAAGTAAACTTTGGATTATTATTTTGAATTTGGTCAGCTCAAAACCTCAACAAATAATTTAAAGAATTTAACATTTAAATATAAATCAAAACTAAACCAAACATGAATCAAGTGTTTTCGAGGTTGCCTACCTTCTTTTTAATCGATATTTTGTTTGATCTTGTGCCGATTCTGATCCACGCCCACACTAAAGCTTTTTTTTGTTACAACGGGAGGCCAAAGCCTAACAAGCACACGCACATGCAAGCACCGGGAATTTGTCATACCAATACTAAGGTAAAAATGGCCATTGTGCTGCCAGTTCCAGTTCAGCCAGAATTAGGGATGGCAATTCCTACCCCCTGTTGCAGAGCAGTGCAAGGCAAGGAAGACCCCCAAGGGGGATGGAGTAGGGTAGGGTTTAAAGTAAACCTGTCTTGATATATATGTATATATATGTGTGTGTGTATGTATGTTATGTGTATTTATTTGTATAAAATATATGTATGCCACATATATAAGTATTTTATATGCACATATGTGTATTTTTATATAAGTATAAATGTGTGTGCACACCTAATGACTTCTAGTGTGGTAATATAAAATACCATAAAGAAGATTTTCATTGTTTTTTTTTTAAATACTTTCATAGGTTGAAGTGGGGCAGGGCGGGTGCAAGGTTTGATCCCCAAGACCCGTTGGGTGGAGTGTGCAAAGAGGCTTCTAGTATGGGGCAGGTGCTGGTCGAGTGGAAACTCACCCAACCCACTCCATTGCCATCCCTACCCAGAATTCAAAGTTGTAATTGGACTAGAACCTCTCTCGTTCCAGTCATGGTTTTTGAACTACCAGTTCCATCCATTCTGGGTCCAGCCAAAATCAAGAGTTCCATTTCTTGATGTTCTATTCTTTTATAGAAACCATGTAAAAGTTCCAATTCGAGACCATTAGAAACAGCTGGTTCAATTTGTACACATTATAAACTGTAACTAAACCTGGGTGCTTTAGTTCAGTCAGGGGGTGTTTGATTATGATAACTGAGATCAATGAGTTTCAACTTTTATTGTAATCAAATGCATGATTATACGACCCTACTTTTTACCTGAGGTTTATCTAGGCGAGTCTCTAGAACTGGGGTTCTAGTTCCGTAGTCCCAGCCTCACAGTTAAGCACCCCCTTATGGTTCCGATCATGGTTTAACTGGTTATTGTGTGGAATGATTCGAAACCTAGTCCGGTTATGGGTTAGACTAGCAGGCCGGTTATGAACTAGCCATGTCTACTGGATAATCTGGTTCGGGTTCTGATACTCATCGGGCATTTATAGGATAAATCCAAAAATGCAGAGACTGAATCCAAATCCAAATATTAAGTGGGTGTACTGAAATCCTAATCAGTTTGGATATTGGGTATTTTAGGTCTGTAAACATCCCTAATAGGGCGATATTGTTTGAGACCATCATTATTTAAATGCCTATTGCTACACTTGGTAGGTGTTAGCCATGTGATTTCTCGTATTAAAAAAATGAAAAATTTCACCACAAAGAAAGAAAGAAGAAATTTACATTTAGCCACTCAACTTTCATTGAATTTAAACAGCTTTGCATAGCTGTATGCCTTTCCAAGATATCTTATAGATGACTGCCTGAGCATATTAATTAACACATACTTGAATATCTACTCTTTAAATCCTTGTCACTTTACACATGCATACATACATACATATTATATACATATATATATATATATATATATATATATGTGTGTACCTTGATTGATACCCTGGAAAGGCAAGCGCCTATCTCAAAAGTTCAGAATTAATCCAAGCGTTCATCCATAAATTCAACATGAATCAGGTGGGTAAATGCCAATTTCCAGAAGTACAAAACAATTTCTATCGCGTAGACAAATTTCACTTGATTGGCTACAGTCTTGATCCAAGGAAACAACGCTAATATATTCAAATGAGTACCTAACATGCAAGAGGGCATATAATACAATCGTGTGAAATTTCCTTAATAGCCATCGTGAATGCCGTTATTCTCGCCCTGGATTCGCATGGTAATTGTTTAGTCCTCTTAAGGCAGCGTAGGGATGGCACTATTCACCCGACCCGACTCGATCAGGTTTGGGTTCGGGTGTGAGGGTAAGATCCCTACCCCTATTCGACCCCCCTCCTCTCTCTCTCTCTCCACACGCACACACACACGCACACACACACACACACACACACACACACACACACACACACACACACACACACACACACACACACACATATATATATATATTTGTTTCGTATCTACCCATTATCCATTGGAGAAAAGAGACCCCCCCTCCTCTCTCTCCACAACACACACACACACACACACATATATATATATATTACATTTTTGTTTCGTATCTACCCATTATCGATTGGAGAAAAGAGAATCTCAACCCATACTCGCCTCATTAAGCTTGGGTCAGGGCCAGATATAAGTATTACCCATTCCCGACTTGCCCCATTGGCATCCTATGATGGCTTTCCATGGAACAAGCCAAGCCAAGGGTGAGGAAGTTCTTACACGGTAAAATCTTGCATGTTTTCTTTTAGTAGTTTTGAAATTTGTAAAGCAAAATATTGATCCAATTTAAACTAGGTCAAGAGAGAGAGAGAGAGAGAATGGTCGGGTCTCAGTTGGGTTCGGCTCAGTTTAAGTCGGAACAACTTTTTCCTGGAGTTTGAAATACTAACTCAAAACGACCCACTTTTGTTCAGTTCCAAGTTCAATACAGGTAAACCCAACCCACTTATTCTCTCACTACCCAATATGACTCATCCACCCTTCAACTTGATGAATTCGTGCAAACGATGACTAACAGCGCTACAAGTTGCACCAAAGATCCGACCCATCATGTGATACAATATGTAGCGATTTCGTGTTCCAGATCAAACTCATATTATGTTTGTGTTGTAAACAGGTCAGCCCAAAGACAACCCTCGTGTTATTTTGGGTGGACACAAGCACAAACCTTTGCCCATGTCTTCTTTTCCTTGTTGGGTGTTATATTGCTACCAACTTTGTGTATGCGATCATGTTCTTGTCGTGTCATACCATGTTCATAAAGAAAGCAAGTCAACTCGAATGCAACCCGATATTTTATGAACTACTTTGGGTGGTATCGAAGAAAGTTTTGGGTCGTCTTGATACGGGGTGGTTGTGTCATGACTTACATTGGCAGCCTTCATCTAATCTAATATCACCATTAGAGCTAGTTCAATGAAGGTGTTCTTCGCTCGACGTATTTTATTACTCCATGATGTTGGGTTTTAGTGTAAATAGTACACGATGAAGGTCGAGAATAAATTATTATCAGAGGCAGGAGCTAGGGTTAGTGCCAATCCAGTTGGGCTGAGTTTCAATTTGTTGTGATTGATGAACTATTTCTGTTTTTTTTGTTACAAGAGGAGGTTGAAGCCTGACACACATTTTTCGACACCCTCCGGGGTTGAACTCCCCACCAACAGCAATGAAGCTAGAGCGCCCTGTGATTGAGTTGACACTCTCGGTGCAAAACTATTTTCCTTTTGATGATACACAAAAGAAGTGTGATTGATCTCACGCTTAAGAGGTGTTTGATTCCAAGGCTGGGACCACGGAGCTGAAACTCTGCAATTTCAATTCCAGTTCCAGCAGCCCACTCCTCGGTGAGTCTGAAAATCCGGTAAAAAGTGGGATCTTACGGTCCTGTTTTAGTACACATATTTGACCCGTGTTTGATTGTGAGAGGAACTAGAATTGTAGCTCCAGTTTCAGAGTTTAAGACATTGGAACCAAACTCCCCTTAGGGTTGACATCAAAAAAAGAGTTCCATCATGAAAATGAACTAAAACCAAGCCCTTGACCACACTAAGTGGATTGGCTCGCTCTTGTTTTCCTAGTTGTCATAGAGAGGCTTTGTTTGCTAACAAGATATGAGTCGGAAAGGAAGTACAGATGAAAATGGAATCGGAAAAATCCGCAGCAAATCACATCATTTTCCATAGTTTTTCTTGCTTTATGATGGGAAACACTTTCTGAGATTATCATATTTTACATGCTTTCATCACATAAAGCCATGGCAGACCTGCATCAAGTTTTCGAACTTACGACATTTGCCATACTTTACCATATGACCCAAAGTTCTTTCGTCTTCAACATTACTGCGGTCGCTAGCACGAGTATCCATAGTTTTAGTTCATGCTCATCAAACTTGAGAGCAGAACATAATCCCAAAGAAGCTGGTCTAACCCTTGCAACTACACTTGCTTGTGCTACTTTATTAGGGTCCGGTTTCTTAATTCTTATTCTGGTTTGAAAGATGATCGACAACTTCTGCTATGGCACCGCAAGCTAGATCACCTGGCTAAGGGGCTGACTCACAAGTTGAAGGTCATGAGTTTGATGCCTGGGGCGTGCATGTAGCTTCGTCCTCTCTCCGTTGTACCATAAAACTTCTAGTACAATCCTTGCCTAGCTAGCATTTCAATGGTAAGCTTGTAAGATCTAGCGTGGCTTATTCTCTAAGCGAAGAAATGGCCCCCATGAAAGGTGGGGTATGGATGCACCTCTTGGAGTACAGAACTCTGAGGCTATCCTTTTACAACCCATAAATTGAAGAATGAATTCTATGGTTCTGAGTCATGGAGGATCCACATTGGGGTGGGGTGGGGTGGGGCGGGATCCGAAATCTAGAAAAATTTGAATTAAGTATTTAAATATTTTTTTTTAAATGAGAAATTTTAAAGCCCGCCCCATCGAAACCTGAAGTTCGTCCCGCCCAAAACAAATTTCTGGATCTGTCACAGGTTCGATATCCACTCTTCATGCACCAAGAGCTTGGTCTTGATTAATTGTGGTTGCGAAGAGTGATGGGTAGCCTCTATAATGGGCCATCTGCCCTCCCACAAGGAGCCATAGCGCACTAGAAAGTGTCAATAATTTGGTGTCCTCTTCATTGTTTCTCTCTCTCTCTCTCTCTCTCTCTCTCTCTCTGTGTGTGTGTGTGTGTGTGTGTGTGTGTGTGTGCGTGCGTGAGAGAGAGAGAGAGAGAGCCAAGCACCAAATGACTCACTAAGCTCTACAAGTTGAATATGAACACTGTGTGTAGGTTGAAGCTTGGCTCACATAATCTTGTTAAGTACACAATTGTTTTGTATATATATGTGTGTGTGTGTGTGTGTTTGTTAGAAAACCATGTTAATGGACCTTTCTTTCTGGTCTAAACCGCTGGCGTCCAGAAGCCTGTAAGGACACCGGCCTAATCCAGTTCGAGCCAGGTCCCCCCACTTTGGAGATAAAGTGCTCCCGGTGCTGGTTTTCTCCATTTCACAAGATTGGAACTCGAGACCTTGCTTAAAGGAACCAAGTGCCAGACCACGTCCCTAGCCGACCAGACATTGGTATGTTAAACTGAAACATTTGGGTGGGCATAATTGAAATAGAACAATTAGATGTTTTAATTCTACAGGAAATTTATATAAGATAAGGTCTTGACTTAATAATGACTACAAAGTTATATTTTAAGTGAAACTTACATGTTAAAAGTTAGCCTTTTAACTTTAAATAGTGGCGTGCCCTCGTATTATTTAACTAATTTTCTCGTGTTGTATTCGTGTTTGGCTCCGTTGGAACGAGGTTACACGCCAAACTGAAGAAGATTTTTGAGTTGGCCAAAAAGAGCCATGAAGAACTTTCCATGTTCAGCTCATTTCAGATGAGCTGACAAACCAAACACGATCAATATTTTGAGTTGACAAAATCCCTTATTCAGTTTGTTCGGCTTGTTTACCAGCCTTAATGGGGCCAGATAGACCTGACAAGTTTGGAACCGGCTTGACAGTTCAAAGCGAAACCGAACTAGACCCAAAACCTGTTGAGACCAAAACAAGTCAAACCGAACTTGGGATCGGGGACACCCAGTTCAGTTCCAGCTCCATCTTTCATAGAACTCTGGAACCAGGCCAGAACGAGAACCAGTTTACCCAGAGCCGGTCATGTCTACTCCTTTACTTACAGACAGAATAGGGTCAAAACTATACAATTCAATGTCTCTATCAATGAACCACCCAAAAATTAACAATTTGTCATATGGCTTATATTTTCACCTTGGACGGTGCTTTATATATATATATATATATATATATATATAGAGAGAGAGAGAGAGAGAGAGAGAGAAGGCTTTCTTGGTATATATTCCTTGTCTTCAACATATCAATGTCAAAATAGAAAAGAGAAACAGATGCTCCTTTTTCTTAAACCAATGGGCTTCTACATGACTTTTACCTGACTTTTCTTCGTGTTTGGACATTCACATTCAAATAAATAATTGATGTGCGGTAGACTACAATGGGAGGTGTCACTTCTATATATTTACTTTAGTTTGAATCCGTTTACTGGTTAATGTTTTCACCTAAAACAAACCTGCCTTAAACACAGCAGGTCAACGGTCATATATTCACTTGACCCGGTGGGCTCTCACCCAGATCCAACTACGAAATGCTGGTAGCGAACCGGGGTCGAATACGAACCAATCTACAGTGGTTGAACCATACATGTGTCTTATGAGGATAACATTAAGTAGTATGTATTTTCATGGCTAATGTAGACAAGATCTTCATTTTTTAGATTTAAATGAATTCATTGTCTTGGTTTTTAGTGTCACTTGTGTGTTTAGTACAAGTTTTTAAGAAATTTTTATTTTTTGTACTTTCATTTCTAAGTTTCGTTGTACATCAAATACAGAATTCATTGTTGGTATGAAATTGGGGATCCATATGTTCAAATTTGAATAAAATACTTTTGGTACTAGAGATAATAGGCTAAGGATCTAGGGAGGGAAAACTGAGTACCTTCTTCTCTCTTGTATTGCTATCGTACTTCACACGAAACTCAAGTGTTATTATAATGTGTAAATCAAACATGAAACCATAGTTCTTCATAATCATGATTACAATATGAGTCCAAGCCTGCAGTTCTAATACCAAAGACCTGACACGATGAATCAAACACACTCTTATATGCCACATCTTCTTGCATCATCACAAACTTGTGATTTAAATGCATTCATGTTTGAATATGGTGACTTTAGTTACATAAACGGGGACATAATGGTTCTTATTCGAGTCGAATATGATGTCAACAAAACACATTAATTAGACTTTGGAGATAGATTCACACAACAAACAATAGCTTAGCTAAGAGGTCGATTCACAAATTTAAGGTCATGAGTTCAATACACAGGGCATGCATCCCGCTTACCCATTGTACCAAAATGAAGAACGATTGGGAGGTAGATTTTTAAAAGAAAGTCTAAGCCCGCCTTTTCGTAGTTAAATACTAATATGACACAAGATCAAACACAATGGCACTGTGCTGCCAACACGGCTTAGTACGGGAGAAGCTTTAGCTTTCGTGTTGGTTTCGTAAAAAATAAACAAGTTTTTTAAATATAATTAGTGGAGTATCAAATTCTTTACCTGGCTGACACTCTTAGATCTTAACCAAATCTCCTTATATCTCTCCCAAATAGATAAATAGATTCCACAAACCATATCTGTCTCGTCAAACTTGATGAATCTGATTCGAGTAAATACTTCATTTATTACTTAATTGAGATCCAGTACAGATAAGAATCCAGTCACACCTGACCCACTGACACCCTAAAAACAAACTTAAAAAGTCTAAGTTATGAAAGTTGAATGTTTCCGGTTTAAGTACAGTAGTGTAGACAGATGTGGATGGATCACCTTCGGACCAGAAGAAATTGGGTCAAATATCCAAAATCGATGTTGCTAAAATCCACATTTAGTCTAATCCTTTTTGGGGAAAAGGGGATCCACATGTTAGAAAATTCATCAAGATCTAAAGTAATTTAAACTTGAAAATACTCATTTGTATTGCAGGCATACATGCTCTACTAGTAAAATGTGTGTGTGGATATATATATATATATATACAACAACAACTACTAAGCCTTTTTCCATTATAGATGGAGTCCGCTACATGAATTCTTTGTTTCTACATAGCCCTATCACGTGTCATGTTAGTAGTTAATTAACAATAAGCTAAATCATTCTTTATTGTTTCTTTCCAACACTTTTGTGGTCGTCCTCTACCTCTTTTAATACTTTCAAAATCTAGTTTTTCATAACTTCTTAGAGATTCTTCTTTTTATCTTCTTTCTATCTGTCCAAGCCATCTTAAACGATATTCTCTCATTTTATCTTCTATTGGTATCACTCCTAATTTGTTTTTAATAACCTCATTATGTATATGGTCTTTTCTTGTATGACCGCTCATCCATCTCAACATCTTCATTTCTATCACACACATCTTTTGTAACTGCCCAACACTCATAACCATAAAACATATATATATATATATAGAGAGAGAGAGAGAGATGTTAGGGTCCTCCTGCATAACTTTCTTTTAAATCTTGATTGTTCGATCAAAAGGATCAATAATTCAGATTAAAGCACTAAAATACAAAAAAATATAACTGTTACTGATATACTTATTGGGCTGACATCACAGAAAAGCAAAAGCATAACTTTTAGGTGATTTAATTTGAACCATCCATTCTCTTATTGGGCTGCGAGAATTTGAGAGGTAAGTGTTCAGTCCCCATGGGTGTCAAGTTTGGGCAGAAAACTAGACATAGCTGGTTCCAGTTTACCCGAAACAGGTGCTTCCATATCACTGGTCTCAGTTATCTAGGAATCAGAACCAAATTGGAACTAGGTCAGTTCTGGTTCAAGACCACCAGTTCTAGTTCCACTTTGAATCCTAAACTGCCTAGAACCGGGAAATAACGAAAAAAACAGAATTAAATAATATTGCTTATTTTTGTTGGAAACGATTGTCTGAAAACCATTGTTTCCAGTTCTGGTTCCAGGTACAGTTTAACCGATTCCTGAACCATTTGGGTTCCAGTTGGAACTGTTCCATACTGGCCATGTCTACCAATTATGGGTCCTTTATGTGAGGCTCCAAGTAAATAACCTAAGAAATCAGGGACAAAGGGTGCTCTGCTCTCTTACCATTCGCGATACTAGAAGGTTGTGGCTGCCCTGGGAAATATAGGACGTGTTGAACTGATTACCTACACCAGTACAAATACTGTCTTCGGTTCGACCCGTCTTTGTCTTAAAAAAGATTGTATTTTATATAAGAAATACCATCTATACCTTCTAAAAAAGGTTGTATTTTATATAAGAAATACCCTCTATACCTTCTAAAAAAAGTTTTATTCTACAAAAAATAAAAATTATGTTTGAGAAAAAATTAGCCAACTAATAAATAGATGTTGCATATACATATAGAGACATGGGATCCAAGTGACCCACATACATGCTTTAATATCTACCCGAAGATACAGTAATATGACCCACCACTTAGAATTAGGGTTGTCCTCATCAACCCCACAAGAGGATGCGTGCTTTTAGCCTTTTTTAATCATTTTGCTGATTCGATGTTGGTTGGGAGGCAGTCATCAAAAGCCATGTCCTAATCTTCAAATGTGTAAAAGAACTCTTGTTTGGATGCCCCATTCGGTGGTGCTTGTTTGATGTCCACATCCATGCCTCCTAGAGAGAGAAAGTGGATGGTAGAGAACCATTAACCCAAACCCAAAGCAAACAAGCCCACAAATTTACATAAAACAATTAATTAAAATAAAGAGATTTTTGGAACAAGGTGTATAAATAATCTATTTTGTGTCCTACTCAAATCTCAAAGTTTGTCCTTTAAAATCTCAAGTTTTTTTTGCCTAACCTCCCTCTCTCACTTAAAAAAGAAAAATCAAACTTCTGTTTTGGCCATAACTCTTTTCCTACATACTTTATATATATAGAAAAACTATATCGTACTTACATTTAACATGTTGACTCATTTTCATCATTGTTTTTTAGTGTTATGAATGAAAATTTTAATAAAATAAAATAAAATATTATTATACTCATGATTTATGAAAAGTAGTGTCGGACACGAATCAATAGCTTTAACAGTGGACAGAATTCTCTTTCTATATATATATATATAAAATTTGACACCATATTCTATATATAAACTAAGAGTTACTAGACACCATATTCTATTAATTTGATGAGGATGATGCCATTTAATGCACGAGTACATTAAATGTGACTCACAATGGGTGCTTTGCTCACCATCGTTCAATTGGTACAATGTCTAGCATAAGAGACCATATAACACCTCTCTCTCTCTCTATATATATATATATATATACTTATGAGTGTGTAAATGTGTTATATCTATTTCATTTAAATGAATAACTAAATAATAACTGATTTTCTTCATTTTCTATAATTAATTCATTGGGGAAACAAACTCGAAGTTATAAAATTACAAATAGAATAGCCTCATTTTCAAGACATCGACAGAGGCTTTAAATTCCACAAAAGCACCATCACAGCTTTTCCAAAGTCTCCATCACAAGTCTTGTCTTAGGTAAGAACATTTTGGTTCAATTTCGGGTGAAACCCAATAAACCTAGTTAAGAATGTTAGGTCAAACTCACAATCCTTGATCTAAATCAGAAGAAGACCCTGGATATTGCGTGTCTAGGAGTTCTATGAGCTACGTAAGAGGGACACATTATTCCATGTACAATGACACGATACGATGACACCCATCATACATCACAGGTCACATAATTTAATTCATATGCCTTTTTTTGCAATATTTTCAAGCACATACCATATTTTTATATATTTTTGTTATAATTTAAGAAAACAAAGTTATTTTATCCACGTTTACACTTATGTGATAGAGCTGCTCTTAGGACCCATAACCCAAAACCAAAACCAAAACCAAAACCAAGTCTTCTTCTGGGGTCAGCTACATCGATTCTTTGTTATAATCATGTTATCAATAATATTTTTTTATTATAATATATTATATTATCTCTCATTATTTATTTTACTTTTATTTATTTAGAAGAATAACAATCGATAATCATCACGGGGTAAGCATTAAATCGTAAAGAAATGTAGCTTTTGAGAAAGTAGAGCCTAAAGAGGGGCGAAATTTTCCATCCATCTTAGTGGCTGCAATAAAAAGTAAAAGCAGTGGCCTTTTCTCGCGTTCTCCTTTTCAAATAATACGAAAATAAAAAGATTTCCTTTTATTTTGGTGGGGCCAAGCTTTCATAATTCTCCATATCTCACCTCGGCTCGGCTCGTAAGCGTCGGCTAAACTGAATTGACGATAAACTGCTGGCTCGGCTGGTCCGGGTTTCTGACAACACGACGACCCGCAACTTAATTTTCTGACGTTGCACGTGACAAGACGTACAGTGAAATATGCTTTTGTCCGTAACCCGTTAAACACCCTTAACTGTACAGTATTTTACGGTACTGCCACCAACGTCTTACTATCGTGAATGGATCTGGTCTGTCCTGCCCAGATCCAATACGCAAGAATAAGCCACGAGATGAAAGTTGACACGAGTACGAGCCAGGACGTCTGTATTTATGTGAATCAAAAGAAACATAATAACCGGGCATCTTCAAGTTGTCCTATCTATAACACGAACACGAAATGACACGACATAAATGCCACCAAAAAAATGAAACATAATGTGAACCTTGAATTCTACGACCATAAAAACTTGGATCTATGGCTGTATTTTATCGTACCCATGTCTTTCAGTAATAAAAAAAAAGTAAAAGGTATATTTTCAGTGTATAGATCTGGACCGCCACACCAAAAAATGATGAGGCGATTTTTTAGACAACACGAGAACCTGTCGAAAACATGACTCTACTAGCCCATATGAAAGCGACACGGGAAAAAGTTCAGATTGTGTTTCAATTCATCTGTTTTCAGTAAGAACCCATAAATGACAACGATAAAACAGGACCTGGAAACACGAAATGGTAGGCAATAGTTCCCGGATCCGAATCAAGCCGTCCACGATCTGCCCCAGACCCATATGGGAAGGGCGGTGGAAAAGCTTAGGAACAATTTCGTAATATGCAAAGCCAATCCAAATCCAAAGAAGATATTGGTACGGCGGTGATTTTCCTCAGATTTAGCGGGCCCACACGGATGAAGCATCTTACGTGGACGGTGGAGATTGAAAGAGAAGCCCAGAAAGTAAGGAAGATTCTGGTCGGTGCGATTTGGGCCCACCACCAACAGGTCCCACCTCTCTGTAGCCATTCACTGAGTGGGTCCGTCGATCCATGCCACCGGGCCCCACCACCCTGCAGAAATGATACCCCCATCAATGGTGGGACCCATCAGTCCGGTTGCTTCTAGTCCGTCCGGAACCATCTCCCGGGTTACAATCAGAACAGAACCGATCGGAACCTAAACCAGCCAAACCGACCCTGCAACCGGGGCCCCTCGGTTCGGTTCTGGTTTCACTTTCCGTGTATCATTTCAAACGTCGAGTTTCCAGTACAGTAGATATGACTCTTTAAGCAAAAACTCGCTAATTATGTTACCAACTGCTTCTAATTATCGGCGATTGATCCAAAAAAAGGATCTAAAAGAATTGTAATTTGGATATCCTTGCACCCTTCTGAAGTAAGGAATCATGAAGAATTTATAAGAAGACCACAAACTATCATGCCGAAACCCGGCTAAGTCAATGAATCAACAACTTGACGCCCAGCATGGTGGCCAGATGATCGCCTCCGGTTCCGGGCTTTGCCCGGAATGGAATAAGGAGGGATTGGATCTTGGATCGAGGTCCATAAATTCGGATCTGATTATCCAGATCCAATTTCTACAAGAGTAATTTTCGGTCAAGTGAGGGTATTTTCGTCAATTCCCAATCTGCACGAGCGTCCCCTGTTCACACGTCGAGGTCCGCGCATTGGCGTCTCGGAAAGTAACAAAGTTTGAATGAGCACATCTTCGTACGGACGGACGAAAGGGAGAGGTGAAGACAATGACTTAAGTACCCCTAGTTTTGGCAATAACTCACCAGTTGTTTAAAGACCGAAAAGCCCCTAAGTGGGGAGCAATCTTTTGATTTGCACTACAATTTTACTGTTTCCAAAAGATAACATCGTGAACTCGCATAGCAAATTTCCGACACACACAGTATTAGGTATATATATATATACACATATTTACTAATAGGGATATATACAAACGACTTCTCAAATGCATAATATCTTTTGACGGAAAAATCTTACATCAACATTTTTTTCGATCTTTGATATAAATGGTAAAGTTTGAATCAAAAGTATTTTTTATACTTTACATTTAATTCATCGTAATTCAAATCTCAAATATTTATCTATAGAGTTGTTATGCATTTAGGATTCTCTCTCCCTATATATAAAGAGAGACAATTATGCAAGGTACATAATCCTCATTTCGTATAGTTCTACCACTTTAAATAGCATATGCTATCCTTCACCGCCTTCTACTACTTTTCTACCTTTCAAAACCACTTTTTACCCATCAAAATTGTTACTACTACTCCAAAATCACCTACAAATACCACAAAACTATACATATAATAGATTTTTGTGTGGTAGTGGCGGTAGTTGCAACGGTTTTGAAAAGTGAAAGGTAGATTTTGAAGGTGAAAGGGTAATAGAAGATGGTGGAAGATGATGACCCATTGTTAAAACATTAAAACCATATGAAATGTAAAATTATGCATGATTACATTATGTATATAAAACTACCTCTCTATATAAATATGTAAGTATATATTCACTTATTTAATATTTGTGTGCTTACACACCTACATACATATATATATATATATATATATATATATATATGTGTGTGTGTGTGTGTGTGTGTGTGTGTGTGTGTGTGCCTTTTTTATCATTTTGTTTCTCTATATTTTGAATTACTATATTTTTAAAATGGTATAAGAATCACATCTAGAAATAAAGCCGGAGAGGTTGTTGGG
This sequence comes from Brasenia schreberi, assembly GCA_036023115.1. Taxonomy (NCBI): domain Eukaryota; kingdom Viridiplantae; phylum Streptophyta; class Magnoliopsida; order Nymphaeales; family Cabombaceae; genus Brasenia; species Brasenia schreberi. Next base: position 19,023,877 of record JAYKKT010000085.1, on the reverse strand, counting down.
CATTTAGAAGCCGCGAAATAGAAGTTGTTGTGACATTAGATGGCCAGCACTTTGAAAAAGAGTGCAAGCTTCAAAAGTATTAAGAGTGTTGTACTGAAATAGTTAAAACTCATATTCCATCTATTAAAGTATATAGCCTATAAAAAATAATCAATACCACGTTTGAAAAAAAAAATGCCGCTTCGTCTTGTTTTCTGGGAAAAAGAAAAGGTCACAAACTAGAAGTCACGGTGAAATATATCGCTTTAAACTATGAGACCGATATTTGAGAGAGTCATCGTTTTTACAAGAACTCCAAGAAAGATTTTAATGACAAGAAACCCTTTGGATGAATCAACTCATTTATTCGGTTCCCCTCTTGAAAGGTAAACCCCAAGTGAGGTCACAATCCTATTATCCAAAATTTTAAGTGAGAGAGATTCTGCCTCAACCTAGGGATTTTTTTCTTTAAATTGCAAAAATCCCCAAAAAATAATATAAGTTTTTTTTGTTTACAGGAGTATGCCGAAGCCTTATGGGAGTCGAACTCCCCTCGAGGGACAACACGCCATTGAGCTAATGCTGTGGGTGCAAACTTAATATAAGGTTTATACATTGAGCTTTGGTAGAAACTAGCAAAATCTATCTTTCTATGATGACCTTTTGTAATGATAACTTTGGCCAAGTTTTTTTTCATGCACACATATAGACATGGCCGGGTACGGGTAACTACGGGTGCCGGTTTGGAACCGTCCGTTTTGATTCTAATTTAGGTCCACCCGAAACCAAAAAAATACTAAACATTTTGGATTTTGAAAAAAATATTAAAAAATTACGAAACAGTGGGTCCTCCCCGATTCCAGTTGAAACCATCGGATTGTTTCAAAGTCGGCCATGCTAAATAGTTGACTAGAGAGTGCAACATGAGGACTTCCTATATGGTCGCTAGTCCAATACTATTTTTGCTCAATTATGCTAAATTTCATAGTATTATAGAGCAACAATTAGGTCTGCCATGTTTTATGGTTACGAGTGTTGGGCAGTTAATCAACATGTACAAAAGATGTCAGTGATAGAAATGAAGATGTTGAGATGGATGAGTGGTCATACAAGAAAAGACCGTATATATAATGAGGTTATTAGAAACAAATTAGGAGTTACACCAATAGAGGATAAAATGAGAGAATATCGTTTAAGATGGTTTGGACATACAGAAAGAAGATCAAAAGAAGAACATGTAAGAAGGTATGAAAAACTAAATTTGGACCGGAACCATTATATCATTAGACCAAAAATAAGTGGGTTCGGTTCCAGTTCCAGGTTTCAGTCAGACCGAAACCGGCCAGGTTTACGCACAAAGAACAAGAGCCAAGCCCAACCAACCCAAGGTCCATGAGTTCGGGTCTCACCAGCTCATATTAGTGAGAGACGTTCCATTTCAAGTATATTATATGGTAAAACTCCTCCAACACTTTCGAAAACTTTAATCTCACAAGCCTTGAGGGGTCGCATTTCGTGTTCTAGGACGTTTCTATATTAGTGTTGTGTGTCGTGTCTGATCAATCTCACCTGAATTTCTTTTCGTGCCATTTGGGATGGGTACAGAAAGAAAAAAAGCTTTCCAACTCCAGATTTTTCTATTGTATCTAACATTGTGAGAAATTTCATGTTCCTATGGTGCCATTTTGTGTTCGGTTTCGGAGGATGAAAACCAAACCCACCAGATTATTGGTATCCAAAGTAGAAAAAGGATATGCTGCAATATGTTATTTTGGTTCAATCTTTGGTTTTGGGTATGGATCGGTTCAGCCTTTGTGATTGAGATTGTGTATTTTGGTATATCACAATGTTCAAACTAGTTTGTACATGATTAGCTTAGCAAATGATTGATTGTTAGAGTTCATTGCATTCATCTAATTGGATCCAGCTTTGTTCTACCACTCATCAATTGGCATCGAACCTTGACAAGGGTCTGGGAAAATTCGGATATATCCGGAAACTGGGCGGATCCTACCAAATATTCTGGTTTGGTTCGGTTATCCCTATAATTTGATTCAGTTTTGGTTCTTAAATTCTTGATTAATCCGGTTCTCGATACTTTGGGTCCGTTAATTCATCCTTTCTTCTCATGTGTTAGAAATGGTGCCATAAGAAGAAGGAATCGCCCCTAAGCTGGAGACGAGGATGGGCTTTGCAGGTTCTTTCATGTCTCAATTTGCACCCTAAGTTGCACCCAGAGTGTTAGCTCAACGGAAGGGTGCTCTAGCGCCATTGCTGCTGGTGGGGAGTTCGACTTCCAGAGGGTGCATGCGTGGGTCAGGCTTCGGCATCCTCTTGTAACAAAAAAAAGAAGATGCCAACCCTAAATGAACCTCATAAATAATTTTAATTAAAAAAGGCTAAGTTTCTCTATGGACATGGATGGATATAAAGGAATTTTAGATTAGACCCAAATAGAAAGATTATTCTTGTTAATATAAGGCAAAGTAAATTTAGCGTCAGATTAAACTTGATTATGACTTACCCACTAAGATATTCGATGCCGCTTATTAATTGATTGGTTAGGGAGCAAAATCTATAATGAGAGGACAACAACCAAGAGTTCGGGTTTCATTGGAGACCCAACACAAATGTCATGCATATTTTCCTAACAATAGCCACAAATTAATACTCAATTGAGACTTAATTGTATTTGGACATTCTTGATAATTATTTTTGGATCCAATTTGTACCATCATCATTGCATTATGTCGCATTCATGTTAAGGATTGACCTAAATCTGGTTGTGAAATTAATTTCTTTAATGTCATATATTTTTTCTGATGTGTTTGGATAAGAAGAAGGTTTAAGGAATAGAATCCAATTCTCATGCATCTTTTCCATGTTGGATTTCTGTTTAGATGGTGCGGTTGACATGACCCGTTTCGAACCACTCCTGTGGTTTCAACCGGAACCATTGAGACCGAGCTCGGAATCAGACCTAGAGCCAGGGACCACCCGGTTTGGTTCTAGTTATACCTTCCATGAAATTGGAATCGGCCTGCAACCGGAACTGGTGGTTCAAAGCTGCCGATTTCCGTTATGAATGGTTTGGGTCTCGGATCGGAACCCAAACTTGCTCAGTCGAGGTTCGGTTCCTCTTCTTGGTCCCAAGTAAACCGGAACGGGCCATGGAGCTTGAGGAACCCTTGAGGTTGAACTTCAAGCTCATGCTAACGATGCCTTTGTTTGTACTCCCTCTGCTAGATGGGCAATCAGTTCCATGGTTTCGGTTCATGGTACCTCAAGTAGATGCAGGTCCGATTAGGGAACATACCCATAACATGAAACCAACACGACTCAGAAAGTACATTTGATTGTCTACCTGAAGTAACATGGAAAAAGAATCAGGTTGTGTTCGTTTTGACTTGTTTTTGATGTGGAAACAAAATGAGAAGACACGAGAACAACTGTAAACATGAAATCATTCGCAATATGGTAGCTGATACAACACACAACCCAAAAAATCTGTCTGCTTCCACCCAAAGTAACTTGAAAGAAAATCAAGCAGTGTTTCTATGTTTGACGTGCTTCTAACATTGAACATGAAATGCCCAAGACACAAACATGGCAATGAAACACAAAAGTTGTCACCATAATACTTCACAAGTGCATTGAACCTCTTTTCTTAATAATTCGGGTAGACACAGGAACAGTGGTTTTCATGTAATCCAGTTACACTACCAGCAATTTCATATTTTCAATATATATATATACACACACGAACATAGTCCATGTGCACACTCATTCATACTCTAATCTTCTTAAATATACCATTAATTGAATCTTTAAGATTAACGATTGAGATCTTTAAAACAAAAAGCAAATAGTATCTAATAAATTTAATACACTATCAAAAAGTACCAAGATACCTTTTTGCTTTTGAAATTTATATTTCAATCAGTCTCTCTCTATATATATAGAGAGAAAAGTATTTCTCCATATGAAAAAGTATATGCGAATGAAGTATATATGAAAAAAGTAAATGTGAATCAAGTACTCATTATTGAAAGTCATGGATGATTGAGTTAAGAAAAATAATGCATGCCAATCAAGTACACATGAAAAAGTATTTGTATTTTGTGAGCACACAAACACAAACTTTTCATTTGTGTTCGAGTTCTCTTTGTTGTTTTCTTGTATCTTACAAGTCCTAAAGTATACTACCACCATTGCTAGTCATGTTTTGCTCTTAGTAATGCAGTGCATGAACCTCAACCAGTTTGACTCTATTTGGAAGCTTGATTTTGATAATGGCTCTGTCGATAATGTCGAAATTGATAAACAGATTAACATGAATTTTCCTTTGAAATATATAAACCAAAATGAAATGAGGCCTTAGTAGGTTATCAAATTCACTCATTAGATTTATATTACCAAATTAAGGTCATGGCCAATGTATTTTGTAGTACTCCAAACAAATAATGCCTGAAAGGTTTATGAACTTCATTACTCATTCCTTGTGTCTTCTACCACCAACTTTCTAAGAAAACCTTTGTTCTTTTTCACAAATATTAAAATCTCACTGCATCCAAAGCATTGGTTCAATGGTAGGATGCTCTAGCACCATTGCTGTTGGTGGGGAGTTCGACTCCCAGAGGGGTGTATGTGTGAGTATGTGCCGTTACGCTTTGGCCTCCTAGTGTAACAAAAGAAAATATTAATATCCCCCTGTTCATGTGGTTGTCTCACAAGTTGATAAAAGCCATGAGTTTGATACCAGAGACATGACTGTTGTTTTGTCCTCGCCATTGATGGATCGACCCGTCGGCTTTGTTTTCTCTCAACGAGTCTCAATTTTTTCGTTCGAGATTTACTTAGTGGAAGAAAAAAAAAACTTGATTCCTTCAATGTCTTGCATGTAGGAGACTTGCCATGGGCTCCAAACAGCTAACTTATTTGGAATTTGGCAAAATAATAAAATCTTGATTTCAAAAACTATTAGTTGCTTATAGGGTTGACAGATGCATACATGACACGTGAACACGACACGATTGTGACCTGAAAGTTCTGTGTTCATCTCCATCCAATGTAACAAGTATGTGTCGGTTTGCCTACTTTTGATAACAGATTATTACATGACATAGCAAGAAATTGTTGGTTTTTAATATACAAAAAAAAAAAAAAAAAAGCTGGGCCGTTGGATTTTCATCCAACGGTCCGGTTTCAAATCTTTGGAGGTCCAAGCGACTGGAGAGAAGTCACGTCCAAAGGAAAGGATCCGGGTTGTCTCCTGCGGTGGAGGTCCAGCAGACCTCGGCTATCCATCGGGCCGTTGGAAAATCTAAAAATCTTAATTGACTGGCTTCGGTTGGAATTAATTAAATTTTTTTTAATATACAAAAAAAAATAAAAAAAAGCCCGGACCGTTGGATTTTCATCCAACCAGCGGTCCAGAACTCCAACCGCTTGAGGTCCAGCCAGTGGAGAAGAAGTCACGTCCAAAGGAAAGGATCCTGGTTGTCTCCTGCGGTGGAGGTCCAAAGCGACCTCAATTTGTATCCATCCGGGCCGTTGGATGAAAATCTAACGGCTCAAATTTTAATTTAATATTAAATTTTTTTAATATACAAAAACGATGTTCACTCTCATTCCACACTAAGAGAGCCAACGGCAAAGAGATTTTTTTTTCTTAAGCACAGACTGACTGACCCTAATGACAGTCTTACTTATGAATCACCACCCTCAGTCTTTTCTTTTTGTTACAAGAAGTCGAGCCTAACGCACACTCACACATCAAGCAGCAATAGCGCTCATTGTTGAGCTAACGCTTTTTGGGTGCATCACAGCAAAACTGTTTGCCGAGTCGATTTTCGATTCGAACAAACCGTGTTCGTGTTCAACAATATGGTTTAACGAACCGAGCTAACGCTTTGGGTGCATCACCGCAAAATGGTTTGCCAAGTCGATTTTCGATTCGAACAAACCGTGTTCGTGTTCAACAATATGGTTTAACGAACCGAACACAGAGACGAGCCAAAGCACAAGCTGCTCCGTTCATTTACCAGCCCTACCACTAGGCCTCAACTTCTTGAGCAAGGAAGACGGTGACGACGGACGGGGGCGGCTAGGGATCGTCCGGAGGCGCGCTTTGTGTCGCGTGGTCTTCCGGATCTGACTCCCAAACTTAAACCAATTTGATTGGTGCTTGGAGTCCGGAGACCGTCCGTTCTCCTGATTCGAGCGGACTTCAATGACTCTCTTAAATCTGCCACAGAGAGGGCCCCACGCATCCACTTTCCACCGGCTCAGCCGGTCGTTTTTCATTTAAGTCCCCTCATTTTCATCGTTATTCCTTAGAGGGCCTTAAATTCTCGATATTGCATGTCGCTTAAGTTTCAAGTACGGTTTACAGAGAGTAAGTCGAGCACTCGGTTACGATATAAATGGGTTCTAATGCTTCTAGAAAGCTCAGGCGGCTTAGGGAATAGGATAAACGTTGCGGGACGATAAATGAGAAAAGTACCACGTCTTTTTTGAATTTATGGATTCGTCGTCATTCCCCACGCATTTCATCCGTAATATACCCGAATTTCAACGCATTTCGCGTGAATTTGAGTTTCATTTGGAGGTAAAAGGGGGCGCCGGTGTGCGTCAAAGCGATAGCACGGGACTGACTCCTCTCTCTCTCTCTCTCTCTCTCCCTTTCTCTGTGGAGAAGGCGATATTTTCTCAGAGAAGAAGAAGACGGCGAGGAGGAAGAAGAAGAATCAGAGGGGTGCTGGCCTATAACCTAACTTTGAGTCCAGTTCGAGCTATTCTCTTTTGGTTTTTTTTGCGTCGATTTCTGTGATTCTAAATGGCATCTTCGGAGGCGATAGATCGATCGTTGCCGTATGATTCCGATCTTGAAGCTCCCGTAGCGTCGTGGCTCTCATCATCGCCTTCTGGGTCGGAGAGGTGAGGTTTCTTTTCTCTTTTGGTGGTCCCTGACCGCAGATCCGAGCCCTCATGGTGTCTGTTCGAGTCACCCGGCGGGATTCCGGCCTTCGGTCATAGTTTCCGGAGGATTTCGTGTTTTGGTTGACTATACTGCTTTGGTTTGGTGTCTGTCCGAGGCGTACATTATTTTCTCTTGTTTGCTTCGGTTTCGATTCTGACTGTTTAGGCCAGAAACCGGTAGGGTTCTGGTTCTCCGACGGGGTTTCCCTCTTTTCTGTTCCCTTGGGAGTGGTCTCCACTCGAGATGGTGGATTGTTGAGCGTCCTTGTGATATATTCTTCTCTGGAAGGCTTTGGTTTTGATCGCCGATTTCCCCCATTTTCTTCCGAGTTCCACAGTATTTTTTTGGTTGCAGAATGGAACATTTGCTTAACTTCTCTACTTTTGGTCTAGTTTTTTTAGCCCATCATGTTTTTCGGAGTCGAACTTTAAGATTGCACGGTGTATAAACGATGGTTTTTCGAAGATATTTTGCCAGATAAATGTTGATCGCCGTCTTCTAACATTGGGCATTTTTGGCAATCATTTGGATAGCCATCATGTGCTGTTATTACTAGATCAACTTAAAATTTTCCGATCTTTAACGAGTCATTCCGTCGTGATCTTTCTTTCCAAACTTGGATATTAGGGAAATATTACTAGATTTTCGCCTTCAATCTAGGGCTCCCTGAGCACTGTAATATTCAGACAAGAAGCCACTCGGCGTCGCTACAGGAACCCCGAGATTCTTGCAGGTTTGCCGGGATGTTTGGACAGGTCCTTCAACTTTAGCTCTATCTGGAGTCACCCTTACTCCGTTGAGGCCCTTTTGGTTATTAAGAAGCATATTTTTCTTTTTTTCGAGCAAAAATCTTTTCTTCTGTTCTTTCTTCTTTTGACGAAGATCGCATTCGTCATTTCTTTTTCAGGGTGATTTTTCCCACAAGCATATACGGTGGAACAGATCGTCTGAAGCACTCTTCTGCCTTGTCTCTGTCTTCGGCGTCGTCTTATCCTTCGTCGTCCTCGTTCTCATCATCGTCGTCCTCGTCCCCGTCCTCCTCTATAGAGGGAAACGAAACTATGAACCATGCCATGAACCATATCTCTGTGGATACTGGCGAAGATACGTTCTCTAACCTTCTTGAGCTTGCGGCGAACAACGATGTCGATGGCTTCAAGTGCGTTATCGAGGGCGACCCCTCCAAGATAGACGACGTCGGCCTTTGGTATGGCCGGAAGAAGGGTTCTAACCAGATGGTGCTCGAGCACCGGACTCCGCTCATGGTAGCTGCTGTCTACGGAAGCATAGATGTCCTTGCTTTCATCCTCTCCCTCCCTGGAGACGTCAATCGCGCGTGCGGCCCGGACAAGTTTTCCGCCCTTCACTGTGCGGCCTCCGGGGGCTCAGCAGATGCCATTGACGTCGTGAAGATGCTTCTGAAGGCTGGGGCCAACCCAAACGCCGTCGATGCCCTCGGTCGCCGGCCCTTCGATGTTATCATGGTCTCCCCGAAATTCCCCCATGTGAAAACCGGCCTGGAAGAGCTCCTTTCGGATGGTTCAGTTGTGGATCGTAGCTGTATTTTGAATGACACGAAGCCCAACTCCGGCGATCTCTACTCGACTTCATGTTCCCCACCCTTATCATCTTCTCCGGATGAGTTTCGGATGTTTTCATTCAAGGTCCGTCCTTGTTCCCTTGCATACTCTCATGATTGGACTGAGTGTCCTTTTTGTTCATCCTGGAGAGAATGCTCGTAGGAAGAGACCCCAGGAAGTTCCATTACAGCTGTGTACCATGCCCTGATTTTTAGGAAAGGGGCTTGTAGACGTGGAGATATGTGTGAATATGCTCATGGAGTATTTGAGTGCTGGCTACACCCAGCTCAGTATCCAGACACGCCTCTGCAAAGATGGCACTAGTTGCAATAGAAGGGTGTGTTTTTTGCTCACACTGCAGAGGAACTGCGTCCACTGTATGTGTCCACTGGATCTGCCTTCCCTTCCCCGAGATCATCTGCTTCTGCTGCCCCCAGGTGCAGGCGACTCAGAAGGCCGCTTCCGTCTTTGCCCAGATCCAGCAGCAGAGCCCTATGCTTTCCCCCATCAACACGGGGAATGGTGGCGGAGGCAATTTTTTCGCTCCGAAATCCGTGGATGTGCCGCAGCTCAACGGTCACTCCCTCCTACAATCTTCCTACGGACTGTCAAGCAGCCGGATCTCGTCTCCACGGAGCATCGATCCAGCTTCCGGTATGGCTCCTGCTTCACCGCTGAGCCTTCGTCTCGCCGCCTTCGCGCAGCGAGAGAAGCAGCAGCAGCAGTTGAGATCCAACAGCTCTCGCGATCTCAGCGCTTCTGCCGCTGCTGCTGTGATTGGGTCTCCAGCGGCAGCCACATCACCTTGGCCGAAATGGGGGTCCCCCACCGGAAAAGCAGAATGGGGTGTGCAAGGGGAGGAGCTCGGGCCAGGCCGCGTACATGGATCTTCATCGGCTTTTGAGCTAGGAGCCGGGGTTGAAGAGCCGGATCTGTCTTGGGTGCAGTCCCTGGTGAAGGAATCCCCGCCGGAGATGAAGGAACAACAGGGTTTGGCTCCGGCAAGGGGCGATAGTTCGGGTCAATTGGATCCGGGTAATCTGGATCACTCCCAGTTGGGTATGTGGTTGGAGCAGATGCAGCTTGATCAACTACTGGTTTGATCCTTTTTTGGTGTGGTTGAAGGGGATGACTGAAAAAGTGGGAAGCTCTTCCCCGTTTTAAGAAGATCAAAACAAAATAAGTTCTTTTTAGCTTTTTAAGAAATCAAAATCGGGGTTAGTGGGTGGGTTTTATTAATTAGCAATTACTTTCTTTACTATTATGTAAGCACAGGGATGAAGAAAAAGATGGAGGAGGGCTTTGGGGAATTTCAAGAAAAAAAAAGGACTGAAAAAGAATGGATGGAAAAAGGCTTTTTAGGCTTTGTACCTGTTTTCGGTCTTTCTGGGGGCATTTTGTTCTCCACTTGCTCTCCCTCTTTTTTGACTTAATCTTTTTTATTTTGTTGAATTTTATTAAACAGGGAAACTTAGGTGGCCGAGATGTGGTAACTCGAACTTTTCTTTTTTATTTTCTTGAATTTTGTTGTTTTGACCAGGGTCTACAAAGGAATATAAGGGACTCTGATAGGTCAAAGGCCGTTTCTGGGAACACAGTTATTCATACATGTCCATGTTATGTTATGATGATGGTGATGAGGACGATGCGTTCTTTGGTAGATGTATTATTGGATTAAAAAAATATTATTTTATTTTTTAATCCTCCATTTGCATGCTTGGTTTTCTTTCTTCTGAATATTTGTTTATTGCTTTGTTTGTTGGTGGGGGAATCCGTGCCGATTCATGCGTTGCAAGAAAGCATGGGATGTGGGCCGTTTCAGATGGGCGGCATGATTTTTCCGACTTTTAGCGAGTGGGGGGGGTTGATTATTGAGTGATAAGGAGGGTTTGACTGCACCTAGTTTTGGGGTTCTCGGGGTGCGGGGTTGGGCGTTGGGCGTTGACTGGGTCTGGGTTCGGTGGATAATGTGGACTCGAATGGTTTTATCGAGGTCTGTTTCAGTTTCAAGCAATCTAAATGCCTTGGGTTCAGGTTGTGGTTCAGCCCACGACCAGGGCAATCAAATCCTTTGAACCACTGGAACTTTTGTTGTATTGTAATGTTGGTGCCGTGCACGAGGATGTACTTGGGGCGTGCATTACCACAAAATTATTGAACGCTCACCGACAGTTTCCAGGTGATTCAGATCATGCACCGTAGGATTGTCTTCTATACCTGTTCGGTCTTCTAGATTGTGACACGTTTCTACCAGGTTTTGTACTTTTTACAAGTGACCTGACTGATGTCTGAACTGCGAGATCAACGGTGAGAATCTCAATAAGGGCAGCTTCATCAGCATTTACATATTTGCATGAAGATGTTTAGGTTCGAGTTTGTGCCATTTGGCAAGCGAGGGGTAATATAACACGCAACACGAAAATTTGATACCCCCCTGATTCGTTTGTCTGCCTCGGTGTTATGGTATGGGTATATATGGTACGTGTTCGCCTAAAATAGGGGGGAAATTTCAGGTGTTTGTGACAAGAAGTCCATGACATGAAAAGAACCAGCATTTGGTTTTTCTGAGCGGAAGGTCGACTTTCAGCCTTTTGTTTTTGTGTTGGACGTATCTGTTCGTGTTGATACGGTAGATGATGTCGTACTTGTGATTGCATTTTCCCTCATTAAGCTGCTTGTTTCCAAACCATATTCGTCTAATATGATGCTATTTGAATTCTTTCTTTCAGTAAGGGGGTGTTTGAGTGTGAGGCCAGGCTTTGAAATTGGAGCTCAGTTCTAGCATCTCATCCCTACAAGTGGGCCATTGATGGACCTTATAATCGGTAAAATATGATTGCCTTTTACTGTACATCGAGCTCCTGATTACAATGTGAACTGGAATTGTAGTTACATTTCCATAGCCCTAGGCCTCATAATCAAACACCCCTTAAAAGGTTTCAACTGAAAGGCCTTTCTGTTAATACAAGTATTCCTTTTCTTCTCTCAACAACAAAGAGAGCTCGACCGACAGCCCTTTTCCATTTCTAAGAAGGAAAGCTTGATCTCTTAACATCAAAAGGCAACCCCTCTTTCGTGTCCTTTTCGTGTCTAAGGTTATAAAACGAGCCGAGCGACACAGCTGGACATGCTCATGTCTTATCTCACTAGATTGTTGCTTGTTGTTCATGGCTTGTTCATTTACCTGAAGATAGGTTGGAAAATACATACACACACATTCCAGACCCTGAGTCTGGTGCAAGGGTCTTAGTGTTGGGGCTTTATATGGTTGGAAGTGGGACTTCGCCTCACCAGCAATAGCTCACCTTGCTAGGGGATCTACCCACAAGTTGAAGGTCGTGAGCTTGATACCTGGGGTACAAATTTCATCATTTTCTGCATTTTTTTTATGTAAACTAACTCACTATGTCACAAGGATAAGTTGAGCATGTCAAAGAGATGCCAAAATGATCTTGACTGCCATAAACCTGGCATGCCGGAGCTATCGGCGACTGTGCTGCAAAATCACCAACCATGTATTGGGTCCTTCCAGGACAAGGCTAAAAAGCCATTTTAGATCATTCATGGTTACTTCAAACAACCATCTATATGTGGTGGCTGGGTCACCACATAATGGGTCTGCATTAATCAAGGTATGGCCCTAAAGAGACCTTTCTGTGACTTGGTGATGGGTATGGGTATGGTTCTCTTCGCCATCAATCAAATCACTGTTCGCAACTCAGGATTCTATTAGATCATCAATCAAACCAATGTTCTAATTTTCCTTACCGATAATTATGGATATTTCTACGGACCCACTCATCTAATCCATTAACCAAAGAATTTGAAAAGTTCTAAAGCCTGACCCACCGGAAACAAGTTTTTGGATCTACCACTGATTAGCATAGTGGAAAGGGCCTCTTTCTGCTAGATGGGCAACCGGGGGTTCAACTCCTTTGGGTACTGACCTCTTATGTCAGCCAATACCCCACATTTCAGATCCATCTGCAGATTACCGGACCCAGTTTGGTATATTGGATTCAAACCTACCAAATGTGGACCGATCGACACAAAGTTCAAATTTGGTCTAGACAGTCGTGGTTCGAGTTTCCGAAATAGCTCGATCGAATCGCGGTCCTTACTAAGAAGCCTGTCTAGGCTGGTATGCATTCTCTGAACTAACTAAACATGATCAAGTTTGTAAACTTCATAATTACTGGCATAAAGAAGTGCAACCAAGTTCATGAACTCCAATTTCCTAGCTTCTTGTTTATTAAGCCGCAGCCAGCCTGTGCGCGAGTAGACGTGGTGAACTTAGCAGCCAACTCCCTTGGTTGAACGTCCTCTGCCCCGTTGCCGTGATCTCTTTGACCTAAGGCTTGAAAATTTTATGTTTTATGGTTAACCTTTACATTTATACATTTATTGTATCAACCTTGTACAAAATTAACTTGCCCGGTTTCACCAAGTTGAGTGAATAAGAGCCCTTTGGTTGGTCTGAGCTAAAAACTTTAGGTCAAGGTGGGTGCACTAATGTTGGTCGGGCTTAATGCAGTAAAGAATCAATCAGACTTTCGGATAACACGAATATGACTCTAGTCGAGCACTGAGAGTGGCATATCATGAAAGACAACTCTCGGTGGATCAGCAGAATCAAACCCCCAATTGAATCAAATCTTCATATGGAATCACCAAATCTGTATTTCTTGGTCCACACACAGACAAACACACACATACACACACACATATATATACATTCAGAGAGAGAGAGAGAGAGTGGTATATGCTCGCTCCTATTTATACTTAGATCCACTCAAACATCTTTATTGTTTGATCAATATCATCAACGGTGGAGATTTGAATTAAAAAACCAAATTATACCATTGTACATTAAATGCAAAGTACAAAAACTACACCGTTACAATTTCCTTTTTTTAAATGTAGATGTTCATTGTGGGTCACAATGATCTTTGAATTGTCCAATTGAAGTGATAAAGTAAAAATCATTTATTTCATGGTGTATTAAATACAAAATATAAAAGTACAATGATACTTTTAATTTAAATCTCTATTATTGATAACCGAATAATGAAAACATTTGAGTAAATTTGAGCATGAATGGAGTTTGATAATTCACCAATATATATATATATATATATATATATAATATGTATGTATGTATAACCAATCTATGCTGCCGCAGTATATAAGCTTGTAATATTCACGTTATGGTTAAATTAGGCAATAATCTGTTATGAGTAAAGTAATAATAAAGATGTACTCCATCATAGGACCAGGAAAAGAACCAAACCAGTAGTGGTTCGGCTCATCCTGGGCTCTTTCATGTTCGGTTCATTAAACCATCAGAGCCAAACACGGCTCGACTCGTGAGAGATTGTTAAATCACACTTTTAGATTTTTTTATCTAACCACGCATCAAGGTAATTGTAATGGGATATTGAAGGTAGATGGAGGGCCATTTTTCTTTAAACTTTCTAACAAAGGAAGGCTCTAGGTAGACATCGCCGGTTTGGAACTGGCCCGGTCGTTCCAACTGGAACCCGATGGGACCAGGAATTGACCAAAACTGGAACTGAAACCGGTCAAACTGAACCTGAAACTGGGGGCCATCTGGTTCAGTTCCGGTTTCAACTTCCATAGAACTAGAACTAGTGGTTCTAAAGTGCTGGTTCCATATAACTTTAAAAGTTTTTCAAAATTTTAAATTTGTTAATGTTTTTTCCTTGTTCTAAAAGGTGTATGACTCAAACCGGAACCAAAATCGGTCTGGTCTCAGTTTCGTTCTGATTTACACATAACCGGCCATGTCTAATTGTAGGGTTTACAATTTTTGGTTTCTACTTTTACATATACCAATGGAGCCGCACCCTATTAAGGCTCAATGCCATCCTTTTTTATTGGTACAATGAGGAAGTGAAAGCCAGATGCCTGCCTTGAGTATCCAACTCATGACCTTCAACTTGTAAGGGAACTGAGAAATCTCCGGCAACTCAGTTCACCTTGGCTCATAAAAAGATGGTGAGCTGTTTGGTTTGTTAGGCTTGTTTACCATCCCTATTATGTCGTCTCTGCAGTCATGAACATCGATTTTTTTTTCATGTGAGGCAAATAACTCAATATTTTCATGAATTGTATTATATATTTACAAAAGCCCACGGTTCTAGTTGTGGGGGGTTCCGGTTACGTGACAGTGACGACCATGACCTAGCCATTCTTGTACTACTTTCCTGATAATTTGAAGGCAGATGCATAATCTCACCTTAATGTAGACTCGGAACAGGTTGCATACTCGAGCCTGTGTGACATGGTTCTAAGCATGCATTGCCAGCTTCCATATGCCGGATTAATAGATGAAACAAATTCCACTTTCATTCCGGGGTGATCTCTTAGTTCTTGGTCTATGAAGATGTGATATTAGGTTTTGTTTTTTTGGTCCATTTGATATGCAATAACATATGTCCACCCATGAAAATAACATTTTGTCACATATGAACTCTTATATTAGTGTAGGTCCTTTTCTTTGTCTTATATCAAATAATAAATGTTATCAAAGATAATTAAGTATCTATTATGACTCGGAGACCATCCAATAATGAATTTTCGTGTTGATTGACAACAACAATTGGGGCGTGACACTATGTTCTCTAATGCATTATGTTGCTTTTTTAAGGTGTAGTTTTCATAAAACCTCTGTAAACACCCAAAATTTTCTCAAAAACATTTATAGTTTAGAAATTCTGTATTTTTAAGAAAAAAAGTATAGTTTTGAGTCTTTTAAATTTTTTTAAATAAAGATACCTTAAACAAACTCATTTTCGCACCAAAATTTTGTAAAAGCCTCAAAATAATAGTACATTGCACCTCTCTCAAAAAAATTCAATTTTAGCAAAAGATAAAAAATTACAACTCTACCCTCAAGGCCCAAATTGGTGAAATTCTGTTAATTCAAAAGATTTCCTTGAAAGAAATAATGGTTTCAAAAAAGTTTTTCAAATAAACGAATAGAAATGAGAATAGTCCTATTCCAAAACCCTACACCCAAGGGTTAAAGAGGTTCGAAATCCTACATCTATAAAAAGAGTTAAAGTAGTCTAACACCCTACACCCAACGAAGTGTTAAAGTACAACAGTAAAAACTAACTTACAGATCGAAAGCAGGTCACCCATGCAAACGAACACTAGGAATGTGACTCAGTTATTTCCCAAAAGGAATATTTGAAGAAAAAATTAGGAACATCTGTTGCTGAAAATATAACTGTTTCTGTTTTTCATATTTGAACTTGAAATTTTATCAAGAAAAAGATCACACAATTTTGGAAAGGCTTTTCAATTGAAAACTTGTTTCGAAACACCGGATCCTAAGACAAATTTTCAAGCATCTAGGCTAACCCTTGAACATCCGTTCAAAAAAGCATACGTAAAAAATTACTCACTTGTCCACATTCACCAAGAAGTCAGAAATCAAACTTTGTAAGTTTTAGATAATTTGCTAGCACACTCGCGTAATCATATTTGTGAATTGAATTTCAAAGTCTCTTTATAGGCTTTGGAATAAAATTCTCATCTACACCCACATTCTCACCAACAAAATGCAATAAGTTTATCCTTTTAAATGATCAAATGTTGGAATTTAGCTATCAAGCTTACCAATAAATACTGTATCACAAATCTATGTGTTTTTGAGCTCTTGCTCATCTTGTTTTCGCTTGTTTTTTGTTTGCTAAATCGCAGTTTGCGTTTCCTTGTTCTTGGAACTATTTGTATTCCTATTATGATTATCAATGAAATATCTAACTTCTGTTGAAAAAATAGGTATTGATTGGCATAGTTGTTTATAATATCATTTTTATATGGGCCAGCCTGTCGAAAGACAAGAATCCTTACTCTTACGGTTGGCTTACCAAACTCTCTTTCTTAATGGGAGTGACATTACTGTTCCCCATCCTTCAAGACCGAAATAATTAAAAATAAATGTGTTTAAACATGTACATATAAATATATGCACATATACATACACATACCAGTATATAATACATACTGATATACATGTATAAACATGTACGTATAAACATGTGCATGTAGTGTATATATTTAATATATATATATACAAGTAGTGCATATATTATATATATAGGTCAATTATCGGGCCGGGATGTCTTACCCGAAACTGAACATGGGTCAGGTTGGATGGTTGTGTCGATATACGCTATCCCTAATTTTATCCGTGTTGTGATATCCAAAATGAGCATGGACAGTAAAACCGGTGTTCAGTTTTTCTTTTATCCTTTTATCGGGTGCCGAGCTCATGACCTTCAACTGTGAGTGCGCCCCCTAGCCAAGTGATCTCTTGCCCCTTATGCCGCACGAAGTGACAATGCCAACACGATCGAAAAAGTTGTTCGTGTTGTCACGGAAAAAGTATATATGCAACAACAAAAAAGAGGGATAGGTTGAAAACATCCCTTACACGGGAACGAAATAGACGACGACAGCCATCTTCACCCTCCGACTCGAGTGAGCAGAGTTATATTCCGCTCACAAAGCTTCCATTTCCTTCCGGCAACGCCGTTTTTCCTTTTGTTTTCCTCACTCTCTTCACAATCAGCTTTTCCTAGTCTCCTTCTCGAGTATTTGAAACTCTAGCTCTGTTTCGTTTGCTGCAAACGAGATTGATCTACGAAGATGCAAGGAAAGCTAAAGGGACCCAGGTTATTCATTTATCCTCTTTCATGTACATCATTTTCTTATTTATCTTATCTCTTTTGTATCTCATATCCTTTTCCAGATCTCCTATTCTCCGTTTCTTTTTTCAGTTTAACTAATAGCAAGGATGATATGCGTCGAAAACCCTTTGGTTTTCCCATGTTTTTTAATCCCACGTTTCCTAGTGATGATGCATTTAGTAATCTGAAAAGTGCTTTGCATATCTGGAAGATGGGTGCTCCCTCACAAGGGTCTTTGTGGGGTGGAGGAACCACTATGTTTTCCAAGGTTGATAAGAGGCATTCTGAGGGAAATCGTGGAAGTTTCTTTACATAAGTTGTTTCGCATGGTTCACCTTGCTTAGAGTTCTTTACATAAAACCTGTACCAAAGTGTTTGATACCGGGGTTGTGTTTGGTAGAGGGTGTTCCCAACCCTGCTTGCCAGTAACGAGTTACTTATTTCGTTGGGTTTGCCTTGATGTTAATCTGTGCGTGTGTGTGTCTCCATACACGCACGCACACATACATATATATATATATATATATATATATATATATATATATATATGTATATATATGTATATATTACATAAAACCTGTACCAAAGTGTTTGATACCGGGGTTGTGTTTGGTAGAGGGTGTTCCCAACCCTGCTTGCCAGTAACGAGTTACTTATTTCGTTGGGTTTGCCTTGATGTTAATCTGTGCGTGTGTGTGTCTCCATACACGCACGCACACATACATATATATATATATATATATATATATACATATATATACATATATATACATATATATACATATATATATATATATATACATACACATATACATACATGCACATACATACATATATACGTACATATATATACATATGCATATATATATATATATATATACATATACATATACAACAACAACAACTAAGCCTTTTCCCATATACGTACATATATATACATATGCATATATATATATATATATACATATACATATACAACAACAACAACTAAGCCTTTTCCCATACATATATACATATACATATATACATATACATACATACATATATATATATATATATATACATATATACATATACATATATACATATACATACATACATATATATATATATATATACATATACATACATACATATATACATATATATATATATATATATATATATATATATATATATATATATATATATATATATATATATATATATATATATATATATATATATATATATATATATATATTAGCGCGCTAGTTCCTGTTTGCATCCATTTAACCAACTTTTAGACGTAACCTGACAAATGTGTTTCGTCCTGTCTATTAGTATGTTAGTTCAATGATGAGGTACTATTAGTGCATGCTATTTACATATGAAATTGTTGGTGGCAAAGACAAAAGAAAGAGTCGTTATGTTATTTTATTTTGCTGCTCAGTTTTTAAATAACGGAGGGATGTTATGTGTCAAACTGTTTGGGTTTCCTATTTATTTTTGCACTTTGATACTGCTTATAAATTGTAGTTCTCGTAACTGTATTCATAAGCAAATTCAGTATTTCTTAATAATGGTGTATTTTAGTAATCTGAACATTGCTTTACATTTCTGGAAGATTGATGCTCCTTCATAAAGGTCTGTGGGGTTGAGGAGCAGTATGTCTTCCAAGGTTGACGAGAGGCATTATGAGGGAAATTGTGAAAGTTTCTTTATGGGGGTCACCTTCTAGTGTTCTGACCAAACCTGTAGGACAAGAGTATAACACCTTGAGTGTGAAGAGGTGTTCCTAACCTGCTCGTCAGTAAAATAATAGATTGGTTGGATGGCCTTGATGTTAGTCGGTGTATATGTGTGTGTGTGTAAACCATGATGCCATGTGGTATAAACCAGTTCTTGTTTGCATTGTGTAGCCATCAACTTTTATATCTGGCCTCATAAATGTGTTGCATCGTTCAATGGTAGTGTGCAGATGATGTGCTTTTAGTGCATGATATTTGAAGAGATTGGTTTTGGTGGTGGAGATCAAAGAGTTGATAGGAATTTTAATCCTCAGAAAAAGCCATACAAGCTAAGGGCTCTAGACTTTGTAGATCATAGAAAAAAAATTTCCAATGCAGTTTAGTATGATGCATGATACAAATGATGGGAAGAAAAAGATTGGAATAGAATGTAAGCCAAAAAGATGATTTTCATTTTTTAAATCAGTGGCCAACAAGATGGGAAATGGTAGCTATCATACATTCAAGTAATGGAGGTTGGATAGAACAAACTGTTGCATGATGTGCTATTTGTGATGAGAAGATACCTCTCAAAACGAAAATCATGAAGATGCATTAAAACCAGCAATGACATGGTTCCCTGTATTGGAAATACAACCACGACCACCTGCATAAATTTATCATGCAATGTGTTTGCAGTATGTTTTTAACTCCACCCATGTAAGGGATCACCCTTGGCCGGTCCTAGGTCCGGATAAAGGAAGGGGGTTGCGTTAGGTTTTCGACAACCAACCAAACAACGTAAAACTTTGTCGGATTTATTTACCATGGATTCTATAAATTATGGTAGGGCTGTGGAAATAAAGAATCCATGTAGCAAACCCTATCTTATGGGAAAAGACTTAGTTGTTGTTGTTTGTTTGTAGTATGTTTTTGTTGCATTGGGTACTACTCATTAGAACTATTTTCTCTCTCTCTCTCTCTCTATATATATATATATACACGTATGTAAGTACGTAACATATGTACGTTTCCATGTATGCATGCAAAAAGATTTGCTACATGTTTTTTCTATACCCACATTCACCAATCCCCTTCGTAAAAGCATTCAGCATTTTCATGTGGTTTACGGTCTGCTTAGTTTGATACCATCTGATTTAACTGCTTGATATTAGTATATTTTAAATTTAAATGGTTGACAATTTAACAATGTTTAATATTAAGCAAAATAATTTTCATATTGAATTTGCTAAATGGGAAATGCATTTCATGATAAATTGGCAATGCTAAGCACATTTTTGAGTAGATATACAAGACTTGCATATATGATTTTTAGCTAGTCGGTACCATGTCATGTATATGCTTGTTTGCTCACGTACGGGCCTCCATTTATTCATGCTCTCATTTTGATTGGCATGTTAGATTAGATGGATTCTACCATATGCATATCCCTGGTATCAAATTGGTGGTCCAAGTTATATCTACCCACTTTCTACCCAGATAAATGAATTGTACCCCTTTAGGCTGTTATGTTAATCCATTTTCTCCATATGTGTAAATGTGACAAGATGAAAACCTCTTCTGCTGCTCTGGAGATGGAAGTGCATATTTGGACAGAGGTTTTCCACGTTTTTGTGGTGTTGTTCTTTCCTTGAACTAACTATTTGAGAAAACTTCTAAGTTTCTAACTGATGCTTCAGGTAAATTTCCTTTTGCTTCTTAGCGTGGTTTACCTGAGATGTTTACCTAGAACTACAATTTAAAATCTAGAAATGTTTGGCCTGATTAGGTTCCCATATTGAATGAACTAGGACTATAGATGAGGAGAGTGGGATATTCCAGATGTTCTTTTAGGGAAAATGAAGAAGTATCGGGTATCATATGCAAATTTGAATAGATGAAGGCTTGACAGCTCAATATAGACATATATCATTGTTCCTTTGTAGTGAAGTTCTTAAATAATGATGGAATATTCATAACCTTGAACTTTTAGTTATACACACAAATACATATTCTTTTCGCCTTCTCCTTTGGATTGAGGAGCTGGAGTTAGACATATACCTAACAGATGTCCATCCTGGTACATGCCAAATTTTGGAGCACTCTCTTTCCAATGAAATAAAATTAGGATTCTTACTTGTAGTTACAGCTCAGTAAAATAGTTCCTCATGTGAGTGCTAGTTTTCTAGACCATCCTTCTTTTTTTCCCTTTTTTTGGTGCTGAGGCCACCAAGACCTTGCAAATAAGCATTATTTTTGTCAAGCTGTTGATATATCTTAGTGAGCCATGAAACTGCTTTTGGTTTCCTTGTGTGCTGTTTATAGTTGTGTGTCCATATTGTAAATATGGAACAATCTGATCAAATATCAATACATATATCCTTTTGACCAATTTAACCAATTTAACGGTGGGTATTGCACACTGTCATATGGTGTGCGGTGTATTCTAAAATATCATTGTGTGGCAACTTTTTTAATTTTTACATATTTCAGTTTTACTAGTTTTTTACTTCGTGTTAAAAATAATATATATAATACAACTAAGCCTTTTCTCATACTAGATGGGGTCGGCTACATTGATTCTTTGTTTTTGTATGGAATCCATGGTAAGTCCGACAAAATTTCATGATATGGATGTTGGAAGCTTAACGCAACCCTCCTTTATGAAGGCTTGGGACCGGCCATGCAAGGGTGATCTCTTATATGGGAGGAGTTTGTTTACTTCATGTTGAACACCAAAAATCATTGTAACTACGGTCTCATATACAAGTGCCCTACTATCTAGGGTCCAACACAATAATTAAAACATGGAGTAGGACACACTGCCGAGTGTGTCAAAACCTTGATGGGTCACTGCAATTTGTCTTCTATGTAGACTTTAATCCACAAAGCCTACCTCATTTTTTCTCATGGGATCGATGAGGCAGTGCGGATCTGGAATGTTAAAACTGGCAAGTGCCCGAGGATCATTGATGGCCATTTTAATCGTTTACCTCTGTGAATGTGTCATCTAAGACGGGTCTCTTATAGTCTCTGGTAGCCATGATGGATCGGACCAGATATGGGATGCCGCAACAGGTGACTGCTGTTTTTGCGTTTTTTCTCATTCTTTGCAAAGTTCAAAACCCTAATAGATGAAAATTCCCAGCGCTATCCTTTTCTAAGTCTCGCCAATGAAAAGTTTATCCTTGTTGCCTCCGTGGATAATAAACTTGTAAGTTTACCTCATCATCACCTTTTCCATTCAATTCATTGGCTGCAAGAAACTAATTGTTTTATTCTAGGGTTTATGACCTAAGTTGGTTTTAGTTTGTTATCTATGTGCGAGCCCAGATTAGTTTGTAATCTGTTCTGTTCTGTTTCTTCACACATGGAATTTGGTCAGTCACTGCCTGGGCAAGACCTCCAATTCTTTTGTCCATTATGGATGGGCAGGCATTGAGCAGAAGCTTGGATCAGGTTTACAATGTAGGAAATGTATTACCTTATCCGAGTATCATCTAAAATAATTTCTCTGATACTTGGTTTACATGTGGTGCAGATTCAATCTGTCACAGTAGTTAGCTTGAGTGATTGTCGATAGTCATCATTATTATTTTTTATATCTTAATCTCTTGTTTCCTTTTTTAGCTAACTCATGCTGCTTTTGCAGAAACTATGGAATTACTCAACAGGTACGGCTTTGAAAAACTTGCACTGCCCATGCCAACAAATTCTTTTGCATCCCTTCAACCTTATCTGTAATCTGTAACAAATGGTCAGTACATTGTGAGTGGATTGTCGGATCCTGCTTGTATCTATGGCGTCGGATCCTGCTTGTATCTATGGCATCTGCAGGCGATAAACTCATTATCTGTTGCCATTCTCTATGAAACTTCATTTTGACAAAGATGAAAAGAAGTTGGTCTGAACAGCTTCATTCATAACTGAAATTTCTCTAATTGTAGCAATGATATGCCAGAGTTTTCTTTGTCTTCGTAATGTTAATGCTCTCTCTGGAATTTCCTCAACTAAGTTTCCCCAATTGTTAGCAATGATTATTACCCATAGTTTTAACCATGGGCTTTAGTTAATCTGAAAAATTTGGGTGAGGTTGATCTGCAACTGGCTAACCTAACCTACAAAAGTGAGAATGTGAAGATGAAGAAATCCTACTGGTTGGATTTCTCTTGTTCCATCCTGACATTAAGTATCCTGACCTTGTTGTTTTCTCAACCTCTTCTTTCCCTTGTCTGCCCCCGCCACTGCGATCCTTTCCGTCGTGTTTGATTACATTTTCATAATAAATGTTTGTTGTGCACTCTTACCACGCATTTGCTGTTCTATGATGTCAAGGGGTTCAATCATAGGATAAATTGATCAAACTCAGCCTGCATGTCATTGAACAAAATGCTATACAACATAATCTTGACATTTTCAGTTAAATTTGATGCCACACAAGTTACAGTCCAAGGACAGCGATGAATCTCTCTCTCTCTCTCTCTCTCTATATATATATATATATATATGTCTATCTGTCTATCTATCTATCTATCTATCTATGGTTGATCTCACTCAACATTAAAAAGGACTTGGGTTTTGGTTTTGTTATTCAATTGAGTGGCAACCGCTTGCTTCACTTGTTCAACCCAAGTGTGATGGATGTGTTCATTCTCTTGACACCTTGCATGAAATCCAACTTTGCTAAAAGAAACATGGTCCTTGTAATTTGAACGTACATGACTATGAGCGATGAGAAATGTATACACATTTTTTCCCAAGTCTAAACCACCGGTACCGGAATATTGCAAGTACCCTGTCTAATGTGGCTAGGGTCGGGCTGGCCTACTATGGGGGTAAAGCTCTCCCGGCGCTGGTTTTCTTCGTTTGCAATACCTTGATTAAGGGAAACCGGTACCAGGCCCACTTTTATCCAATAGGAAGATCGTGTATTTCCATGACCGGTGCGAATATCCTAGGAAACCTTTTCTTGAAGAAGCATTTTCCTATGTCATATAATCAAATAATGGAAACCATGCTAACTACGATCGCATTCCAAGGTGAAGATGCCAAACACAAAGTATCCAAATCCATTTCATGAATCATTCAAGTTGAAGGTCCAGAGATCGATAGGGAAAAGGTTGGGAGAGCTTTTTCTCGCGGTAAACGGAACTAAGAAGCCTGGAATCCTTTTTCTGGCGGTAAACAAACGCGGGTTTTGAGAAAACGGGTCGGCTAGAAACAGGAGAGGAAAACGGAAAGGGCAATCGAGCATTGGATTTTCCCCTCCCGACTCCACGTTCTTGCTCTTCCCTCTCTCTGCTCTCGTCCTGTATCGGATTCGTCTCATCGATCTCGTTCGGTATTCTTTTGTGGTAAAAACTCGTTCGGTATTTGATCGCAATCAAATCTCACTTTTTCTAGATCAGAGGAGCCTCTGATCTCTTTGTTTTCCAGAAATCTAGCAATCCCGGCAGGGACTTTGCCGGGGTCGAGCGTCCATGGCGTCCCCGGCATCTCGACCGGGCTACCCAGGCATTCCTCAGGGTCCTCCCGATCCTCTAGCCGCTAACATGCAGAATCTCTACGTGACTCGTCCTAATCAGCCCGGAGTTCGACCGCCGTCCTTCGCCGGTCCCGGAGCTCCCTCGATGCCGATCCCTCGGCCCGGCCCTTCCGTCGCTCCGCCGCGTGGATCTATGCCTCCTCCGCCGTTCGCAGCGGCGAATTTGGCTTCCGGGCAGCCAGTTGCGGCCCCTCCGGCCGCAATCTCCCAACCTCCACCTCCGGGGGCTCGACCACCGCCTTCTGGTATGACGTTGCCCACGAGCAACGGCCCCCCGTCGTTTGCCCCGTCCGGATCTCGCTTTTCTTCTCCCGGACAGGGTCCATCGCTCGGATCTCTGCCTCCTGGTTCCTTGAGGCCACCACCTGCTGGCGCCCTTCCTTTCACCGGCGGTCCGGGCGTGGCACCACCTCGTGCGCCATTTCCCGGTTCCGGCCAAGGGTTGCCTGGTCAACAGCCGCCTCCTGGACCGGTTGCTAGTGCGCTTGGTGCGCTTCCCGGTGCTCTACCGATGCAGCCACCAACTGCATTGCTGTCGGTCGCTAATCAAGGTATGATCGGCTCAAATCCGCCCATGCAGGCGGCTGGCGTACGGACGATCGGAGCTAGCCAGAACGTGCCCCCGCCGATGCAGCCGCCGTCATTCATGAGTAGCGGCCAACGAATGCCTCCCCCGATGCAGCCGCCTGCATCGCCGTTCATGGTTGGGAATCAAGGCGTGCCTCCACCGCCTCCGCCCACGGTCTCAACGTACGGGTCGCCGCCATGGTCGACTCAGCTGTCCCAGACCCCACAGGTAAGTAAATTGAATTATGAAATGTTTTATGATGCTTGCTTGCTTATATTTTCGCAGTCTTTTCATTATAGCACAGTTCCAAACTTCGAACGTGGGATTAGTTGGAAGTTGTAACATATTGGTTTACGTTGATTTGTGCAATATACATGATTGATTTGGTAGATGTTTTTTCTATCAATGCAAGTATAGTGGTCTTTACCGTCGGAATCGCCTCTCCTATTATACTTGCAGTGAATTCTGGAGAGGTTTATTCGTGTTCTGCTTCTGGTTGCCTTATGTTCACCTTCATGTTGGGCTAATTGTAGTTGCGTTAACCTGTCACTCTTGTTGTATACTCGTTAGCAATAGATTGAAGTGCGTCATTACTGGAAAACATGGGCGATTAGGTAATTGAAATGCCGCAGGAATCGTGAACTGTATCTATTATATAACGGTCCATAATGGAAGGTGGCGATTTCCTCTTAGAAATTGAGATGCGTTCCTTTTCATGAAGTAACCCACAAAATAAGCAACTAATTACAACCAAAAACAAATGCAAATGCGCAGGATTGACAATAGACCACATTAGGAGGATTTAATAGTTTACTAGCTTCATCTAAGCATTGACATGACTCACCCAGCATTCACAGAGAAAAAGAAAAGTCTATAAAGAAGAAACAGGATTCTTGCATTTAGCGGCTACAACATCCAGCATTGTTGGTTTCAGCTTCTAGCTATATTCGAAAACTATTCAGCTGACAGATCAGGTTCACCTTAGAACAGCACCTGAAAAAGATGTGCCCCAGCAACCCAAGATTTTGGGTTCCAGGAAGCAAAAGCAAGCATATTAGATGTATGAGTCAAGACAATCATGATCTAGATTGCAACTCATGCATAAAACTTCAGCATGGGGGAGTGATAAGTGATAACGCATTTCAGAATCAGTAGAAGCCTTACATCATCAAAGGCACAACCTCAAAAAGGGCAGAATACAATATTTGAGATCATGGATACTTCATTAGCGTTCCTCCCTGGAATTCAAACGGTTGAGAGACAAAGGTTTACCATCAGTAGTGGACGTTATGAGACATGTCTTACTGCCTCAAGAAGGGGAAGATATTTTTCCCCTTATGATGTCTCGAAGAAACTTCCTTGAAGTTGGGAGAACTCAGCATGAAACTGTGAGAACCAGAACCCGCTGGGCGCCGGCTTGTGCAGGAGGGTAAGGACCATGTGATGACATTACTTTGAGTCACGAGAACTTACCTTAATTTCTGTAAAATCATTGGATGGAAATTTGTGGCCCATCATGTGACCCTGATTAACTGGTTGCTTCTCATTTTTTTTACATCTGTCAAACCTGATAAGGTTATGTATGTGTCAAATATAATCTGATTATCTGAATGTGTCAGATATGTTTAGGATATTCAATCCACATTGGAATCAGATTAATGCAATTAAGTTAGATTTGGTAAACCAAGGCACCTTTCCCAAATGTGATGTATTGGCATGCCAACATCTAATTAGTTGAGGTAGCATGTCTTTTTGACATATGTGCATGCAAATACCCGATCTACTGAACTATATACCTATCTATCTATATTGTAAATATTCGTCAATGAACGAAGGTTGATATTGCACGAATCAAGTCCACCAAGTCGCCAAGAGTCAAATGGCATTCAATCACAAATGCCAATCTTCAAGAATAACCAACGAGAGCGGAAGCACATATAAAACAAGTCAAAAAGGCAGTGCTAGACTGCTTAGTTTATTAATGAATGAATGGCCTATTTATAGGTATTACATGAGGTTCAAATGGGAGAGCAAAAAGAAGAAGAGGGTGGCTAGGCTCCCAACGGCTAGTAGCCATTGGGGCCCCCAATGGTCCTAGCCAGGGCCATGGTGGCCCTGGCCCCTTTTCATAATGGTGGCATGGGCCCTAAAGGCCCGTGCTCCTATTACATTAACACCCTCCCTCAAACTTACGTGGTATACTGTCTAACAGAAACTGAAACTGAGGAGCTGAAAGGGATTTGGTGAAGAAGTCTGCTATCTGCATCTCAGATGTGACATAACAAAGCGAAATCTTCTTATTCAGATATTCTTCACAAACAAAGTGGTAATCCATTTCGATATGCTTTGTCCTCTCATGAAAAGTGTTGTTGGAGGCAATGTACATGATGCTTTTATTGTCACAATACATGATGGCAGAGCGTAGTCCAGTGACTCCCATGTCTGCTAGAATGGCTGTGATCCAAGAGATTTTCATCGCAGTTGTAGCCATGGCTCGATATTCGACTTTTGTGGATGAGAGGGACACCTTCTGTTGTTTTTTGCACTTCCAGGAAATAGGAGATTCACCTAAAAACACACAAAAACCAGTCGTAGAGTGTCTATCATTGACATCTCCACCCGAATCAGCATCCGTATATACTGATAAATCAAAAAATGAAGAAGTTAAGAGGACCCCTTTGTGGGCAGTATTTCTAATATATCAAATAATACACAAAACATCACTCATATGAACAGAAGTGGGTGCCCGTTGAAATTGACTTGCTGTGTGTACTGCATGAGAAATATCTGGTCTAGTAATGGTGAGATAAGCAAGTGCACCAGTGAGCTGTCGATAAGGGGTGGGGTCATCTAATTTCTCAGCATCATTGGATCTTAATTTGGTGCTTAGGACTTTCGGTGTGTCAACAACCTTAGTATCTGTAAGACCAGACCTTTCAATAATATCATTCTCAAACTTTGTTTGAGACATAAAGTATCCATAATTATTTTTGGTTATCTCAATACTTAGAAAATAATTCAGCAAGCCCAAGTCTTTCATATCAAATTCATGATGAAGATTAAGTTTAACTTTAGCAATTCCTGCTTCATCACTTCCTGTGATGATCATGTCATCCACATACAAAAGCAAAATAACAATACCACATTTTGTTTTTCGTACAAACAATGCAGTATCAGTATAGCAGGTTACAAAATTATGCAAATGCATGAATTTTTAAAATCGGTCGAACCAAGCTTTAGGAGCTTGTTTCAGACCATACAAAGCCTTTCGCAATTTAAGAGCATGACCAGGAGGAAGATTGAAACCAGGAGGAGGACTCATGTAGACTTCTTCATTAAGGTAACCATTCAGAAAAGCATTCTTGACATGAAATTGGTATATATTCCACTGCTTAATTGCACTAATGGTTATGAGGATTCTAATTGTAGTCATCGTAACCACAGGGGCAAAAGTTTCATCATAGTCAATTCCATATTCTTGGGCATAACCTTTAGCAACTAGTTTGGCCTTATATCTTTCAATGTGACCATTGCTATGAGTTTTGATTTTGTACACCCATGGACATTCAATGATTTTTTTGTCCTTTGGTATAGGTGTAATTATCCATGTCTGAGCCTTGTTTAGGGCGTTAAGTTCATCTTTCATAGCATCTTCCCATTCTAAAATGCCTTTAGCTTGATGATAAAACCTAGGTTCCTTAACTTGGCGAAGGGTGACAATCAAATTCTTTCTTTGTGGTTCAAAAGATTCATAAGACATAAATCGCTGGGGAGGTCGTGAGATCCTGGGTTCTAACCTTGTACTATCAGATTCTATATGGTTATCAATATTTTCTGTAGGACGTCTTCTATAATATGAGGGAAAGGGTTCGACAATTGAGTGAGTATCAACGGTTGTTTGTGAAGTGTCGTTGTCTTCAACAGGGTTTTTTTGAATAGCTTGATGATCTATTGAGTCACAATCGTCTTCATCTAATACAAAGAAATCTTGAGGAAAAACAGATTCAGAGTTCTTCAAGGATTTGATCTCATAATAAATATCATTCTAAATTTTTTTTACATCCTTAGACACGTATAGTTTGTTTTCTATAGGATCAAAGCGCCTATAACCTTTCTTATCAATACCAGAACCGAGGAATATACATTCAATGGCTCTTGGTGATAATTTGTCATTCTTGTCTGTATACACAAAACACCTGCATCCAAAAACTCTAAGTCTTTCGTAGTATAGAGGAATATTATACAAATTTTCAAAAGGTGAGGTATTTTTAAGGTTAGATGAAGGCATTCTATTTATGAGATATATTGCAGTAAGGGTGGCTTTGGCCCATAGATATTTAGGGACCTTACTAGCAATTAGCATGGTTCTATAAGTTTCAATAATATGTCTATCTTTTCTTTCCGCTAGACCATTTTGTTGGGGGGTCTTAGTGCATGATTTTTGATGAATAATTCCATTTGTTTCAATAAATTTTTGGAATTCATTAGACATATATTCTCTTCCCGAATCGGATCTAAAGATTTTAATGGTGGCTCCAAATTGGTTTTTGATCATATTACAAAATACGACAATTTTTTTAAATACTTCGGATTTATATTTTAATAGGTATATCCATGTGAAACAAGTAAAGTCATCTACAAAAATTACATAGTATTGGACTCCTCCTTTAGAGGCAATGGGCGCGGGGCCCCAAACATCCGAATGTATTAGATCAAAAGCTTTGTTTAGTACATAATTCCTTTCTCCGAAAGGAAGATGATGCATTTTTCTAAGAATACAATCTTTATTTTCAAACTTTTTCCTTTCTAATAGTTTTCATTAAGGGAATATTACATAATTTTTGAAAGTCCAAGTGTCCAAGTCTTTTATGCCAAAGCGTAGCATCTTGGGTCACATTACAAAACTCAAAATTTGGTATAACAAGATAGTCCATTTTGTATAGTCCACTTTCTCTATGGCTTTAACCAATCACCTTCCTCGATAGGTGATCCTACACCACACAATGTTTGGAAGAGAAAGTGACTATACAATTATTATCACATATTTGTGCAACCGAAAGCAAGTTCAAATTAAGTTTAGGTATAAGGCTCACATTTTGAATTTTAAAGTTTTCTTTTTCAAAATTTTCGATCTTTTTTATTTGGAGTTTTGTTCCATCGGCCGTAAACACATGTTTTCCAATAGTTTCACAAGAATCAATCAAAGCATTTTCACTATGTGTCATATGAAAAGATGCATCGGAATAAGAAAACCAAGACATACCTTGAGAAGTAGATAGAGCATTCCCAGAGATGCTTGCTTTTTCCTTAAAGATCTCTTCTATCTATGCTTTGATGTTGTTGGGCAAGACACCTCCTTCTTCCACGACTCCCACGTTTTCACCCCTTTTTCGAAGTAGGGAACAAATGGTTTTAATGTGTCCACTTTCCTTACAACAATGACAAATAATATCCTTGTTGGGCCATGGTCCCATGGGCTTCTTAGACGTGCCTTCATTGTTCTTTGTATGTGGAGGCTTGTAAGTTTTCAAATTTGCTTCGGGTCTTGATGCGGCAAGTACGACTTTTTTTGCCACATTCATACTCTTTAATCTTGTTTCCTCCATAACAAGATCGGTTAAAAAGGAATCCCCTCTAGGTCTAGGTTTTCTATGTATAAGATTTGATCTAATGTTTTCAAATTCGTCTCTTAATCCACGCATAAATCGTCTTGAGAATGAAGTTTTTTCAAATATTCCCAAGTTTCAAACGCATTTTCAAAAGCACTAATTCTATTCCTAAGTTTTTCATCAATATTTTGACAAATAATTCATATAATTTTTGCATTAATCTTTTCCACAATTTCAAATCTAGCTTGTATTTTTCATGTGCTTTGATGATTTTATCATCATCCAAGCCATCAATATTCAAAATTGGTTCATTTATGGTTTCATCGATGTAATCCTAAAAATCTGTTGACAAAAAATATTTTTTCATCGTCCTAGCCCAACTTTGATAGCATTTTGGGTCTAGAATACATCTAAATGACTCTTTTTTACCTTCTATTTTATGCAAAATTAAATATCTTGAACTAACCTTAAGTTTGATGCAATTCTTTAAATTTTGCACTTGTGGCATGTTTCCCAATGCACTCGATTTCTTCAATCCGAGGCTTTGATACCATGTAAATATTTATCAATGAATGAAGGTTGATATTGCACGAATCAAGTCCACCAAGTCGCCAAGAGTCAAATGGCATTCAATCACCAATGCCAATTTCAAGAATAACCAACGAGAGCGGAGGCACATACAAAACAAGTCAAAAAGGCAGTGTTAGACTGCATAGTTTATTGATGAATGAATGGCCTATTTATAAGCATTACATGAGGTTCAAATGGGAGAGCAAAAGAAGAAGAGGCCAGCACTAGCCGTTGGGTATATGCACAAAGATACATACTCTTTCGCACACACACATGTTTATGAATCTCTGGTACCCTATTGATCTGTTGACCATATTGAAGGACTATGTAATCCCCAACTTGTAATACTTGTGGGCAATGATGGATCTTCTTCGTGAAAATAAAACAAGGGAGGAAAAGATGGATACTTAGATGAATTGGTAGCTAGTGGATTAATGATATTTGTGTCTTTCATTTTCCATTACAATTGGCTTACAGTAGATTGAAACTTTTTGCCATTTCCACTCTTGTTTATAGGATCATTCTGATGCATAGCTACAGATTGTAGTTCCTCACACGTTTGGTATCTAATGCTTTTTGGAAGATTCAATTGCTTTTTCTGTCAGCAATCATTACCTTTTCTCTGAATTATACTTGTTGCATTTCGTCACTTAGTGTGTGAAAAGGCTTGGTCTTGGACCGAATTTTGGTTTTGATATGGTTATACTTGTGATATCATTTTCCTATCTGATTGGTTTATCTGGATGGGCTCTTTGTTCTAAAGTTGATTCAGTTGCTCTGTTGACAGCGTTCAGTTGTAATTTTGGTTTTCCTATTTGTACTGATTTCTCCACTTTCTTTTTGTGTTACATTTCTAAAATTGCAGGTTCCGATGTTGTCTGGAGGTCTGCTGCAAGCACCGATGTTTGGAGCTGGACCACCATCAGGTCTACCAAATCAGTCTGTTTCTCTTGGACCACCTGGAATGGGTCATCCTCCAGGAGCTGGACTCATGGGCATGACGAGAGCAGGCTCTCCTGTTGGTGGGTCTCCCATGGCAGGGGCTTCTAAAATTGATCCAAACCAGATGCCACGACCCATACCAAGTTCTTCCGTGTTAACATTTGAAACACGTCAAAACAATCAGGCAAATCTTCCTCCAGTATGTTTTGTGGCACTTAATCTTGTCATTTTATTTTCTTTTTATAAACTATGGATCTACCCTTTTGTAATCATCGTTTCTTTTGCTCTGTATACTTTTTTGTTTATTTTCTATAGCTCTTAGAGATTCTGTTGAAAAAAAAATGGTTGCTTTCTTTTGTATCTTGCACTGGTTAAGTGGTTGTTTGTTTTTCTTGAAGCCTGCCACAAGCGACTATGTGGCCAGAGATACTGGGAATTGCAGCCCACGGTACATGAGATGTACCATGAATCAGGTATATCTCTGGGCATACCGGTACCTAGTTTCACATCTTCTTCAGTTACATTTGTTCTATTTTATTCAACGTCATTTGACTGTTCAATGTTTTCCAGATTCCATGCACGGGGGACCTCTTGACAACATCATGTATGCCATTGGCTTTGATGGTTCAGCCTTTGGCATTGCCTCATCCTTTGGAGGAGCCTATCCAAGTAATCTTCTGGTTTGGTTATTTGAGTTTCACATGCTTAACATTCCTTTTGTTGAATTTAAATGCTTAAACACTTCATGGATATTCATAGCTGCATGTAAATAAATGTTCCTGGTCATTTTTATCAGTAGAAATGACAAGGAAATAGTTGGGACTTACTGGGCCAGTACATTTTAACTGGTAAACTCAATTCCTGGCTATTCATATTAGAGTTTAGATCCCTGGGATGGAAAATTGGGAAAACTTCTTATTACCTGTTGAAATATAGTCAATTTCCTTATCTCTATCTGACCTATATTCAATATGTGAACAGTGAATTACTCGTTGCAGGAGGAGAATCAGTAATCCAACCACCCTTGCTGTCACCATGTGCCGTGATAATCTTGAGTAATTGGTTGAACTTAAGTTGGACTAATATATATAAGAAAGAGAAACAAAGAAATTCAAATGCATGAATATCTGAACCGTGCATTGCAGAAGAGAATGGGAAAGAGGCAGACTGAGTCATTGACATGCAACTGACATCATGCCTATACAAAGAATCATTCAACATAGGGAGAAGACAAATGATAAAAGTAAAAAGCAAGCTGGAAAATTATATCCTGTTAAAGATTAGAAAAAGTAAATCATGCGGCAAGGAGCAACATACATCCATGAATGGGTAAAAGCGATATATGTACCTAGATCATATCATTGCAGATATTGATATCAATATCATATTATATGCTAAGGTACATTTTGGATATTTAGAACATTGATCTTAACGCAGTGCAAAACTCAATATATTGCTTGCCTTTTTTCTTCTTGCACACTGTTGTATGGTTTACACTTTTTATCATCTGATGTTATGATGTTGGTTTATATATGATGATTCCATAAACGTGGGATGATTTATTTCTGGAGTACTTGTTCAATTGTACCAGTTATACATGCGTTCTTTTTATTGTTGTGCATGTTTAGTAATTGTTTTGTCATCTTATTACTCTGTTGATGCTTTATGCTATCCAGGTTGTGGATTTTGGGGAGGGTGGACCTGTTCGATGTTCTCGTTGCAAGGGGTACATAAATCCTTTCATGAAGTTCATTGATCAAGGAAGGCGTTTCATTTGCAATCTTTGTGGTATGTATACAATTTGGAACCAACTTTAGATTTTTTTCATAATTATGTAGCACATAACAGATAGTTTTCTTTCCCCACTTAGGAGATGGATCTGTATCAGAATGAGTATGTCTGGTCTTCACTTTATTTCGATTATTTTAGATATAACCTTTCATCAAAATCTTGTGCTATTTTTGTGTCTTTTTCTTTCTTCACTTACAGTACTGTTTCCTTAAATGAGCATGATAACTCTTTTTTGAGCTGTAGTTGGCAAGTCTTCCATCCATATTGCAGTAATGTCATTGGTGGTGGTCGGAAAGAATGTTTGAAATTATTATAAGTGTGTGGTAAAGGCTGCTTGTTGGTTTGTTACGGTATGAGTTGTCAAGATTTTTGCCTGTGATAAAGTTAAAAAAAGCATAAGGTTTCTTACTATGATTTGTAATTTGGATGCATTTGATTTCTTGGGTATTATTGGAACCGTTTTTACTGTTCAATTAGCAGTTCTAGGTTTTATTTGGATTTCGAAGGCACTCTTATTCTTTATGAACATGTCTGGTTGCTGAGACACAATAGTATGTGTCTTTCAGTTGAGAACAAAAGGAATTATGTTCCCTACTTTGTTTGAAGTCATCAGTTATAGGCTTTATTGTCTAAGAAAACAGAGTTGTTTATATAGAAAAATGATTGAGACAATTGTGCAAATTGTTTCTTGCTTCATTATGGGTCAGATCCTGTCAGGAGAAACCAAAATTTATAGTCGTTGCTACTGAAAATTGAATTCAATTTCATGGAAATATTTTACCTTTAGATATGAAGCTGTTGAAACAATATTATTTAAACAGTGTTGTGAGTATTGACACTTGATGGATATTGAAAATGCCAACAACAAGATACATATTGACGTGTAAAAGCTGTACAACAACAACAACTAAGCCTTTTCCCATATAGACGGGGTCGGCTACATGGATTCTTTGTTTCCGCATAGCCCTATTATGTGCCATGTTAGCAGTTAACTCAGATAATTCTTTATTGTTTCTTTCCAATATTTTGTGGTCGTCCTCTATCTCTTTTAATACTTTTAAAATCTAGTTTTTCATCTATTCTTAAAGGTTCTTCTTTTGATCTTCTTTCTATATGTCCAAACCATCTTAAATGATATTCTCTCATTTTATCCTCTATTGGTGCCACTCCTAATTTCATTCTAATAACCTTATTATGTATACAGTCTTTTCTTGTATGACCACTCGTCCATCTCAACATTTTCATTTCTGTCACATACATCTTTTGTACATGTTGATGATTAACTGCCCAACAATCAGAACCATAAAACATGACAGGTCTAATTGCTGCTCTATAATATTTACCTTTTAACTTTAATAGTATCTTCTTATCACAAAGAATACCTGTTGCTCCTCTCCATTTTAACCAACCAACATTAATTTTATGCGTAACATCTCCATCAATTCTTCCATCACTCTCAATTCTTTCATCACTCTGAAAAATTGACCTTAGGTATCTAAAACTTTCTTTTGGGGGATGCAATGTGTAAAAGGTGTACATATAAAGAAAATGATACAGGTGTATGATGCCCTTTGTATCTTGCAGTACAATCCTGTATCTTAAGATATGTATCTTACGATATGGAGGCTATTTGCAACGAAGGGCTGTATGTATTGCGAATCATTATCAATTTTTAAGCATCACAAAAGTATGCACTATATGTTACTGTTACAACATGGGGTCAAATAGTAGAATCATGTGGAAGCAAGTTAATCGTAAGAGTAGGAGAGAACTTCCTGTATTTAAGATTGTGTATATTTGTGAGAACTCTCAAAGAGTAAGGCTCATCTTAACGTAACATGTAGTGTGTGTTGCTTTCTGGAAACAAGGTTGTAACACTATTATCTCTCATTTGTCCAAGGATATAGGTACCCACTATTTCACTTCCTACCTGTGTTGTATTTTTTAGGCACCAAAATAGCATCATACTCAAGCACTTCTGGTTCAGAAAAATTGGAAGTTTTTTCTTGTACTTTTTTGGGTGTGATTCTTTGCAAATTTGCATGGCATGAGTCTGCCGAGCTGAACATGCAATCTGAATCCTGAAAATGTTACAAGCATGACTAGATAATTAGGAAAATAAGTTGCCTTTGGTGGACATGTTTCCTATATTAATGACCTCATTTGATTGGGAGTTACAGTCCCCCGTACGCATTTCTGTTTGGTTGGAAAACTTTGAAGTTGTTCTAAAGGGTGGTTAAAAGATTTGGTGGGAAAAAATTATAGACAATGAACAACAATGTCATTGTTGTCATCTATAATACATAAAGTATAAGATTATTATTTTTCCTGTAAATAGTTTGCTAGACTAACCATCAGTGCTTTGGTACACGTCCTTCACGAGTAACTAGACATTGTCATGCCTGAGAAGCCCCCTCTTCGTCAGAATATCATGCCTGAAAAATACCATGTTGGAATCCCCCATTTTATCGGAAAAACAAAATAAAAGACAAAAGTGTACCTTGAAAAAATCCGGCAAGAATCCCCCTCTTCCATGCGACTTCTGGTGTTTACATCCTCCTCCTCTATTAAGGCTCTCCCTCTCTTTCTTCCTCTCACCTTGCTGCATGCAGCAGCATCGCCAGGAGCAGCCCACCTGAGCTGTTCCGTGGAAATCAAGGAGGGTGATGGCCCTCCTGCCATACAGGTCCGGGTTGGGTCGGACCCAATCCATCTGATCCAACCTGGGTATTACAGATGTATATTATGTATGTTATATATAGCGTATATTGTATTGAGTTGGTTGGAAGTACACAAATTTTAGGTCTCCAATAGTTTTCTATCGCATTCCAAACACATTGTACTTTCCCGAGTTTCTCGGATAACACCAACAACTAAGCCTTTTGCCATACTACATGGGGTCGGCTATATGTATTCTTTGTTTCCATATAATCCTATCATGTGCCATGCTAGCATTAAACGATTTTCTCTCGGTGCTACTCCCAACTTGTTTCTAATAACCTCATTATGTACTGGTCTTTCCTTATCCATCTTAACATCTTCATTTCTGCTTTAGATATCTTTTGCACATATCAATGATTAACTGCTCAACCATAAAACATAGTAGGCCTAATTGTTGCTTTATAATATTTACCTTTCAACTTTAATGATATCTTCTTATCGCATAGAATACTTGATGCCCTCTCCATTTTAACCAACCAGCATTAATTCTATGTGTGTATCATCTCATCAATTTTTTCATCACTTAAAAAAATTGACCGTAGGTATTTAAAAATTTTCTTGAGAGGGATGTAATATGTGTCAATCTTAATTTTTATGTTCTCTTAAGTATCCAAATTAGAACCTGTAAGAAGGTTAGAAAAACTAAATTTGGAAAGTATTAAAAGAGGTAGAGGACGACCACAAAAGTGTTGGAAAGAAACAATAAAGAATGATCTAGCTTAATGCTAACATGACACACGATAGGGATATGTGGAAACAAAGAATCCATGTAGCCGACCCCATCTAGTATGGGAAAAGTCTTAGTTGTTTTTGTTGTCTTAAGTATCCAAATGATCAAACTTACATTCCATATATTCTGTCTTTGTTCTACTAAGTCGGAAGTCTTAACTTTCTAACGTTTCTCTCGATGGTTCCAATTTTCTGTTAACTTTTTCCTTAGACTCATCCACTAACACAATGCCATCTGCAAATAAGATAAACCAATGTGCTTCATCTTGAATATGTTTTTTTAACTCATCAATGACTAATATAAATAAATATGGACTTAAAGTTGATCCCAATAACCCAATCTTAACTTCAAAGGAGTATGTCATTCCTTTATGAGTCCTCACGCATGTTTTTGTACTATCGTACATGTCTCTTATAAGATTTATGTATGCGAATGGGATACCTTTCTTTTTCAAGGTTCTCCAAAGAACATCTTTTGATATCCTATCACAAGCTTTTTCTAGATCAATAAAAAAAATAACATGTGAAGGTTCTTTTTTGCTCTAAAAATGTTCCATAAGACATCTTAATTGGTGAATCGCTTCAATAGTAGATTTATCGGGCATGAATTCGAATTGGTTCTTTGCTATACTCGATACATGTCTTAACCAATGTTCGATAATTCTTTCCCATAATTTTATGGTATGACTCATTAACTTGATAGTGGATAATTCATACAATTCTAAATGTCTCCCTTGTTCTTATATATGGGTACAAGTGCTCACTCTCCATTCTTTGGGAATCTTTTGGGTTCTCCATATCTCATTAAACAGTCTTATGAGCTTCATAGAATTTTCTGTACTTCTATAAGAATATTGTCTGGTCCTATAAATTTACCAACCTTTATATATTTAAGAGCCTCTTTGATTTCATTCTTTTGAATATGCCGATAGAATTTGTGGTTTATATACTTTTTTGATTTGGCTAAGTCTCTTAAATTAATACTATAATATGTATTTTTATTAAAAAGCTTATAGAAAGAACTTTCCATCTATTTTTGATATTATCATTAGCCACTAGTATCTTATCGTCCTCCTTTTTGATGCATCGAAGAAAAGTAAGATCCTTAGTTTTCTTATCTCTAGCCTTAGCTATCCTAAAAATATATCTTTCACCTTCTTTTGAGTTGAGCTTATTAGCCACTAGTATCTTATCGTCCTCCTTTTTGATGAATCTAACAAAAGTAAGATCCTTAGTTTTCTTATCTCTAGCCTTAGTTATCCTAAAAATATATCTTTCACCTTCTTTTGAGTTGAGCTTTTTATATAAATCCTCCCAAATTTTAGCTTTTGCTTCACTAACGATATTTTTTGTTTCTTTTTTTGCTTTCTTATAAGGATCCCAAGTTTCACCGGTGTTCTTGGCATAATACAATTTATAACATGCCTTCTTTGCCTTGATTTTATCTTCAACCACTTCACTCCATAACCAAGCTTCTTTTTGTGTTGGTACACCTCCTTTAGATTCATCTAAGAGGCTAAGACATGTTTTGCCACTTCTCTAATATGTATACCCATATTGTTTCACATACCAGAAGGTGTACCTACATAATTCCAAGCATCTCCTTGAAAATCTTTTTGTTTAAATATATCTTATTTCTCACATTTGATGTTCCACCATATAGTTTAAATAAGTCTATGCACTCTATTATTCTTTGTCCACTTTTTTACTTGAAAATCTATTATTGAAAGTCGATGTTGAGTAGTTAAGTTTTCTCCAGGACTTGCCTTGCAATATTGCAACATGATATATCTTTTTCCTACAAACAAAATAATCAATTTGTGTTTGTGACAAGCCACTCTTAAGTAATTAAATGTTCATCTCATTTTTTAAAAATTGTATTGGCTATAAAGAGGTCAAAAGCCATAGCAAAATTTAAAATCTCCCTATCCTTCTCATTTATACCCCCAAAACCATAGTTTACATGAATACCTTGATATCCTAATGCATCTTTACCGACATGTCCATTTAAGTCTCCTTCTAAACAAATCATTTTCCTTTGTGTAATTTTTTGAATTACTTTATCTAACTCCTCCTAAAAAGCCTTTTTTATACTATCTTGTAATCCTACTTGGGTGCATAAGCACAAACTATATTCAAAGCCTCTACTACTAACACTAATTTGACTCTCATAATTCGCTCACCATATCATTGTATGACTACTGCACTATCTTTTAAATCTTTATTTACAATAATACCAATACCATTTTAAGCCTTTTCCTTTTCTAAGTATCATAATTTAAAACCTATATTCTCAATCTCTTTTGCTTTTTCTCCCACCCACTTTGCCTCTTATAAATGTAAAATGTGAATCTTTTTTCGAATCATAGTATCTACCACCTCCATTAGCTTATCATACAATATTTCGATATTCCAATAACCACTACGAATCTTATTATATGGGATTAGCTCCCTTACCCTCACATCCGTTCATATTGAAAATGCAGAGACCTTCTCTTTAATTTATTCACTACATTGAGCGACAATATAGCATAATGACATATTTATTTTATACATGTACATACAAATGTAATATACATACTATACATATATTATACATAGATAAATACACTTGACATACATACATATTATAATATATGAATATATATTAAGTATACTTATTTTTTAAAATTCCGCCCATGTAATGTAACACCCTTGCATGGATGGTCCAAAGCCCGGATAAAGGAGGAAGGTTGTATTAGGTTTGTGACATCTAGCGTAAAATTTTGTTGGACTTATTTACCATGGATTCTATAAATTTTGATAGTGTTATGTGGAAACAAAGAATCCATGTAACCGACCCCATGGGAATGTTGTATATTAAGTATACTTTTTGACCATATTGGTGGCTACTCGAAGTTAACCAGAACCTAACCTGGGTTTTGTCCAGGTCCAAATAATATGACTCGGAGAAAAACTCGATTGGATTTGAGTTGGCTTGTTTTTTACCCAAACCCTACCTGGTGATCCAATTTGCCACCCCTACTCTGTATTTTACATTATGATGCAATAAAAACCCATGGTTATGACCTTGCCTCAGGGCCTACTGTGACCAGCTGCTTGGTGAAGGAGGATTTCGTGTGGGATTGAAATGCCTGACTATTCATCTAGCAGCCAAAGGACTTCCCAAACCTCTTGGGGTTCCAACTTCTTGTGTTACCATTCGCCAACTATCAACTTTAATTCACTTCTTTCTTGATCGTCTACGTATGTTTCTCCGCGTTGATAAATTCATTTCTGTTCAACAAAAGTTGGTCTTTAGTCAAGCTCCTCGCTTGGATGCTTGTTGATGGTTGTGACATCCCATTAAACATTATTAGCATTGAGAATCTAAAGGTTTCAGCTGCCCAGTAACCAAGGAATTTGTTTAGAAGGCAATGTAAAACATAAATCACCTTTTTTGGAGCTATTCAAATGAAAACCCAGTACCCACAGAAGGTTTTGATGGGCCGGAAAAAGTGTTGCTTGTGCCGAGAAGTACCATTGATTCAAGGATAACTTTGGGCTTATTCCTTAACAGCCAGCAATATGTCAAGCTTCTATACATTTCTTGGACATGATATTCTAGAGTTACCAAAGGCCTGTTTGTTCATAAGCATTCTAAGCAAACTTACTGTAATTTAGGCGCCTACCACATTGGCTATGGGCATATCAGAGAAATTAGGTTCAAGTAAATAGACTGACGTAGCCCAATGCACAACTAAGGAACATGAAATATCTTTGTTCTTCTTATTAAGGTGCATTAGCAACTTTTATGAAGTAGTCTCCAGACTCTCCACCCAAACTAAAAGGTAATGATGAGAAATTTATGCCTTTCACCGGGGGTTTCTGCTTTAAGATAAGAACTATCTTCTGGTTTTCTTTCGCCCATCTAAATCAAGCTAGGCAATTTTTAGGGACAGTTAACGTAGCATTGTCTCCTTCACTTTTTTAGAGGATTTGGTTTTGGTAGGTAGTTGTGTACTTGTTGAAGGGCTTGAGCTTTTCAACTGTAAATCTCGCCGAACTTATAAGTGGTGTTATATTGTTATTGTAGTCTCCTTATGCCCTGTTGAGGACCTGAGGTTCCTTCCTGTTCAGCTGATTCAGTTAATAGAAAAGCTGCTGCAACCTTTTTTTTTGTTTTCATGAGCCCATATTCTCTGTTCTAAGATGTCCGTTGTGCAGGGTTTACTAATGAGACACCTCGTGACTATCAATGCAATTTGGGGCCAGATGGCAGGCGCCGAGATGCTGATGAAAGGCCTGAGCTATGTAGAGGAACGGTTGAGTTTGTTGCCACAAAGGAATACATGGTGAATGGTTCTTCTTCAAGACCATCCCCTCCTGTTCCTTCTTTAGTGGTTGCACAAATTCCTTAATCATATGGTGGTTATCTGCCATTGATTACTTATTTTAGTTTATTTATTATGCTATCTTTGAAATACATCATGTATCATAACTTTTTTTTATCATGCTACTGTGTAACATTTCATCGCACTGTCATTCTGTTTTTCTGTGGATGTGAGTGGCTTCCCTATTTTCTTTACCTATGTTCCATTGAATGTTCGTAGTGTGTTTTTGCAGGGTTTTTGTTGTAATGATCCCCTGTAGAGGTCTATTCACTTCCCTTTTCACCATGGATCCACACTTTATGATTGCCAACATAAAATATGTAGTATGATCAATATAATTAATCAGAATTATTGTATTAAATGAGATGTTGACTTATGATTCAGTTGAGAAGAAGTGCATCTATGATGAAATTGTTGTGCTTGTTAAAATCCAAACAGCCTCATGCTGTCTGAGTTGAAGTTTTATAATTGTCATTATTTGATGATTGTAACAATGTTCTATCTGTATCTTTGTTTTTAGAAATCAACACAGTTGTTTTGTAATCATTCATTATTTGATGATGGTCTCAATGCTATATTTGTATCCTTATCCTTAAGACCAATGCAGTTCTTTGCTTTGTTGAATCATTCTTTCTTGCTGAACTTTATCAGAACTGTTTAGTGTTGGAATATCCATGGAAGTGATGGTGAGCTTACCTTCATGAACGGGAAATGTCCTACATATTTTTGTTTAAGATTTGGGTGTTGTGATTTTTTCTTGATTTTTAAATCGTTGCATCTTTTCAGGTTCGTGATCCAATGCCTGCTGTCTTTTTCTTCCTTGTGGATGTATCCATGAATGCTATTCAAACTGGTGCAACTGCAGCTTCTTGCAGTGCAGTAGCTCAAGCAATTAATGACCTTCCTGTAAGTTTTTGTCCTCTTTATTTGGTTCTCGTAGTCCAAGCTGTTGTAGTATATATTTTCAGCCACTTAATGTGATTGAATAGCTTCAATGCTTTCTTCATCAGTAAATTTATTGATGACTGAAAAGAAGAATTCCCTAGTCTTGTGATTACTGAAAGAAGAACGAGAGGATGCCTTCCTCAAGTTTGTAGACACATTTGTTGGTTTTAATGTTAGATCTGGGATTGGGTTCCTTAGGCAAATTCCAATTTTTGATGATATTAGCTGCAATGCTCACATGCCTCTATTCTTCTGGTTTTCTCTTTTTTATTCTCCTCTTTGTGGAGCTTAGACCAATGATGTTTGTTGAATTGCGGTGTAATCCCTTTAGGTCTCCTGGTTCAGCTTGCAAATTGGTGGAAATATCTATAGGACTACAGTGAATAGGATAATATATTTGTTTTGGTTTTCCAGAGAGGTATTCAGTGATGATGAACTTAGTTGAGGGTGACACAGCATTAATAAATTGTGGCAGTTTGAACCTGAGCATAGCTGGATATTAAGTTGTATGAAGGTTATACTATGTTTCTGACTAGATCTGTTGAAGACATGGCAATTGATGATAGTTGCTTCTTTCTGTGGAAGGAAGGTCTCCGCAGGAAAAGTGGCCATTTGTTTTGTAAGATTGCTCCTTGAGCTGAAACTATGCTCTGATGTCCTTGTAACACACCCTT
Organism: Brasenia schreberi; assembly: GCA_036023115.1. NCBI lineage: Eukaryota > Viridiplantae > Streptophyta > Magnoliopsida > Nymphaeales > Cabombaceae > Brasenia > Brasenia schreberi. The sequence continues at coordinate 18,980,437 of JAYKKT010000085.1, read as the reverse complement.
GGTTGTCAACAATGGATTCATTGTAAATCCATTAGTAGTTGAATCCGTTAGGTTGAAGGCATGGTTTTGGCACCTAAGGTGGTGAGCGAAATTCTGCAACAGGCCCAGCACATTGCACCATTCATTTTCTGAAGTTAGTTCTTGCAGGTTTTATTTCTGGTGTCATTGTTGCTGTCAAATTTGTATGTGCTTTCTTTTTCTTTTCTCTTCTAAAAAAACCAATTGTGCGAATAATCCAGCTCCTCCTTGAAGTACTAGGAAAAAGGCTCATGTGGTAGAAGCATTTCCAGATTAAAATACGATAGACATTTTATTTACATGTGTCAACGTATGTTACCAATCCTCAAAAGCAATTGCTCATTGCTAAGATAAAAAGACATTTCTTTAAGTAAAACAGTATGCGTAACAAAGAGATATCACATTAATTTCCACACCGTTGGATATCTTCGTTTATCATTTTTTTTAATGACACAATCCAAAGCTTGAAGCATGTCAAGTTTTATTTGTGCTGGCACCATTGGAAATGGCCTTGCACTCAAGTTCATTCCAGCAAAGATGTTTCTTCAAATGGAACCTTCCATCGTGGAGAATATGACTGTGTATGTCATAAAGGTTCAATTTTCATGATGTAGTGAAAGGCACAATGCCAAACTGGATTTTTATTAGAAGAGGACATGGAAATTGGAAGAGTTAAAATCACTCAAAAGATTCAAAGCAAGGTTAAGATCTCATGCACTTGGGCAAGAGTGTGCACTAAACCCTAAAGTGTGGCTTTTTAAGGTTTATCCCCAAAGAATCAGAAAAGATGGATCATTTGGATCCACATAAAGTGTATCTTACAATGCGTTGTGTGTTTAGGACTGCAGAAAGTGTAGCATACATACAGGGTGCATTGTATGATGTGGTGCGATGCAATCCCATCTTTGATATGGAGCACATGCTCCGATAAATGATTATTACAAGTTGTGTTCTCATTTAAGACTTTACATATCCAAACTTTTGTGGCACTAGTGTCTTTTATTTAAGCGATGTTCTCCTTCACTAGATCATGTTTCTCAGGGCCAATGTATTTGTGATGTTACAGGAAGGTCCTCGGACTATGGTCGGTTTTGCAACATATGACTCAAGTGTTCACTTTTACAATCTTAAGAGGAATTCACAACAGGTAATTGCCATTTTTACTTCTTTGTTTTTTTAATATTTTGGAGGATACTCTATTTTAATGACGTTTTAAGTAATCAAATTTAACTGGAAGCACTTGATTTTTACTTCCATGAACATGTTGAGGTTATGTGAATGAATTACTCTGAAGTCTGTGCTTGGAGATAACCTGATTCCAATAATTTGTGAGAACATCACATACTTGTATTTTATTGTTGTTTTCCATGTGCTGCAATTTTGTTGTAATGTTAAATACTTGATATTGGATGATCAGAAGTGTAATATCAACAAAATAAGGAGAGATTGCTCACTTGAACTTTATCTTCTTCTAAGTGCAGCCTTTGATGCTCGTTGTTCCTGATGTTGAAGATGTTTATACTCCTCTTGAGACTGATCTGATTGTTCAGCTTTCTGAGGTTGGGATATGAAAATCCTAATGTTTTCTTTTTCTGTCATCCATATTTTCTGAAAGCTTATCTGTGACAGGTTTGAAAAACTAATGATCCTTCCTTCTGTGAGTGTTCAGTGCCGGCAACATTTGGAGCAATTGCTAGATACCATACCTACAGTATTCCAGAGTAAGAAAATTCCAGAGTCAGCTTTTGGTGCAGCTGTCAAGGTTTCTTTTGACTTTCTTGTTATGCTATTAGTATATTATTTGCACAAGTCTGATATTGATATGTGTATTCATTCATGTAAACACCTACACATATTGTTTCCAGTGTGAATCTTTGTCATTCATGCAAAATGTTCCTTAAATTCGATCTTGTTCTTTCCATTGTTTGCAGGGTGCTTTTTTGGCAATGAAACCAACAGGAGGAAAGCTGCTTGTGTTTCACTCAGGCAATACCTCAGAGCTTAACTTGTTTTCATCTTCTGTAGATGCGTTTGCTGTTACAATCCATACGTTCTAAGTTTGCCATGTTGAGAACCTGTAGTCCCTAGTCTTTTGAAAAAAAATGCAGTGAGCTTGTATAACCCTTGGTGTCATGAGGTTTGCACTAGATTTATTTAGCAGACTCTATTAAGGTTGGTGACCCTGTGGGTGGTAAAGTTTATTTATGTAGGGTAAAGGGAGTTTCAGATAAAAATGTGTCAAGGGACCACTATGGTCAGTTAATGATGGTCTACGCAAAACTAAGTGCGAGTTATGGTGATAGCTTCAGTTTGGATTGGAAATGACCGCTCTATTTTGCACCGCTCATTCTGTTGCCATTCTCTCGATTACTCTTGAGAAATTAGATACAAATATAGAACCTACGTTGTAGGAACAGGCTCAAGCAGCAAGAATTTGGGGATATTTTGGAGACATGTTGATGATTAGATTCTGAATATAACAAATTTTCTGTCTATTTCTTGTGGAATGGTACCTGAATTTGCTCATCAGCAGGGATCCTTGGAGTAGGAAAAAAGGATATCAAACAAGAAGAAATCTTGTCAAATCAGTTGTCCTTTACTTTTTTTTAACCCTTTTTGAGACAGTGGGAGCCTTGAGTTCAAAATCCTGTGTACAGTTGTTTGTTGTTTTTCTCTACATCAGATTTTTTTGTGGAGATGATCATGTTCTGATGACACAATTGTGCTTAGACAGGTTGTTTGCGAGAATTGACGTGTAGAAAACTTCTTGCAAAGAAAAAGGTCGTCTTGTTTTTTGTTCTACGAATTTCAACACTATCTCCTAACCTGGATAGAATAGTTGAAAGCAAAAAAAAAGAAGAAGAAGAAGAAGACTATGGCACGCCATTCTTGTAACTTCCTATTGAAACAACAAATAACAATAAGTCAATAACTAAGCCTTTTCCCATACTAAAGGGGGTCGGCTACATGGATTCTTTGTTTCCACGGAGCCCTATCATGTGCAATGTTAGTAGTTAACTTACAATAAGCTAGATCATTATTTATTGTTTCTTTCCGACACTTTTGTGGTCGTCCTCTACCTCTTTTAATACTTTTAAAATCTAGTTTTTCATACCTTCTTATAGGTTCTTCTTTTGATCTTCTTTTTATATGTCCAAACCACGTTAAATGATGTTCTCTCATTTTATCCTCTATTGGTACCACATATAATTTATTTCTAATAACCTCATTATATATATGGTCTTTTCTTGTATGACCACTCATCTATCTCAACATTTTTATTTCTATCATAGACATCTTTTGTACATGTTGATGATTAACTGCCCAACACAGAACCATAAAACATGACAGGTCTAATTGTTGCTCTATAATATTTACCTTTTAACTTTAATGGTATCTTCTTATCACAAAGAATACTTGAAGCTCCTCTCCATTTTAACCAATCAGCATTAGTTCTATGCGTAACATCTCCATAAATTCTTTCATCACTCTGAAAAATTGACACTAGGTATTTAAAACTTTTCTCTGGGGATCAAACTTACATTCCATATATTTTGTCTTTGTTCTACTAAGTCGGAAGTGTTTACTATCTAACGTTTCTCTCCATAGCTCCAATTTTCTATTAACTTTTTCTTTAGACTCCTCCACTAACACAATGTCATCTGCAAATAACATACACCAAGGTACTTCATCTTGAATATGTTTAGTACTTCATCTTGAATATGTTTTGTTAACTCATCAATCACCATTATAAACAAGTATGAACTTAAAGTTGATCCTTGATGTAACCCAATATTAACTTCAAAGAAGTCTGTAATTCCTTCATGGGTCCTCACACATGTTTTTGCACCATCATACATGTCTCTTATAAGGTTTATGTATGTCAACGGGATACCTTTTTTTTCCAAGGTTCTCCAAAGAACCTCCCTCGGTACCTTAATAAATATCATATGAAGGTCTTTCCTTTTTGCTCTAAAATGTTCCTTTAGACGTCTCAAAAGGTGAATCGCTTCAACAATAGATCTGACTGGCATGAATCCAAATTGGTTCTTTATTGTACTCGATACTTGTCTTAACCTACGGTCGATAATTCTTCTCCACAAGTTCATAGTATGACTCATTAACTTGATACCCCGATAATTCATACAATTTTGAATGTCTCCCTTGTTCTTATATATAGGTATAAGTATACTCACTTTTCATTCTTTGGGATCTTTTGGTTTCTCCATATTTCATTAAATAGTCTTGTGAGCCAAGTGATTCCTTTTTCTCGTAAGATTTTCTAAACTTCTATAGGAATATTGTCTGGTCCTACTGGTTTACCACCCTTCATATGTTTAAGAGCCTCTTTGACTTTATTCTTTTGAATATGTCGGTAGAAATTGTGGTTTATATACTTTTTTGATTTGGCTAACTCTCCTAAGCTAATACTAACATCTTTATTTTTATTAAAAAACTTATAAAAATAGTTTTTCCATCTATTTCTTATATCATCATTTGCCACTAGAATTTTTTCATCATCGTTTTTATGCATCTAACAGAATTAAGATCTTTAGTTTTCTTATCTCTAGCCCTAGCTATCCTAAAAATATCTCTTTCATCCTCTTTTGAGTTGAGTTTTTTTATATAAATCCTGCCAAATTTTAGCTTTTGCTTTACCGACGGTTTTTTTCGCTTTTTTCTTTGCTTTCTTATAAGTCTCTAAAGTTTCACTAGTTTTCTTAGCATAATGTAATTTTGTAACATGTCCTCTTTGCCTTGATTTTATTTTACACTACTTCACTTCACCACCAAGCTTCTTTTTATGCCGGTACACCTCCCTTAGATTCAACTAAAACATCTTTCACCACTTTCCTAATATGTATAGCCATATAGTTTCACATATCACAAGGTGTACCAACATAATTCCAAACGTCTCTTTGAAGGACTTTCTGATTAAATATATCTTCTTTCTCGCTTTTGAGGTTCCACCATTTAGTCTGAATTGCTCGATGCACTCTTTTCTTCTTTGTCTATTTTTATTTGTAAATCCATAACTAAAAGTCGATGTTGGGTGGTTAAGCTTTCTCCTGGAATTACTTTACAATCTTTACAACACGCTCTACCTTTTTTTTCTACAAATAAAATAATCAATTTGTGTTTGTGATAAGCCACTCTTATAAGTAATTAAATGTTCATCTCATTTTTTGAAAGAGCACACGAGAAAATTAGATTGTTACTGTGATGCAAAACAAATTAATGATTAAGGACAGAAGAATGAAACTCCATTTCCTCAACTGAAAGGCAAAATACATAAGTAGCCTATTTTCATGCATATAACTTACAGATTATGTAATTTGAGAAGCTTATGGTTGGTTAAAAGCCCTGTGTCTTGGAAGAAAACAGTAAAACATGATTGCGCTTTTTTGGAGTTAAATGCTAGTAAGACATGAGGTCATGTTCATGCAACTAATAATCCACTCAGATGACCTCACTTCTCACTTAGTGCTGAAAATGCTTGGTCTTGGTTCTGTTTTTGGGTGGTTGAGCAAAACCCATCAACCTACTGAAAGACTTTTCTGTATAGCAAGGGAGACTAAGAAGTCATCCAAAAGGACCAAAACCATCAGCCGACTAGTACTTACTAGTACTTTATGTCGGGCCAATTTCTTCATCCGCTTAGCTGCCTTCACAAGGAGCGTGTGATGTCCCACTTTCGTGCATGTCCAAACAGAATGAGTACGTTGGCTGCAGTCGTCCCATGTAGGGTGCTGCTAATGAGTGTGGTGTCTGGGATGTCTAGTTGCCAACTCGAAAGGACTCCTGCCTGTTAATTCATTAACCTGCAAGTAATAAGAAAATTGTGTAAGGTCTAACCACTCATTTTTTAAGCCTTGTCACCCGTATACTTCTTGTTCTTCAGTATCTTTCTAGAAAATATTACCTCAACGATTCTTGGAAACAGTTGTATGACCTTGCAAATTGCATCCGGCGCATCTAAGAAGTCACCTTGTGCCTCCTACTTAAGAACTTAAGGGTTCCTGTTTTGACAGATCTCTTGACAATATGTTCTTGAAACCATTTCATAGCTGAAAAGTTGCACGTGTCTGGGGATGTAGCAAGTTCTCATGTTACATTGTGCACATGCAAAGCCTGTATACTTTGTTTTTACTCATCCTGGTCTAACGCCTCTGGCCAGAGTTCATTGACCTTGATCTAATGAGTTATATTCGCTTTGATCGTACTGCTTTATGCTATGAGATATTTTAATGCCAATTTCTTACATTTATGAGGAGAATTATCAAAATTGATTTGCTGACTCAATTATTTTCTTGTTATATTGCAGTTCTACCTTCAATTGGTATTGGATCTCTTTCTGCTAGGGAAGTGGAAGGGCGGGCGAATCCTTCTGGAGATAAGGTAGTGATACTTGGGCAGATTGTTTTGGTCCTTTATGTGCTCCTCTCTGTGAATATGTGTGCAGCATGGGAGCTTCGTTGCTTTGGATAAATTAATTTTATGTGACAGCTGTTCAGCTATTGCTTTGGATGTCCGAGGAAATCTTAAGCAAGGGGGTGTAAGTTTTGGGACAGCACGTGGCCTGGAAAAAGTACAGTTTTAATAAGTTTTTCTGAAAACAGTGGGTAATTCCAAAAGTAATGGTTGAAGTTGCTTACCTTTATGTGCATGTGTGCCGTGTGGCACGGTTTGCTGTTACTTCCCACAATTACTTCCTCTACCTTAATATATGTTCAGCAATCCAAGGTTATGTTTGGCCTCCATTTCTTCTGTAAGCTTAGATATCTCTCTATCATGGTCCTTTTGTGACAATGAAAGCAAGGCTTGGCATCCTCCTCTGCAGCCTCATTCGACATTCACTCAGTAATTCTGATAGTCCTTTACTTTCAGATCCAACACACACAAATATGACGAATGTGTGCACATGAAGAGATGCATGCATGACTGTAAAAAGTTTTATCTAAATCAAAAGGGAAATTCTTATGTTGTCTGTACCTTATCCTTGATGTCATTTAAGCCTTCTCGCATGCTAAGTGAGGTTGAGTGCAACACAAGGACTTTCCAGGAGAACGCCCGCATCATCTAAGCACCTTTGACAGGAGAGTTTTAATCTACGCGCTGGTGCTGGAAGGGTTACATCCCATGAAAAATCAACACCTCATTTATGTCTCATATGTTGCATAAACTGTGGTTTGATGAGGGAGGTATTTAAAATCCTTCTCGTTGAGACATGCAGTTTCTTAAGCTCTTCATGTGCCTGCAGATGCATGTTTCTTTTTTACAAGTTCTACTTTACGTCCCATCTTCTTTTCAAAGGGGTTTCAGCTTGAGCTATTCTTTCATTCTTCTCCTTACAAATGTGAAAGAGAGAAGAACAATAATAAGTACAGTTGTGTCTCAGCTTGGACAAACTGAGTCATTTAAATAAAAAATATGAGATTGTAAGACTGGCGCTTGCATGTAATTGGCTTGTTTATTTGTGAACCAGTAATCTCAGAACTAATTCAAATAAACTTTTACTGTTTCACTTGAGTGGTTGTAGTGATGGCAACAAAACACAAACTTTTTAAACCTGTCAGATTTGTATTGCTGTTCTTATTTGAGTGATATTCGGTTCTGAGTCAGGAGGCGCAGAAGTTACTTCAACCAGCAGACAAGACCTTAAAGACCATGGCAATAGAATTTGCTGAATATCAGGTAAATCCTGTCTCCTATATCCTTCCTGTGATTCATGATGGTTTGTTTGATTTTCCAATTTCCCTTTCTGTCAGGTTTGTGTAGATATTTTCGTCACAACCCAAACTTATGTTGACATTACCTCCATATCTGTTATTCCAGGAACTACTGGTGGGCAGGTATGATAAAATTTTGATTGTCGAGGTGGTCTAGCTTGTTATCATGACTTTGCTGATTAGTTTATACTAAAGAAAAATATTAATTTTAGTATCAAGTGATGTTCAATTAACATTGATAATTTATATTTATGAGGATTGTATGCCTTTATTTTAGGCAAATAGAAGTTAGTTTCAAGACTTTTTCATGGTGCACCACCCTTGTTATGTTACACATTTTTTTTATATAGACAAGAAGTGATTGTGTATGTCTCTTGTCATTCCTTATGTTTTTCATCCTAACAAATAAAAATGCTTGTCTTAAAATGCTCTAAATAGCTTAGATTGTTGCCATGCATTGATTATGTTATGTACTGTTGGTAATGTTCATTGAAAATTCATGGATAAACAGAAAGCCGCCTGATGGTTGTGTAAGATTACAGTCAAGTCTGTCTTATTATTTTTGTGCATGAGTCCATGATACCTGTCACCAACATTCTTTTCAACTCACGTGCGGTTTACCTTGCAGTGGGCATGTCCACTATGTGACTCTATCCTTGATTTAGATTTTCTCATAAAAAAGATTGATCCTAGTTCATAAAAAGATCTGGAGTGTGCAACTGCCTGACATGTATTGCCATGTTTTGGCTGCCGGAACTGGACGATATGAATTTGAAGACCTCACATTAAGTAGGTGACTTCTAAAGTGACAAATTGCTACAAGTGTCCATCTTTGAACGAGAATATTGCATTTATCATGCTCTTTTACTATGGCTTCCAGTTTTGATATAGTATGATTGAAATGGATGGTCTTTGATGCACAGGTACGTGCAAGGAGGTCACATACCCGTATGGCCATATCCGTTATGTACCGGGTACGGGTATGCATATCGGTACGCGGGTGTGCGTACTGGTATGTGAACTTTTTAACAACTTTCAAAATGCGTACTGTGCTTATTTGGGTACACGTACCCAGATTTTGTATCCGGTATGGACCATGTATGTGCACGTGTATCGGTATGCGGGTACACATACTAGTATGCAAACTTTTGAACAACTTTCAAAATATGTACTGTGCTTATTTGGGTACGCGTACCCAGATTTGGGTACATTAAGTACCTGTATCCGGTCGACTCATATGGATATGGGTCGACCTTATCCAAATTTCCAAATAAGGGTTGTAAAACCCTTAATCGGTTATGTGGCTGGATGTTGTGTTCTCTGTCTGGCACTCTGTGTTCATCATCAGCAGCCGACGGATGAACATTCACCGGCGGGGTGGCCAACTGACGATCATTCACTGGCAGGCCGGTGGCCATTGATTAAACATGGTAGTGTGAACTCAACTTCACTTGATAATCTTACTTTCACAATATGAAATCTCACATTTCTCCTAGAAATTGCATGATTTTTCATGCTATTTTTCGTGATTCTTTCACGTTTCTTTTCCCTTTCTATTGCCTTAAGAACATCAGTGCTGATTATTTTGAACATCCTTGTTTCTGGTTTCTGCAATCTCTCTGTGACAAATTAAGATTAATGGTGTCTGATTGCAATTTTTTTCAAATTAGTCGTAGTGATGGTTGAATCCTCCGTGGGACTAATTTGAAATTACCATTGTGCTGGAAGAAGTACGACGGCTGTATGGTCACATCTCTAGCAAATCTATGGTTAAGATGTATATGAATGAACTGCAATTATTTTCTTATATTATGTTGTCAATCATGAATTAGTATATTTAATTTCATATACTTTAATTATATAATATATATTGATTTTTTTATATATTTTAATAATGACATAACCGTACCTTAGAATTTTTGAAATTCATGGATCCTGTACCCATATTGGATACCGGTACCATACCCTCATCCATGCAATATAGTGGATGGTACACCTTGTTCAACAGGGGTAATTGAGGTAGTCTATGTCCAACCGATGTGCATTGACATGTGTGTCCCTTTTTCCAATAGTGGGAGAAAAAGAGGAAGGGGTGATGAGGTGTTGTTGAGAGGATGGGGTGATGAGGCCAAAGTCCATAATCGTCTATGATCGACTTTAATTATGGTTTTGTTTTTTAAGACACTTGTATTTTCATTTCATTAATGGCACATTAGTAATATGCCATGATCAGTGTATATTTAAGTCTCTAGGGTTTCAACCCCAGATACCAACGCGCATAAGATTAATAAGAGAAAGGTTGCTAAAGAACAACATAAGTGTTGATTGGCAACCCCATAATTTCTTCTCTAATGTTGTGCGTGTATGGTTGATGCTAATCAAACATGATATGAGAGCCTTAAAGGAGTGAAAAAGAGGTGAGAAACTATATGAAGAAGTCCCAAAATGTGGACAACAGTTTGAGGTTGAGGGAGGTAAGAAAAAATTGATTTGGTATTGATGAATGTCACCCGTGGGGAGTCTTAGAAGGTATGTACATGGTTCAACCAACAAGTTTTAAATCTTGCTTGATTACAAATTCAAAATCGTGTGTGTGACAAGTTGCACACCAACTGTCTATTAAAAGAAGAGCGTGATTAAGGGGGAGATGGAGGAAAAATACAAGGAATCAAAGGTTTGCAATCAGGGGCATACTAGTGAAATGAAGGGCGAATAATTCCAAATCGCTAATATGAAGTTGAACGACCAAAACTATAGAGTGGGCTAGGTAAGTTGAATTAGCTATAAGATCGAGAGGAAAAAGTAATTTCTTGATAGGTAATCAAGGAATACCCTTAGAAGATGACCCTACATATGAAAAATAGGCAAAGGATGATGTCATAGTTAGCTCTTGGTTGACTCAATCAATAGTTCCTTCGATCAGAAAAACATTCACTTCATGGACAATGCCATTGAAATTTGGAAAGTGGTAGCAAATCAAAAGATGTAAGCAAAGAGATAAAATCATCGGAGAATATTATGGGCAACTAAGGTGTTATGGAATGAACATCTAGTCGATACCAAGTGTACCACGTGTATCAAGGATCGAAACACAGAAACAAAAAATCTCTTATGGGGAATACCGTTTGAATATAATAATGTAAAAAATAATATATTGAGCAGAGAGGACCTACCATTTCTGGGTACTGTATATTCTATGCTGATAAGAGAAGAAGATAGAAGAAATCTTGAAAAATTCTATTAAGATGATAGTGACAAAATAACATTTGTTGGTAGAGGAACTCCACAGAGTGGAAGACGTAGAGGATACCCTATTAAAAGAGGAAGAGGACAAGGTGCATTCTAAGGAGACAAAAAAAGTTGAAATGCACTCACCATGGAAAGAGCATGCATATAATAGAACAAGATGGGATATTATTGGTAAACTTCCTCAATTTAAAAACAAAGCTTAGGTTGCATGTACTTCAGAAAAGAAAAGTGAAGAAGGGATGACTCAACACTCACACTTCTTATGAAAAGATTGGAAGGAATAGAGAGCCAACTCAACAACACATTTAACACATCTATTGAGCATCACACATCAGTTGCTATTGGAATTTTAAGAGAAAGACACTCCAACCACGAATTCGGTAACACACATTTTCCTGAATTTCGTGTTTGGATAATTGATTCAAGAGCTTCCTACCATATGGTAGGAAGTAGTCATGGCATTTATGAATATGAAAATTATCTACAAATGAACCAGTTTGACTGACAGATGATTCTTATATTTCAGTAGCTGGAAAAGTGAAGTTGAAATTAATGTTTGGAATTGTCATACCAGTTTTACATGTACATAATATTCCAGTGAATCTTTTATATGTCAGTTCTTTGGTGAGAAATTCAAGATGCATAGTAACTTTTATGTCTTCTCTTTGTCCATTTGAGAACATTAAGATAGGGGAAACCTTTGGACGTAGTAGTCTCAAGAAATAATTATATATATTTTTTGGACGAAAAATGGTATCAAATGCAAGCATATGGTGTCATGGTGGATAGAAGAGTTTAAAATCTAGTCTTGTGGCATACTAGATTATGTCATTTACCTTTATCTAAATTGAGAATTGTCCTACCTGATATTTGTCAAAGTCGACATTTACCTTTATCTAAATTTATAATTGTCCTACCTGATATTTGTAAAAGTTTGGGAAACTTTGATCTTGAATGTGATGCATGTTAGTGTGCTAATCATGTGAGAAATTCTTTTTATACAAGTGATTCTATAACAACAAAACCTTTTGAATTTGTTAATTATCATATATGGGGTTCATGCTCTACTTCGGCTATTAGTGGTCATCGTCACTTTGTTATTTTTGTTGATGATTATTCAAGATTTGCAGTGATCTATTTGATCAAATCTAAGAATGAAGTATAATCTTTATTTCTCTCTTTTCATAAGTTAGTTGTGAATCAATTTCAAACTAAAGTAAAGATTCTCAAGTTTGATAGTGGGGTGAATTAAGGTTTTCTATATATTTGAAGAGTAAAGGGATTATTCATCAAACTACATGCACAAATTCTCTCCAACAAAACGAGGTGGTTGAAAGGAAGAACAAATATATTTTGGAAGTTGTAAGAATCCTAGCCTTGGGTTCTCATTCACCTAAATACCTATGAGGTAGTCTGTCCTTACAACACTATACTTGATTAATAGAGCTCCAGCTGCCATCTTAGATGGCAAATCTCCATTTATGACACTTCATCCTACTAACAAAGCTTTTCATATACGACATGAGGTATTTGGGTGTGTTTGCTATGTGCATATTCATTGTCAAATGAGAGATTAATTAGTTTTCAGAGGTGTTAAGTGTGTATTTGTTGGATACACTCCATTCTAAAAAGGATACCATTATGATCTATGCAATAAGAAATTCTACAGGTCTATCTTTTCATGAGTCTAAGTTTTACTATGAAATGGAGGGGGAGAACAAAAAGGTTGTTGAAAAATAATCACAGGTCATACCATTAAGCCCAAACTACTATAGTGAAGAAAAAAACGGAAGATCACGTGAAGAAAAGTAAGATCATCAAACCAAAAGTATTGGTAAAGACATATGTCAGAAGAGAGAAGAATAGTACTATCGATGGAAAAGACTACTACGACTAAAGAAGGTACACTCTCGCAGGTTATTCCGAGGTTAATAAGGTTATTCCGAGGTTAATATACCATATGATGAGTATGATTTTAACTTGCCTATTGTACTAAAGAAAGGTAAGAATAACATGTACTAAAGAAAGGTAAGAATCATACATGGGATGTAGTAGGCTTACCACCAAGAAGAAAGAAGTGGGTTGCAAATGGGTATACACCATTAAGGTAAGGGAGATGGAAGCATCAACATATACAAAGCAAGATTGGTAGCAAAGGGCTACAACCAGGTCTATAATTTGGACTATACTAAAATTTTTGCACCAATAGCAAAATTTAATATTGTCAGGGTAATTATTAGTACGACAACTAACAAAAATTGGAAACTTTAGCAATTAGACGTGAAAAATTCTTTTTTTGTTGGTAAATCTAACATAATAGAAATATATGGAGTTTCCTCCAGGACTAAAAAACAAAGAGGAAACATTGAAGGTGTGTAAATTAAAGAAATCGTTATATGGATTAAAACAATCTCCTAGAGCGTGGTTCGAGAGGCTCAATGAGGGGGTTATAAGTCTTGGCTACTCTTAGAGTGCTAATGACCATACATTGTTTGTAAAGCATGGTAAAGGTATTTCTATCCTTGTGGTATATGTTATGAGATTATAATCACACGTAAAGAAATTAAAGAGCTTAAAAAACAACTCTACACATTATTTGACTTAAAGAGAAAACATCACTACTTTATGGGCATTAAAGTTCTCTATTCAAACAAAGGTATATTTCTAACTCAGAAAAAATATACATTAAATCTCTTAAAGGAGACTGAAATGACGGATTCTAAGTCACGTAAAGAAACAATGGAAATGAATAAGAAATTATCTCAGAATGAGGACAAAAAGTATGAAGATATTGGTAAATATCAAAGATTGGTAGGAAAACTAATCTATTTAACTATCACGAGACCATATATCACTTATGTCGTCGGTATTGTGAGTAGATATATGCATGCACCATCCATATGTCATATGGAAGCTGTCTATCAAATTCTCATATACGTAAAGAAGACTCCGGGATATGGAGTAATGCATGCTAATCATGGAAATCTAGAGTTAGAAGTATATTTAGATATTGGGCAGGTTCACTAGAAGATAGAAAATCTACTACAGGATACCTAACTATGTTTGGAAGTAATATCTTATCCTAAAAGAATGAGAAACAATTTATTGTTGCTAGATCCAACGCGAAGGCTGAATATAGAGCACTAACTCATGTTTTTTGTGAAGGATTATGGTTGCAGTTACTTATTAAAGATTTAATAGCATAAATACAATTACCAATCTATGGATACTGTGATAGTGAGTCAACCATAAAAATTACGTTGAATCCAGTCTATCAAAAGAGGACAAAACACATAAAGATAGATTGTTATTTTATTCGAGAGAAGACACTGAACAAAGAATTTCAATTAACTCATGTGAGGTCAGATGATCAAGTAATGCCAAATAGAATATTATGGAAGACTATTTACTAGTTGGGTGTATGCAATGTCTTTAGCTCAACTTGAGGGGGAGCGTTGAGAGGATCGATCGGTTCAGTCAAAGTCCATAATCGTCTATGATCGACCGTGGTTCTGGTTTTATTTTTAAAGGCACTTGTATTTTCATCTCATTAATGACACATTAGTAATATGCCATGATTTGTGTATATTTAAGTCTCCATGGTTTCAGCTCTAGAGACTAACACACATAAGATTAATAAGAGAGAGAGGTTGCCAAAGAACAATATAAGTGATGATCGACATCCAGATAATTGCTGCACGTGTATGGTTGATGCTAATCAAACATGTGTATGTGAGTGTTTTCCACTCGGTGGTTAGAGTGGAAGGAAAGGTTGCTTAGGCCATACTCAAACATCTCTCCGAGATTATCTCCCATTTTTCTGGGACTTCATTTCCAAATGTTAGTTTAGATGAAGCCATGGTGATCATGTCCTTGTCTACAGAAATTTTTGACTCCAGTCGACTCGGGTCATAAATGGAAGCACTTATGCATCTAGATTACACCAGTCTCTCTCTCTGGCGTATTGTCATTTAATCAAACTGAGTCTAATGTTTTTACTTCAAGATCGGGTTATGATGGAATTTTTGTTTTTATCTGGTGTTCATCTCTTTATCCTAGAATATATAGAATATAAGTTTGTTCATTTGGTTACTTCAAAGGACACATAAATTAAAATTGGCACACATTGCATCCCTCAAAAGGAAAGTTTTAAATACCTAGGGTCAATTGTTCAGAGTGATGGAAGAATTGATGAAGATGTTACGCATATAATTAATGCTGGTTGGTTAAAATGGAAAGGAGCATCAGGTATTCTTTGTGATAAGAAGATACCATTAAAGTTAAAAGGTAAATATTATAGGGCAACAATTAAGGTAAATATTATAGAGCAACAATTAGACCTGCATGTTTTATGGTTCTTAGTGTTGGGTAGTTAATCATCAACATGTACAAAAGAAGTTCGTGACAGAAATGAAGATGCTGAGATGGATGAGTGGTCATACAAGAAAAGACTGTATACATAATGAGGTTATTAGAAATAAATTATGTGTGGCATCAATAGAGGATAAAATGAGAGAATATTGTTTAAGGTGGTTTGGACATATAGAAAGAAGATCAAAAGAGGAACCTATAAAAAGGTGTGAAAAACTAGATTTTGAAAGTATTAAAAGAGGTAGAGGATGACCACAAAAGTGTTGGAAAGAAACAATAAAGAATGATCTAGCTTATTGTGAGTTAACTGCTAACATGGCACATGATAGGGCTCTGTGGAAACAAAGAATCCATGTAGCCGACCCTGTCTAGTATGGGAAAAGGCTTAGTTGTTGTTGTTGTTCATCTCTTTATCCTTCTTCCTCTGTCAAGCTTCCCTTCAAGATGTGCTCCAACTTTTGGCTGAGCACTGTGTGTGCCCAACAAAAGCTTAAAAATGATTTGTTAAAATGAACTATTTAAGAGTTTTCATGTCCAAGTCTGAGTGAGATCAACTTTTAGGTTTTGCTTCTATTGGTTATTGGTTGTGAGATCCTAGAGGAGTGTCTATACCTGTATGACCATGATCATTTGTTTTTAGCTTGTGAACTGTGTCTACATAGCAATTTGGTCTTATACAACAACAACAATTAAGCCTTTTCTCATACTAGACGGGCTTGGCTACATGGATTCTTTGTTTCCGTAGATCCCTATCTTGTGTCATGTTAGCAGTTAACTCACAATAAGCTAGATCATTCTTTATTGTTTCTTTCCAACACTTTTGTGGTCGTCCTCTACCTCTATTAATACTTTCCAAATTTAGTTTTTCATACCTTCTTATAGGTTCTTCTCCTGATCTTCTTTGTATATGTCTAAATCATCTTAAATGATATTTTCTCATTTTATCCTCTATTGATGTCACTCCTAATTTGTTTCTAATAACATCATTATGTATACAGTCTTTTCTTGTATGACTACCCATCCATCTCAACATCTATGACCACTCATTCATCTCAACATCTTCATTTCTGTCACATACATCTTTTGTACATGTTGATGATTAACTGCCCAACACTTAGAACCATAAAACATGGCAGGCCTAATTGCTGCTCTATAATATTTACCTTTCAACTTTAATGGTATCTTCTTATCACAAAGAATACATGATGCTCCTCTCCATTTTAACCAACCAACATTAATTCTATGCGTAACATCTCCATCAATTCTTCCAATCACTCTGAAAAATTGACCCTAGTTATTTAAAACTTTTCTTTTGAGGGATGCAATGTGTGCCAATTTTAATTTCTATGTCCTCTGAGGTAACCAAATGATCAAACTTACATTCCATATATTTTGTCTTTGTTCTACTAAGTCGGAGGCCTTTGCTTTTTAATGTTTCTCTCTATAGTTCCAATTTTCTATTAACTTTTTCCTTGGACTCCTCCACCAATACAATGTCATCTGCAAAGCAATTTGGTCTTATGAATCAGGAAAATCTGCCGAGAACCTAAATTCACTGATGGTATAACCACTAAAGATGGTTAGCGGAGGTTCCTGAATTTCGCTGAAATCTTTGTAAAGTTTTTCACTTTTACCGGTTAATAATAATGTAAAACTTAAGTTGCTCAAGTGAGAGGGTATCCTTATCTGGCTAGATGCTTCTATTCCAGAACCTAGTTTGGAATTTTATTGGTTTTCAGAATGGCTAAAAGATTGATCAGCGTGTACTCTGTGTATCTTGAAATATCCAATGTCTTGTTGGTGTTTTCTTACTTCTCAACTCTGACATGTCTCTTAAGCAGTTATGTGTTTGTATCTAGTGAGCCTCTATGGTGATGCCTGGGCGAATCTTAGGTGCTGCCTGGACCCCTTGGCTGCTATAGCCTTTTGAGATTCATTTCTTGTGCATATGGTCACACAGTCTAGCTTCTTTTTCCAGTCACATATTCGCCCTTGTACTGACGTTTTCTGAAGTTTTTTGACCCACACGAATATCCACTTGAAATATTTAGTAATATTAGAGCTTCATGCAGCTTGTTTACACTGAAGCTAAGAAAGCAACATTCTGATCCTATAAGTGAAATGGGTTATGATAGATGAAATTGAAGTTGTAATTCCTTATATCATTTGACGAAAATTTTCCAGTTCTTATTACTGAAAGAATATTAGAGTTGATAATATCTTTTCTCTCTTCATATCTTATGCCCTTCCCTTATCCTGTGGGTGATGCAATTTCTGTCCATGTGTGTTTGATGGGTACTTCAGTGAAACTAAGTACTATGACGGGGTGTGGTGCATACTAGTTTTGGGATGGAATTAGTTTCAAGTTGCTTTTACTGGCAACAATACTACTTTTGCATTTGTTTTATTTTCTCTATCATCTGTAGTTCCTATTCAGAAGAATAGGAGCAGTCTCATCCTTGGTTCTGTTCTTTTTTCTCACTACGTCTTATTTATTTATAGCATGAAATTTCAAAAAAAGTGTTGTGAATTTCCACATGAGATTTGGTATCAGATTGAAAAAGTTTGCTCCCCTCAGGTGTACTATTACCATCCCTTTTCAGCAGTATCTGACTCTGCAAAGTTATACAATGATCTTCGATGGAACCTGACCAGACCTCAGGGTTTTGAAGCAGTAATGCGAGTCCGGTGCAGTCAGGTGAGTTATATCGTCATGCCTTTGTTTTGTTTCTCATGTAACAACTTTATTTTATACTTTATAAATCTAACTTGATACTGAGAAAGGTTGTTTTCATTTTCTTTTAGGGGCTTCAAGTTCAAGAGTATTTCGGGAACTTTTGCAAACGTATTCCTACAGATGTTGATCTTCCTGGGGTCAGTATATATTTAATAATGTTCTTCCATGAACTATAAATTTCAAATATCTGATTCATATTTATGATGTTAGTCATGTCATTCTCGTCCATAAAAGTTCATGGTTGGGGATCACGTGGAATAACATCTTACAGGTGTACGGCACTTTTTGGACTGAATGCACCAAAGTGGCATGTCAAGTTGATTAAATAGATCAATCTAAAATTGTTTGGTTTCATGGTGCTTATCAGATTGGACTATGAGGAAGCCCGTAAGTCCACAAATAGATTTTTTTTAATTTATTAAGCATTGAGCAACTAGTGGTTTATGGCCATAGAGGTCTAAGCTTTCGCAGATCATATAAGGTTATCTATAGGCTGAAAATTTTACCAGGTGAAAGCTTTTGCTTGTTCCAAGATGATGTTCGATGATGTGAACTATTGGAAGTTTGTCTGTTGTAGTTCTCCTTATCTTCCCTTTGTCATTCAGAAATGTTGTCAATATTATGATTATAATTAGAGGGAAAACTAGTAAGTTACTTAATGGTTGCTACAGAACTGCTGCAGTGAAAAGCAGCCTAAACCAAATTGAATCACAATTCTTCTCAAGGTCACGTTGTAAGATGATGGTACTTCTAACAAAATGTTCGTATGAAGCCTGTTATCTTTGACATGTTGGTCCTTTTAGCCCCATCCTTTTCTCATTAGCATTTATGGTGATGGGCATTGTTCATGTAAGAGGTGCCTGACAAGAACTTTTAGGCTTGATATATAGTTGGCTTAGAGGATATTGGAATAATCTAACTCCTTTTTTGGTTAACTGTAGATATGGAACATTGGCGGTTATCACATTTCACAAGTCTCTTGCACAAAACAAGTATTTGCAAGATCAATTATTTGTGAGGTGCACATTGATATGTGCCAATAAGAAGTGTTTAGCACTATGTTTATTTGTTCTAACTGGATTCAGATCCTTCTGAGGGATGGAGGAAAACATATTAGACTGATGGACTATGGCTAAAGGCTTTATGTTTCATGTTATTTTGTTAACATCATGCATGTAATTTCTTTTGTTATAACATCCAAGTTCAGCCAGCTCTTATAAAAGGTTGATGTTATAATATTGAGCATTTGCATTCATTATGGTCAAGCCTGATTAGGATGCATTTGTTTAAGGTATAAAGTTTAGAGGTGATCTATTTCATAATTAGGTGAGAATTGAAGGTGATGTTTGTTTGTTTTTGCTCGAGCTGATGGGTTTTCTCTTGTGCTTCAGATAGATTGTGACAAAACCATCATGGTCACATTCAAACACGATGATAAGTTTCAGGACACTTCTGAGTGTGCATTCCAGGTAAATGACAGTAGAGTATGCTCATAGTAAGGCCACCTTGAATTACTGCAGTGTGGATTGCCGGTAAATGGAGTATCCTTTATTTCATAGGTGCATGGCTCACATTATATTTTTGTTTGATGTTTGATCTTCCAGTGTGCCCTTCTATATACTACAATTTATGGGCAAAGACGAATTCGTGTCACAACTTTATCTCTTCCGTGCACAAGCGTACTCAGTAATCTGTTCCGCTCTGCTGATTTAGATGCTCAGTTCACTTGTTTCTTAAAGCAAGGTAATCAACAGTAACTTTTGTATTTTACCACTACAGTAAATTTCTAGCAATGCACTGATGCGTCTCATGACTATTTGCAACACCCCATCCGTTAAATAGTCATCTTTCTTTAGTTTTCTTATGCCATAGAGAATAACTGGGTATGCTTGGTTGGAAGTTGCTCCACCTTCTCCAGCTTAAGAAGCTATTATGATCTGGATCATTTTTGGTGAAAACAGTACCTTTGTAGGTCTAATGAACCACATATATAGGCCAATGCTGAAAGTTTCAGCTTAAGCCTTGCTATAACGAGTCTGATTCTGGTTTGATGTTTCCCCAAACAAAAACAAATGGTTTTCCTCTTGCAGAGTCCCATCTCTTAACATGTCTATTGACTTATCTAATGGTGCTGTTCACCTTCTTTCATGTTTTTGTTTGGAAAATTGCTAAACTTTGCCTTTCGCAGCCGCAAATGAAATTCCCACAAGCACAATTATTCAAGTCAGGGATCAAGCCATGAACCAGTGCATCAATGTTCTCTCTGCATATCGTAAATTTTGTGCCACAGTGTCATCATCTGGCCAGTTGATTTTACCTGAAACGCTTAAGCTTTTGCCTCTTTATACTCTAGGTATGTATGCTAATTTTTTAGTGAAAATTATTCATAATAACTGCTGATTTTGCATGTACTCTGCACTTTTCTGTTGATTTAACTGCTTTATCTCTTGTGGTGTTTTCTTAATATATGTATGACTTTATTGATTCACAAACAAATTCAGGAATTATGATAACCATCTTAGTTTTCTTTGCATGTAGGCTAGTTCTTATGTTTGTAGGTCGTGGAGTACCATTCTTTACAACTATCGTCTTTTGCTTGATTATTGCATTCAGGTGATCATGAATGAGAAGTTTGCACTCTTCCTCGCTTTAATTTCTTCGACTTTGATATTTTCTCTATGATATGAGGAACTAGTAGTTTGACTTGATGATACAACACTATTTTCACCTGTGCCTAGAGTTGAATGAAAGAGTTTACTTCTTAGGGCATGTTTACTACGCCCCACTCCATGTGTAGAACCGAGTCTATGTCTTATGGATTCTGTGTAAGGGTAATCAACATGCAAGTGTAGGTCTCTTCAGAGCCCATTCTCCTGCATTTGATTGACGTAAGAGATGGTCTCTTGGGACAAAAGTGATTCCGTCTTCTGCAGAGCCCTTCTCATGTGGACCATTGCCCTTGAAAGCATCAAAGTAAACTTTCTGTTCAACATCATGAAATATTTCTTAACTAAAAAGCAGTTAGAGCATTCCTTATAATTCTGCACAGAAAAGTTGCTTGACGTTTGCTAGTTTTCAAGTTTTTAATGTTGTTTATATAAAGTTGGACCTACTAGATTAATACTTCTAAAGCTCAAAGTTTTTAATGCAGACTATGTAAGCTCTGAGTTGTTTGATTGACATTTGACGCCAAAAGTTGGGTTTGGATGGTGATAACCTGAATCCTTGATTAAACCAGATCTGATTAACCTTTGTCATGAGCTTTATGAACAAGATATCAGGAACTCGGATGTCTCAAGAGTTTGTCCATTTCTGAAGACATTTTCCTGCAAAATGTTGATTAGAACTATCAATGAATCCATGATACTTACAGGACCTTTTACCATTTCCAGCATTGGTGAAAAGTACAGGGCTGCGAAATGATGGTCGAATAGATGACCGTTCCTACTGGATCAGTCGAGTTGCCTCTCTGTCTACCTCACTCGCAATACCACTTGTTTACCCTAGGATGCTGGCTATCTACAACCCGACTACTAAGGCAGATGACAATCAGGTGGTATATTGGGACTTAATGAGAGTTTATATTTGATAACAAAGTGATTTACGTCCATATCATTCTCTTAATATGCAGGAACCAAATGATTCACTTGTCCCTCCTTCTGTTCCGCTGTCCAGTGAACATATCACTGATGATGGGATCTTTCTCTTGGAAAATGGTGAAGATTGCCTAGTTTATATTGGGAATTCTGTCAGCCCAGACATTCTACAGCAATTATTTGGTGTTTCATCTGCTGATAGTCTTTCTAGCCAGGTATTGTCTGTTTATTTCATTTAATTAATACATGCAAACTTCGTATAACTGTAGAATGCTCATTCCCTAGCTTCCCTGCTTAAGCACTTGGGGTCTGTCATTTGCTCTAGTGAGAAACAGATTTTATTCAATTGTGTCATATTGTTGGATTCTGAGGTAAATTTCACGGTGACATTAACCTGAACCTGCTTGGATCTTGAAGATTCAATGCCAACCTTTCCCTAATAAGTGATGAGAAGTTTCCCATATGTGTGGAAGGTCACAGTGTTTATCGGTCTCCTTGCACCATCATTTGGTACTCTAGCTTCATGTGTTGTAGTTGCCAACTAGTTGGATCATGATTTACTTATTCATTTTGTCCAAAACGGTGTCAATGCATTCCACGTGGAAGGCACAAAATAGACTCATCAGCTTGCCTGGGCTTAGCATGCATTTTCTGCATGGGGCATTTATTTTTTCAATTTCATTTTTGGTGAATATTGACTTCTCTTTTGTGGCACTATGCAGTTTGTTCTGCAGAAGTTTGAGAATGAACTGTCAAATAAGCTAAATATTGCCGTGAACGAGATAAGGCGCCAGAGATGTTCTTACCTCCGGTATGAGCTATTCCACCTTTTAGTGTACGTAAATGGAAGTGACAAAATGTATGCCATAACTCCTCTATGTGGCTTTTAACTCGTTCTGATCATAAAGTTAGCAAGGAGACTTGAGCAACTCATTGTATTTGGGTAGCTGTCTCTGTGTCATATATGATCTTATAGAAATAAATATGTATTCTCAGAACATATGGAAGGAGTTGTGTCGCGAACCAAATCTCTCTCTCTCATATCCTTGATTTACTGAAACTTTTTTCCCCTCTATATTGCAGTTTCAGATTATGCAGGAAAGGAGAACCCTCAGGCAAGTTTCATATACTTTATCTTTTCTCACGTAGTACATCAAACTGGTTTCATGTATCATAAATACAGTGATGCAAATGTCAGAGCTTACCTCTCTTGGAAAAGCACTATTACGCTACCTTGGTCTGTCGTAGAATGGCCACTTAATTTGAGGCTTAAGCACGCTAGCTAATCCTATATGGAAGTCATAATTCTTGTCCATCATTTGAAGGTTAACCTTAGCTGATGTATAGGTATATAATGAATCATGAATTATCGAACTCATGTAGCCATGCTGTCTTGTGCCGTTCCACTAGTCGAATCCTGATATTTGTTTTTCTTAACTAATATCTTCTATTTTATGTTCTCAGGTTTCTCATTCTTTTCATCTATGGTTGAAGACAAAACGTCAATGGGCCATTCATATGTTGAGTTTCTTGTGCACATCCATAGACAAATTCAGACCAAAATGTCTTGACCGGTCTGATTGAAGATATCGTCGAACTTTTTTGCTACAGTCGTGTGATGGTAGGGATGGAGTTTGTAAGTCTAAATCAAGTGATTGCAGCTGCCTTTTGTATGTAGTAACAGCTTGAGTTCGAGGTTACTTGGTTTAGGAAGTGGATTTTGATGCAGTTCTTACAGGACCAAATCCAGATACAGATGAGTTATTTATCAGAAAAAGAAGGCAATAATGGGTCGTTTCATTTTTAAATCTAATTTGCTTCTTTTGAAACAAGCTGTATGATAAGAAGAGGAGCAAGCGCTCATTGGTGATAGATTTGGTTTGCAGATTATCGTAGTTGTTTTCTTTTCATTTGCTTTTTTGTATAACAAATGGTCATATTCTTGGACACAAAAAAATGTGAGTCGAAGAATTGATCTTATTTTTTCTGGAGGCAGGAAGTTGCCCTTATGTGCTTACTGAGTTGTTATGAGTGCATGCTTAAACTTCTTTTACAATATCCATACTGTTCTTCTAATGAGGATGATGACACCGATTTAAATCCCGATTCAAACCAGTTGCAGAGGCTATAGTTTGAATCTTACGATGACAATACATAGAAACACACGCATGTATGTCTGAAGTAGTTACTGCTATTGCCTTCTTTGTGAGGTACAAAACTCATTGTTTGCCGCTTTGTGGGCCTCATCTGTTTGTAATTCCTTGCAACCCAACTGAAAATCTTAGAACTATTACGGTAAAAGATGAATTACCGATAGACGTTTAAGCAAATAGAAGTAACATGGATTGTGAAATTTCTATGAGATATGAGTCGTGATAACTACTGAATGTTAGAGTCTAGTGTAATAAGTTTGGAATCGAAGTTGTGTATAGAGACATTAATTAGATCTCCATTCGCCATTAACATACAAATATGGTCTTATAACCATTATCTACGCATAAACTGTTATTTTTCAAAAATGTACGACACTCGATTCAAGAGCCATCATACAAAGATGACATTGCTGATTATCTATCTGACCAATACATTCTTTTGTGGTCGATGCAATATCGACACCCGTTCTACTACGCACACACAAATCATGAGCGAGATTGGGTTCACCCTTTATATAAACAGCTATCGCCATCAAGTTAGAAGAAAAGAATTATTCCCATCAGTAGCAATGCAAAATGATCCTTTCTAGGGGTACAATGACATTCCCACATAGGTATCGAACTCATGACCTCCAACTTGTGAGTCGACCCGTAGCATGAAATGAAAAGCAACACGCATTGTGTGAATCTTCACATTGGCATTGGAACTGGGAGGGAACATAGCTCATGCTCCACCTAGCTCTACCTCTACATGATTTCTTCACGATTTTTTAACCATGAAGAGAATCAACTCAGAAACTGATGCTGGAAAAATGGCTCCTCGTGCTAAAGAGTCCCACTTATTGTTCAAGTGTTCATCTCTTAACATTAACCAAGCCTTTTCTTTTCTTTTTTCAGAATGAAGTCCACAAGGCCTAACACACATATGCACTCTAGCCAGATGAGCTTATGCTCCGACTGCTAACCAAACCCTAGTGTTATTTTTGTCAAGAGGGACTATACTTTATTTAGGGTAATACTAGCTAAAGTCACCTTTAGGGTAAAACACGATGACCTTGTGGGTAGGGGTGGTTACGGTTCGGTTTGATTCGTTTCTAGTCTCAACCTCAAACCAAACTGTTACTTGCATTTCTGGTATTTTGAGAACTGAACCAAACCGTGGCATGGTCAAAATTGAACCGAATTGAACCCAACGGTTTCAGTTCAGTTTGATTTTGAACCACTTTTTTACTTATCTAAGGTTTGGTTAAAGATTGTTGTAAGATGCACAATCCCTCAAAAAGAAATTATTTTAATATTCAATGACCACATATTACATATTAATCTGATATGAATAGCTGCTACACCTGATCTCAGCCAAAACATCAAGAAATGTATGCTTTGTTCAAACCTTTACTGTCTATTTTATAGTCGTAATGGATCCCCTCAGTCTGCTGGTCTTCTCAATATGGTACTAAAATTTTGCTTTCTTTAAAGGCTTTTCAATTCACTTTAGTTCGGTTTCTTATGGTTCGTTTCAGCGCTGGAACTGTGAACCGAACGACCAATTAATTTTCTTTTGCTAGAACCAAACAAACCACTGGTTTGATTCAGTTCTAACAGTTTGGTTCGTTTCCAGTAATTCCTTGATCACCCCTATTTGTGGGTAGTTCATCGTATTGTTAAGAGACACTTAACTTCAGAGTCCTAGCAGAACAAAAGTATTAGTCCTGAAAAGATTCCACGGTTGTAAAAAATTGGTCAGAGTTTCATTCCGATTGTCCTCTACTTACTGCAACCTTCCTTTTCCCCAGTCATGCAAGTTGCACCTATGGTGGAGTTCGGTATTTGATAATAACGTATGAAATTTAATATTTGACAGGTCACATGATGTGTTTCGTCCATTCTAGATGGCAAACAAGAGTTAAAAATAAGACTTACCCAACCAAGTAGGGTCGGCCAGTTTTTTAGATTTGTATAAAAAAAGATTCTTTATGAAAAAGGTCACCAAGCACAATGAACAATAACTCACCTGACTAGAGAGTCAACTCATGAAGCAAGGTCATGAGTTTGATACTAGGCACACACATAAGGCTTGGGCATCCCCATTGTACCTAAAAAGGCGTTAAGAAGGAAATATCACTCATCGGTTTGGTTTTGCTCGTAGTTTCACCTTTTACCAAACCGGAACCGGATCCAAACTAGAACCGACGGTTCCAAACAATCAGTTTCGGTATTTTAATTTATTTTTTGTAAATTTTTTATAAAACTACCAGTTCCGAAACTGGAACCAGTAGTTTGGAATTGCCAGTTCCGGTTTACCCATTGAACATGTATGTATAATTCCACCTTAACATTGAAGTGTTCAGCTCTCAACTTGTGAAAGCTCATTTAGATGATATTCTTCGCCTCCAAGATGATAGCTTATATTCAAGATAATTTTGTTTAGGATATTTAAGAAAATATCACCCAACTAACTGCAGCATGGCTCCTGAAATGACTTTATAAACAAGTTTATAAACCTGTTTTCTTTTTGTTACAAGAGGAGGCTCAAGCCTAACACACACCGGAGCATGCACCCTTTGGGAGTCGAACTCCCCACCACCAGCAACGGCGCTAAAGCGCCCTGCAGTTGAGCTAACACTCTCGGTGTGTTTATAAACGTACTTGAGCAGAGGTTTTCATAGTGATTAGGTTGGTTGGATAATCATATAAAAATTGGTCCGAGCAATAAACAAGGGTTAATTTATGCATTCGTCTCGTTCACAAGCCCTACCTTCTTTCCATTCAGTAAACTTAATATCTGGCCTGCATCGAGAGCATTAGCTGAACGTTAGTGCGCTGTAGCCCAGGTTCTGCTGGTGCATCTGTATCTGTGGTGTGTGTTAGGCTTTGGCCTCTTCTTGTAACAAAAAGAATTAATAACTGGCTTAATCTTTTGGTTTTGCTTACACTTCCTGCCTTATAAGCTTTGGATTTGCAATTTTCTGAATAGTATTTAATATCATTTTGCGAGAAAGAGGGACTTTACCAGGCTGTGTAACGTATAACAAAACAAGGGGGTTGCTGAATATTCCAGTGTAGGCGAGAGAGAGAGAGAGAGAGAGAGAGAGAGAGAGAGAGAGAGAGAGAGACCACGTTGGATGCCTCAGCGTCTCACATTCATCAACGACAACTGACCACTAATGAAACGCAGATCTTTCCGTCGAAGACCATTAAACAGAATGAGAGACCTTGTCCCACGTTGGTCTTAGTGGTCAGCGTCTCACACACTACAGCGGCACACCACACAGACCATTAAACAGAAGATGAGAAGGTGAGAGAGCTAACTGAAAACGACCGGCACACACTACATTAAACAGCATGAGAAGGTGTGTGTGAGAGAGAGAGAGAGATGGGGGAAGCAGTAGCAGAAGGGACGTGGGACAAGGTGGTGGATGTGGATCCCAAGCCGAAGGTGGGAGTGGCATCGCGGTTGCTCGACGTCCTGGAGGCAATAGTCGTCCGCATCGTTCGTGGAAGTGATTCGAAAAAGCAGAGTCAGTTCTTCCTCTCCGGCAACCACGCACCGGTCCCTGAGACTCCGCCAGTCACCAACCTCCCAGTTCGGGGCTTCCTTCCTGTACGCCACTGCGCATCCCTTCATTTATAATGCAATCAACACAAGATTGAATTTTTCTCTCTTTGGAGTGAATCATGCAAGATATTGATGACCATATGTCAAGCATGCATACTCTCGCTCTCACTGTACACTCTCGAGATACTTTATGTTGGTACTGATGATGAAGGAGAGGCCGCCGGAATATTCCTTATTGCTTGTTAGTTGTTGCTACTTAGTCTTGGGGATATTAATTATTGCTTCTACCCATTTTTGTTGCATTTGAAAAGTGAATTTGTTTAACCAAATACTATTTATTTACCCTTTGGTTGCCATTAAAGAAAAAAAATCTTTTCCTAAACTATTTCGAAATAATGTTTGTGTTAAGAACTTTCAGGAATAGGTTGTTTGTGATTCATGTGGGAGGTGTACACTTTTCTCTTTCGACAATTTGCAGGGTGTTCTTTGTTATGCGCTTAAAGTTTTATACCTTCATCCTTTCTGTGAATATTTGCGAGAGTTCGTGCTGAAACTCAACACTACCAAACTGATGCTATGAAGATTTTGTTGAGCATATTTTAGTTAAGAATGGGACACAACATTTTCGCCCGAACGTAGTGAGTCAATTGGAGAGAGGGTTCCCGCATCATGGACAGGTGTGGGTAAAGAAGTTAATCCCGCTACATTTTAGGTAATAATTTTCAGAGATGGATGGATGCGGGAGTAAGGAAGCTAGTCCTAGATAATAAGATTCGTATTGGTTCTTAGCAGTGTTGTCTGACGCGTATCGTATCATGTATCGCTGGGCTCCACGATACGGGCGTATCGTATCGTATCGTACTTTAATATTAAAATAATGCAAAAAATAATTAAAAATTAATAAAAAATAGTAAAAAATCGAAAAAAAACAAGAAAAAATCAGGAAAAATCTGATAATTGCTTTAAATTCATATAATGTAAGTTTAGTACAGATTGAGCATTCAGCATTGAACAATTGCATCCAAATTTACATATTTTGAATCCAAAAAAAAAATACAGACATAGTTTACACTTTACAGTACACTACAGTTACATATAATGTTACATTTTACAAATTGTAATCAGGATCATCAACTAAATAATATTCATCTTCTCCTTGTTGCAGATCCTCATCATCATCAGCCACGCCCACACCTTCTTCTTCAAAATCAAATTCTTCATCTCCATAATGTTGTTGCGCTCCTTTCAAATTAATCCAGGCAACGTCTTCTTCTGTTAGGAGGGCATTTTCTTCAGTGTCTTCTATAACCCAATCTTCTAATATATCAAAATTATCCAAACTTATTGGATCGAACTGACTTTCTTCTCTATTTACTTTTTTTAATTGCCTACAACACAAACAAAGATAAACAATTAGTAAGTAATATTAACAATTGAAAACTGAAGTTAAATAATATCAAATTAAAAATTTGAAAGTAATACAACATTACCTTTCACGAAGGCGCATGTTACAACGAATATAAACCAAATCATTAAGCCTTTTGTGTTCCAACCTGTTGCGCTTTTTTGTATGGATGTGTTAAAAAACACTCCAATTTCTTTCACAACCTGTTGCACTACAGGTTTGGCTTAAGACTCTAACTGCAAAATCTCTAAGGTTTGGACAATCACATCCAAACCTGTTCCACCAAACATCTGTAAAAAAAATATAAACATTAGAGACATAATAATCCACAGTAATGTAAGATGCAACTTAAATATGAAAATAAACAATGTACCTGGACGCATCGTAGAGCGGTTGCGAATTGCAACAGGCAAACCCATCAAGTAAAGAGCATTATCATATATCTCCATCTCTCGATGTATCGCATCTACTATGCTCTCATCAGGGACTAATCTGTCGATGCATTCAATGATTCCTCGATTAACCTCACCATCCCTTTTGAAGGTTACTGAGTACCTCAATGATGGGTTTAGATAGTAGGCTGCTGCATGAATAGGCTGATGCAATTGTTTATTCCATCTACTATCAATTATTTTCCATACGGGCACATAATCTCTTTTTTTTCCATTAAAGTTATTTATGATCGCTTCTTTTGCCCTGTTCATGGCTTCATAAAGGTAGCCCATAGATGGTTTCTCCTCGCTGTCAGCCAATCTCAAAACTTTCACTAAAGGACAAGTAATTTTCAATAATCTGATGTATGCATTCCAAAATGAACTTCTAAAAACCGTTTCTGCAATCTCATTTAACTTTTTGTTCCTTCTGTTTTGTGGCAACTCTGCAAATTGTTGCCACTCATCTGAGGAGAACATTCTCTTTAAAGCTTGCTTCTGTCTTACAATACTTTGTACAGATAAGAAGTTTGTTGCGAACCGAGTTGCAGCTGTGCGAAGAAGCTCTGCTCTGCACCTTCTGTATATCTCCTCATCATACACAAAACAAATGCATGGTTGTAAATAAATTTTGTAATATCTTGGCAACACTCAGTTGCTGCCTTTATTTCATCCATCTCACCAATGTCCTCGAGGATGAGATCTAAACAATGGGCTGCACATGGTGTCCAGTAGAAAGTCCCATAAATATCAGCTAACTCCTTTCCAGCTGCTTTGTAGTTAGCTGCATTATCTGTAATCAATTGGACTATATTTTCTAGCCCAACCTCTTGTATAACCTTATCAAATTCTTCTCGTAGGATCTCTGCAGTGTGCCTCTCCTCTGACATATCTAGAGATCTCAAAAACATGAGTCCTTTAGGACAATATACAAGAAAGTTTAGCAATGTCATTCCTCGCCTATCGGTCCATCCATCTGCCATGATAGTGCATCCTGTTTCCTTCCACGATTGTCTCAAAGTCGAATAGTATTGCTGCACTTCAATCACGGTCTGATCTAATATCTTCCCTCTCAACTTCTGATAAGAGGGCATCCTGTATCCTGGACCAATGTTAGCAATTGCATCTGCCATTGCTTGAAAATGAAAATTGTTTGCTGCATTAAATGGAATGCATGCATCATAAAACCATCTGCCCACTGCAAGGTCTGCTTGATCGTGCAGTTGTTCTGAAGCCATAGCAGCACGAATTCCTGGCTGAGCACCAGGTGTAGTGGAAGGAGGAAAGAATGAATGTATGCTAGAAGAAGAAGCTCTTCCTCTACTCCTTCCTGAGCTTCCTCTTTTGCCACCTCCAAAGTCTTCAGCTGCAACCCTCTTTCCTCTGCTAGGTGCTCGCGAACTGCTACTACCAATATCGGTTCTAGCATCTGAAGGCAAACTATCAGTGAATCCAACTCCAGTGGCAGTAGCATCATCAGCTTCTTCACACATTTGGAAATCATCCTTTTGTTGTCTTCTTTCCTGTATGCTCTCAATCATCTGGAAGCATTGCCATTTAATACCTTCTGGCACACTTCTAACTCTGCCTGTGCATGGAGCAACTTCTTTCCTAGTTCCTGCTAGGTGGTGTTTCAACCTTGAAATTCCACCACTAACCACCTTTTCACAAAATAAACATCTGATTTTTAACCTTGAACCCTCAACTGGTATACCCCACTGCCATGTTGGATAATCAGACTTTGAATGAGAGTCTCTACCACTCCTTCCTGCCATCTCAATGGAGTACTTTAATTCAAACAAAAACCTGAAAATAAAAGCACTTCGTAAATCCCCCAATCTTCAAATAACACTCAAATTAAGTGTCTCCCACTTCATGAATGCAATAAAAATCGTATACACACACTTAATAACTTCATATTTTGTCATTAAAAAAAAAACCGAAATAACACAAAAAACAATAAATATAAAAGAAAAAAGGGAAAAAACATTAAAAATATACCTAAATCCGAGTTTGGAGGCTTGGACGGACACCGTAGGGCACGATTTTAGAGCTTTGAACACCAAGGAGGCGAAAACCGACTCTTAGGGAGCTTAAAGAACCCAAAAGGAGAGAGGAAACCCGCGAAAAATCGCGGGTTTCTCTCGAGCCGGGACCCTTTATAAGGGTCCCAGGGCGTATCGCACGATACGGTGCGATACGCTCGCATTTGCGATACGGGGCCCCGTATCGTATCGTGGTGGCCCACGATACGATATGTATCGCCCACGATACGGTGCGATACGGACAACACTGGTTCTTAGAATATCATAACATTATATGGTAAGCTAATGGAGGTGATAGATAATATGATTCGAAGAAAGATTCATATTCTATGTTTTAAAGAGACAAATTGGGCTGGAAAAAAAGCAAATGAGATAGAGGATACAAGTTTTAAATTATGGTACTCAGGTAAAGAAAAGGCTCGAAACGGAGTTGGTATTATCATAAATAAAGATTTAAAGGATAGTGTAGTAGACATACAATGATACGGTGACCGAATCATAACGTTGAAATCAGTGTTAGGAGCAGAGGTTTTGAATATAGTTTGTGCTTACGCACCCCAAGTAGGACTAGAAGATAGTATAAAGATAGTTTTTTGGGAAGAGTTAGATAAGGTGTTTGAAAAGATTCCACAAAGAAAGATGATTTGTTTAGGAGGAGATTTAAATGGACATGTCGGTAAAGAGGCATTAGGATATCAAGGGATTCATGGAAACTTTGGTTTTGGGGATATAAATGAGGAAGGTAGGGAGATTTTAAATTTTGCTATGGCATTTGATCTCTTTATAGTCAATACAATCTTCAAAAAATGAGATGAACATTTAATTACTTATAAGAGTAGCTTATCACAAACACAAATTGATTACTTTATTTGTAGAAAAAAAGATAGAGCGTGTTGTAAAGATTGTAAGGTAATTCTAGGAGAAAGCTTAACCACCCAACATCGACTTTTAGTTATGGATTTACAAATAAAAAAGTGGACAAAGAAGAAAAGAGTGCATCGAGCTATTCAGACTAAATGGTGGAACCTCAAAAGCGAGAAAGAAGATATATTTAAACAGAAAGTCCTGCAAGGAGATGTTTGGAATTATGTTGGCACACCCTGTGATATGTGGAATAATATGGCTATACATATTAGGAAAGTTGCGAAGGATGTGTTAGGGGTATCTAAGGGAGGTGTACCGACACAAAAAGAAGCT
The DNA here is from genome assembly GCA_036023115.1 of Brasenia schreberi. NCBI lineage: Eukaryota > Viridiplantae > Streptophyta > Magnoliopsida > Nymphaeales > Cabombaceae > Brasenia > Brasenia schreberi. The sequence goes on along the minus strand of JAYKKT010000085.1, from coordinate 18,947,949 downwards.
TGGTGGTGGAGTGAAGTAGTACAAAATAAAATCAAGGCAAAGAGGGCATGTTACAAATTACATTATGCTAAGAAAACTAGTGAAACTTTAGAGGCTTATAAGAAAGCAAAGAAGGACGTGAAAAAGGGTGTGAGTGAAGCAAAAGTTAAAATTTGGGAAGATTTATATAAAAAAATTCAACTCAAAAGAGGGTGAAAGAGATATTTTTAAGATAGCTAGGGCTAGAGATAAGAAAACTAAAGATCTTAATTCCGTTAGATGCATGAAAGACGAGGATTAAAAAATTCTAGTGGCAAATGATGATATAAGAAATAGATGGGAAAATTATTTTTATAAGGTTTTTAATGAAAATAAAGATGTTAGTATTAGCTTAGGAGAGTTAGCTAAATAAGAAAAGTATATAAACAATAATTTTTACCAATGTATTCAAAAGAGTGAAGTCAAAGAAGGTCTTAAACATATAAAGGGTGGTAAATCAAGATAATATTCCTATAGAAGTTTGGAAAATACTAGCAAAAATAGGAATTACTTGGCTCACAAGACTATTTAATGAAATATGGAAAAACTAAAAGATGCCCGAGGAATGAAGAGCTATACTTATACCCATATATAAGAACAAGGGAGACATTCAAAATCGTGTGAATTATCAAGGTATCAAGTTAATGAGTCATACTATGAAATTGTGGAAAAGAATTATCGACCGTAGGTTAAGACAAGTATCAAGTACAATAGAGAACCAATTTGGATTCATGCCAGTTGAAGCGATTCACCTTTTGAGACGTCTTATGGAGCATTTTAGAGCAAAAGAAAAGACCTTCACATGATATTTATTGATCTAGAAAAAGTTTATGATAGAGTACTGAGGGAGGTTGTTTGGAGAACCATGGAAAAAAGAGGTATCCCATTGACATTCATTAACCTTATAAGAGACATGTATGATCGAGCAAAAACACGTGTGAGGACTCATGAAGGAATGACAGACTTCTTTGAAGTTAATATTTGGGTTACATCAAGGATCAACTTTAAGTCCATACTTATTTATAATGGTGATTGATGAGTTAACAAAACATATTCAAGATGAAGTACCTTGGTGTATGTTATTTGCAGTGACATTGTATTAGTGGAGGAGTCTAAGAAAAACGTTAATAGAAAATTGGAACTATGGAGAGAAACATTAGAAAGCAAAGGCCTCCGACTTAGTAGAACAAAGACAATATATGAAATGTTAGTTTGATCATTTGATTTACTCAGAGGATATAGAAATTAAAATTGGCACACATTGCATCCCCCAAAAGGAAAGTTTTAAATACCCGGGGTCAATTTTTCAGAGTAATGGATGAATTGATGGAGATGTTACGCATAGAATTAATGCTGGTTGGTTAAAATGGAGAGGAGCATCATGTATTCTTTGTGATAAGAAGATACCATTAAAGTTAAAAGGTAAATATTATAGAGCAGCAATTAGGCCTGCCATGTTTTATGGTTTTGAGTGTTGGGCAGTTAATCATCAACATGTACAAAAGATGTTTGTGACAGAAATGAAGATATTGAGATGGATGAGTGATCATACAAGAAAAGACCATATACATAATGAGGTTATTAGAAACAAATTAAGAGTGGCACCAATAGAGGATAAAATGAGAGAATATCGTTTAAGATGGTTTGGACATATAAGAAGAAGATCAAAAAAAGAACTTTTAAGAATGTATGAAAAACTAAATTTGGAAAGTATTAAAAGAGCTAGAGGACGACTACAAAATGTTGGAAAGAAACAATAAAGAATGATCTAGCTTATTGTGAGTTAACTGCTAACATGGCACACGATAGGGATCTGTGGAAACAAAGAATCCATGTAGCCGAGCCCGTCTAGTATGGGAAAAGGCTTAGTTGTTGTATATTTTAGTTTGAGATAACTGTCAATGTTTTGCAGAGCTTGGTTAGTTATTTCACTTTTATTTTTTATGCTAGATACAGAATTCAAAAGAATTGGCTAAACTGTGTGAAATTCACAGAGAGACTGGAGCAATTTTATTTATAATCTTCAGACGGAACTAAAAATGATGATGAAGAAGCAAGGAAACTAAGCTTTGATATAAACCAGCTTGGCTACAAATGAGAAGAAGCAAGGAAACTAAAGGAGCAAAGGGCAAAAGAAGGAATATGATGAATATATTTAGCAATCCATGATACCACATACGGAACTAAAAGCATTAGCTAAGTTGCGTGGGACATTACAATGAGACGATCCTTGTACAATAATCTGCATTTTTGTTTACGTATTTAGTAGGCAATGTCTGAAGTTACAGGCTAGAGAATCTAAGGCACAGAAACGATTACAACTAGGCCAGATCATTGTTCTTTTTCTCCTCAGACGACTTCGGGCTTACAGGCTATAACATATTGCGCTTCCACTTCTCCAGGTAGCCTTACTCACTCAAAGTTCTAAAAACCAAAAGCTTGAAGACTATCAACAGTAAATTAGGATTCACCTAGTTAAGAACAAGCTCAATATCCATTTGTTTCTTTTAAGTTGGCCCCTTTTCATTTGCTTATATTCCTCTGGCATTTAAAACTTGATCGACTGCTTTTACATGATAAGAGCTTTTCTCTTGGCAGGATTGCTTGAACGGTGAATTTGTGAGAGTCGGCCCGAACCCAAAGTTTCCACCTGTGTCCTTATACCACTGGTATTTCTCCCTTCTTCTTCTTGGGTAGAAACTGATATTTGAAAGGGTTATAATTAGATTCCATTTGAGCAAAACTGTGTCCTTTACTTGGCTTCTGCCTCTTGGGAGAGATAGAAGGAACACCTTCTGTCATTTCGTGCAATGAGTATTTTGGCCAGTTCATGGACTGCTCTTCTCTCTCTCTCTCTCTCTCTCTCTCTCTCTCTCTCTCTCTATATATATATATATATATATATATATATATATATATATATATATACATATGTACACACACATACATATGTATATGTATGTATGTGTGAATGCGTCTGCATTCCATGTATATGTCTGCAGACTTAGGTTTCTTTCAACTTTTCAGATGAGGTCATTTCCTAGATTTCCTCCCAAGATGAGTTCATTTTGTTTTATGCTGTAACTTCAAGATGAGTTGCACTTCTTCCTAAAACATATCTGCATACTTAGATTGCTGTCTCTGCCATCAAGGAAGACAAAAAAAGACGGTTCTCGTTGTAATGAGAAATACTCCTCTTGCTCATGAACTATTTTTTCTACATAAACTTATAATAAACTATTTTCACTGAGTAACTTGAGAAGAATTCTAGTGTTAACTTTTACTTTCAGGTAGTTTGATTTCCTCCTAAATTTTCTTTTTGTCTGCATGCAGGTTTGATGGAGATGGGTATGCGTTATCCTCCTTGTTCTCAATTGAGATATGCATACTTACTGATTTATTCAGAATCTCAGATGATGTGCTTGTTGAATATGTTACTTGGTAGCATTCTGATGTTCAATAAACTCCGTTAATCCCTGTTATCTGTCTTTTTCCTCAACATTTTCATCTGCATATACATACTCAAGAGGTGTTGAAAGAAGTAACTCAGACTTTGAACTAATATGTTTACCGTTTGTCTACCTGAATTTGATACCATGCTGAGGCTAGCTGCTTATCTTCTATATGGCTGCGCAACAAGCAAATCCATGAATTGCCTCAAGTTTATTCAACTTTGTGGCTCATTGTAACTGAAATAGGGGCGTATTTTGTGGTGATGATTCAAAAAAATAGTTTTCTAGATGAAAAAATTGAACTGTGCATATCTTTATTAGCATGTAAATATTTAAATGTCTGGTTACCTCTTTTGGGATGATCTGAGATGATTCTTGCTCTGTTTCCAACTTTGAACTCTAGGCAATATATTGTCCACCACTGTCGGGGGGCAGTTTTCAAACTTGTGACGATCTAGAGTTTCTCTGCTGGTTCTTGTTAACAGAAAATATACCTACCAGTTCAGGCAATCGTCTACCAGAGTTACATGAGTGATTGTGCTTACTGCCTATATAAGGACCAACTCTTTGTCTTGATACTGACCTGCAATCAAATCGCATCAAAATTTTAGTTGACTTTCTGCTGATGTATCAGCTATATGTTGTTTGATTGTTAATGCATGATTTCTATTGAAGAACATTCCATGATTGAATGTGTCATTTGAGTTTAAATACATAATTTTTCCATTGTCTGGTTGCTTTTAAGAAAATAGTGCTTGATCTGGTTTTAACAAAGTTAAGAAGTCTTCACGAATCCTTTCCCCAGTTACTGTAGCTACTAGAAGCTCTACACAAGAAGGCCTTCATTTTCAGCTTAACAGATTTTAGGGTTCAAAGGAAGCTTTCTGGATGGCTATTTATATAACAAATAAGCTCAAATATATTTATCTAAATGCAAAACCGAAAATGTGTCTTTTCCCTTTCTTCATGGTAAACAGATACTTGAAATTGTTCGACTCGTTAAACATTTCTGGTTCTTGAGGATACAAATTTTTAACCGTTCTTGATAATTAAGCCAAGATTGCCTCTTGAGGCTGTTGATTAAGGCAATTCGTCTTTCAAAAGAAATATTTCTATCCATCAGTTATTACATAAGAAGCGTGAACGTCTCTTTTCTTCTTATCTTTATCTATAGCAAGTTTTCTCTGAGACAAAAGATTGTAGACTTGAACCACAAGTTAAAACATCATACGGTACAAGCCTTGCAAGGGTGTGAAGTAAGTTATTGCCATTGTGTTTACAGAATGGTACATGCCTTGCGCATTCAGGATGGAAAAGCAACATATGCTTCACGTTTCATTAAAACATCACGACTTAAGCAGGAAGAACTTTTTGGGCAAGCAAAATTTATGAAGGTAATCATGTAGTGCTATTGATGTGCAGGATTAAACTTTTTTTATTGTGGTTGATTGAGACTGATTGACAAGGATCTGTCTTTTCTTTACCATATAGTAGTTTCAGCCTGTTTAATCTGATTAAAAGTTTAATTAATTATCTGATTCACAAGAACTTTTGACAGTTTTCTAGAAATGGTTATTTGTTATAGTAGAACTTTTTAAGGTTCTGATAGTATTAGGAAGCTTTTTTAACGCAAGAGGCCTATGCAATTTATACCTGTCAACTGGAAGAACGTTAAGCCATTGCTTGGTGCTTGGAGTCTACGAAATTTAACATTGTCTTGGCTCCTGTTCTTAGACCGTTATTTATTTGAAGTGGTGGGAATTAATGCAGCTCGCTTGGTAGAGTTGCCCTTGTATGTGCCTGACTTATGCCTTCCAAAAGATCTGTTCACCAGCTGACTGGACTAGACAGCATCAGCAGAAAATGTTCCTTGGAACCAAACTGACACGGGTAGACTTTTAGAATAGTCAACAATCTGGATTGCAACCTGCCAAGCACGTATAATACCTCATATCTGTTGGGAATTTCATCTGCTATATTGCACTTCAACATGAACGTGTGTGAGATGACTTAGTGCTGAAACATTTCTCTTCGGTCCTGATGCTGTTTCGGATAATTAGACTCCAGGGAGCATTTGAAAAGGGATTCCGTGAGCATGGTTGAAGCTTTAAATTAATGGAAATATTTAAAGCTTCCTGTAATTTATACTTGAGGCAAAGTTTACTTGCAACAGCATGCATCTTCACCATTCTGAGTGTATGACAAGTTTTATACCGATATATGGATTTGAAAGGGGCTTAACAATTCCCGAACTTACTGAAGAGCACAACTGTTTCTTTGTTGATTTCATATATTATGCATTTTACACTCTTGAAGTTGTATTATGTATTTTATGAATTTCTCTTTTTTATGACATGTTTGTGAATGGATTTTTCCACTGTGAGGAAATTAGGTTTGGATTATTGAGTACCAGATTATGTGACCACTGAAATTCAGTGCACTGATGGATTATTTTATGCTTTGGCTTACACATTTTATGCTATTCCTGCAGATTGGTGACCTTCAAGGATTTTTTGGAATTTTTACTGCTCAACTTTTCATGCTGCGGGCAAAGCTAAAGGCTTTGGATCTTTCTTATGGACATGGACAAGGCATGTCTACGAATTGTTCTCCCTCCGAAGCTAACCATCTCTCCTACCTCACCACCTCCACCATTCACAATCTTGATGCTCTTTTATTGTGATGCCTAAGAAACATGACATTTTTCTAAGTCTTAGCATACATATATAACCTTGATTTGGGAAGGTTAATGTTGTAGCATGGTCCCATTGACACTCCTTTCTCAACAATTGCAGCTAATACTAACATGATCTACCATCATGGTCGACTTCTCGCCCTTCATGAAGGAGACAAGGATCTGTCTTTTCTTTACCATATAGTAGTTTCAGCCTGTTTAATCTGATTAAAAGTTTAATTAATTATCTGATTCACAAGAACTTTTGACAGTTTTCTAGAAATGGTTATTTGTTATAGTAGAACTTTTTAAGGTTCTGATAGTATTAGGAAGCTTTTTTAACGCAAGAGGCCTATGCAATTTATACCTGTCAACTGGAAGAACGTTAAGCCATTGCTTGGTGCTTGGAGTCTACGAAATTTAACATTGTCTTGGCTCCTGTTCTTAGACCGTTATTTATTTGAAGTGGTGGGAATTAATGCAGCTCGCTTGGTAGAGTTGCCCTTGTATGTGCCTGACTTATGCCTTCCAAAAGATCTGTTCACCAGCTGACTGGACTAGACAGCATCAGCAGAAAATGTTCCTTGGAACCAAACTGACACGGGTAGACTTTTAGAATAGTCAACAATCTGGATTGCAACCTGCCAAGCACGTATAATACCTCATATCTGTTGGGAATTTCATCTGCTATATTGCACTTCAACATGAACGTGTGTGAGATGACTTAGTGCTGAAACATTTCTCTTCGGTCCTGATGCTGTTTCGGATAATTAGACTCCAGGGAGCATTTGAAAAGGGATTCCGTGAGCATGGTTGAAGCTTTAAATTAATGGAAATATTTAAAGCTTCCTGTAATTTATACTTGAGGCAAAGTTTACTTGCAACAGCATGCATCTTCACCATTCTGAGTGTATGACAAGTTTTATACCGATATATGGATTTGAAAGGGGCTTAACAATTCCCGAACTTACTGAAGAGCACAACTGTTTCTTTGTTGATTTCATATATTATGCATTTTACACTCTTGAAGTTGTATTATGTATTTTATGAATTTCTCTTTTTTATGACATGTTTGTGAATGGATTTTTCCACTGTGAGGAAATTAGGTTTGGATTATTGAGTACCAGATTATGTGACCACTGAAATTCAGTGCACTGATGGATTATTTTATGCTTTGGCTTACACATTTTATGCTATTCCTGCAGATTGGTGACCTTCAAGGATTTTTTGGAATTTTTACTGCTCAACTTTTCATGCTGCGGGCAAAGCTAAAGGCTTTGGATCTTTCTTATGGACATGGACAAGGCATGTCTACGAATTGTTCTCCCTCCGAAGCTAACCATCTCTCCTACCTCACCACCTCCACCATTCACAATCTTGATGCTCTTTTATTGTGATGCCTAAGAAACATGACATTTTTCTAAGTCTTAGCATACATATATAACCTTGATTTGGGAAGGTTAATGTTGTAGCATGGTCCCATTGACACTCCTTTCTCAACAATTGCAGCTAATACTAACATGATCTACCATCATGGTCGACTTCTCGCCCTTCATGAAGGAGACAAACCTTGTAAGTGTGTGGCAACTAACTATCTCCATTCTCCAACATCCTTCTTCATCCAACCACTGTAGTATCTTGATGCGTAGGACACACACTTTTTGTGCATAAGATAAATCATTTAATGTTTCTCTGGGCTTTTGGACTTTACCAATTGAATAAAGAAGCATAACTACAAGATATTTTGATTTGGTCTTGTTGGCCATGTTAATCAGCAAATATTGTTGACAATACGAGGAAGCTAGTCTTCATGACCAAACATAAGATGAGGCCAAGAAAAATTTAGCAGGAACAAAGTGCTGTTAGTGCAGAGACAAATCAGCTCACTCATACTGCAAAGCGTTAAGGCTATTCTAATTTCAATCTTTTCTATAGTTTTTCATATGCTGAAGTTCTCTGTGTGTGTGTGTTTACAGATACATACATATGATACATGCTTTCTGCTTATATTCCGATATTGGACAAATGAATATTCTTGTACTACCCTCTCACGACACTGCTAGTTTTTTATCAGAAGCCTATGATTTAGTCTTTGAAGCAAAAAAAAAAATATATATATATATATATGTATGTATGTATGTATGTATGTATGTATATATATATATATATATATATAGAGAGAGAGAGAGAGAGAGAGAGACAGGTACCTTTTGTATTTCTTCTTGCAGTTCTTCTAATTGTACATGGCTCTCTGTGTTCCTACCCAAGTTTGAAAGTTTGTTCCCATGTAGTTGAGGTGTTGGCACTATATGTGGATAGGAAGATTGAAGAGATCATTTACTGTTGAACACAGGGACTTGTAATAAACTAATCAAAGTTATTACTGTAAAATTTACTTTTTAGTTAGTTGTGAGCAGCCCTAGATAGATGACAGTATTATTCTGCTTTTGGTAAAAAACTACCACCCTTTAGTGAAAGACAAAGTAGCCATCTAGTTGTAGATGGTTACTTCATTCCATCCATTGCATATATGGATTCCAATGTTTATCGAATAATTGCCATACTATACATGTGAGAATTAAGACCCTGTACTGATGAAGTGGAACAATTACAAGCTCTTGTTTTGAAACCCTAATTTTGAATGTACACTATTCTCTTACGTGTGAGAATGAAACTGTATTGATGAAGTGAAACAACTGTGTGCTTTCTTGTGGAACCCCAATTGTGAATAGACACAATTCTCTCTCTCTCGGTATATGATTTTTCTCTGTGTTCTCCAGATGTTCTTAAAGTCCTTGAAGACGGGGACCTGCAGACCCTTGGGCTTATGGACTATGACAAGAGGCTAAAACATGCCTTTACTGCTCACCCAAAGATTGATCCATTTACTGGTAACTAAAGTCTGCCTGAATATCTGGCTTGATTGTTGGCATGTAATGGTTCTATGTGATAGGTTTGTCTTAACCTTTTGTGCAGGTGAAATGTTCACTTTTGGGTACAATATTCATGCTCCACCGTATTGTACTTACCGAGTTATTGACAAAGACGGTGTTATGCTTGATCCTGTTCCCATAACATTGTCAAACCCAGTTATGATGCATGACTTTGCAATAACTGAAAATTTCGCAATCTTCATGGATCTACCTCTGTACTTCACGCCAAAGGTATGTCTGACATTGTTACATGCTTCAATAGTCACATGATTTCCATGTAAGAAGCATAGTTCTCGTGAAAATTGGCAAAATGACCTTTCCAGATAAGGTGAGTGAAAGGCATAATTAATACCATCTATGAGTGCATCAATTATCTTCAGTTGGACAGATTTAACAGAGGTGGGTTCAAACACTTGGAATTTATCTAGGAAAAGCATGGTAACTATGCCATATATCATATGCCAAGTAATTGGGACCATCTATGAGTGCAATTATCTTTGGATAGACAGACTTAACAGAGGCCGGGATCAAACACTTGGAATTAATCTAAGAAAAGCATGACTATGCCATATATTATATGCCAAGTAATCCGTAAATAGTGCCTCAATGAGAATGTGGACATGTTCATACAACAGGCATAAGTTAGTTCATTTCTCAAAGGGATGGGCAAATTCGCTAGGAAAGTTTTGCCATCTGTGAAGAGGGAATTGAACTTTCATGCAGAGAGTAGAAAAATAACACTTGATTTCACTTTCATTACAAAGCAGCATCTTTCTTGCAAGTTTTGTTATTCTTCACCTAAATCCAGTAAGAGAAAAACCAAGACCAGGATTTGAGACCTCTGACGTTCTATTTATCATCCTTACCCTATCTTACCGAAGCCTTTTCCTTTCCTAAGTGGGGTTGGCTAGAGGGTGCAACACGAGGACTTCCTAGGAGGTCACCCATTTTAGTACTATTCTCAACCTAGCAATCTTAACTTCAGAGTTCGGATGGAATTCGGTGGAGTTCTCTAATATTTTATTTATTCAGATAAAAAGGATTCTAACGTTATTAGTGATTTAGAGAAAACAAATTCACAAGATTTATTTAGAGTAAAGAAATTCATAAATTTTATCTAGTAAATTGATCATTGGATCTGCAACTGTGCAACTTCAAGCAGCTGTGACATTTAACCTCCATGATAGAGGAAACTCTTTGTTAGATCTACTGTTGAAGCGATTCACCTTTTGAGACGTCTTATGGAACATTCTAGAGCAAAAAAGAAAGACCTTCACATGATATTTATTGATCTATAAAAAGCTTATGATAGGGTATTGAGGGAGGTTCTTTGGAGAACCTTGGAAAAAAGAGGTATCCCATTGACATATATTAACGACATGTAGATGGTACAAAAACATGTGTGAGAACTCATGAAGGAATAAAAGACTTCTTTGAAGTTAATATTGGGTTACATTAAGGATCAACTTTATGGTGATTGATGAGTTAACAAAACATATTCAAGATGAAATGCCTTGGTGTATGTTATTTGCAGATGACATTGTGTTAGTGGAAGAGTCTAAGGAAAAAGTTAATAGAAAATTGGAACTATGGAGAGAGCATTAGAAAGCAAAGGCCTCCGACTTAGTAGAACAAAGACAGAATATATGGAATGTAAGTTTGATTATTTGGTTACTGTAGAGGATATAGAAATTAAAATTGGCACACATTGCATCCTTAAAGGGAAAGTTTTAAATACTTAGGGTCAATTTTTCAGAGTGACAGAAGAATTGATGGAGATGTTATGCATAGAATTAATGTTGGTTGGTTAAAATGGAGAGGAGCATCATGTATTCTTTGTGATAAGAATATACCATTAAAGTTAAAAGGTAAATATTATAAAGCAACAATTAGACCTGCCATGTTGTTAACCATCATGTACAAAAGATGTCTGTGACAGAAATGAAGATGTTAAGATGGATGAATGGTCATACAAGAAAAGACCATATACAAAATAAGGTTATTAGAAACAAATTAGGAGTGGTACCAATAGTGGATAAAATGAGAAAATGTCATTTAAGATGATTTGGACATATAGAAAGAAGATCATAAGAAGAACCTATAAGAAGGTATGAAAAACTAAATTTGGAAAGTACTAAAAGAGGTAGAGGACGACCACAAAAGTATTGGAAATAAACAATAAAGAATGATCTAGCTTATTGTGAGTTAACTGCTAACATGGCACATGATAGAGTTCTGTGGAAACAAAAAATCCATGTAGCCGACCCTGTCTAGTATGGGAAAAGTCTTAATTGTTGTTGTACAGAGGAAACTCTCTCTGTCTGCGTGTGTGTGTCTTGCATGTGCTTGTGTGGCAATGTATGACATGTTACACACATGGATATGTAGATAAATACATGGATATATGTATAAATATACAGTTATGTAGAATAATGTCCAGATGTATGTACACAATATACAGAAAATGGTGGCTAGTGTTCCATGTATTTGCAGGACTTTTCAAAATTAAAAAACTGAAGGATGTAACTGCACCAAAAATCCATGTTGTAGAAGTATCTATTTGAAAAGTGACTATTGAAGTGCCCTTTCCCTAAGGAATGAAATTTTATTAATATATCTAGATATCCAGATTAAGTTGGAACAGCTTGCAACTGTGATATTCTCTAAATATCACTTGGTCAATTGGGACATTTGTTTCAGTATATAGGACTTTAGCGAACCAATCTCCATTCTGCTTAAGCACACTTCAAGAGCCAATGCTGCACTTGTCCATAACATATCTCATCATAAAGTATGCTGAACTAGATAAAGAATCTGTAACCATTTTTTGTAATATAGGCACGCAAGTTTTAACATATTTTTAGCTGTTTAGGTGCAGTGTCACATCAAGAATCTCAGTGATGACTCGCTGAAACAGAAAGCTACTAAAGTTTACTGTTGTGTTTCAGGAGCTGGCAAAAGGAGGGCTAGTCTACAAATTTGATGAGACAAAAAAGGCTCGTTTTGGTTTACTTCCTCGTTATGCAAAAGATGAACTTCAAATACGATGGTTTGAGCTTCCCAATTGCTTTATATTTCATAATGGTGAGATGGATTTGATTTTATCTTCTGATTCTGCATTATATCTAAAATTGTTCTCATACTTCTTTATCATAGACTGCGATGAAGGTTAGCGCACCAGAAGCTGAAAGTCAGGGGTTTCTAGATTATCTAACAGCCACAGTTTTTTTCCATCGAGCTCCTTCTGTTAAATATTGATGTATATATTGTAAATTGGGATGCTTTTTGTGATGCTCAAATTGCATGTACACATATACACTTTTGAATTCTTCTATTGTCCCCACCGCTATTTTTCCTCATCTCTGTGTGTGTGTGTGTGTGTGTCTGTATACATGTACATATACATATATGTACACAGAGAGAGATGAAGGAAAATAGCAGTCGGGACAATATAAGAATTCAGAAGTGTATATGTGTGTGTGTTGTGATTCAGTGTTGACAAGTGCATTAGTTCAGATTTTTGTATTGTTTCTGCTTCTGTTCCTCTTCAAAGAAAAGATGGAATGAGGGCTGAATCAGAACAGTGGCAGTTGTACAGCATTGTCATTGCTGCTAGCTGTTCTTCTTTGGTTCATTGTTTGAAAAGGTTGCTTGCACTTTTTCCCTGTATTTTGTTGTATTTTTTATATTTTTCTGTAACTTGTGGCCCGGTACTTTAGATCTTTTGAGATATAAATACAACTAACTTTTGGAAGAATCCAACCGCTATTTGAACTAGCTGTTGGGATCTTTCAATAGCTAGCTTTTCTGAGTATATATATATATATATATATATTTATTTATTTATTTATTTATTTATGTTGTGTGCATGTGTGTAACAAAGTAAACGTTTGTAATCTCAGTGAATGAAGATGACACTCCCACAGCACATAAGCCTTGTTCTCTGTGCTCTCTTGTTACCTTTTTACTGCCATTGCATCTTAATTTCATTCCCATGTGGCCATCAGGGTAATATTGTTCAAAGCCATTTTCCTCTTATCAGTGAAAAAGTATAGGAAAGGACTATGCAAAAGGTCTGTTGCTTGAATAGTGTTTTATCCATTGTTCAAGATGGATCCCTCTTTACAATAGGGTTCCAATACAAGATCTTGCATGGAATATTTTATTTGGTGTTCTAACTTGAATAATTTGCTTCCAGCTAATGCCTGGGAGGAGGAGGAAGAGGTTGTCCTAATCACATGCCGCATAGAGAATCCAGATCTCCAGCTAATATCAGGGCCTGATTCTATTGTGCAGGAAAACTTCAAAAATCAACTGTATGATAACTCGATATTATGTGTTTGTTGTAGCATCATTTCAGGCATGTGTGAGTCTCTTTTGATATATGCAGATATGAAATGCGGTTTAATGTAAAAACTGGAGAAGCCTCACAGAAGAAATTATCTGAATCAGCTGTTGACTTCCCACGGATCAATGAAAGTTACACTGGCAGGTATGCATAAATCAAGTTGGTTGGATATATGTATTTGACATTAAATTGTCCAAAATTAGTTCATATGTTTTTTGAACTTCAAATGGCAAAGCCAGAACATTTCTATCCTTCTCGGAATTGCTTGAAAAAAATGACTTAAAATATATCTATTATTTTTTGCCATACTCAAAACTCCGCCCATGTAAGGGATCACCCATTGCCGGTCCCAAGCCCGGATAAAGAAGGAGAGTTGTGTTAGGCTTCCGACAGCCAGCGTAAAACTTTGTCGGATTTTATAACATGGATTACAAAAATTATGAGCATTACTTTGGGGCGTCCCCGCCTAGCAACATGCTGCAGAGTCTCAATGCAGTAATAAGTAATCAAGGGCCACTACATTTTTGCCCGAATGTAGTGAATCAATTGCAGAGAGGGTTCTCACATCATGGACGGGTCTTGGCTCACAAGACTATTTAATGAAATATGGAAAAATCAAAAGATGCCCGAGGAATGGAGAGCAAGTACACTTATACCCATATATAAGAACAAGGGAGACATTCAAAATTGTGCGAATTATCGAGCTATCAAGTTAATGAGTCATACTAAGAAATTGTAGGAAAGAATTATCGAACGTAGGTTAAGATAAGTATAAGTACAACAGAGAACCAATTTGGATTCATGCCAGGCATCTACTGTTGAAGCGATTCACCTTTTGAGACGTCTTATGGAACATTTTAGAGCAAAAAAGAAAGACCTTTACATGATATTTATTGCTCTAGAAAAAGCTTTTGATAGAGTACCGAGGGAGGCTCTTTGGAGAACTTTGGAAAAAAGAGGTATCCCATTGACATACATTAACCTTATAAGAGACATGTATGATGGTGCAAAAACATGTGTGAGGACTCATGAAGGAATGACAGACTTCTTTGAAGTTAATATTTGGGTTACATAAGGATCAACTTTAAGTCCATACTTATTTATAATGGTGATTGATTAGTTAACAAAACATATTCAAGATGAAGTACCTTGGTGTATGTTATTTGCAGATGACATTGTATTAGTGGAGGAGTCTAAGAAAAAAGTTAATAGAAAATTGGAACTATGGAGAGAAACATTAGAAAGCAAAGGCCTCTGACTTAGTAGAACAAAGACAGAATATATGGAATGTAAGTTTGATCATTTGGTTACCTCAGAGGATATAGAAATTAAAATTGGCACACATTGCATCCCCCAAAAGGAAAGTTTTAAATACCTGGGGTCAATTTTTCAGAGTAATGGAAGAATTGATGGAGATGTTACTTATAGAATTAATGCTGGTTGGTTAAAATGGAGAGGAGCATCATGTATTCTTTGTGATAAGAAGATACCATTAAAGTTAAAAGGTAAATATTATAGAGCAGCAATTAGGCCTGCCATGTTTTATGGTTTTGAGTGTTGGGCAGTTAATCATCAACATATACAAAAGATGTCTGTGACAGAAATGAAGATGTTGAGATGGATGAGTGGTCATACAAGAAAAGACCATATACATAATGAGGTTATTAGAAACAAATTAAGAGTGGCACCAATAGAGGATAAAATGAGAGAATATCGTTTAAGATGGTTTAGACATATAGAAAGAAGATCAAAAGAAGAACCTATAAGAAGGTATGAAAAACTAAATTTGGAAAGTATTAAAAGAGGTAGAGGACAACCACAAAAGTGTTGGAAAGAAACAATAAAGAATGATCTAGCTTATTGTGAGTTAACTTCTAACATGGCACACAATAGGGATCTGTGGAAACAAAGAATCCATGTAGCCGACCCCGTCTAGTATGGGAAAAGGCTTAGTTGTTGTTGTTGTTGTTGTTGTATTTTTTGCCATACTCAAATCTATTTTCTGTTATTTACTGTCTTTAATGAAGTCTACACTTTGTGAGGGTTCAACACAGTTCCAATCTTAATAAAGGAGGAGGATTGGGTTTGGTTGTCAACAACCACCTTTGAATTTTCTTTTAGGAGGGTTGAATCTTTTCATTCTAAATGCACTGGATCCTATCAACACAGTCCCAACTTTGAATTGTCTGCTTGGACAAGCATAGTACTAGGATGAGTGACCTCCTATCATTCTCCACTGTCTAGCCTACCTCATCTAGTGTTGAAAAGAGCCTAGTTAAGGTTAAGGCTGAGGCATTTACTGGTTCATATGGTATTGATGTGTCGTGCACTCTGAGTAGATGAGACAATGCTAAAGCTTGTTTCTAACTTTTATTGTGTCTTAGTATAAAAGACTATTATGACTAGAATTGTGTCTTGTTATTTGTTATTAAAAATTAGTAACTCTATCAAGTTTGAGGACCTGTGCAGAAAGCAGCGGTATGTATATGGAACCATTCTTGACAAAGTGACGAGGGTGAAAGCAATTGTGAAGTTCGATCTTCATGCCACACCAGAGGGTGGGAAGACAAGCATTCAGGTTGGAGGGAATGTTCAAGGTATCTATGACTTGGGGCCAGGAAGGTTTGGCTCAGAAGCAGTTTTTGTCCCGAAGCAGCCCAGCGTTACATCAGAAGAGGATGATGGCTACTTAATATTCTTCGTGCATGATGAGAACACTGGGTACCTTCAATTTTACAGCATTAGTCTTGTCATTCCATAGCTTTTAATTGTCATTTTCAATCGGTGTGACCCTCATCATTTTATTAGCTGAGTAGTTTGACTATTAATATTCAACTGTCTTGATCCATGTCGTATGACTAAGTGTCCCTTCAGTTGAAATCTGTGTACCAAATTCAAGATCTTTAATGGCCTAATTTTATAGAAAGAATTTCTAGGTTTTTGGATGACAAAACTGAAGTTTTACAAGTCCTTATGTGAAACAAGTGTTTATTGGTTTCTGCTACCCATTGGCCAGGAAATGCTGAGATACTACTGTCTTTTCCACCCTCCCCTTCACAAACCCAGTGTGAATGATGGAAAACCTGGGAAAAGTCGGTTTCTCAGACGTTTTTTATTCACCCAAGCTCCAGATAAACCATGTGCTGATTGCCTTAGGAGGTGAATAAATCTTGTTCCAAACGTGATTCCTGGCACCATACAAACGGTCCTGGATATAGGAACTTGAATGTTTTGCGCGTTGTGCATTTTGATGTAGCAAATACCGAGTTTCTTCAAAAGGTCACAAGTTCTTTTATGTTCCCCTTGAAATCTTCAGTTTTTGATTTTATATGAAATAATCCTAAGAATGGTATGTGTAACTTTGTGCTCTATCAGCATCTGCGAGTATCATTTTGGAAATTGAAATATCGTTTGGTATATTATGTTGCAGAAAATCGGAAGTGCATGTCATCGAAGCTAAAACGATGTCAGTGGAACCAGTAGCTGTTGTTGAAATTCCTACCAGAGTTCCATATGGGTTCCATGCCTTCTTTGTTACGGAGGTGGGTTTCTCTCTGTTAAAAGCAATCAGTTCTTGGCTTGTTACAATAGTCAGGTGTACAGGAGCATGGTCTTCATTTGATATTTTTCTTATATCTGACTTTCCTCTGAGACATCGTCTGATATCAACTCGCATGGTCTGATTTGCCACCATTTCCTGCAAATCCAGCTTTTGCTTGTTCAGATGTTGAGAAGGACCATGCTTTGTCTTTTCATGTAAATTCTCTTTTTATATCATGAAAGCTTTTGAGAATTCAAATATTACTGAAGATGATTATTCTGAATCGCAAGGAACATAAGTAGCTATTTTATGCACACAATTTCAGGACATGCTAATTAAGATGTGGATTTTTGGCTTATAAACAGGAACAACTTAAACAGCAGACGAGGTGATGATTAATGGTGACATTGTCCCCAGTGCTACAAAGATTTGCTCTCGAGACAGCACCAGCTGCGTGTATTGGCATTACTCTGTAAACTTGTATTTCCAGTTAGCCAGTTCTGTCATACCATATTATTTGTCATATAAATATGTCTCCTGAAGAACTTTCTTCTGGATGGAGACTAGGATAATAAGAAGGCCCGTAAGATGATACTGTTGTACGGGACTATGCTTCTGTGTTATATATAATAAATCGACAAGTCCATCATTTGCATATGTAATTCCATCATTAATGTTCTGCACGGTGATCATCTGAACAGAAGTGAATGCACTCATCCTCTGCTTAGACATTACATAGATGAGTTATTGTGCAAGCTTGATCTGCCATTAACAAGTAGTCTGGTTTTTTCATTTAGGATACTAAACCAAAACCAAGTCTTGTCCCAAAC
The DNA here is from genome assembly GCA_036023115.1 of Brasenia schreberi. NCBI lineage: Eukaryota > Viridiplantae > Streptophyta > Magnoliopsida > Nymphaeales > Cabombaceae > Brasenia > Brasenia schreberi. Next base: position 18,930,153 of record JAYKKT010000085.1, on the reverse strand, counting down.
TAAGTGGGGTCGGCTACGTGTATTCTTAGTCACCATTGAACTTGATATTGTGGCACAGTGACATTTAAGAAACCAATGAGGAGGAATATATATATATATATATATATATAATATATATATATATATATATATATATATATATAAAGGTTATCCTAGAGTATTACATTGTAGCAGGAAATGACCACTCAAAAGAGTGTTGCATTAAGCAAGTTGGTTCGGCACTTGCAAACCCGTAGGGGTTGTGCTGAGTAGGTTGAGTATGTCTATATAGTGGGGCACGGAAAGCAGGGTGGTATATGTTCTCAGAGTGTTCACCTCACAATGGCAGGCCTATTAAAGGGCCCAGTTCTTGAGGGTTCATTATCATGAAAAAGATGAAAGTTAAAATAATACGTTTATCCTTTTCATGATTCACCAAATTTATAACACCGCTGAGCTTGGCTCAAATATGGTTCTTAGTGTTTGGTTTGGTTTGAGTTTGTGCTCGATAGGAATGAGTTCGGGTAGATGTCGAGTTCAGGTTTAGTTTCACTTTTAAAGAACAAAAGGGCGAGTCTCGTGATACTTATAAACTGGATTGCATCAGAACAGTTTCTGGTCCAAATTTCTTGTACTTAAACCCCAACTCATTGACATTGCTTCCAAACTTTTAGCTTGACCCTCGTCCACACATCTGCCAAATATTCTAATATCCAAAGCCAAATGCAATCAAACAGCTTTTGGTATAAAATCAAAGCTTAATGTTCGCTCATAATAAACACTAGATGTATGCTTTAACACATTAAACCAAACCAAAACTTTCCTCAGGTAGTGTGGGTCAGATACATGGATGCTCGTTCTTATGCCAAACCAAACCTTTTTGAGTGTAGGGTCATCTAGATGGACTATAGTCACCATAAAGTTTGATCATGTGCTATATATTAAGTTGTAGGATCTATGATAAAAAAAGGTCTATCCGAGTTTTACACTAACAGTAACCCTCCTCCTCTTACACCAGGCTTGGACTTGTCATTGGTTGAGTTGCACGCTTTAACATTTTAAAGTCCAAACTTAGTTCTTCGGAAAGCCAGATAAATGGAAAGAGGTGTCTGGTATCTAAATGCCTTTGATTAGGTTTTGGTTAAATAGATAGAGAGAACATAGTATATGCTGTTAATATTTCAATCATAACATATTCATAGATGAATGTTTAATATTTGAATTCAATAGACAAAAAGTTGGTTTCTGAATCAAGTACACTTATTTAGAAAAGTATACTTGAATCCAAATATCAATTATTCATTTCTTTAATTTAAATATTCTAATATTTAACATTGGTAACATATAACAAAGCCACGTATATAAGGAATGTGGGTTATACTCAATGAGTGTTAATAATTATAAAATGGTGTAAAGTGGTGAGTCACATTAAGGTGGGGCTCAACATTTTAATATTATGAGTACCAAAACCCTTGAATATAACTTACCTTCAACATTTTAATATTATGAGTATAAATTGAACATAGTAAATACACACATAGATGTACTCAAACATTCAACTTTTCGATCATTAAAACCAATGGTTGAGTTTTAAATTAAGAAGGCAAAAGTATAATACTACTTTTTACATAATGCATGTGCAATCATCGAATTGTTGAGCTCCTTAGGTAGATTTGAGCATGAGTGTGTGCATGAACTATATGATCTCTCTCTTATATTTCAGTTCGAGTAAACCGAATCCCAGAACTAGGCCAGCAGCTTCTTATCCATATAGCAGCCAACTTTTTTTAACATCTCCAAGCAACTCTGCTCCCGCGGGAAATGGCGTCGCTTCTCTGCCTTCCTTCTCCCTCCATCTCTTCATCACGGTTCCGCTCTCCTACCACAAAACGAAGGACGACAATGGTGACTCCCGTCTCATGTGACGCGCGCCCTTTCCGGAGGCCGTACACAAGCGTCATGATTGTGCCTACCGGCGTCGGCGCCTCTATCGGCGGTTTCGCTGGCGACGCACTGCCGGTTGCCCGCGCCCTCGCCTCTGTCGTAGACAATCTTGTTTCTCACCCCAATGTTGGTCTCTCTGTGTGTGTGTGTGTGTGGTTTGGCTTGGCTAGTGAATTGCCTATCATTGAAACAGGTTTTGAACGCGGCGATGTTGTACTGGCCGATGCAGAACGTGTGGTACGTGGAGGGTTATGCTCTCGATATGTTTGCCCAAGGCTTGTGGGGGCTTCAACCCGTTCACCAGAACAAGGTACGCTTTTGTCGGGTCTTTTTTGCTTTGTTACTTGGTTGCTCTTCTGATGGGGAAAATGTTTTTCCTAATCTAGCGGTTCTTATTTGCAATCATCAATAAATTTGTTCTTTTGTTTTTGGTTTCCGATCGTTGTCTTTCTCCTTCATTCCGAGTTTGATTTACATCAAGAAGAGGTGGATCTTCTGACGTTTTTATGAACGCGGTTGATTAAGAATCCGAAGCATGACAACCTTTTATTCGTCGCTAACGGTTGCATGATGATTTTCGTTCTTTCTTTTGTTACTGTGTCTTCCTTCTGAGTTCTGATTTATCTCATGAAGAGCTACACTTTGTGACAATTTTCTTGAACATAATTAAAGAATCCTAAGCATCGTAGTTGACGCTGCTTTCTGTTGATTCGTCATTAACGCTTCCATTTTCCCTTTTCAGCTGATGTTTCTTTCTTTTGATTCCGTTCATCTCACCGAATGGTGGATTTTGTGTCCTTTTTCATAATTAGGAACCAGAAACATGGTGGCTGGGGCATCTGTGTGTTAGTTTATTGCTGTTCTCCATCATTTTCCTTGGCTTCCTTTTCCGGGCTTTTTATCCTCGGCTGCCGCCAGACTAAGCTTAAACAAGACAGCCTTCGGAATTTCTCCCTGTATTAATTTTTCCCAGGTTTTTGCCCTTAGGTCGGGTTAGTTCTGGATGCCGGGATCGAGGAAGATCTGCGTATTCGTCATTTGCAGGTTGCAGATGCAACGAGAGCGTCTCTCGGCTTGCCCGTTGTTGAGTACATCGTCACCGATACCCCTCTTCATGTACGGCAAGACACCAAACTCAAGTTCGTCTCGTATATTCATTAGCAACTTCTAAGTCAATTACAGGTCATGCCATCTTTTCAAAACTTTATAATCTCTGTTCTTTTGTGAAACCGTAACATCTCAAGGAGAAGATGAAATATTAAACAGATTGTGCTGGTTTTCTATATATATTGTTTATGTTTCTAACCAAAACAGAAACATAATTATACACAGTCATGAAACTGATGCTATTCTTTTTCCCAAACTTCCGTGTCCATCTCATTCTTCACAATATCAGTGATATTTTGAAATGTATCCGTTCTTTTGGCAAGAAACCGTCAGGCAGTAATATTAGAAGATATTTGGATATTTTCAGAACATTGGAAATGCAGTATTGATGTTATCACAAGATTCACAATTGCGTTATTTATTAGATATGTTGCCATGCTACGTTGGGTTTCAGTGTGCCGTATTTCTCTCTCTCAAGAAGCTGCCGTACAACTGCGTTATTTATTACAATAAGGATGGATGAGAGGCCAGGGCATTAGTAGTGTTCCCCAGTACAAGCCATCTGAGCTCTAAAGGAGCTTGATTATACCAAACCAAACAACTGCGTTGTTCCATGGCTAACTTGGCCATCCTGTCCGCTTCCTTGTTGGCCTCCCTGTGACAATGCTCAAGGCGACTTGCCAATCCTGATCCAGTATCTCTTGAATGCGTGAGACCGAATCTTTGTTTTGCTCTGTAGGTGCCTGATTGGTGTTCAAGCGTTGTACCAGATCTCGATTATCAAGCTGCACACGAACTTGTCTCCAACCTCGCCCCAGGCCTACTGAAGACCTGTCAACAAGCCCCTTCCCTCTGCCCGCTTAGACTGCAGCCATTTAGCCTTAGAGAGAAAACCCCTAGCCAGTTTCCCTCCTGATCTCGAAGTAAGCCACCAGCAGCTGCATAGCAGCCCATCTCTGTTGAGAGCGAACCATCCTACCAGTGGAGGTTTCCATTTTGGCTCTTCTCTTCTCTAACTTTGCTTAATTCCCCAATCTCTCAAAGGGTACCGAATGCCGTTATTCAGGGTCGCACTGGATTGATAATGTCAAAAACTTTGAAGGAACTCGATACTTTGTCCCCACCAAAAATGAAAGCATTTCGCCTTTGCCAGAATAACCAAACGGTGATCAGGAAACAGTAGACCAACTGACTGTTTGCCAACGATGGTAGTCCTCTTGGAAATTTTTTGCAGAACTAGTTGTAAGAGTTTCTTCAAAGAAGGTTAACTGGTCCTCTTTAATTTGGAATTTTCACACTCCTGTCACATAACAATCCCTCAGAACATGCATTAGCGTCTCTGTCCCCTCACCACATATCTCACACTCAGCAGCCATAGCGAAATGCCAATGAACTCTTTCTTGATTAGTAAGTAGCCTTCAATGAATTCAGAGCCAAAGAAAGGTGCATATTGTATGCGAGCCTTGCCATTTCCAAACCCGAGTCCGTGGGCCATTCCTTCAGGCTTGCTCTATCTGTATGAGATGCTCTACAACTGTATATTTTGATAGTAAGGACCAGTTCAAGCCCTCTGTGATGTACTAAAAGCTGGCTCATCTTCTCAATCCCAAGTAATGTTTTAAGCTGGTTAATCTTCTTAAGCGATTCCTTTTACCAATGCTTCTTTAGACATTTCTTTCTGAATCTTAAAATCTATGAGGGGTATGAAGCTACGCAGAGCGTTGCTTATATGACTGGAACACATTGGCAGGTTGAGAAATGGATTGATCCAGAGTCAGGGCAATCGACTGGGCGAATCAGGCAACCTGATTCTTTATTGAGATCAGTGGACACCCTAATTAGCTCTTCCCAGATAGATGCTGTCGCAGTTGTGGGCCGTTTTCCTGATGATGATGTGGAGGAATTTTATGATTATCGGCAGGGGAAGGTTTAGCATGTATTCTCTGTATTTTTCTGTGTTTTATTCTCTTTTTTATTCTTTAATCCGTTGTGTTTTTCTTATAGTTCAGCAGGTCCATGGCCTATCTGATGTTAATTAATAGTTCATTTTTTTTCTGTAAGGGTGTTGACATATTGTCTGGGGTTGAAGCAATCATCAGCCATTTAGTTGTAGAGAAATTCCACCTCCCATGTGCTCATGCTCCTGCCTTGTTGCCTTTGCCACTTGATGCCACATTATGCCCAAAATCTGCTGCTGAAGAGGTCAGTTCCCTGATTCTAATGATATCACTCAGGCATGAAGGGCTGTTGTTCTTAACCAATATTCCACATTTCAGGAGTCTATTTTAATGTGTCTATTCCTTGATAACTTCTACTCTTGAAGACAAACTTTTCTATGTATAGGCTTTCATAAATTACATACTTCCTAAACTGAATTTGATTTAGATTCTGTATCCAATGCCAAATACAGATGCAAGGCTCACATTAAAACTGCGAGTGGAGCATGGATCTTATGGGCTCAAATGGCCTTCCACTGCATCAATATCTAAGCAAACATAGAAATCACATAATTACACTACACATTTGCAGAGCTCTAAGTAAATTTTTATACCTTGAAGTTTGAAAGATGAAACTAAAGACTGAAGTATGCAATAGATGTAGTTAACTAGTGATTAACTGGCAAAAGATACGTACTCTGTTTTTGGCAGTTTCGATCTGACATGTTAACCACACTGATTGGACGTTGCAACAACAACAACAACAACTAAGCCTTTTCCCATACTAGACGGGGTCGGCTACATGGATTCTTTGTTTCTACAGATCCCTATTATGTGCCATGTTAGCAGTTAACTCCCAATAAGCTAGATCATTCTTTATTGTTTCTTTCCAACACTTTTGTGGTCGTCCTCTACCTCTTTTAATACTTTCCATGTTTAGTTTTTCTAACCTTCTTACGGGTTCTTCTTTTGATCTTCTTTCTATATGTCCAAACCATCTTAAACGATTTTCTCTCATTTTATCCTCTATTGGTGCCACTCCTAATTTGTTTCTAATAACCTCATTATGTATACGGTCTTTTCTTGCATGACCACTCATCCATCTCAACATCTTCATTTCTGTCACAGACATCTTTTGTACATGTTGATGATTAACTGCCCAACACTCAAAACCATAAAACATGGCGGGCCTAATTGCTGCTCTATAATATTTACCTTTTAACTTTAATGGTATCTTCTTATCACATTGATGCTCCTCTCCATTTTAACCAACCCGCATTAATTCTATGTGTAACATCTCCATCAATTCTTCCATCCCTCTGAAAAATTGACCCTAGGTATTTAAAACTTTCCTTTTGGGGAATGCAATGTGTGCCAATTTTAATTTCTATGTCCTCTGAAGTAACCACATGATCAAACTTACATTCCATATATTCTTTCTTTGTTGTACTAAGTCGGAGTTTCTCTCCATAGTTCCAATTTTCTATTAACTTTTTCCTTAGACTCCTCCACTAATACAATGTCATATGCAAATAACATACACCAAGGTACTTCATCTTGAATTTGTTAACTCATCCATCACCATTATGGACTTAAAGTTGATCCTTGATGTAACCCAATATTAACTTCAAAGAAGTTTGTCGTTCCTTTATGAGTCTTCACACATGTTTTTGCACCATCATTTATGTCTCGTATAAGGTTAATATATGTCAATGGGATACCTCTTTTTTCCAAAGTTCTCCAAAGAACCTCCCTCGGTACCCTATCATAAGCTTTTTCTAGATCAATAAATATCATGTGAAGGTCTTTCTTTTTTGCTCTAAAATGTTCCATAAGACGTCTCAAAAGGTGAATCGCTTCAATAGTAGATCTGCCTAGCATGAATCCAAATTGGTTCTCTGTTGTATTTGATACTTGTCTTAACCTACGTTCGATAATTCTTTCCCATAATTTCATAGTATGACTCATTAACTTGATACCTCGATAATTCACACAATTTTGAATGTCTCCCTTGTTCTTATATATGGGTATAAGTGTACTTGCTCTCTATTCCTCAGGCATCTTTTGGTTTTTCCATATTTCATTAAATAGTCTTGTGAGCCAAGTGATTCCTATTTCTCCTAGTATTTTTCAAACTTCTATAGGAATATTATCTGGTCCTACCGATTTACCACCCTTCATATGTTTAAGAGCTTCTTTGACTTCATTCTTTTGAATACGTCTGTAGAAATTGTGGTTTATATACTTTTTTGACTTAGCTAAATCTCCTAAACTAATACTAACATCTTTATTTTCATTAAAAAGATTATAAAAATAGTTTTTCCATCTATTTCTTATATCATCATTTGCCACTAGAATTTTTTCATCCTCGCCTTTTATGCATCTAACATAATTAAGATCTTTAGTTTTCTTATCTCTAGCCCTAGCTATCGTAAAAATATCTCTTTCACCTTCTTTTGAGTTGGGTTTTTTATATAAGTCCTCCCAAATCTTAACTTTTGTTTCACTAATGGCCTTTTTCGCTTCCTTCTTTGCTTTCTTATAAGCTTCTAAAGTTTCACTAGTTTTCTTGGCATAATGTAATTTGTAACATGCCCTCTTTGCCTTGATTTTATTTTGTACTACTTCACTCCACCACGAAGCTTCTTTTTGTGCTGGTACACCTCCTTTAGATACACCTAACACATCTTTCGCCACTTTCCTAATATGTATTGCCATATTGTTCCACACATCACATGGTGTGCCAACATAATTCCAAACATCTCCTTGAAGGACTTTCTGTTTAAATATATCTTCTTTCTCGCTTTTGAGGTTCCACCATTTAGTTCGAATAGCTCGATGCACTCTTTTCTTCTTTGTCCATTTTTTTTATTTGTAAATCCATAACTAAAAGTCGATGTTGGGTGGTTAAGCTTTCTCCTAGAATTACCTTACAATCTTTACAACACGCTCTATCTTTTTTTCTACAAATAAAGTAATCGATTTGTGTTTGTGATAAGCCACTCTTATAAGTAATTAAATGTTCATCTCATTTTTTAAAGATTGTATTGACTATAAAGAGATCAAATGCCATAGCAAAATTTAAAATCTCCCTACCTTCCTCGTTTATATCCCCAAAACCAAAGTTTCCATGAATCCCTTGATATCCTAATCCCTCTTTACCTACATGTCCATTTAAATCTCCTCCTAAACAAATCATCTCCCTTTGTGGAATCTTTTGAAACACCTTATCTAAATTAATCAACTCAGTCAATTTAGTGTGGAAAATTGCATTACTCTACAGAATGTGCAATTCATTTATTTCTCTTAGAATTGGGAAATCTTCCAATTTTCAAGAGGTTATTATTGTGATTCCTTCCTAGATAAAGTTTTATTTGTATGTAGCAGATTGGGTTCACCTTTCTACCTTGTGTTCTTGCTGGGCTAAGTAAAGCACCCCAGTATGTTGTTGGCGCCAAAGGTTCTTTGGATAGAGACTGTTTATTGGTCAGTGACATCGACAGTGTTGTCCTTCCTTTTGATGCATGTGGAGGTGTGGGTGCTCTCGCCTTTGCCAAGAGTGAGAGAAAGAAGGTAAGATGCTAGTTTAAAACGTGGAATGACCTATGCTTTTATGTGAGTAATGTTCTGTTTTCAAGTACATGACTTTTTCTTCCTTGGTTCTTATTTGTAGCTTGGAAGTATATGATTTTGGAAACTATTGAAACGTGATTAGAAGGGCACTTACTTTGTGAAGAAACACATATTTACATTTTATTTGGATAGATAACTTCCATTTGCTGTATTTCATAAACCTGGTAATAGTTTTGATTCCTGATGTTACTGGACAGCCATTGATCATTGCTGTGAAGGAGAATGAGACAGTTCTTGATGATACACCTGATAAGCTTGGAATTGATGCGGTACCGTTTATAGCTTTCCTATTGTTTTGTTTTTAAATAATTTTTTATGATTCAGGTTTATGCTATCGTAGAGCTGTTTAAAATCCTTTCTTTTTCTGAATTAGTTGGTGGTTTCAAATTACTGGGAGGCCGTAGGAGTCATTGCAGCTCATAAAGCAGGAATTGACCCTTCATCCTTGAGACCGGATGCAATTAAACATTTAAGGAAATCCTCGTGCATAAATGCACGTTCATCTAATGGGTAACTCCCTAACCATGAGTAGTCATACACTAGAATATTTTGTGTGCGGGAGAGAGAGAGCACTTTACTGTATCTATGTTGTCAGCAGCTTAGGAAGAGATCTTGAACTCTCCACTGTATCAATGCTGTCAAAGCAACTTTTTTCAGCTACCTTGTGTGCTTTCAGGTTGTTGAGATTTCCCCCCCTGATTTCCCAGGTCACTTCCCATGGTTGGAAGATGAACAGGAAAGATGAGCAACATCTAAAGCAAACCCTCAATTTCTGGTATCCCGGTTCCTAGCTTAATAAACTGCAACAGAATAAGGCAAGGGAAACCTAGCAGAGAAAGAGATAAAGTGCCCGATATGATCGTTTCTGTCTGTAAGTTCAGACAAATCACAGCAGTTTCTTTCAGTCACAAACCGGTGCAGCGTCCGGGCTCGTGCTACTCATCCTCAAGCTAAAGTCATGACTAAAAGAAGAGAGCTCTTTTCTCCCCTTGTAGAGCTGATGAATCTTAAGCGTATAAATTACTTTAATACTATCAAGGAGATGAACTGGCAAAGATTATATCAGTCACTCATTGCCGTAACATGAAGGTGGATCAACATAATAGTTCTGTCCGACCTCGTCACTTCTGCCAAAGATATTCCAAGGACTCTCCTCAGGTGCATACTGCTTGGAGAATTTATCGGAGACCACAGCTGTTTCTTCGAGGTTGGTGCTATGTGTTTTTTTCCTTTTAAGGCATTAATACAATCAAGCATAAAACTGAGGCCGGGACACTCGCCAATGTTCTATGGTGGTTTTTAATAATGATTCAAGAGTAGAAGATTGTAATACATTGTGTTAACTAGTCTGTAAAATACAAACAGAAGTAAGCTCATGCAGAGTTTGTGGCTTGTTCCGTGTAAGGTTACCTAGACAAACTGCTCAGCAGTAAGGTCTAGATTTCAGCAGTCATGGATGATCTGTTCATTTATTTAGTTGTTGCTGTGGCTTTTATTTATAGATTAGCAAGACGAGCTGCAAAGAGATTCGACTCATCTTGGCCTGGATTGCATAGGCTCGTACTGTTGAGCATATCTAACTTCAAGAGAAACCTGTTGCCAATTCATTTGATGGGTATACTTGTCTTTAATGGGTCAAGAGTTTTGCTTTTACAATAAAGATTGCACTTGGACCCAAACTTTTGATAAAATGATCAACATTTTCCATTATTATCGAGTTCAGCCGCAGCTCACTCTTCAGTTATACTGCATGATGAGTCAAGCACTATGCCTTGATCTTCCTGCTAGTTCTCGAGGTTAGCTTGAGCTTCGGGGATTATACTATTCAAATTGGATTTTTTGGTGAATCAAAATTCATTGCGAAGCTTGGTCACTTGGTGGGTCACATCCAAACTAAATCAGCATCAGATTAGAGGGTTCCCCCACCAAGGTGCTCAAGGAGAAAAGCTAGATTCCGCTATCTACCATGATAACTAACAAAGCAAAGCAGAAAAGGAAAGGTATGTGTTTCTTATGTTGAAGTTTCGCACGCTAGTAAGGACTAACGTTAACAAAATGAAAAAAGCATTTCTGTAACCAATAGTATGGTCCTGCAGTTGCCATCTCCATCTGAAGGCACTGTTGTTGCCTCCTGCTCACATCAGGAGCAATTGTATGGCAACTAAAGTCTACCTTGCACGGGCTCGCCCGATCGATGTATTGGGTGAACCCTTCGGACTATAGGTGGTGGTAACAACTGCACTTCGGACGTTTAGAGAAACTTGGTGATTCCAATGAGTGGGCAAGTTTAATCCCAGTCGAGCACCATTATGTGATAAAACATGACTAACAGCTCATTTGATCAAAGTTACCTAGTCGACTCCAAGAGTTTAGACAACCATACTGTGCATCACCGGAGCCCTAATCACTTCTCTATTAGGGTTTAGTCCTGTAAAATCTCCATGGCCAGGCTTAGGCTTGGGTGTTGACGGGTGCAGCCCATGAAAACCAAACCTCTGACTGCCCCCGAGTCCTTTTCGACTATGCTAACTCCGCTCCGGTTTAGAGATCAAAACAGTTAATCATAAAGATCAAAACATGATTCCTTCCAAAATAATCATCAAGAAACCTAATTATGCGCAGCTGCATAAATTTTATGCATCAAATGAGCTAAATACAATGATAACATTAACAAGTGAAGAACTTGATCCACAAGCAGGCGAGTTTTATAAATGTCCTTTCATTTATATCCAAGATGGTGAGTTGGCATAGATGTCTAACGATCAAACAAAAGATTGTTTCACGAATACGCCAAATGACAATCAAATGACTATAATGGGTAAACCAATAAGTTCTATATATCCCTTTTAACTGGGATTTAGCCGATGTGATCTGCTAACCACTGTCCCTTGAATAACTCCAGTTGAAAATTTTACGGAGGAAAAGCACCATGACATTAAGTTGGATATCAAGCTCTCTTTCGTTCCCGCTTCACCACAGATGATCACTACACAAAATATTTTCTACTCTGTAAGTAGCATGTTCGCTTCCATCATCGGTTCTGGTAACTGCAGAAAGAAAAAGAATAAATTACGACCACCTTTTGGCCAAGTAACTGCAGATGTACCTATTGAGAAGCAACAGGATATACAGGAGTTGAGTTGACAGCATTTTGTTTCAAAATAAGTCGCCAAAGGCAACCTAGAAAATGGAAAATCAAAGAAGAAGCGACATTCAGATGAGCCACTGTTAGTTCATCCAACTATATAAGGAAACTGATATATATATATATATATATATATATATATATATATATATATATATATATATATATATATATATATATATATATATTAACTTTGTTAAAAGTTAATTTTTCGGCTTTGATGTAGCACTCGTGTTCAGCTAATCTAATTCGACTCACAGTTGTTTGTTCTGTGCTCAGTTCAAATGAGCTAGTGAGTTTGAACAAGGAAGGCACTTAAGTTCTAATTGAGGAAGCCCATGAAATATGTTGGAGAAGGATGCGCTACAAAGGGAGGGAAGATCAATAAGATGATCTTCAGTGGCTAAAAAGGATGAACGTGGAAGTGAATGAATAATTTTGTTGAAAGATTAACAGCTCAACTGAGGCAAGACATTCATCTTCATGCACTTGAATGAGTTAATCATGGAACTTTCCAAAGTAGAGGTATTCCATAATTGAGAAAGGGTAGATGTAAATAAAGGGCTTCCTGCCAAAACATATAAGAAAGCAACAATAAGGCAAGCATATCCATTCATGCATTCGAAATGCTTACTGTTAAACCTTAGGAAGCTACATCAGTACACTGGTAAAACGAATTCGCCTTATAAGAAGTGAACTTCATCAAACATAAAGTACCGTAGCAATAACCATGGAAGAGTTTGTAAGAGCCCCTCTTTGGAAGATTGAGAAAAAACCACCTATCGAACCTGCGCTAATGGGCAACATACTTTCTTTGACTTCTTGGTGAATAAATGACCTAGCAGCCCCCTTTTCTCTTTCACACATCTGGTCACTTAGATACCGTTAGGATGTTATTTTCAGTTACATTCAATCCACACCTGGAAGCGCATAAACAAAAGTAAGAATTCTGCAAGAATCATTTGGTTTATTGCCTGCTTTCGAGATGACTTACCAGAATTTGACGGCAGCTGCTTTTTGTTTATAAGATCGGGATCTTCTAAAAGTATATTAACTAGCAAGCATGGATTTTTCTTTTATATCAGGATGAGAGGACTAACTACAGCAGTACATTTGTACAACTTATTCCTACTGGAAAGGAATCAGCAAGGATGAAATTTACTAATCTCACAGTCACATCACGTGTCAAGAAAGAATCATGTGTCTAAAAGATTGCTCTGATAACCAAATGTGCTTCCATACCCTACAAAACTGACTCCCACAACCCACACAATATTTCTTCTATAACCTTTTCTGATTCACATCTTTGTGCTCAACTCTTCAAACAAAACTCAAAAAATATGGTTACCCAAATCCAAACGTGAACTTTTGCTTCAATGAATAACACTTTCATCCTCATCAGGAAAATACAAGCAGGCACCACCAACAGCACTGATCCAACATACACTCAAACCAGAATATTAAATCCCTTCCTTTTCTTTCTCTCCTTTCTGTTTCTTTCTCAGTCACATTCCTCTCCTCATCAAATCAATCATGAAAAAGAAAGGAAAACCAAAAAAACAGGCCTCAAACTATTCGACGGCAAACTAAACGAAGTCTACGGCGATGACGACGACAACAACAACGAATAGTAAGAATAAGAAGAAGGTACCCCAAAATACAACGAATCCCACCACCGGAGAGAATTGTTCCTGCAAGAACGGGGTTTTGAGAACTCCGCGACGTCGACGCGCTTCGATACGACTCCCACCTGAAGGTATATCGAATCCGACGGCGGCAAATCGACCTCGATCTCATTGACGTCTAACCATATGAAGCACTTCCTGACATGAATCCCCTTCAGCCCCCTAATGCTCCCATAACGCAGAGTTCCCGTTATAGAGGCGCCGTAGTAAACGAGATATCCCATCTGAACGTAGCACGGTCTCTCCAACTCCACGACGAAGCTGCCGTCAGACTCCGATAACGAGAAATTCTTCACGGCGTCAGGAAGAAGGCCGACCGGAAGCCCGTACTTGTGCAACACGTCGTACACGCTCGTCGCCCCGTCGTTGGACGAAGAGGAAGTGATTTCCGCACTCCCAACGAGTCCTACTATAAAAACGACGGCCACCATCGTCGGCAAAACGCCGGAGGACACCCGACGAATCATCGCGACGGCCTCCGTCTCTCTCTCTCTCTCTCTCTCTCTCTCTCGCGCGCGCGCCCGCTCTCACCAACGAAGAATCACGATGGCAACGGTGTGTGGTATGTAACAAGAGAAAAAAAAAGGAAGCGGGTGGTAGCGTCTCCCTCTCTCTCGCTCGCGCCAACCAAGAATCGCGGAATAGAAGAGCTATGGCGGTTGCGCTTAATAACTATGTTAACAAAAAAAAATATTTATGGCAATTGGCATCTGAATCGGATCGGGTCTTAGCATCATTGGATCGATTCATTAATAGATGACTCTCTTTTGTTGGAGAAATTAGAAATGGTGTGGGCGTTATAATTAATTACTTCGGCACTTGTTCCTCTTGAGTAAAGTTTTGAGTTCGAATCCTGTGAAGTTGAAAAAACCAGCTATGGGTAAGGCTGGTAAACGAACCAAGCCAATCGTAGTTCGGCTCGGTTTGTTTCGTCCGTGTTCAGTTTGTTAAACCATATGAGCTGAACATGAACATAACATGTTCGGCTCATTTGTCTCGTAAAAGCTCGTCAAATGATAATCTTTTTCATATTTATTCTAAAATTTTAGGTAAATAAAGGGTGTTTTACTTAGTTATGTAAGAAAACGTCTCACTAAGTTTGGTTTGGTTTGGTTTGGCTTGTAAAAGGTAATGATCTATTCGCGAACATGTTCAAACAGTGATAATTCGGCTAATTGTTCATTGTAGAAAATGAGCTGAGCCACAAACAAGGGTTGTTTAGCTCGTTTGGCTCATTTACCAGCCCTAGCGTTGAGAGGGCTTTAACCCCAAGTGGGCTGACCAGGTCGAACCAGAGTAGGAGGGGGCCCTTGTGGGCTTCAGGATGTTTGTGTTTTAGACCTAAAAAAACTACTAATTATGTTTAAGTCATTGAATTATAGTTGGCACTTTCAAACCCGGGATGAACACGACATGAAAAGTTCGTGTTTTAGTCTACCAAGACGATCCAAAAGAAAATGGTAGTCTTGGGTTGACCTGTCTTAAACATGAAGAATAAAGTATACAACACGAACACAACCTGAAACGAATATTCTCCTTTGGTAGTTTCAGATACGATTTAACCCCAACAGACTGTGATGCTGAAAAAATGTTGTATACACAAATTGGCAAAAAAGAAAAAACGGGTCATATTCAATTTGGCGAGTTTGACAAGAATACGAAATGGCACGAGACAACACGATGAGGAACAAGAATTTGCCTAGCACCAATGTTCTAATAACACCCAGCTTCCAGCTGAACCCAAACTCAACTAGTTACAGGAAGTTGGGTTTGGATCAAAATTTTCGAGACCTCATTCAAACAATACAATGCTTAACATACGTAAGCCCGTCTTATTTTTAGTCAATATATGGACTCCCCATTAGCGAACCCAAAATATAATTGATGGATCAAGTCTAGATCCAAATCTCAAGTCCAATTCGAATATGTTTGCTAGGCAAGAAAAAAAAAGTCGGATGCAGCTTGATTGGTTTTGTTAAATTCGAATATGGATTTAGGATAATTTTAGAAAATAAAAAAGAATGGGAAGCATAGGTGCCCACTGATTAGAGCAACAAACGCGTGTTAACAAACTCGTGTTAAGTGCGGATGGCTTAGGGAGGATATTATATATATCAAATATAAAGAGAGATATGCTACTCAAACATTTAAACGGCATAATAGATAATACTTTTTATACTTTGTATTTAATACATAATATTTTAAAATCGATAGAGATATTTGAGTGGATGAGGTTTGGGGTGAGCTGCTTCCTGGCAAACTAAAGTTCTACCTGACTTGACGGACACTTACACTCATTGAATCTTATGGGTTAATTAGCTTTTTATTCTAACATATAAACAGCTAAATATTGTCAATCAAAAGGAGTAATTCATCTGATTTGGCAGTCCTAGACCTGAGATTAACCTTTTGACAGAAAATTATGTTGAGATGCATGGGAAATTTCATAAGGGTTTTATTTTACCGTTGCTGAAAAAGCTTAAAAGGTAAAGTCATTCAACAGTGAATACAGAAAGGGTGAGATTTTTTTTACTTCTTTTAAATATTATATGGTCCTTTTTTTTGGCATAATGAGAAGCTCATGACCTTCAACTTGTAAATCGGTTTCCTGACCAGGTGAGCTATTATTTGTTATCATTTTCATTTGTTGTGTAATATTATATTATCCTTTTAGTAAAACAGAAAGAGATTATTATTTATACACCTTAAATTATTATACATATCCTTTTTCCATGATTTTCAAAAACACTCACTCATTTCTGAAAATTCTCATACCACCCATCTTCACTTGCAGTTCTTTCTCTTTTTGCTAGAAACTCTCTCCTTCTTTTGCTCTCATTGATTGTAATACTTTGTTATATGGTTAGACACCTTATTCTACAATGCATAACTGAACTTCGTCAAAGCTCATCCACCTTCTCTTGCAGAAAATTAAAAAGAAGAAAAAAAAGAAAAAAAAAGAAAGAAGAAAAAGAGATTTAAGGGCTAGATTCAATGAGGTATTTTTTGTTTTTAAAGGTATGTTCATAGATTAAATCATATCTTGTTTTATTTTAGTATGTATTTGATGTCATCAATTGAACAATCGTAAATTCGTCACGAGATGGAGAATAAGATTTGACGAAAGACTTATAATAGTTATTCTTTTTATGTTTAATTAATAACCTAACCTCAAATGGAACTGATTTTTCTCCCAATTAGATGAAAGTTGTTAATTATTTTAAGGATTAATTATGCTCATGCCATCGAAAAACAATACCCGAACACGAGTAACTGGTATTAGTGGTGGGCGGGATTCGGTCTCTCTTTATTTATATATATATATATATATGTATATATGTGGAGAAAGGGATATATTTTTATTCATTACTAAAAAAAGAACTTAATATGCCGAAGGTAAAGTGGAAAGTGTAGGTTACGTCAGTCATGCATGTCGTTGCTTCCGATGCTAATGATGCCCCAGCATGGCCTAATGCATCCATTTGACTCTGAAACCAAGATAATACTCTCTCTCTCACCAATAAATTCACTTACTATAACTAGATCGGTCCTGGATAGTTAGTGAGATCCAATCTGAAATAATGTCTGAAGTTCAGATCACCCATAACACCAAATGAATTGATTTAGAATATTGGTTTGGGTATATTAGAACACACACAGTTACATTTATATACATTAGATGTGGATTATATATATATATACACACACACACACTGATATGGGCCAATTATTCAGGTAGTAAATGGTTCGGATATTAAATGCGGCAGGTGCAAATGATCATGTTCTTGCATCTGATCTAGGATCTGGATCCAAACTCTACCATTTAGAATTTGCTCTTTTGGGTATGAGTAGTGTCCCCTTCCAAAAAAGTGTGGAAGTAATCATCCTAACAAAAACAAATTGCGTATATATAGCTCACGGATACAGCAATGAGTTTGCGAATGGCTCAAACAACAGTTTTATGTACATATATGTATGTATAAATGTGTGTGTATATATATATATATATATATATATATATATATATATATATATATATATATATATATATATATATATATATATGCATGTATATGTATAGATATATGTTGTTTAAGCCATTGGCAAACTCATTGCTATAACCATGGGCTATAATAATGTCTAGGCTATTCAGTTCATTCGAGAAAAGTTTCCAGATCTGCCACTAGCCGAAATCCAACCCATTTCTAAAAGCAGTTCAAAATTTGCACTCTACTCAAACTGAAGGTCCCCTAAATGTGTTCAGGTTGGGTCCAAACGGTTTAGGTCTCGGTTCAGGAAACTTGAGCTAGTTGCACCCCCTTCTCTTTCTCAACTTTAGACCGAGTCATGGCTTCTCGATTCTAGATAAGGGGAAAACATCAAAGAGAAAAAACGGAATAAAGCGAAATTTGAATGGGGCATGATAATAAGAGCGATAAAGAGAGTGAGAAGGAAGGCCTGTAGAGAGAGAGAGAAGCCTGTGCCCTTGGTGTTTGCTTTTCATGATTCTCGAGTCGAGATTACCGTTTCTAAGAAGATTCTCGCCATGAAAAAAAAAGAATAAAAATGCTTACGGCTTTGAACCGACCAATGATAGCTCGGGGATGCAAATTTGACCAGCCATGGGGCCCATGTCGCGCACACACACTCCTGTCATCTGACATATGATCCTACACTGCATCTCAACCCTTCAACTGCACTTCGTATCCGTCCATGCATGCAACGTAGTGTCATATCTCATATGACGTGACCTTTTTCCAATATATAATTCGTAATTTGGCTTTCTGAATTTCCCAAAGCCCAAAAGGGGCAGACCACACTGTCTAGGGTCTGCCGTTCCAAACGGAATTGAACCAGAGATGTAACAAGGACGAGTCAAATCAGAACTATTTCATAGAACTGGAACTGATATCGGTAGTTTCAGACCACCAGTTTCATAATTTTTTATTTTTTTAAGTTTGAACTTTTAAATGTTTTTCTAATACAGAAAGGTTGAGGATTCAAACCGGAATTGGGTCAGTCTCTGTTCAGTAACAGTTCTTGATTTCAGGAAAACAGAAATAGCTGGTTTGGACCCGTTTACACGAAACCGGCCATGTCTAGTCTAGGGTTTTGGGTCTTTGAGGAGAAAAGATCCAGAGTTTGATACTCAGGAGTACATCTCATAATGCTCTGTCTAGTCATAGTGATCTCAAACTAAAACCCAAACCAAGCCCTATCTCCATGTTACATGGATTCTTGGGGCATGTTTGATTGGTGAGGCCACAGGCGAATAGATAAGTCCTGGCCGCTTTGTCCATGGACAAAATGTTCCACCATACAAACAGTGTTTTTTCACATGGTGGACAAAGTGGCCTCCCCCTTTTCCCAGTAGAAGTACCAGGGTTATCCAAAACTGAGCACAATGGATACTAAGGGGGTGTTTGACAAAGCGATCACGCGCAAACTTGGCGGCCTATATGTATTTACAGATTTACTGTTGACGATGAGTTAAATTCCTTGGGTCCTTGGCGTTTGGAAGCCTCCATTTCCTTCTAAGTCTTCAATTATCCAAGCAAACCAAGCTTTTTTTCTATATTGAATAGAATCATTCATATGAATTCTAGACTCCTGTTGAGCTTAATTTTGAATAGTAGAATCATGATAAAAGATCCCACAAATGTTTTATATTGTTTGTCAGCTACCTAACACAACCATGTCAGTTGCAAAGAATTCGGTTTGCTTGACTGAACTTATATATATAAAGAAAGAGAAAAGGAGTCTTAACTGCTTTTTGGTATATAATCTTACATAAACATTTCCACTATGTTTAAAATCGAAAATAAAGATTTGAATTAAAAGTGTTGTTGTATTTTGTGCTTTCTATTACTCCTATATGCATTAAATATAAAGTAATTTAAATCTTAGTATTGATCTCAAAAATTAAATATTGCATATGTTTGTGATACCATATTATATATATATATATATTGATTACAATGGCACATATATTGAAATGACACAAACTGCATATGTAAAATCTGGAGAAAGCATCTCTTGGGGAGTGAGCCATCCAATCCACAACGGATGCCTTGCAGAAATCTATTTGCATCATGCAGGTTAGACTGGTCTTCGTAGCGTATCTCTGTCAAATGTAGTAAGGAGAAAAAGCAGACTGCAAAAGCAACGCAATCTTTATAGGAGTACATTCTCTCTTTTTCCCCGCTATTACGTGCTTGCCAAATTATGTATATGTGCGTTTCTTCAATAACTTCAGCCGTACACAATTTCAGACCCAGTTTACTCCGATTGGTGTGTTACAAAATACCAAAATATCTTTAAAAAACAAATGAAATATACAAAGACATTATAAAATTTCATGAAGATTCATCATGAACAGGCAACTCTCAATAAGGAAGATGATGCATTGAGCTTCTCTTTCGAGTCATCACACTCTTCCCGGGGGCTGTCTTGACTTACCGGCCCTCCTAAGAAAACACCATCAAACAATACACAAAAAGGTTCAGAATGGAGCAGTACTAGTGAACACAGACAAAATTCGAATTCTCGCCGTATATTTTCAAGGTAGAAGATGCCAGAGATCAGCCGATATGCCGGAATCATGCTTCTTCCACAACATCTTCTGAACAACGTCAACTATATACTTGTTGCCTATTGTCCATTTCTATATCGATATCTATATTTATACCAGAATGTGTAAATAAATGTAGAGTTGCAGAAAGATGTAAAACTTTGGATTGTCAATGGTTTGTAATCTTAGCTGTTACACAATATGATGGTGATACCCGAAACAAAATGTAAAAAGAACGTGTAAATGGGATTCGGGTTATCAGTTGATCCTTTGGTATGATTTCGGAATGGTAGGGATCTGAACGTAAACCCGAGACCCGAGAGAAGGACATGGGTGAAAATTTCTAGAAGCAGGGGTCTGGTCTAAAAGCAATTGGATTTGGAGCACGTCCATCCAGTTAGTATCCAACATTATGTTATAGCCTAAATATAGCAACCATGTAGATGCTTACGGTTCGGTTCTACGGATACAATAACCCCTGATCTGTTTCTTATAGTAAGAACCCGATTTTCACTTACAATCCTCAGAAAACAACTGATCATTTTGTGTTAGGGTTCGACTCTAGTGGGTATCAATTCTATGAGCCAAAGCCCACTATAGGTCCTAGAATGAGGACCCGAACTCCAGCAAGGAAGCTTTAAACCAGCTAGTCCAGGCTCAAATCTGGCCCAACCCATTTAATGTCATGGAAGACTTGGTTTGGTTTTGATTGGTGGATCGACAAGCATCCCGAGTACCGTTTTTTAGTAATAAATTTAAAAAATAAAAAATAAATCTCACAAGGTGAACCAATGTACCTGTTGTGAATTGGATCAGGTCCATTCGGGACTCTGCGTTTGCTGGCTCTGTTTGGATCAACCCGCGGACTATCAACATATGTAGAAGTAGTGCTAGCAGCTGCAGCTGCACTAATAGTAACAGTAGACGAAGACGACGGCGAAGAAGAAGAAGAAGAAGAGTGAACAGCTTCCTCGAAGACTCGCTTGTTAACTAATTCCAACTCATTCCTTTTGATGACCAGCAGCTTGTGTGAGAAAGCAGAGACGAAGAAGGCAGATAATAAGAGAGCCACCAAAACCCCTCCTTTCACTCCTTGATGACAACAGCCCATATCAGCAGCGTTTATATGGAAGGTTTTGTCTAGAAAGGTTTCCCTCTCTAGTGACTACTGTTCAGCTTCACCTGCATTGCCTCACTGTACTTGGTAGAGAGAACTGCTCTTCTGTGGAACTGCATAGGCAAGAGATTCTCACTTTGGTTTATAAGTATGTGAAGCTCTTTCTTTATCAGTTCTTTCTTTGATTGGAATTTGAAAGGAAAGGTTGGTGGTTTTCTTTTTCTTTATAGAAGCCAGCGAGAGAGAGGCATGATTCCATGGCACTTTCTTGGACGTCGAACAATGGAGAGAGAGAGAGAGAGAGAGAGAGAGAGAGAGAGAGTTTTAGGGTCGTTGCTTTGCTTTTTCTCTTTTTTCCTTTTTGTTTATTGGTTTTCTTTATTAAGGGGATCGGGGTGAGTTTTGAGGGGGAGGAAAGAATATCATTTGTCAAATGATGGTTTGCGTCATACATACAATTAGTATTTTGACAGGATGGTAAACAAACCGAGCTGCTCATAGGTCGGCTCGGTTTGAGAGTGAGGCGGATTGTGACCTTAATGGAGCTGAACATGAACTGTAATACCTGGGTCTGGTTAGGCCCAGACCCAAAACTGTGACCCACCCAAAATGCAAAATCGGACGGATATACAGGCCGGTCACAGATTTGGATCTGGGCCTAACCGGACCTGAACACTACATGAATAGCTTCTGTTTAGACTCGGTCATTTTCATGAAAAACAAATTAAACCGTGGGCTATACTCTTCTATTGAGCAAGGTGGACTAAAGATCTTTTCATGCACTTTTTTTTATAATGGGCAGGCCAAAGCCAGATGCACATCCTGGGTGTGGAACTCATGACCTTCAACTTGTGAGTCGGCCCCCTAGCTAGGTGACCTATGGTTTGTTATTTTCTCCTACTGTTTTCTTTGCCACTATGGATGTGAAGCAGATGGACATGGCCGGTTCCATCTTCTATGGAACCAGAACAGTCGGTTTCTTATATTTTTTAATTTCTACCTTCAAAATTTTAATAATTTTTCGGTTCCAAGCAATTTGGGCATCATCAAATCGGAACCAGCAGTTTCAAACAAACCAGCCCAGTTCCAACTCGGTTGCAGTTCTTGGTTTCGATTTACCTGGAATGGGCCATATCTAGAAGCAGACTCCACACCATTATATTTGAGATGTTGATACTGATTTGGATCAAGTTATATATATACCCATAGTTATCCAGAAGATCAAAGATAGCTTTTCCCTTGCTTGGCTCCGCGCACAAAATCACTTTTATCTCGTAAATTTATTCGTAAGTGGGCATCCCTTTTGCCGTATAAACCTTCCTTTCTTGTCCTCCTTTTCTTTTCCTTACTACCGTGGCCTTTATCTTTTCTTTTTTCATCATTTACATGCTTCTCTCTTTTACTTTTTAAGCTTTTCCATCAAACTTATAAATCTCTTTATTGTGTATGCATGACATTAGTACAGAAATACAGATGCATGTGTGGCCCCATGCGCTGGTAACCCTTAAGCAACACCATTAATGGCACCTTGTGGAAGGGGTTTCACTTCAATCTGTCTGTGCCCCACCTTGGCTTCTACTTCTACTCAAATCCGTATAGTCGGAAAGTCACTGATGCCAGCCAGTACCACGGTTTGAACCCGGTACTGTCTCGGTCGGCGACACGGTCACCATATGGACAAACACAGCATCAAAGTACCCAAAACTAGATTGCTTCTCTTTCTTTAAGCAAACGTACTCTAAAGCATTGATGGCAACTAGGGATGGAAATCTCATGTTTTGTGTTCATGTTGTCTTTTTTTTTTGTTGCTAATAGTTTCGAAATACAACAGAATGTTTTTGTATTTGGTACCATTATGGATCTGCTTTAATACTAAGAAATGAAACATATTGATATTGATCAATGGCGGATCTACATTGAGCCAAGTGGGGCATCACTACACCCAAAATTTCGAAAGTTATCTTGAAGCCTATAGCCCAAGGTTGGATCCATGCGACTGCAATACATGTTTCGCCCCACTCTAAACTATTGAAGGAGCTATCTGCTTCTCCTTAAAAGAATTTCTAGATTTGCCACCAATATTGATTACGGTAATTTGTATTAAAAAGAAAAGAATAAAATAACAGAATCCCTCAATGGGGCATAGCAGACCGGCAAGGGGCATGGGCTCTCAAACAAGAGGTGAGGATTTGATACAGGTTTTGCATACGGTGCACATCTTCTTAGTAATCAAACACGGGCCTCGGTGTACAGTAAAATGCATGGACATTCGGTCCTGACTGGAACTGAGACAGTTCTTAGGGCCTAACCTCATAATCAAATGGCCCCTTAGGGGGTGTTTGATTCATAATATCACGTGGGTTCGATCCTTAATTTTAGAAACTATGGGTCCAAATACATGTTCCGAATGAAACAAACAACACGAGAAGATCATGAAACTACAGTTGCATGGGCCAGATTTTACTTTGAAAAATGAGCAAATGTCAAAGAGTGGTAGAATTGGAATTTGGAACTCTTCAAGACTGCGTAGAGTGACGGCTTATCGTAAGAGACGCTGTTGTAAGGGATTGTCGGTAATGCGATGATCATTCCACGATCAAGTCCGCTGGACATCGAAGAAAATTGGTGAATACCGACACTGCGACGATGACAACGGGCGACATCTCCAGAGGAGGAGTCTTCGGCAAAGCGGTCAACATAGAAGACGGCGATGAGGAGGACGAAGATGGTGACGACCATAGAGGAGTTGAAGGGAGGGGTTATTTGGTTGAAGGGATTGGTGGTGGAAATGATATTGTGCCCATGGATTAGTAGTGGCCATGGCTTCTCTAATTGCTTCATTCCACCATCGGTGGCGTTGGTGGTGATTGCGGGTGAGTACGTTACTTCAGTGGTCAAAAGCAACCTTCTGCTTCTCATATTGCAAAGCGGGGGTTTTTGAGGATATTAGTTGTTGCAACTTTTTGGAGAGAGAAAGAGAGAGTAGGGAGAGGGTTGTGTATTAGTTTCTAATACATGAATTTGAGTGCCTGAAAGAGATCAACTAGTACAACAGTAGAGAGAGAGAGAGAGAGAGAGAGAGAGAGAGAGAGAGAGAGAGAGAGAGAAGTTTGCTATTATAGCCACTTTTTTCTATCTTTAGATAGAGGCACTGTTTTGAGATATTTTTGTAGAGCGATAAGAGAGGACAGAGATCGTTTGTGGGTTTTGCTAGTGTTAATCTATATGTCGGAAAAAATGGATCAAGCTATCCAAGGGTTTGATAAAAAACCTTGTTACTTAGACTACAATGGTTACTCTTATGCGCAACACGGGCTTCCATGTGAAACACTTAGCTTGTTCATTGCAATGCATAAAGAGACATGAGAACCATATTCAATTGCTCTTGTGAGTGCTTGTTCACATATTGGCCTTCTCCAACAATGGAAATCAATGCATTGTTTCATCATCGAGATGCTCAATTTTGATGTGATTTTAGCAACTTCTCTGATCAATATATATGCCAAATGTGGTAGCTTGGTAACAAGGAAAATATTTTATTCGATGGCCTTTAAAGATTTATTTGCCTGGAATGCAATGATCTCAAGCTATGTCATTCATGGTCTTGGAGGGGATGCACTTGAATTCTTGATTGATATATGTTGGAAGGATTTTATTTTGAACTTAAATTTGTAGTTGTAATTGATTTTGTTAGACATGAAGTTGTAATTGGTTTTATCCTCAAAGTTATTGTGGACTTCAAATATGTTTAAAGATATTTGTATTCATCTTTGTAGCTCTCTTGTGAGTCATAATTGCCTTCAGGCAAGGAGACACTATGATGAATTTTTTTAGAAAAGAGAAGAATAAATCAATTGTATTTAAGACAATTGTGAATTTCATTTTGGAGGGTATTCTCTTTTTTAAATCTGATTTATGTTATAGTTGTTGATATGCTTGTTGTTATAAATAACCAATACCTGAAAAATATCCACAATTACCTTCGGGTATGGAGAGGTTCTATCGAAATTTCAATGGAATGCAAAAGTACAAATTGTGGATGGATTGAAAATATGGATATGTTTGTAATTATGATTGTTGTTTGTAGTTTTAATTGAAATAGTTGATCAGTCGAATGATATTTATGAAACGTAAAACAAGTTATACCATAGCTGTGAATGCCAATTCAAAGTACAAATAAAAAAGGAAAACTACATATATGGTCCTTACAATAGGTTCCAGATGTAGTTCTAATACCAAAGGTTGGTACCGTGAATCAAACACACCCTTATGAAAACAAGTACCGGGCTTGCAAAAGCTCTTGGATGGATAAGATCCTTTTATTAATCTCCTATATTAGTTTGGTCTTCTCATCTTTTATTAACCACCACCCCAGTTAAAATTGAGGGGAGTATGTACTCCCTCGGGCATCGAACTCATGACCTTCAACTTAGCCCGAGTCAACTACCTAGCTATAGAGCCATGCAAAATATAGAAAAGGAATATATATTGCAGTTTCACGACTTCTCAGCCCAAAATCTTGCAAGTGGCAATATTTCATGATGAAAATTTTTCATTAATATTAGCATCTGACTCTAGGTCATGCATGAATTTATATGGTATTGGTACAAATTGGATGAGAAAACAAAAGAAAATTTTAGTGATACATGACTATTACCGCTACAACTACTTACTCGTTAGACAACCAATTACTAAGAATGGATCTTTTTAGTCGAAGCAAACCAATGAATCAAAGCACCAAGCACAGCAAAAACAAAGTCGACCGAGTTCAGTTGTACCACTTGCTTGCAGGCTAGCAGACAGCACGTGAGACATACCAACTAGTAATAGCAGCAACTGGACAGCACTAAATAGGCACAAGGAATCATCAATTATTTCGTGGAGAGCTCGACGAAGCCACTTTGTGAGCAGAGGAAGGTTTGTTCATGCATCCTCCAAGAAGGGATCTCCCGCATCAAAAGATCAATGGTGCTCATAAACTCATATTTTTCAGGTAAAAAGATGAAGCAGCCGACTTCTAAGTTTGTTCATCACGAGCATAACAGGCAGGCACGTCAATGTAGGGGAAGGTAACAAAAGCAATAGACAATGGCATTATAGAGAGAGTGGAGTTGGCATCAACAAATGCAGGTTCGAGAGGGGGGATGTTGCCGCTTCGGGTGAGCTCCAGCGGCTTCCCATTCAGCATCATGGTTTGGCTTCTGAGGTTACCACCCTTTGGGGTCAAGTGGTACTCACCTCTCCTTATTCTAGGATGAGGAGCCATCTTTCCCACCCATGACACAGCTTTCTTAAGTCCATGAATGAACTCTCCCTTTCTACTGATGCTGACATCGTTAGGATGCACGGTGACATTCACGTTGGTTTCCATCGCAATAGCAAACGTTGTGTTGGTGCTCAGGTTTATCAGAAGCATCGTTATTCCAGCCTATAACATGAACAAAAGAGTCAAGATAGGTCATGCTCTAATAATTGAATTTTGATTTTCACCCAATAGGGCATTGAGTGAATCAAACTGAGTGGTAATTTTCATAAAAGATCATGGACAACAAAAGAGAAACAAGCAATGATCAGGAAAACATGTTCTACCTTATCTTTTGAGCAATGTGAATAGGCTTTTAAATGTTCTGACCCTGTAACATTCGTGAAAAGAACGTGCCTCCCCATCAACCGATGCCATAACAATGCACTGGTAAAGAAAAGGGAGAAATAGAATGACGAGTTTATCATCGTTCACAGGAACGCAACATTTATAAATGAGCAATGCACAGACAAATGTCCACAGGAGTCTTTACCTGTAGTAATCAGGGTTTGGTACCATGGTTTTAATGTTTAGGAGACTGTAGTTGCTTCCTATCAAAGTCTGTCTGCAGTACACCTTAGTATCGTACATGGATGACATACCGAGCTGATCCAAGTACCTGCAAATGATATATTGCCCAGTAAGCTTTTGACGCAAACTAGCAAAAGTTGTTTAGATATTGGAAAATGACTACATTTAAAGTTTTAAGAATAGAGGAGTATGAACTGTGGCAGTACATTTTGGTACCACAATATCAGCAACCAAAAGCCAAAAAAACATATGAAATTACCGACAGGGTAATAGATAGATTGATATATATATATATATATATATATATATATATATATATATATATATATAGAGAGAGAGAGAGAGAGAGAGAGAGAGAGAGAGAGAGACCAAAAACTGTTCACGAAAGTATCAGAAAATCCAGGAGAGCCACCACGAGAGACACCTCCAGCCTCTCCAACCCAAGCAGATGCCCATGGACCAAATCTCTGTATAGTGTTCTGAAGATTTCTAAAGGTATGAGCCACATGGCTAAGATAAGTTGGGTCCAGTATTTTTTTCATGAGATTGGGATCACCAGCTGAAACAAATAAAGAATCAAGTTATCAAGGTCAGTGCTCACAAACTCCAATATGTTATGAAAAAGACTAAAGAGAAAAGAAGTTCCAATCATACATGAACCAAGATTGTAGATGTGATGCGTCAATACATTGACCACTCCAGGTCCTGAATCCTGAAGAACTTGATCATACCATTTTTGGTCGTAAAAGCCCCCTGGTGCCAACAATAATGGCCGCCGCAACGAGGAGTTACTGTAGATACTATTTAGCAGTGATTTGAGTTTAATCAAGTCCTTCGCATATTGTTGTGCGCCAACACTAGCTCCTATACCACTTCCACTGAGCTCATTTCCTGACATGGTACAAGATAGTAAGCATCTTAAAGATTTCCTATCATCAGTAAATCTGGAAGAGGAAAAGAACCATTGCCATTTGTACCAAATTCCCATGAATCAATTTCGATTCCTTTTGCAACTGTGTATTCTATGAAAGACCGAGTGTTGGTGGAATCCCAGTCACCAGTCCAAACACCATTTGCACCTTTTTTCCTCCCATACAGTGCATTCAGACCAAACGTGACGATAGCCCTGTAATGAATGTGCTCGCCTTAGTTGCTAAGTATTGCAGAAAAGATAAAACACTCAACAAGAAAAGCTCAATTTTAGAATGTGAAAATAGAATTATAGCAATAGTATTGTCAATTGTTTTCCGAACTTGAGGCTATATCCGACTTGAGATTGTTTATCTACCTACTGGGCGATCATTGCATTCACCCCACTTTTTATGCAGCTATCCTTGAGAGTAATGTTGGCTAGTGCCATAGCCTAGGTCCTCAGAATCATAACTAGGTTGGTGTAAGTCCGAGCCCAGTATCTTCCTGTAGAGAACAGGTTGGTTGTTAGGGGTTTTAAGTAGACGCCTGACTGAAAGGCTGGTTGGGTTCCCAGCTTGGTCATGGCCAGTAAGAGCCAGTTTGCCGTTGGGGAGAAAAAAGTCCCTAGTGGTATGTGTTATGGTTGGATTTGTGAACATATTCTGACCATGAAATTTGTGCTTTTTAATATGAAGTTCAGAAAATGATATGAATTTACGTGTCGCAAACTCAGAAAGCATATTTGATTCGATTGATTACTTCACTATACTTGCTGTATGAGCTGCCAAATCTAGAGAATATATAATAAAACTATTTAGAAAACAAGGTAAACGAAATAAAGAAACAAAATGCAGGGATGCATACTTACCCTGTTTGACTGGAAAACTTGTTAAGCTCATTCCACCTATCCATTATCAAGCAACCTTTGGTGTAACCAAAGAGACCCTTTTCATCCTTTTGAAAGGCTGAGCATGGGGACTGAATCTCGCCAACATCATAAATGACTTGATCTTGCATTGAGCCCCCAAACCTTATCCTCAAACGATTGAAAGCTGCAGAAAGGCCATAAGAAGCACGCTTGTTCAGACAGGCATAGCATATCCAATCTGCCGTGACCATAGTTGCCACAAGATGGTTACAATCTAATGTATACGATATTCAACGAAACTCAAACAAGACTAAGAGGATAACACAAGCAGAAGAATTATGATATGAAAGACTACCAAGGCAAAGAACTTGGCCCCTAAATCATGTCCAGGATGTAGGATTGAGGAACACCAAAAAAGATCTTATTCTACTTTTTCAAGAAAAGCTTTGGAGAATTGTTAACCAGAATCAAGGCCTTGGTGATGTGTGTGTGTGTGTGTGTGAGAGAGAGAGAGAGAGAGAGAACCTTTGACGGCATTAGCGAGAACAGGGTTGTTCAGATCCTGGCACGACAAAGAAGCAACCTCCATCAGAATTCATGGTTACAAACATATTACAAAAGATCAAGAGAAGATATCAAAATAGAAACATATCCTGTTATTATCAATCGCATTGATGTTGGCGTATAGATCAAAACAGGTGAACATATCAGAATCTTATTTCTTCAAGACTATTTTGGTTCTCAAAAGATCTCTCCGATAATTCCAACATCTTCATGATATCTATACTAACCAGCACATTATGGTTAATTCATTTCAAATATCATCGACAAAGTCAAGATACTAAAATAGTATATGTCTACACAGGTGCGACATGTTCAACATCTAGCTGATATAACAAAGCTCACCAGATTCAGAATAGAGGTCTGCGGATGGTTGCAGGGTTGGCCTGACGAGCACTTCTCCGGGGGACCCCAATCGAGCGTTGCGCAAACGAAATTCTCGTCCGTGGTAGCCAGGGTGCCATTAACGCTCACCCTCACTCTCACCTCTTCGGTGAGCGCCTCTGCTACCGCGCCGCATTTCAAAGCCACCGCTACCACCAACGCCAACAAAACCAAACACCTCATTCTTTCTCCCCCCCGCTTCCCGTTAATTCAATTCCGCAACCAATCTTACTAAGCCCATAAAGAGCAAACAACCAACAAAAGTTCTCTCTTTCCGAATTAACAACACCAACAATTTGTTTCTATGTAGAAACAACAAAATCACCACTGAATTCGATTATGGCTACCGAATCTTTCTCCAGCTTGTTGATTGAAGGAGCAGTATTGGTAAAGAAATGAAATTTTTCCAAGAAGAGATTTGGAACGAAGGTAGGAGGAGAAGGGGAGGGAATCGCATGAGATTTATATAGGATTTGACTGCAGACTCAAGCAAAAAGAAGTCAAAAGAATGGTTTACCTTCATTAAAGATTGAATACTGCTTCTTGCGCGTTCTCTACAGGCAGCAGCCATTCATTAGATAGAAAAAGTAGGCGACGAATGATTTGGTGCTCCTTGTCTCGGCGGCTGCCTCTCCCTCCCGCGTCGCCTGTTAAATAATATCTGCCAAACCGAGCTATCTTATAGCTTATTCTGGGAGCCACCAAGGATTTTGATTATATCAGTCAACCCCCTTTTGCCTTTCATAAGTTCTGTCAGAATGTATTTTTGAGTTTTTTACATAAAAAATAGCTAAATCGTTTCTAAGAAAATAATACAAAACTTGTAGTTGTGAGAGGAAAAGAACTTTCAAGAGTATATAAGATAAAAATGGAAAAATATTATTAAAAATGGAAAACAGGACTAAATAGATTTGGCAACATGAAACCGTCCCTTGTGCTTCTTTGGGGAAAGATAACTCTTTTGTCACTGCGAGTTACACAGTATGGTCTATTTATTGTGCATATTTATTATAGGTACATACACCCATCACATGATGTGCATAAGGGCAGAGAGAGAGAGTCGTGCCATTTGAATATTGAAATTTCCAAATTTAATTCTAAATTTTCTTTTAGAATTTTTATTTCTTGCTTATCAATCAATTTGGAATTAAGCTAGATGATTAGCTTGTTTGTTATTATATATGCTGCATAATAAACATGTTATGTAGGGCTGTACGTGTTAGTTAACCAAATATTATAACATTTTTATGTAGTAACCATATATGTGTATATATAGTATGCACAACTGTAGAGTTAGTATGCTTGTCATTTTATATGAAACTGAACATATTGTATATACTTTGTCTCGTATGATATTTATTAAGTATGATAGATTTATTCTATCGTTTGTGAGGTACAATGGGGAGGTCCATGCCAGATGCATGCTCGGGGTATTGAACTCATGACCTTCAACGAGTAGACTTGCTACCCGCTTGTTGTGCAGGTTGTCTTTTATGTAAAAAAAAACTTACAGCACGTAAGTTGGTAGGTTTGTAAAGTATGCATTCACAATAATATTGTTATAAGATTTTATTATTTTTATAATATGTAAAATGAACTGAATATGTTTTATTTCTAACAGTATGCAGTCATTAGCTTATAATTTTTATAATTTATTTCTTTAGGGAAATTTTCAGGTTGTGCCTGTTCTCTTATGTGGGGCTATTCCACTAGTTTTTTTTCATTATTTAAAAAAACAATCAGAATCTCTAAATAAAAAAATGAACCTCCATAAGATTTTTGTGTCAACGCTGTGGGTTTGGTTTCGTGTTGTGTTGGCCAATTCAGGTACTAAAAGAAATGATTGTAAGTATCAAGAAACCTTGTGTCATTATAGTTAAGAATATCATAAAGGCCTTTTTATTTTGCACAATAAAAACATGCAAGTAGCATGTTATTTGACTTTTCACCATACAATACGATACGTATCACACAAATGTGACATGGATCTATAACACCATGTTTAGATCTTATAGCAAACCTCGCTGCTACTTGGCAATGCAGTCCGATGCTCGCGACCTTTATGGTCCGAGTTTGAAGCATAAGTTGGATCAAACTATCCAAATAATCTTGTAGATCTACGTTCATGTTCTAATGCAAAACCTTTCGCAGGTCACAAATAGGATCCTCAAATTTCTTTTGCATGAAAAAAATGTTATTCTTATATCGATGACGGCACAAATAATTTGTCTCTATCAATCTTTGTTTCATTGACTTCGTTGTATATTATTTATCACCATTAAAATGGGTACGGATCCAGTCCTGGACCTACATTAATTTGGTATCGTTTAAGGTTTTCCATGGGGAGGGGATTTGGGCATGTTATAGTGCTACACGATAGCACTTTAATGGAAAATCTTAAGCCATCGTGAGGCTTTTTGTGAATTCTTGAAAAGGACGATGCCTACCTGAAATGTTTTTGAATACCGTTGGAACGTCGTTATCGTAACGGAGACTCGTTGAATATGGTGGAATCTGACATAGGTAGTCGGGAATGACACGGATCCAAAATATCGATGAATCTGGATCGAGATCCGAGTAGCCAACCAAGTTCATTTCTTTAAAGTAATCGAGCTAGTTGGACCATCCATGGATCCATATTCGGATTCAGACTCAAACAAGAGTGTGTCCTAATTGGAGCCTGAATGTCTTGATTTAGGAACGGTAGGATCCTCTGAGAATATATACTCATAAATCTTAGTTGTTTGATCATCCTTGATGAATGATTTAGGATAACTCCGATTTTATATTGCAACCAACCCATTTGTTTTGGTTTCGGTTTGCCTTGTCCATAGGGCCATGAATGTCCGACACCAAGTCCGACATGCCAAACATCATTGAGTGAACGTATGTTGTTGTAGTGAAGTGACTCATGATCTAAATCTGATCCATTTACATCCTTAACTTTATATTTCTTTCTTAAGCATGATTGTGGACAAATTTATGTCAGTAATTAAGAAGTATATATTAGAAAAGGCCTTGAATCGTAGCTAAAGGCGGATATACGTGACGGCAAGGTAAAGCATTAGATACATACTTCTTCTTTGGGTACAGTAGGGAGGTAGAAGCCAAATACATACCCTTATTATCAAAGTTTGACCTTCTACCCAAGTGAGCTAATTCTCTTGCTTGCAGGTGCATCCACACACATTACATGCTTAGGTGAATCAAGTACTTTTATAAAAAGTATGAATGTGATTTTTATTTAATTGTCTCTCAAGATTTATAGTTCGAAATTTGTTTAGATATACTAGTACATCCCAAGTTTCCTCTCACATCTCTGTGTCTATTTATGTGTATATATATATATATACACATATATTTACAAACACACACACACACACACACACACACACATATATATATATATATATATATATATATATATATATATATATGTATATGACACGATGTTATCCATCTTTGGTGATGGATGATTGAAATTTGAATTCAAAAATGATCTCAATTATAGCAGTTGGACCCTCTTTAAAGGATTTTATAGTTCTTGAATTGAACATGGTTTGGTTCAACTGCTCTCAAAGACCCAAATATAAAAGATGAAGGGGATAAAGAACAACTAATATCAATTGATTTGGCTCAACTACTACCAGTAGATATATCTAAACAATACATTGTATGCGATCAAGGTGGAAGACTTCATGATACGACTGACTTGTTTAAAATAATTAAAAAAAAATTGCAAATCAACCAATCATCCAGTCAATTTCAACGGATCGGTTGGACTCTAACAAACCTTGAGAATTATGAGTTTACACCTCGTCATGCATATCTTCCAAGTATCCTGAGTTTGGTAAGTGGAGGAGAGCATATCTGCTATCTAATAAAAAATTAAAAAAAAGATCGAAAAACACATTAGAAAAACAAATTTGTCAATTAAATTAAAAGTAACATGCACAGCGAGCAATACCTAACCGGGCTGGGGGGTTCAACTCACAAGTTGAATGTCATGAGTTCGACCTGGGTGTACATCTGGCTTCGGCCTCCAAAAGAAATATTTTAAAGTAGCAGAGAACATATTGAGTCATAAAATTTAGAAGAAAGTCCTTGAAGTATTTTCAAACATTTTCACACTCTATCAAGTTTTTCCCAAAGCAAGAACTTTAGTATAAAAGATACATCTTCAGTTTAAAGAATAGACTTTTAAGGGTAAAACGCATAAATTATATATTTTTAATATTTCATAAAAATGAAAAACAAATGGCATTTAAAATATAAAAAATTCACGTTACTTTTTCTTTTTTTATTACAATAAGAGGCCAAAGCCTAACACACATGCATCCTTTGAGAGTCGAACTCCCCACCAGCAGTGGTGACCCTGGGAGGCCTGACTTTGAGCTAACTCTCTGGGTGCACCTTTTTCTTTTTTTTGACAAGCTGAGTTTAGGTAGATTATGGATGAATCCCTCTACAAGTCAACAGAGCTCGATGATCAAATCACTGCCCTGTTGTGGTCTCTCATTTTCATAAAAAAGAATTGATGTCACAGAGAGCTCTCAGTATGACAATACAAGACACAACACTAAAACCTGATCCGAACATGGAGCTGAAAAATCTGTGCTTGGTGTCTACCCAAAAGTAACACCGGAAATGGGTTGACCTGTTTTTTATATGAATACAGAATTGCAGGACACGAACATGGCTGGAAACACGAAATTCTTGACAATAGAACACAAGAAAGGCACGTGACGTGACAGAGAGACAAAAGAAAGGGTTGTTGGAGTTGACCTGTTTTTTGACACGAAAGGCGAGAAGAAGCATGAAAGCTCCGCCACCCCTTAGCTCTGACCAAAGCCAAGGTTTCGTGCAGGTTTAGAACGTTGCGTAAACAAATGGCACGGTCCACGCCGACCAAATATGCAGATGACGTGTGACTTATGAGAATCCATGCATTGCTCTTCTACTGGTTCGGTAGGCACCGTCCCTACTTCACGAGGCGTGCTCCTCTCTCTCTCTCTCTCTCTCTCTCTCACTATATATCAATCTGTATGAAATTGAACAACGAGTCCTTTTTGTTTACGTTTTCAAGTGCCCCATATATATACTTCAACATGCGCAACCATTGTCCCATCGATGGCATAAGTATACCTTCAAAATTTAAAGAGTTTTTTAACGATAATATTATTATACTTGTTTCTAAAAACCAATAGTCGGATATGAGCAAATAACATCATAGAAGTAAGAAGGTTCATGGAGATGGAATCCTTGTCCCAAATGAGACAGATTTAAGGAGTAAAAATGCGAACAAGAAGAGTAAGGAAATTTCTTATGGGGATTGGGATGAAAAATCCTCAACCCGTGAACCCGAACCTAACCCTCCCTTTAATTATTAAAAATTAGATCCATTTAAGAATAAAACAAATTATAAGAGAAACCTTTTATTTATTTTGAATTCGTGAACTCATCGTCATTCCTTACATTTTGTTCGTAATAATGTGTTTAAATTTAGATATATTTTACATAGATTAGGTTCCATTTCATATGTAAAAGTAAGCTTTAACCTATATTTGAGCATCCTTCTTTCTCCCATGAATCCTCACAGGATCCATGAAAACACGAGGATGAGGATGGAGACGTTTTTGGTCTTGTTGGGGAGATTGGGACAAAGTTATGAAATGAAGATGGGCAGGGATCCTACATGAAAGGCATGATCCAATCTCTCTCTCTCTCTTCCTCCATCTCTCTCTCTCTCTCTCTATATATATATATATATGAAAATAAGATCTTACCCATTATTGACATTTCCACTCATGCTTATCAATAGCTTTTTGGTGGCATGAATGTGTAACTTAATGAGTTTTAAGTTTTTTTGAAAGTATACTCATGCCTCAAAAAATAACAAGTGGACATGAGTGAATAGTATTTGTCTATACACAGATAAGGTAGATGATGCAAACCAATTCATGAAAACTCTAAAAAAATACGGGGCAATAAGTATCTTAAAAGAAAATATTCATAACCTTTGGTTAGATAATTGAAATTGGTTTCAACATAATTTATATATGAGTGGTTTGCATCCTCCAACTTTCACACATATATGATATATTAATAATACTAAGGCCCTTCCAACAATATATGTTCAAGTACATGAACCTATAAGATCACTGATCGGACAGACCAACATCGTAGAGGTCTTCCTTCCAAAAGACCCTAGAATTCATGTAGATAGATAGATCCATTTATAGAAGTTTATGATGCCCTAAAACTAAACATCTAAAAGTAGTAAATCCAAGACCTCAAAATTGTAAATTTTCTAATGTTTTAAAATCCATTTTAGTTATTAAGCAGTGACTAACCACAATGCTATGGTCAGTTTGCCAGACAAATAACTAAAGCATAGTTCATCATGTATATTGGTACCTTTGTTTATATATATATAGAGAGAGAGAGACTACTAGTTTACTCACATTCATGTGTTGTTTTTTTATGACATTATTGTATTTTAAATTTTAAAACTTAAAAAAAAATAAAGAACAATATATTATAACGCTCATGAAAAATACTGATCATGCACGAGTAAACAACTACAATGATGATAAACAGGATCCAAATTCTCTCTCTCTCTCTCTCTCTCTCTCTATATATATATATATATATATATATATATATATAAAGAGAGAGAAGGTGTCATATGTGCAGTTCCCGGTGCACACGGCGTGGGACTCTGTCTCGTGTACACAAAACAGGCAGGGGTGCTGATCCACCCACACAATGCCATGCTATGTAATACGCACCAACTAATTCATCTCAACGAAAAAAAGTCTCTTGTTTATTCACATTCACACCTTCCTCGCTTAATTTTTTTTCTATTGGTGAGTTTGTTAGGCAAGACAGGCCTGCCATAGCTCTGAATTTCACGAGAAACTAGGATTTTTTTAAAATTATTACATCTTAATTAGCAAACAGTAATAAAATACATATTATATATTTCCTGATAGTAAAGAGAGTTAACAAGGAAACCTAGAATTATGCCAAGTAAATTTGAAATTCTGAATAAAACTTAAGAAAATATACGATAAAATAATATTTAAAACATGGAACCTTCAATTTATCTTAAGAAAGCATGCCCTTCTTTTATGCTAGGAGCAGGAACTAAGCGTGTCACTTTTCTGTGTTTTGGATCATTTTCATATTGTGCTATTTCGTGTTCGTGTGAGTAATGTGTCAACTTGAACACAAGCCGTTTATGTCTTCATGTTCTTTATGGGTTGTGTTTGTCAGTTTTTCGTGTCATATGTTATGTTGTCAATATTTTTAACGCTATTCTGGCAACAAAGACTTTTCTTTTCTATCATGACATTTCTTGTTCGTTATAAGAACAGGTCTGTCTACATGAAAACAACCCAATTTGTTTTCCTTTTTAGTGTTACTTTGGGTGAATATGGACTTGAGGATTTTATTTATGTTATATATATATATATATATAGCACCAATAGTTGATTGAATAAAGTAGACATGTTCGGTTTCTAACCGGCCTGATGGTTCCAACTGGAACCGAGCCGGGTCAGGAACAGGCTGAACTTTAAATCGGGGACCATTTGATTTGGGCCCGGTTACATCTTTTATAAAACTGGAACCGGTGGTTTTTATCTTTTTTTAATAAAAATACCGGTCTTGTTTGGAGGGAATTACCCCCCAAAGTACGCTAAACTGGTTCAAACCTGATTTAGTTGGGGTGTACTGGGCCTTCAGATACAGGTGGTTTAGACCAACTATATATATACATTGGATTCTGCCTATTTTTGTAATGTTCACTTATTGTTTTTTTGATAGTATGAGTATTATTTAAAAAAAAAATAAGAATTTTTAAAAAGAGTAATATACATACATATATATATAATATGAGTACGCACAGAAGTGTTGAACGAGTATATGAGTGTGTGACCTTGCGGGCCAACCCAGGGACATTCTAGCTGGGCCATTTTGGCCCTTTTGAAAATATGAGCTAAGATTTCTGGTTCGGGCCATACTTTTTCCTGGTCAGCACGAGCCCGCCTTACAGGTCAGGCCCATTTTGACAAATCTAGCCTTCTTTTTTCTTAGGTAGAATGAGTAGGCCGAACCCAGACGTATCAAACTCTTGACCATTAGCTTAGGACTCCACCTCCTAGCCAATCGTCGAACTCCCCACCAGCAGCAACAACGGTAGAGCGACCTGTCATTGAGCAACGCCCTGGGTGTGGTAAGCAATTATTTTGGAGGAAAAGAAAAGAAATATATGAGCTTTTGTCTAAAAACAAGTCCATTAATTTTTATTGGAGTCTCATAATACATGGCCTTTCGCATCTCGTCAAAAAAAATATTCTAGATCCACCACTGCATCACAAGTTAGTTATATGTAGGGGTGTAAGTGAGCTGAGATACATACATACATATTATATGTAGATTATATATTGCATACATATTATATGTAATTAATCTCACTAGCACCAAGCTATATGTTATTGAACAGTGAGAGCTCCTTTACGAGCCTAACAAGCTAGAACTCGAGCTGCACAAATATAGCTCAAGTTCTTTTAGAACATTCTTATTTGAGCCATGTCGAGCTTGTCTCAGCTCGATTACACCCAAGTTGGATGACCCAAACTTTCTACAAAAAAAAACTGCAGTAAGCCTATATATATATATATATATATATATATATAGAGAGAGAGAGAGAGAGAGAAATAGCTACTATACAACCTTTTATACTAGACATTGCTTGATTATCATCAGTGTCACTTCAAATATAACGAGTTCCTGTGGAGCATTTCTTATTTGATTGGGTCAAGCTTGACTCAGCTCGATCACACCCAAGTTGATGACACAAACTTTCCACAACAAAGATTGGAGTCAGCCTATATATGTACATATATAGAGAGATAGAGATTGGATCATACCTACTATTGATGTTGATCACTCTTACATGATCATTATTTTTTGGGTGAATGAGTTTAATAATACTGTCCTTCACCTTTTTAAAAAAACCTTAAAAAAATTAAATTAAATTCATGTCACTAAAAAATAATAGGTGAGTATGTTCGAGATGAGCAAGATCTAACTTTCACACACACACATATGTGATATATATATATATATATATATATATATATATATATATATATATATATATATATATAAAGAAGTCTCCAACTGCACAACACTTAAGAAAAGAACGAACAACTTCTCTTCAGCCTCAAGTAAACCTAAATACAAATTAAACGAGCATTAGGACTACAACAAACCTGCCTAAATTTAGTCACCACTAAACTTAAAAGTTTCAAATTCTTGAAGATGTTCTTTTTCTTTTCTCGTAGTTGGGCCGAGGCAGATTCCTAAAACA
Source organism: Brasenia schreberi (assembly GCA_036023115.1). Classification (NCBI taxonomy): domain Eukaryota; kingdom Viridiplantae; phylum Streptophyta; class Magnoliopsida; order Nymphaeales; family Cabombaceae; genus Brasenia; species Brasenia schreberi. Next base: position 18,891,098 of record JAYKKT010000085.1, on the reverse strand, counting down.
AACAGTCTCACTTAGTTATCGAACTCCTGACGTTGTGGTAGAGGGTGATTGTTTGCACAAGGCCTGTGTCAATTGCTCTTTTCTCACAATTGGGCTAGGTTTCAAACTTTCGCACAACCAACTCAGTTCTAGATTATTTAGGGTTCACTTCGATGAGATTATCACCATTTTACCTAAAAAGGCATATTTTCCGATGCTAAAATTTCTTAGGAAGTGTCTCACATTTAATGCATATCAATATATTCATCTTTTTGTGTCTCCAATTATTGGAAGTTATACAAAAAGATCAATAGCTCGCCTGGCTAGAGGGTTGGCTCACAAGTTGAGGGTCATGAGTTCAATACCCAAGGCTTGCATCTGGCTTCGGCTTCCCCCTCGTACCAACAAAAAGTTCTTCAAATTGATGCCTAGATCAAGAAATCAAACTATCATTGTTAAGGTGAAACCTAAACAAAAAAAATCCAGGTAGAAGGTAATTTGAACTCTTTTTTGGAACTAGTTCCCTCTGATCCAGACTCAAAACATAATTAGGTAGACTAAATAGCATAATAATTCAATATAACATCTTTAATACCGTGAAAGCCATCGGATTCCTTCCGAATCCTAGATGATCTGCCTTTCGGCTAGACATGGCCGGTTTCAAACGCCGGTTCTGTGTTTTTGGAGCGAAGTACCGGAACAAACTGGGACCGATACAGTTTCAGTTTAGGTTGGAGCGTTAAACTGCCTAGAGGGAGGAAAAAACATTAAAATTCTGAAATTAAAAAAAAAAAATGAAACCACTTGTTTTGGAACTGCATGTACTGGTTCTGACCCAGTTCCAACTCCATGGAAGGTGAAACTGGAACCAAACCTATGTCTACTTTTGACCTCATTGGGGACCAACCCGGAATCAAACCGCACCAAAGTAAGAATCTCTGATTTGTGGAACTGAAATAGGACTGTGAAACAAGATGAGCTGGTCTTGTATTGGCTTGTACTAAGCTCCTTTCAGCTTGGCTCATGAACCTGATGAGAGTGGCTGGGTTGGGCTCCCACTGATCGGGCTTGTATCGGCTCACGTACTAGGCTACATGAAGACTCAAAGGGATGCAACCAGAAAAGTGTGTTTTTGTTCCACCCAAAGCAACACGATTGAATTTTATTTGAGTTGACATGATTCTGACACAAACACGAAATGACACAGCGCGTGGTTTTTGGATCATCGTCTTCCATATCGTGTATAAGCTTCGTTTTTGGGATGAATGGGGCGGGTAGGGATGGGTATACTTATACCTGGAAACTGGATGGAGTAGATATGGGTTCGGGTTCTCTTTTCTCAACAAGTAATGGGACTTAAAAGTTCATATGCATTCCAGGGCAACCAAGGAATAATGGAAAGGAAAAGCTCTTTCAACCAGCAGAGGACACAGACGATAAAAGAGAACCTTGTGATTCAGTTTGGATCTCTTCCGTCTTTTTCGAACGGTTAGGATGAAGGGATTGCCTCTTAAGCGACAAAAAGTTTATGCTTAAAATTGCAGAAGCACAATCCTTAATCGAAAAGCTACATTTTAGCTTAAAAAAGTTTGTGAGGTAGCCATATAAGGTAGGAATAGACCACGAAGATCACATGAAATGCATGCCAATATCTCTGTCGTAGAAAGGACACACACACACACACATATATATATATATATATATATATATATATATATATATATATATATATAGAGAGAGAGAGAGAGAGAGAGAGAGAGAGAGAGAGAGAGAGAGAGAGAGAGAGAGAGAGACTTTATCTGGATACTTGAAACAAGACCTGATCAGGTCATGTATGCTCAGGCCCATTTGTTTCGGGTTGGGTCGGGGATGAACCAGAGAAGTCAGTATTCTAGTTAATGGTTCCACCGAAACCTAGGAGAGCCGAACCAGGTCCTACTGGTTTTGGTAACAGTCAATGGTTCAACGTATGTTCTTATTCACGTTTTAAATGCATAATCTTGTGTAAACATTTTTGCCATTCCATTTTTGAGATATGTACATTAAATGTAAAATATAAAAGTAGAATGGTACTTACAATTCAAATATTCAACATCAATCTTAAAGATCGAAGAATGAAAATGTTTATACAAAAATTATACACTCAAAGATATTATGAACCTAGCACTACCTCTCTCCCCCCCTCTCTCTCTCTCTATATATATATATAGCGAGAGAGAGAGAGAGAGATTGGTATAGAGAGAAATGACACGTCTATTTATGTTTAAAATTATTCAAAGATCTCTATTTTTTTATCTACATAATTAACGATGAAGATTTCATTTGAAAAGCAAAACATACTATTTTACTTTTAGTACTTGATATTCGATGCATTTTACTTTTTAAATTCAAGTCTTTGTTGATTGAATGGAAAAAATGTTTAAACACATTTATCGATGCATATAAGCACGTTCATGCCCCCTCTCTCTATACATGTTTTACGATTGTAGTCTAGTCGGGTCAACCCAAACATGAACAAGGCTATATTTGAGTCTTCAAACTGGGTTTGGATCAATCTGATTTTGACCCTGAACTGATTTGCCATCCATAGGTTTAAGCACCTGAGTTTCGATCTAGGTTCACTCTAAACCAAAAGGACTCTCTCTCTCTCTTTATATATACATGAAGAGAGAGAGAGAGAGAGAGAGAGAGGTTGGGTTGGGACTGACTCGGATTTGACCCGAATCCGAAGATACCCGACCTTTGACCTGATTTCCTCTCAGTAAGGGACCTGATTTCCTCACAGGCGAGAGAGAGAGAGAGAGGGAAAATTCACCTCCTTCCCGTAGTTAACAACCGCGTCGTCCCCCGGTTGGCATCTTTAATGCACAATCTCCTCTCTCTCTCTCTCCCTCTCTCTCACCCAATAAAAAAAGAAAATCGAAAAAAGAAAAAGAGCGAACAGGCCCCGTTTCCCGAACTCCTCCCGCTCTCTCTCTCTCTCTCTCTCTCTCTCTCTCTCTCTCTCTGAGGATTTGTGATCGGACGGAGGGAAGAAGCCGAACTCCTCCCGCTCTCTCTCTCTCTCTCTCTCTCTGAGGATTTGTGATCGGACGGAGGGAAGAAGATGAGCGGATGGGATTGGATCAGGCAGTCGACGTCGTCGTTGAGATCGTCGGTGCCGAGCATGGCCAGGTCTTCGAGGAACTTTTCCCGCTCCAGCGATCGGCAGCTGTCCTCGACCTCGCAGACGGTTCGTCTCGGTAGAGTTCAGCCCCAGCCGCCCGGCCACCGGACTATCTACTGCAATAATCGAGAGGCTAATCTTCCCGTCAGATTCAAGGTAGATCTCTCTTTCCCATTCTAGTCGATAGATCTCTGTTTTCTTTTTCTCTTTTCTTTGATTAAGAATAAATTGCAGACTCCTAGCCAGCATATGATTAGTCGTATAATTTTAATCTGTTATGAAAGAATTGAGATTCTTGCTAAATCTTGCATTTCTAGCGCGGAGAGATAGGGTTTGGTGGTAACTGTGTCCGGACGGAATTGAGAACGCAGCTTATTGATGCTACGTTTGGGATGAATGAATAGCTAGAGATTTCTTTTTCACGAATTCGCAAGTATAACAGAAGAAAATTGTTGGATTTACACTTGGCCTAAAAATTTCCAGCCGGAGACAAAGAAATTCCATGATTCACGACAAGTAGTTGAAAAGAAATTTATAGTATTCACGCTCGACCGAAATGTGCTCAGTTGGAGACTTGGATTATTCGGAACCTGCGGAAGGGGGATAATCTAAGGGATATTGCCCTTCCAAACTCAGCAATCATTTTCATCTTTTTGTTTATTCTCCTTGTCTGTTCTGTAGTACGAGGCATGGAGCTCAAATAACACGTGAAAGCCCAAAATAACACTTTGGGCGCTAAGAACTTCGACATACCCATCAAAACCAAAATTAACCTTTTCCCCACACTAGATGGGTGAGCTACATATATTCTTTGTCGCCACTGTGCTTGCGCGTTTGTCATTATCATTTTACTCCTAAAAATGAAGATAATGTTTTACTACCATAAATTTATTTTGAATTTCTTCACTTCACCGTCACGTCTCCTTTTGCTACAGCCCGCCTCCTCTAGGATCACCTCACACTTCTTCCGCTCACATTTCACAAGCAAACAAACAACAACAACAACTAAGCCTTTTCCCATACTAGATGGGGTCGGCTACATGGATTCTTTGTTTCCACAGATCCCTATCGTGTGCCATGTTAGCAGTTAACTCACAATAAGCTAGATCATTTTTTATTAGTTCTTTCCAACACTTTTGTGGTCGTCCTCTAGCTCTTTTAATACTTTCCAAATTTAGTTTTTCTAACCTTCTTACGGGTTCTTCTTTTGATCTTCTTTCTATATGTCCAAACCATCTTAAACGATATTCTCTCATTTTATCCTCTATTGATGTCACTCCTAATTTATTTCTATATGTATACGGTCTTTTCTTGTATGACCACTCATCCATCTCAACCAGTGTTATCTGTATCGCACCGTATCGTACGATACGGTGCGATACGTAGCCACGATACGATACGGTACTGTATCGTACGATACGGCCCGTATCGCCCGTATCGTACGATACGGGCGATACGCCCAAATTTTTTTTTTTTTCAACAATTTTTTTTTTCAAATTTTTTTTTTCAAATTTTTTTTTTTTTTCAAATTTTTTTTGCATGTTTCTGCCCTCTCTTTCCCTCTCTTCACTTCCTTTAAAGGCATCCTCCAATATGCTTATAATTTGGGTTTATAATTTCATTTATTTAATAAAAATAATGTATAAAAAAAAATTATGACAAAATCATTTCCCTTTCTGTTACAACTTTTAGGTATATTTTTGCTAACAGTTTCTAATTTCATAAGATCGTAAACAATTAAAAACATTTAGTTCTCTCGGTTCATTGAGTAGGGATTTCACAACTTCACTATTTTAAGGTTCACGTTACATGACTTCCATTGAGTTGAACATGATCAATGTGTGTGAGGCTTAACTCAGTCTGTGAAGTGAGAAATGAAGCTCATGCATTAGTTAAAAAGCTAGTCTCCAATAAGAGAAAAAGGGGACATTATCAAGTAATAATATAACATCATTAAGGTGTCATAGACTCAATAATCAAAGAAATGGAGCTCTTTGTTTTGCTCACATATGAAAATTAGCAAATATGACAACTACATGTACAAAGATAGCAGTTTGTTAATTTTGATATATTACATGAGTGAATTATGGAAGATAACGAAGAAAATGCACTCCTAAGTCCTAACTGAAGAAGACATTGCATGAATTAATTTGAAGTACAACAACATCATCAAGGAGAAGATGAAGATTATTTAGTTAATGATCCTGATACAAATTTACAATGTGTAAAATATAAATGTATTTCATTTTTTGATTCAAAATATATAATTTTGGATGCAATTGTTCAATATTAAATGTTCAATTTGTGCTAAACTTTGCATTATATGAATTTAAAGCAATTACCAGATTTTTTCAAAATTTTCCAGAATTTTCTTGATTTTTTTCGGATTTTTACTAATTTTATTGATTTTTTAAATAATTTTTATAGTTTTTTAATATTAAAGTACGATACGATACGCCCGTATCGTGGAGCCCAGCGATACGCGATACGATACGCGTCGGACAACACTGATCTCAACATCTTCATTTTTGTCACAGACATCTTTTGTACATGTTGATGATTAACGACCCAACACTCAGAACCATAAAACATGGCAGGCCTAATTGCTGCTCTATAATATTTACCTTTTAACTTTAATGGTATCTTCTTATCACAAAGAATACCTGATGCTCCTCTCTATTTTAACCAACCATCATTAATTCTATGTGTAATATCTCCATCAATTCTTCCATCACTCTAAAAAATTGACCCTAGGTATTTAAAACTTTCCTTTTGGGAGATGCAATATGTGCCAATTTTAATTTCTATGTCCTCTGAGGTAACCAAATGATCAAACTTACATTCAATATATTCTGTCTTTGTTCTACTAAGTCGGAGGCCTTTGCTTTCTAATGTTTCTCTCCATAGTTCCAATTTTCTATTAACTTTTTCCTTAGACTCCTCCACTAATACAATGTCATCTGCAAATAACATACACCAAGGTACTTCATCTTGAATATGTTTTGTTAACTCATCCATCACCATTATAAATAAGTATGGACTTAAAGTTGATCCTTGATGTAACTCAATATTAACTTCAAAGAAGTATGTCATTCCTTCATGAGTCCTCACACATGTTTTTGTACCATCATACATGTCTCTTATAAGGTTAATGTATGTATGAGATACCTCTTTTTTTCAGAGTTCTCTAAAGAACCCCTTGGTATCCTATCATAAGCTTTTTCTAGATCAATAAATATCATGTGAAGGTTTTTCTTTTTTGCTCTAAAATGTTCCATAAGACGTCTCAAAAGGTGAACTGCTTTAATAGTAGATCTACCTGGCATGAATCCAAATTGGTTCTCTGTTGTACTTAATGTTGAAATTCGGAGTAGCATCGCAGAAGATTAAAACAAGAAATCTGATTAATATTAAGGAGGAAACACGAGAGATTGAAGGAAAGGGGTGGACCTCCAATGGAGGCCACCCCCCTCTTTCTCTCTCTTTCTTACACTCAATCTCTAATCCTAATACAACCTACCAGCCCTTATATAAGGAGCTGTAAACGAAAAATGATCAAAATACCCTTAGTACAGAAAATTACCAAAATGCCCCTAGTATTTCGGGCAAGTACAATAATACCTGAAAACATTAGAAATTATAAAACTAACACAAAGAACACTATCTTCAACACTTATACTTGTCTTAACCTACGTTCGATAATTCTTTCTCATAATTTCATAGTATGGCTCATTAACTTGATACCTCGATAATTCACACAATTTTGAATGTCTCTCTTGTTCTTATATATGGGTATAAGTGTACTTGCTCTCTATTTCTCGGGCATCTTTTGGTTTTTCCATATTTCATTAAATAGTCTTATGAGCCAAGTGATTCCTATGTCTCCTAGTATTTTCCAAACTTCTATAGGAATATTATTTGGTCCTACCGATTTACCACCCTTTATATGTTTAAGAGCCTCTTTGACTTCATTCTTTTGAATACGTCGGTAGAAATTGTGGTTTATATACTTTTCTGATTTAGCTAACTCTCCTAAACTAATGCTAACATCTTTATTTTCATTAAAAAGCTTATAAAAATAGTTTTTCCATCTATTTCTTATATCATCATTTGCCACTAGAATTTTTTCATCCTCGTCTTTGATGCATCTAACATAATTAAGATCTTTAGTTTTCTTATCTCTAGCCCTAGCTATCCTAAAAATATCTCTTTCACCCTCTTTTGAGTTGAGTTTTTTATATAAGTCCTCCCAAATTTTAGCTTTTGCTTCACTCACGGCCTTTTTTGCTTCCTTATAAGCCTCTAAAGTTTCACTAGTTTTCTTAGCATAATGTAATTTGTAGCGTGCCCTCTTTGCCTTGATTTTATTTTGCACTACTTCACTCCACCACCAAGCTTCTTTTTGTGCCAGTACACCTCTTTTAGATACACCTAACACATCTTTCGTCTCTTTCCTAATATGTATAGACATATTGTTCCACATATCATAGGGTGTACCAACATATTCCAAACATCTCCTTAAAGGACTTTCTGTTTAAATATGTCTTCTTTCTCGCTTTTGAGGTTTCACCATTTAGTCTGAATAGCTCGATGCACTCTTTTCTTCTTTGTCCATTTTTTTATTTGTAAATCCATAACTAAAAGTTGATGTTGGGTGGTTAAGCTTTCTACTGGAATTACCTTGCAATCTTTACAACACGCTCTATCTTTTTTTCTGCAAATAAAGTAATCAATTTGTGTTTGTGATAAGCCACTCTTATAAGTAATTAAATGTTCATCTCATTTTTTGAAGATTGTATTGACTATAAAGAGATCAAATGCCATAGCAAAATTTAAAATCTCCCTATCTTCCTCATTTATATCCCCCAAAACCAAAGTTGTCATGAATCCCTTGATATCCTAATGCCTCTTTACCGACATGTCCATTTAAGTCTCCTAAACAAATCATCTCCTTTTGTGGAATCTTTTGAATCACCTTATCTAACTCTTCCCACAAAGCTATCTTTATAATCTTGTAGTCCTACTTGGAGTGCGTAAGCACAAACTATATTCAAAACCTCTGCTCCTAACACTAATTTCAACGTCATGATTCGGTCACCATATCGTTGTATGTCTACTACACTATCCTTTAAATATTTATTTATGATAATACCAACTCCGTTTCGAGCATTTTCTTTACCTGAGTACCATAATTTAAAACCTGTATCCTCTATCTTCTTTGCTTTTTCTCCAACCCATTTTGTCTCTTATAAACATAGAATATGAATCTTTCTCCGAATCATAGTATCTACCACCTCCATTAGCTTAACGGATAATGTTCCGATATTCTAAGAACCAATACGAATCTTATTATCTAGTACTAGCTTCCTTACCCCCGCATCCGTTCATAATCAAAATGCGGAGACCCTCTTTGAAAATTTTTCACTACATTCGGACGGCAATGTAGCGGGACTAACTTCTTTACCCACACCCGTTCATGATGTGGGAACCCTCTCTGCAATTGATTCACTACATTCGGGCGAAAATGTAGTGGCCCTTGCTTATTTATTATTGCATTCGGGCTCTGCAGCACGTCGCTAGGCGGGAACGCCCCAAAGCAATGCTCATAATTTTTGTAATCCATGTTATAAAAATCCGATGAAGTTTTACGCTGGTTGTCGGAAGCCTAACACAACCCTTCTCATTTATCCGGGCTTGGGACCGGCAATGCAAGGGTGATCCCTTACATGGGCAGAGTTACATTTCACAAGCAGTGCATCCAAAATCTAATAGTCTTCTTGCCTTTTTTAGATCCCACCATTTTGTTCGTGCAACTTTTCTTCATTTTCCATGTTTTTGAAATATCAGTAATGGGCTTGACTTGAGGATGCACCAAGTAGTGACAGTATGAGAGAGAGAGGCTGCTACAGTGAAGACTATTTTGTCTGTTTAAGGCTTTTATCTCTCTTTGGACGAACAAGAGACATGTCAACAAACAATCACTAAGGAATTGGTATGTTTGGCAAATGTGTATTCACAGACCGCTGCTGATACGTTCTCAACCAAGAAAATCAGATTATCCTTTGCAAGTTTGGAATTTCCCAAATAGGGACAGATTAATTTCATTAAACTGAGCTGTGGGAGAACAGATTGTTGGATGACCTATGCGTGTCAGGTTGCTGGAGACCCCTGGCAATTAAATCTTGATGTACATGGATGAAAGCATAATACCGTGTTAAATTTGGGGAAATGCAGACACAGGAGTCTGGAGAAGAAGCTTTCTCCAGTGGGAAGGGAGGAGATTAAAGGCCTACGAGACATTTATCGGATGCACAGGGTGTGAGAGCAACATCACATATACCTTCTTCACTTTTACATTTGTTAATAAACAGAAGCAGCTGAAAGTACTGATTTATCATCCAAACAAGAGAAAGAAATGAAAAACATGTATCATAAAATTCAACAACATATTAGTTATTAGTTGCACGATATTGGTTTTATTAATGACAGTATTGGACTTTGGTCATACATCTACCTGTTAGCTGCACTTTCCATTCAATTATTGGTATGCCCTCCTGTGCAACTCGAAGTTTATATAAGACAAGAGTGCTGTTTGGTGTTGGATATCTTTTCTCTCTTTTCTCTGCTTTACGGTGCATAGTATCTGCTTGGTAAGACAATCTTTCTTTTCTCAGGGTAATTCTATATCAACTACAAAATACAATATTCTAACCTTCCTACCCAAAGGTCTGTTTGAGCAGGTGTGATACTTACTTCCTGCTGAACAGAAGATATTTTCTAGTGTTATTGCTGTCTTTTTTGCATGTCTAGTATTTGTTAACCCTTTTCTGGCGGTTTCTTTTGGCATGTTACAGTTCAGGCGGGTTGCAAACTTGTACTTTCTTATGATATCTATATTATCTACAACACCAATCAGGTATACTTCTCATATCATGGTCTCTATGTACTTTTTTGGGGATCTCCTAACTTTGTTCACAGTGTAGTGGTCATTGATTTTGTGCATGCCACATGCGTATGTGATTATTAGTGAGATGAATTACGAACTGGTTAATATAGCCATTTGCATTTTTTGGCATGTGAACCATTTCCCTGAACATTTGTTGTGATATGCAGCCCGGTGCATCCTATTACAAATGTGGTACCATTGAGCCTTGTTTTGCTGGTATCACTTATTAAGGAAGCATTTGAGGATTGGGTAGGTGAAAATCTCGAATTTATTATGGTTTTAGGTGCTATTTTTAAAGTGCTTTGTTCATTTCAAAATTTTGTACGAGCAATCATAGTCTGCTTAAATTCCTTCCCCTAAGCTTGCTTCATACTTTACTTGAGGTGTTTAACAGTTCTATGTTGTACTGTGCTAGAAACGGCTGAACAATGATAAGATCATAAACAGCAGTCCTATAGATGTATTGACTGAAAATAGTTGGGAAACCATACCTTGGAAGAAGCTGCAGGTTGGCGATATTATTAGAGTAAGTATTGCCATTGTTAAATTTCACACTAAATTATCATATGGTGATCTGTCGTGAATGTTTATCCTGTTAGAACAATTTAGTATGAAAGCTTCAGCTTGCCCCTAGGAAGTTTTACTTGATGTTTTGTATTGCTGCTATAATCTGATTTACCACATGCATAGTTTTCTACGTGCCTGTTAGCTCATATATATTTCCACTAGCACAGTATTCCTGGCAGTGATTGGTGACCATCTGCGACCTTGTCAATGTCCCTGACGTGACCTTTGTAAGATAAATTATCAATATATGGTTTCCACTAGTATTTCCGAGTCATATTCTAAGCTTAAGAATGCTTTAGATGATATTTTTATATAAATATGATAGTAATGGACTTCCTTTTTTGAGAAAAGAGATCCACTAAACTATGACCACCAGGTATACTTTGAAATTCAATGCAATCTAAAGGAACATATGAAAGCCAAAAGAATATGCAATAAATGAAATGAGATACTGTTGTAAACCAAATGTCTTACTTTGATTTAATCCTGAGATTCTCCTCTGGAATTTCTCTTTTTTCCTTCTTTCTGAGTAGACCACGATTCCCAGCTTCTTTTCTCCTTCTTCAGTTTATCACTTATTCCAATTCCCTTTCTTGATGTTCAGTCTCCCCAAGCCAAAGTGAGCATGCTGGAGAAGGATTCATTCATCCCAACTGCATTGCTCAGTGGTTCTCACAGAAGCATATATCTCAACTGGTTTTCTCTAGACCAAGGTTATTTAAGATTGGAGATCCATCTAATGACTATCAGGCAACTGCATACGTATGTTTGGTGACTATCATCTTCTTAGGCAAGTATACACATATCTATGTAACATACCTTTAGGACAAGGCCTTTTCCATATGAAGTCATTTAATGACTTGAGTTGGAGAAACGAAAATTGCAAGGTGTGTTAGGAAGTGACCAAGAGGTTTGGTTTCACCAAGTACTCATTTAGTTTGATGGTGTGGTTGGCTCAGATATGACCAGAAGCTGATCTACACCACACCATTAGGATCAGGTTCTATTAACAAAGTGTAGAAGATCACTAATTATCCAGATCAGATCCATAGGATCTTGCTACATGGAGCTGGGTGTTGTTTATGAACTCTTATACCAGATGCAGAGCCTGCCCAAATTCCTATTTAAGATCCATGAGGTTTCAATGCAAAAGAATTAGAAAAATAATTGTTCCAGCTATGTGCTTGAATGGTATGTTAGACACAAAGGGTCACATCTCCAGGTCATGTGCTAGTAATGCAAAGTATGGTCGTATGGATTCATCTGGATCTGGAGCATGTCAACGCTTGACACCCTTTATATACAAGTGCATTTTGTTATTTAAGTACAAGATGCTTTTTCTAATGAATCCATTTCTCTATAGCTTTTAACACTTTCTCATACTACCATAAGGATCGTAATCAAGTGTAGTGTTTTGTTGTCTGATTACCTAGTAATATCATAAGTCGTTAGCTGTCATTCTTAATACTAAGAAACTGTTTATATCTCGTATTGAGATTTGCTTCTCCATTTTCAAACTTTTGATAGTTGGCGTGTTAAGGTATGGGAAATATGCAGTACTTTTATCAAACTCTTGTTGTCAAAGTGGCTTATGAGATTATCCAGTGAATGCATTCTTAGAAAAAACATTGGCTTTTAGCAGTTTAAAATTTTAAATAACTGCACTTCAAAAGAAGATCATTGCTTTTTCAAGCAAACAGTGTTCTGTTCTGACATATGATTGTCAACATCATCTCCTAGTTAACTTTAAGCTGATCCTAGTGATCTCAAAGTTCTTATCGTTTCATTTATGCTCTTTGTTATCTTGCTTGTTTTCTGCTTCTTCCAATGACGCTCCTAAAATATGTTTTTGTGAGATCACCACTGGGTTCAAATGAGGACCTTTATTGTTCCATCTGCTTTTGCATTAGAGTTATATAAATATTTGTTTAGGGAAATTCTTATATTTCCCCCCTGTTTATATTAGAAGGAAATCACAGTTCTAGTGATAACCTAAGAAATAAAAATGCTTTTCCGATCTTCAAAAATGAGGAAAAATAGATTGTGCATGCATTATTTACTTCAAGGTTTATATTGTCCTTATTTCTAGTTTATTTTTAGTTGAAAGTGTATGCTACATTACCATATATTTGATTTGTAGCTCAATGTTGGCATGATGCATATTGCTGCAGGTTAAACAGGACGGATTTTTCCCTGCCGATTTGTTATTTCTTGCTAGCACAAACCCTGATGGTGTCTGCTACATAGAGGTTTGTCTTTACTTGCTTTGTCAAATTATAATGATCTGCATCTAATCTTCTGATAAGCGGCATAGTTTCTTATTTGATTAATGTTAGCCATGTTGCACTACGACTAACTATAATAGCTCGCACAACAGACTGCAAATCTTGATGGTGAAACAAATTTGAAGATAAGAAAAGCACTTGAAAGAACGTGGGACTACCTGCTTCCTGAGAGAGCAGCAGAGTTTAAAGGTTGTGAAGATTATATATAACTTTTCAGTGCAATGATTATCAATTTGTGTTTTGGTTTTGCTCTTAATTGCATGAAGTACAGGTTATATTGTCTTTCTAAAGTTGGAAAAACTTAAGTTTTTGCCCATGCAACGCTGTGTTGTCCTGTGTTGTTAATGATTGAAGAAATGGACACCATTCATCTGCTGGTCTTATCCAAAGTTGTTTGTTGAAAGTCCCTATGACTCCTTTGCTGTTGCTGTTTCTTTGAAAAGAAATCTTTTGTTGGGCACATTTGCTTTGCTGTTTGAATTGGAATCACATGAGGAAGTCCGCACATTTACTTGACAAAGGGCCAAACAGTGGGTATTGGGTTGCATGCAGCATGAGGCAATCGAATTCCATGCTGCAACGATGACATTCAATTCAATTTTAACACCTTGATTTCTCACCTCTGGCCTGAGTACAACCTACTCAGGAAGGGGTGCAATTTTAAATTGCTGAGTTAGCAATTCCAGATCACTCAGCAGTTCTAATATCTGGTGAAAGCAAGGATGCCATTTATGTTAGGAACTTAGGATATTAGTGATGTAAAACTACTACCATAAAGTCATATTCATTGTTCTGTTCCCGACAATCTGGAGTCTCGGGTGCAAAGAACGGCTTCGTGTATCACATATATCTCCAGTTGAAATAATGCTGGTCATGCATAGTCAATTGTGATGGGATAGGATGCACTATCCCATGTTGCTGTCCTGATAAGGGACCTTATATTATTTCAAAACTTATCCTCTGCATGCATCGAGTTACTTTTTAAGTCATTTCCAGCAAAATAGTGCTTGGATTTGAGCACATTTTTAAGCCAGATATATCCTGACTGATGAGTGGATAATACATTTTTTATTTTAATTTTTAATTTAGTGTTGTTAGAAGATACTATTGCCTCAACTAAAATAGGCTACAGGAATCAGGTTATTGAGGAGTATCTTGTAATAAAAGTATATGGATTCAAGGGCTTGATAGATAGTGAAGATTAGTCAGTTAGAAAGGTAGATGACACTGGTGTTTTGCATCACATCAGGGCTGTGTTCAAATACAACAACAACAACTAAGCCTTTTCCCATACTAGATTGGGTCAGCTACATGGATTCTTTGTTTCCACAGAGCCCTATCATAATTTGTAGAATCCATGGTAAATAAGTCTGACAAAGTTTTACATTGGCTGTCGGAAGCCTAACGCTACCCTCCTCCTTTATCCGGACTTGGGACCGGCCATGCAAGGGTGATCCCTTACATGGGTAGAGTTTAGGGGTGTGTTCGAATAGATTCCAATAATCTCATGAGATTGAAATCCTAAATGCAAATAATTCTGAATAGAAAAGCCCTCATCCTTTTTTTTAGATTTTGTAAGTGTCTATTGATTTTCTGGTTATTATGCATTAGGTTATATTCATAGAACACACAAATGCAAAAACCCTACAAAATGGTATTAAATTAAAACGATCAGACATGGGAGAATGGAAGTATCAGCTAGGAATAGTTTGTACACTTTTTTTGAACGTGACCCATCCCTACAAAACATATAACCAACAGAACCCTTCAAATTCAATCATCAGCCTTGAATATTTGAAATTTTTATTATTATACTAATATTTTTCAATTTTCACGTTGATTTTTATCTGAGATTAGACACTATACCAAGACCAAGGCCTTTACCATGCTAGGTAGGTTTTGAATATACAGGTTCTACACCAGTGCATCTAGCTTGGGTCATGCTGCATTTAAATCCAGAGATAGACCATGTCTTCATATCATATATACAATATATGTTTTATTTATTTATAAAGGAAATTATCAGCTATGTGGAGACAAAGAATCTATGTACCCGACCCCATCTAGTATGGGAAAAGGCTTAGTTGTTGTAGAAAGGAAATTATCTGTAAAAAGTGTATGCCTTTTACACCATGAAGCATATTTCTCCAAATATTCACATGCTTTTTTTACTTTCAACAATACTAGGTTGTCTTATATCGCATCGGGATGAAATTTATGTGGATGTAAGTGCCATATGGAATAGCACCATGCCTTAGGAAGCAAAAATGCTATAATTGAATGATAGATGTGGAGGATAGTTATGTAATGATAACATAGGAGAAGTTTTTGAAGTACATATTTTTTTTGAGAAGAGAGAGAATTGAGTAAGATTAGATGTAGTTCTCTGGAGTGTTTAACAGAAAGCATGTGCAATGTCTAGTTGGGATCAATATCTGTTATAGTGTTCAGTTGTAGAGCACCAGGAAATTTGATGCTACATTGCATGTAATGGTATCAGAAAGAAATGTTTGCTGGGACAAGTTGCACAGCAAGATGTGCTTAATGGATTTCTTCTAAATGGCCTAGTGGATGCCAAACTGAAGATGCAAGAAGTTTTTTTATTCTTTGATTAGTAGTGCTTAGTTGCTAATTTCAATTTATTGCATTTCACTATGCTGTTATTTAGGAGAAATACAATGCGAGCAGCCAAACAATTCATTGTACACATTTACTGGCAATCTTGTCATCGGAAAGCAAACTCTACCACTTTCTCCAAATCAAATTCTACTGAGGGTGGGTATGATCAGCATTTTTTATTATTGCGGTTTAGAAGAGCACAACTCTAACATTTTTGCTTCGCTGTCAAACTATTTAAATTATTACTCGTCAATAACTACTCTAAAAATAATTATTTATTTGTAAGTGTTTTGCTTTCCATGTTTCCAATAATTTAGTTTCAAATGGTACTTTAGTTAGAGCTCTCTCATAGATTCAGTGACTTGTTCTCAGGTTCTGTTTCTTAGGTTGAACTAGGTAAACATGCTTTTAAGCATTACAAGGACACCATTTTCCTTATACAAAGTGAAAATGTTTAAGGTCGTTGTCACTATCCTTTGCCTTTATTAGGAATTCTTTTCTATCTACTTGAAAATGGTTAGTTTTAATATGAACTAAAATCTTTCAGTATTAGTTTTCTTCTGTTACTGCACAATTCAAGAAGCCAGTAACCAGATAATTCCTGTACATGTATTTGAATGCCTGACATGAGATCAACTCGAAGTTAGAACATAGAACTCATAGATTTGCTAATTACAACTAGCACAATGGTAATGTCACACATATTGTGTTGGCATGTCTTTTATGTGTATGTAGATTTTGTGCATGTCTTTATCTGATTGTCCGTTTGAAGATCATAGTTCTTGACATCTTGTTGGCTCATAGATTGTGCATAATATTCATAACTCACCTATTTTGGGGTATAACTCACCCCAAGGTCCAAAGACGTTTTGCTTGACTAGTCCCTTAGAACAATCTAAAGCACTTGTAATCATTTAGGTGGACAATGGGATCTGGAGAAAGGATGTGAAAGTTTATTTTACTATATTTCTTACCAGGAACAGGTGTCCATGTGGAAGGTGATTATGCCTATTGAACATGTTTGGATATACCTGAAAATCACCATGCCAACCACTATTATGCCTATTGAGTAACCGATATACTTCAAGCTTGTTTTTGGCAAATCCTCCCCATATTTTAAAGATGTTTGATGTTTAATCCTGGTTTTGCTTTACCTTTGTAGTGTTTAACTGATTCTCACGAATGATATCTTTATTTTCATCATTCTGCTGAAGGGATGCAGCCTTAGGAACACTGAGTACATAGTTGGAGCTGTTATTTTCACTGGACATGAAACAAAGGTACTGAGCTTTCATTTTATGCATCAGGATTACCATGTACCTGTTGAATTAATTATACTCCTAGTTTTTCTCTTCTGTCAGGCCTCACTGAGCTGAGAAAAATTGTTTTGCAGGTTATGATGAATACCATGAACGTCCCTTCAAAGAGGAGTACGTTGGAGAGGAAGCTTGACAAACTCATATTGGCACTTTTTGGTGGTCTCTTTTGTATGTGTGTGATTGGAGCCATTGGCAGGTTTGATTGGCCAGTACCTAATCATATTGCCACTTTGATTGTTTTCTGAAATGAGTCTGTTGCAGTTGTACTGTGAGGGCCTCTGGCTGCTTGGTGCTTGGCAGGCAGTTGGGGGTTCAACTCCCACAGATGCTGCTCCATCCACAAGCTGATGCCGAGCATATGCTTGGACAGAGGGTCCTAGCATAGAAGCAATGTGCCAAGTGCCTGCCCCACTAAGGTGTTCCTGCGAGTTTAGGCTCTAAGATTGATTGAACGTGTGGTATTGGCTGCTTAAATTTCCTTGGATGTATTTTATATGCAGAATGAGTCATGAGCAGCTATCTTAATATATTCTAGAACTTCATAGAACGTTCTCTTCCCTCTCTATTGACGGATGACATAAAGCTGTTTAAAAAGTTTTTGGTTTTAGGCATTATCATGAGATCATGATTTGAAGTGCTTAAATTTTGCAGTGGTGTCTTTATCAGCCGAGATTTTTATTATTTAGGTCTTCAAGATGATGTGGAGCGTCAGTTTAATCCTAGCAACAGATTTGTGGTATGCTCCCCTCTTCTGGTTTTTGTTTTCTTTCATTTCTTTTTTATGTGATCTAATACAGATACCTTCTGTTTATATGTGCGTAGGTTGCTACCCTCACCATGTTTACTCTTATAACTTTATATTCCACCATAATTCCAATCTCTCTCTACGTGTCTATTGAAGTAAGGTTTCTCATTCTTCTTCCTTTTTGTCAATCATGATACTTATGATCCATTATAGTATCTTCATGGTTACTCATATGCAGATGATCAAGTTTATTCAGTCTACTCAGTTTATCAATAAGGATCTGCACATGTACCATGTTGAGACTGATACACCAGCATTGGCACGGACCTCAAACTTGAATGAGGAGCTTGGGCAGGTACATATATATCATACCTTCTCCTCATGTTTAGTTTCAATTTTCTTCTTCCTTGCTTTGATGTTTAAACACTTTGCTACTTTGTTGATGTAAACAGGTGGAGTACATATTTTCTGACAAAACGGGAACCTTGACAAGAAATTTGATGGAATTTTTCAAATGTTCAATTGCTGGAGAAATGTATGGTAAGGGAGTCACTGAAATTGAAAGAGGAGCAGCTGAAAGGAGTGGCGTGAAAGTTGATGAGGTATACGGCAAAATGAATTATCTGGCCTTTGTCAATGTTATTTATTGTCATTGATTTTATCTAGTTGCTTTCAGGTAAAAGGTTCATCAAATGCAATTCATGAGAAGGGCTTCAATTTCGATGATGCTAGGCTTATGCGCGGTGCATGGAGAAATGAACATGATCCTGAGATTTGCAAGGTGGTTTATCCTACAATGCATGGAGAGACTCACAATCCTTGTGACCATCCATTTTCCTGAAAATTTTATATTCCCCTATCAATATTCTACTATATGTGTGACATAATGATGGATTCCAAAATTGAATGCTCATACATCGTGTGATATTTAATTTAGGTAACTGCCTACCAAACAGAAGTCTAGTATTCTAGTTTTGATGTATATATGTTTTCTGTCTACATATCACTAAGCTGCATTTTGTTGTATATGTTGAAAGTCACAAATTACTCGTTGACTTTTCCTGTAGTTTGTGCAAAATAGACTTACGGACAGTTATCATTATGATAATTGAGTTGAATTGAAGTTTTGGAAGTTGGGAATCCTAATCCGTGCTTATAAGTAATTTATAGATTTATTAGGCCAAGTCAGTGCATCATAATGAACACATTGCTGATGCATTTTATTTCTTATTCCGTGTCTTCTAGTAGTGTTACTATTTGATTATTCTTCATTTAACTTATAGCTTGTTTCTTCTTGTCAATCCATGTAGTCTTTCGTTAACCGGGTGAAGTATCTCAACTTTTTTACCAGTTATTTTGATTCTCACTATGCTATACCATGTCAATGTCATAGTTTATATCTCATATTCTTATAGGAGTTGTTATGATGGGCTCATGCTGAGGCTATTTAGCATGGAACTTGGTGCTATCTTTCTTCACTTTTGTTCTCTGGGTTAGGTATATCTAAATGAAGGTGAAAGTTGCTGGTTAAGAAGATCAATTTGAAAAGTGGAAGAATTCATGCTTGTTAAATGAACAAGGAGAAATAAATAAAATATGATAGGGAACCTAATAATGATAAGTGATAGACTTAGTGATGAATGATGATAACAAGGATATAAGGTATTAGATTTGAGTGATGTTCTTAGCAAAATTTGGACCTGGTGAATACCATGGAGATTAAATGAATATGTAATTGATTCTATGATTTTCAAGAGCAAGGAAAGAGTACTTTAGTGCCTCTATATACACTTATTGGTTACGCCTATGAAACATGTTGGAGAAGTAACGAGCAATTTTTGTAGAAAGAATATGATTACAGAAAAATATTCGGTATTGAACTGATATCATCCGTTAAGACAAGTCACTGGCAAGCTTCTATAAAGAGGGGATGCTACTATCTTATTCCTTGGAGTTGTCTAGTGTCTACACTGGGTAGTGATGATCGTGGATGGTATCATGTTACCTATTGGAACAAAAATGTTTCAGAAGGCTCCCTTCTCAAAAAGAAGGGGGGCGGGGAGAAGGCTTTAATTCCATGCATTTGCTCCCAATGTGTAATGTTGTATCACCTATGGTATTGTTGGACCTTTTTTATTCTTTGAAAAGTTGTTTCTCAGAAGAAAATTTTAGAAATGTGATCAATTGAGCCTATCATTTTAGAGAACGATAAGTTCTGTTGGTAAACAAGTTCATGGGACTCTTCTAGCAAATGATTTAACCTTTGCTTCACATCTTTGGAATTTTGTCAAATTTTATAAATATAATTCTCAATCAGTGAATGCTTATGCTACATCCAGGAATTCTTCCGATGCTTAGCAATTTGTCATACTGTACTACCAGAAGGTGATGAATCCCCTGAAAAGATCACGTATCAGGCTGCATCTCCTGACGAGTCTGCATTAGTTACTGCTGCAAAGAATTTTGGCTTTTTCTTTTACAGGTATTTGCTTATTTACCAGAATGTTCATACTTTTTGGCTTTGACTGTACTGATTCTCCAGTTAATAAGTAGCCGCAAAGCGAAGAAAACATCACAATTATGAGTAGAGGATATAATGGGGGACCATTATTTCTAGCTTCCTGGTATATTGAATAATCTGTAGTATATTTACTTTGTATATGTGCTTGTCTTATCACTACCACTGGGAAAATCATCAAACTTGTCATCATTGAAATCATTCTGTTATGTTCCTAGGTTTGCTTTTCGTCTTTGTTCTTTTTCACAATTAGTAATCCTGGCTTAAGTGGACTCCTACCAGTCACAAGGAATAGTTCACGATGTCCCAGTCAAAGAATGCTAATGATCTAAATCGATTAGCCTTAGTAGCTCTAGTTTGTGTCATGAAGATTTGTGGATCTCTGAGATAAAGCTTTTTCCTTTATCTTGATACAACTGAGGGTTCCTTTGGCCATTAATGTTAAGAAGCAGCTTTTTTGTGTGGCTGAGCAATTGTTAATCTGTTCTTCATAGTAAATTCCTTTTATTTTGCTAGTCTTGTATTTACTGTGATATGTCTCAATGAATCTCAGGCGCACACCTACCATGATTATGGTCCGTGAGTCGCATGTGGAAAAGATGGGTAAGATCCAGGATGTTTCATACGAGATCTTAAATGTCCTAGAGTTCAACAGGTTTGTATTTTCAGTCTCACTTAAATATGGAACATTATCCCTCTGGTGCTACCAACGGTGTTTTTTTGTTTGAGAGCAGTACAAGGAAGCGTCAGTCAGTCATTTGCCGTTATCCAAGTGGAAGGCTTGTATTGTACTGCAAGGTTTAGTTAAAAATTTATATTTATTCTTTATAAGTTATTTATCATGATTTTTGTTTGTTGACAAAAAATTGTTTGCAGGGTGCTGACACTGTTATTTATGAGAGGTTATCGTCTGGTAATGAAAATATGAAGAAAGTAACCAGGGAGCACTTAGAGCAGTTTGGGTCATCTGGTTTGCGTACCCTTTGCCTTGCTTATAAAGTCTTAAATGCAGAGTTCTATGGTTCCTGGAATGAGAAATTCATTCAAGCTAAATCTGCGTTACATGATCGGGAAAAGAAATTGGATCAGGTCTGCTATTTTACTTGTTGAACCTTATGATGTGGTATTTTAACAAGTATGATATAATTGCACTTTTCGAACATAAGCTTCGTCTGCATTCCTACGGTTTCAGTGCCTTGAATGTAATGGGAATCTAGGGAGATATTATTTTATGGTTTTTTGTTTAATAAGAACCTCGGGGTGTGACCCGTTCAAAGCATGACAGTTGCATCAAAGGTTGGTTATGAGTCATGACTATGTGATTAAGCTAAGACGGTAACTCATGGTCTTAAAAAGTAGCTACTGCAGGCACTCTTTATTTCCTATGCTTATGTGATTAAGCTAAGGGGTTGGGAACTCGAGGTCTTAGAAAGTAACTACTGCTGGTGCTCTTAATTCCTAGTACCTATCCGTTTTGGTTTCTTGATTCCTTTCTTTAAGTAAATTATCCATCTGATCCGTGGGTACAGCTAATGTTGTACCACTCCTGTGCAATGCAAGACTGATATCCGCAGTTACTATTGACATTTGACATATTGTAAGCTACTGTACTTGTCTACTGCATCATGAAGCTACTATAGATTTCACTATCTACTTCATAATTCAGTAAGCTCCTCCCATTTTCACCTGTGGGGCATAGAACAAGTACTGTATTCAATGTCTACTAATTGTTTCCTGCATGAGATCTAGTGAGAGCTGTGAATATCCTCATTTATTAGGTATTGGAAGTAGTACTTTAGAATCTCTATTATAGCTGGATTTTCTAAGCCCTCTAGAATTCGATAGAACAATGTCCAACCCTTCCCCTCACTCTCTAGCTTTTCTTCATTTCATGAGGGCGGTCACTTTGTTCATTAAGATACTATAATGGAACATATAATACACAGCTATCATACAATTCAGGTTACATGTTCTTATGTAATATCATTTAATAAATGTCTAGAAATGGGGACATATTATAAAAAATCAGCACTTTATTGACTTGAATCAAAGGAAGACTTACAGATCATGGTTGATTTGAGGCATTCCTCCAAATCGACCCTAACATAAAAGTGGCAGCCGACTTCTACAGATGCTTCTTCTGCCTTACACGATTTTAACCTAATGACTTATTTATAAGGATTATAACTTGAATGACTAAAATGCCCTTAGTTAATCTTATCTACAATGTATCATGCAGTGTTTTAATTACTAATTAGTGTACCGGTGCTCGTTTCACATAGGACATCGATAAACGATAATCGTATCGTGTCATACGATATGGTACAATATGGTACATTAAAAGATTGAATAAAAATCATGTAAATTATAAAATATCATAAAGAAATTATGCCATACTGTAATACATTGTATCGTATGATACATTACTCGTATGATACGTTGCAGTACAAGTATGATACTGCGATACATGTACCTTAATCGTATCGGTACCGGTATCGATACACCCGTATCACGTATCGATATGCAATACATGTTCTTGAATTGTATTGGTTCAAGTATGCGATACACCCATATCGCGTATCAATACGATATAATATTTATAACATTGCTATCATGTGTCATACTCACTCAACGTGAGCTAGATCATTCTTTATTGGTTCTTTCTAACACTTTTGTGGTCTTTCTCTTCTTCTTTTAACATTTTTAAAATCTAGTTTTTCGTACCTTTTATTGGAGCTTCCTTTGGTCATTTTTGTATATGTCCAAACCATCTTAGATGATTTTTCCTCATTTTATCCTCTATTGGTGATACTCCCAATTTGTTTCTAATACCTCATTATGGATATGGTCCTTTCTTGATTAACTGTCCAACACTCAGAACCATAAAACATGATAGGTCTAATTGCTGCTCTATAATATTTACCTGTCAACTGTAATGGTATATGCTTGTCACATAGAATACCTGATGCCCCTCTCCATTTTAACCAAGCTATATTAATTCTATATGTAATATCTCCATTAATTTTTTTGTCATTCTGAAAAACTAACCTTAAGTATTTAAAACTTTCCTTATGAGAGATGCAATGTGTGCCAATCTTAACTTTTATATCCTTTGAAATAACCAAATGACCAAACTTACATTCCGTATATTCTGTTAATACACAGCTATCATACAATTCGGGTTACATGTTCTGATGTAATATCATTTAATAATTGTCTAAAAATGGGGACACTTGCTTAGGCAGCTAGGATATTGCATGTTTTAATGTAATATAAATCACTGTGAAACATACTAGTACTCTAAGTTTCTAAGTCTTTCTATAGTTGTATACTATTAATCCTTATTGTGGTTACTTTTTTTTTGTTAAATAATGAACGTTGTAAACCTTTTTTTCCCTTCTGCGTGTGATGGATCATGGATGATATAGTGTTCCGTGTGTGTGATTTGTTGCATGAATATGTCAGGTGGCAGAGAGTATTGAGAATGATCTTATACTGATTGGATGCACTGCTATTGAGGACAAACTTCAAGAAGGCGTACCTGCATGTATTGAAACCCTTTCTAGGGCTGGAATAAGAATTTGGGTTCTTACTGGTGACAAGATGGAAACGGCAATCAACATTGCATATGGTATGTTCAGAACTGACTTTTCCCTCGAGTCTTTGTAATTTTGAGCATCTCTTGCTTTATGTGCAGCATGCAGTTTAATTAACAACAATATGAAGCAGTTCATAATCAGCTCAGAAACTGATGAAATTAGAGATGTTGAAAGTGGGGTAGGTATTTTGTTGTTTGTCTTGTTTTCTTGTCTGGATGCATGTAAACCATCTCATTGTGGATGCTGAGTAAGATAGTTTGTGGTTTGTAACAAAGGGGGATCCAGTTGAAACAGCACGTGTCATCAAGGATTTTGTTAAAAAAGACCTCAAGAAATATGTTGAAGATGCTGATCAATGCCTCCGTATGGTGCAACCACCTAAACTGGCCCTTGTAATAGATGGAAAGTGTCTGATGCATGCACTTGATCCACAGCTGAGGGGAACCCTACTCAGGTTAAGTCTGAATTGCAATTCAGTTGTTTGCTGCCGAGTCTCGCCATTGCAGAAAGCACAGGTATGCTTTTAGATGGTTTTGTGCATCATATCTTTTTGTTTGGCGTGATTTCCTTTTTGCCATAAACTATGTCAGAGTAAGTTGACTGGGAGTTAGACCATAAACGATGTACCACAGGTAGATCATAAGGCACCATTTTGTAGCACTTTACAATTGCATACAGATTTGCCCACTTTTATGTGGATCCCACATGTTTTACGCATGGTATGAAAAATAGTGAAGTGATGCACTGGGCTGAAATTTCTACTCAAATAGTACAGCGTTGTCCCATTTATTAGGAGTGACTATTTACTTGTAGAGAGGTAGTCTTTTCTCCTCTTGTCTCCATCTGCATAATCTTGATCACTTCTTCCTCCTGAACGAAAGAAGCCTTCCCTTCTCACCTGAAACTCTACCGAAGATGACCATCACAGTTGAAATGAAGATTGTAGCTGGAAGCAGTCAATGAAGGCAATTTCACTACACTCTGACATGAGTAGGGCTGCATAGCTGTTTAGATGCTGGCAGGAGAGTTTTTCCTAATGGATACAGACCCTTTCCCTCCTCCAAGGGGATGATACTTGAATGAGCTGCAAATAAGAGAGGCCTCCAAAGGATTCTCTTCTCATGCCTATTACAGAGCTTCCAACGTTTGGACGGGTGGATTCTTTCCTATACTTCACTAAGCATATCCCAAATTGGAGTTTCTAGCAGAGAAGATACTCAAATGGAGTTCCAGCTCTAATTGTTCTGTGTCCTGTGGATGATAGACGCTTTGGATACTGATTGTGCTTTAGGTCCACTTTTGTTGCTGCTTTATTTATCTGTTGATAGGATAAACCTACCTTTACGTCAATGTGACATTCTTCATTTTCCCTCTTTGTTGAGCCATTTGAGGTTCTTTGTCATGGTTACAAGCATAAGTGGGTAAGCTTTGTTCGATTTCTCCTGAATCATTCTTGATATTTTCAAGGCAATATTGGTTGTCCGATTTCTGTCCCTTATTATTTCTAATTGCACCTTGCTTTCACTTATCAGTGATTTTGCTTTGTATTTAGTTGCTGTTCTTTTGTTTTAGGATGACTATTTACCAATACAACTTTGGCGTACCTGGCCTCATTCTTGCTAAACACGATGAAGTAATCAGAACAATTTATTTACTTTCAGTGTGGATGCTTTCCATGTAAAAGAGTGTTGAATTCTAATACTGGGTGCCATCTTGGTATATCTTGTGAGCTTCTAAAAGTGAGCATGACAATAGTTTGTCAATTTTCAGGTGACAAGCCTTGTTAAAAATGGTGCTCGAAAGATCACACTTAGTATTGGAGATGGTGCGAATGATGTCAGCATGATTCAGGCTGCTCATGTTGGTGTTGGGATAAGTGGATTGGAGGGGATGCAGGCTGTCATGGCTAGTGATTTTGCAATTGCACAGTTTCGTTTTCTTACAGATTTGCTTCTAGTGCATGGACGTTGGTCATACATCAGAATTTGCAAGGTAATGCCTTTTCCTTTAGTTCTTTTCTGAGTCATTGATAATAAGGTGTCTAAAGAGTTCTTATCCTTGTGACTGAAATGTAGGTCGTCACATACTTCTTCTACAAGAATCTTACATTCACATTAACTCAATTCTGGTTCACCTTTCGAACTGGCTTTTCTGGACAGCGGTTCTATGATGACTGGTTCCAATCATTATACAATGTTATTTTTACAGCTCTACCTGTCATTATCGTTGGTCTTTTTGACAAGGTACCTTTTCAATTGAAAGTTAGACCTCGCTTGTCAAATTCTAGATTTGGTGTATGGATGGTGAGAATGAATGTCTAACTATGTGCTTCTTGGATTTTATTTATCAGGATGTGAGTGCTCCATTTTCGAGGAAGTACCCTCAGCTATATAAAGAAGGCATAAGAAATATGTATTTCAAGTGGAGAGTTATTGCAGTCTGGGCCTTTTTCGCATTTTTCCAATCATTGATATTATACCATTTCACTACAGCTGCCAGTCAGAAAGGTCTCAATTCATCAGGAAAAATAATTGGTCTTTGGGATGTGAGCACTATGGCTTTTACATGTGTTGTGGTGACAGTGAACTTGCGTTTGCTCATGGCCTGTGATTTGTTGACGAGATGGCACTATATTAGTGTCTTTGGAAGTATTTTAGCATGGTTTATCTTTATTTTTGTATATTCAGGGGTCATGACTTCATTTGATAGACAAGTAAGTTTTTCATTTCTGAAAATGCTTTTTTCTCTGCATGTTATGTCCTTGCTAATTTAATAATGACATCCATTTTGTTCTTGCTGCAGGAGAATATATTCTTTGTCATTTATGTGCTCCTGAGCACATTTTATTTTTATCTAACTCTTTTGCTTGTCCCAGTTGTTGCACTTGTTGGTGATTTCTTATACCTAGGGTAAGCGTTAAGCCTTTTCCCGTAAATTGGGTTCAGCTTTCCCACTCTTCATCTCAGAATTAAGCTGTTCATTTCTTTCAAAATTAATTGCTTCTTATTTCATATATTCAAGGACTTTTGTGGATTTAATAGGCCAATATCTTTTCTTGTGTAGGTTCATTAATTACCTATCCAGGCTTGGGTTGGTTAGTTGAATAACAACATATCTAGCCTATTAGTGAGTATATCCATTCAGAACGCCAACCTAGAAACTATCTGTCATGAGAAAATAAAATTGTAACTCGTTTATCCAACTAGATACAAGAAGGCACCAAGGGCACCATCATTATAAGTTTGAATTTCTTTCACCGAGAACCCTGAGCAACTAGAATCATGTCAGCTGTCCCTTGTTTATGCAGCTTGGTGTTTAACATTTTTCATGAAATGTCCACCTCACTTGATCCTAGGTAGGCGGTTCATGTGCCAAAACCAAAACCAAGCCTTATCCCATGCTAAGTGGGTGTTCTTATTTCCTAGTCGTCAATGTGCTTTATATTGTCATATTAACATTCAAACTGCTGTGACTTAAATAGAAATACTAGGGTCCTCTCGGATCTTGTACTTCCACACATCTATACTGTTCTATGAGAGCTAAACAGTTTAAATTAAAGCAAAAAGTAACCTTTTTTTTGTTTGTACTTTTTTTTGTGTAGATTAATTTGTATCATTCATCTCATAGTCTAACGGTCTAGATGTGGGGGTATGTCATTGAGGATGACCTTAGCATTTCTAATACTCGAAATGAATTGTTGGAGCTGGGTGCAATGTCTTCTCATGTACAACCTTGAATGTCCTTTTCCATTATAGCTGCATATGCATGGTAGAATTAGTTCACTAATGCATTATGCATGTGAAATTATTTTGGTGAACCTTACAACCTGGTGGTTAGCCTGAGGGTGTGATCTGTTTCAAAGTTTCCTAGATCCGTTCGACATTATATCTGTCACGCAGTAACTCTGGGGGATACTAAATACTGGGATCTTCACTCTGTAGGCTCCAGAGATGGTTTGCCCCATACGACTATCAGATCATTCAAGAGATACACAGACACGATCCTCCAGAATCAAGTAGGACACAGCTGTTGGAAGTCGGTAGGCGGTTAACGCCGGATGAGGAAAGGGCATTTGCAATTGCTCAACTTCCACGTGAAACTTCAAAGCACACTGGTTTTGCTTTCGATTCACCTGGCTACGAGTCGTTTTTTGCGTTGCAAGCTGGTGTTTTTGTCCCACAAAGGGCTTGGGATGTGGCACGTAGAGCTAGCATGCGATCCCAATCAAGAACTAGAAAGAGCTCACAGTCTTCCTGAGCTTTTTCTTGGTTTGTACCATTAGTACTTGTGTATCATATTTACCCCCAAATTTTGTTTTGTTTCATTCTTTTCCACATTTTCGCTCTCTTTTATATGATAATGGGATCATTATCATTTGTATTTGGGCATGATTAGTTTTTGTATGAATTCCTGATGCTCTGCATCTACTCTGTAAATATTCAACAGTAACATTTAAACAATTTGCATTAGGAGATTCTTTTGAAGTTACCGGTTAAGAAGTGCCTTCTCATAGGTCCTGCTGTCGAATGTTCCTATTTTTTTTGGTATTCTTTCGTGGGGGATTATTTGCACAAAGAATCATTCTGATATGGATTGTGAACATACAGATGAGGTCTGATTAATCGAACAAGGATCGCACTGACAGTTTTCAGTTAGTACCGTACCCCGAAAGTATTTGTGAGATATGCACCAACCACACCACCTGATTAATGCTCCCTCATGATCATTACTTCGATTGGGGTTCATCAGAGCGACGAAGTCCAGTTTCAATTCAATCCTTCTGAAGCCACAGTTCCAACATGGTATGGCTCCGGTTAGTGCCCCTCAGGATTCTGCTTGAAAACCAATGCCCACATTACGTGAGAAGCCCCTAAGCCATCCGCCACCTTGATGGCGAATGGCCCCACAGCGACCTGCATCACCTGGGTTCCCGTGACAAGCTTCGTAACAGTCTGGTTTCACACAATCTTTGGTGGCCGCCATCGCAGTCTTGTCGGATGTTGGGCTTCTAGTTGGTCCATTGTTTTCCCATCATGAGGTTGAGATCACTTTGTTAAAAGTAGTGATAGTTGGAAGAAACAAGTTTATGTGCCTCGAATCTATAGATTGACTCGGTCGCCCTTTTAAAAAGAAACGGGCCTGGGTACGGATGCAACCTATCAACCAAAATTGATTTAGATTCTAGATCAGATGAGAAGTCGCAACACGGTCCTTTGATTGCTTGGGTCTTGTATAGAATGCAGTCATATTAATCCATTAAAATAAAACAACTGGTTTTAGAAACTGGAAACCGAATTTGAACTCGAATATCATGGCTCATATGCTTGCCAGCTATTTGCATAATCCATCTTGAATGCATCTCATGAATTAAGCATGTGATCTGGATCGAAGCTGCCATTATTGATGCTAATGGGCTTCTCATGCAATGCTGATCGTTCCGATTCTTGCCTGCTGTGGCTGAGAGTCCGAGCAGCTGAGTTGTGCACGATGGATTTAATTCCAAGGCAAGAATTCATCGACAAGAGCCAAGCAAGATTGTCCTCGATCCAGTATGCAGGCCCACAGAGAGAGAGAGAATCAACAGAAAACAAAACAATGGCAAAGCCAATATCTCAAAATTTACATTAAACTTGAGCAAAAATGAATCTATACCCCAAAATTTACACCAAGCATAAACCTGCTCGAGAAAAATAGCTCAAGGTTCCATGGTGGTGGTGATGCGTTTGAGCTGGTCGACGACCTCCCGCATATTCGGCCGGTCATCTTTCTCGCCGGCAACACACCGGAAAGCCAATTCCGCTACCATCTTCACCATCTCGGCCACCATCGTTCCTCCTCCCCCACATGCCAAATCCTCGTCAACCATCTCCATTAACGATCCCATCTGTATCTTAGAGACCATCAAATCCGCTAAGCCCATCTCCCTTCTATCTCTCTTCGTATCCACTGCCTTCTTCCCGGAAATCAACTCCAGCAAAACCACACCGAAGCTATAAACATCACTCTTCTCCGTCAGTATGAAAGATCGATGGTAGTCGGGATCCAAGTATCCCGGCGTCCCCTGCGGCCCCGTCCACACCGAACTGGACGCCGACGACGATCCCGACCTCATTGGAAGCAGCCGGGAGAGGCCGAAATCGCCGACCTTCATGGTGAAATCTTTGGTGAGGAAGATGTTTGAAGAGGTGACATCTCTGTGAACAATGGGCGGGTTGACACCGAAATGCAGGTATTCTAGCGCACAGGCGATTTGTGTGGCAATGCTGAGCCGGACCCGCCACGAGAGGCCCCCGGAGTACTGCCGCCTGTGGCCGTGGAGGTGATCGGCGAGAGTGCCATTGGAGACGAACTCGTAGACGAGCAGTAGGCCGCGAGGATCAGTGCAGTATCCATGAAGACGCACCAAATTCGGATGGTCTAAAGAAGAAAGAATCAGAATTTCGTTAGCGAAGGAGCTCGCTTTCTTGGCTCTCTGGCGTTCATGCTGATGGATATCTTTGTAGAGTTTTTTTACGGCTACCATCCGGCCGTCGCTCAGCTGGCCTAAGTAGACGGACCCGAAGCCCCCATCGCCCAATTTTCGCTTGCAATCGAAGCAATTCGTAGAGGATTCGAGTTCCTCGTATGTGAATGTTGCCGGTAAGCTTTGTGGGTGACTCAGAAGGTTGGATTTTGAAGTGCTGTATTGCAATCTTCGGAGTAAGAATCCATCATCGGATGTGGCGCGTTTACGTTTCCATTTGTCGCCGCAGATGTAGCCGAAGGCTAGCACTATCAGAAGGGTCACCAGCAAGAAACAGAGGGACACCACTATGCCACAAATCCCTGATCAAGATACAAACGATCGTTCAGATCTCAAGGACCAAATTCAAACACTTAAAATGGGATTCAACAGACGACACCAAAGATGAAAAGATGCAGAGAGAGACCAATGATAGTTCTGATCTTCTTTCTTTTTCTCGGCTAATATAATAGAGAAAACTTTGGGACTAAAAGAGGCGACATTAAAGATGGAACTCTTTTCTCAAAAATGGTGAGTGTTGTTCTGGTTTAGTTTACCTATTATGATCTTTTTCTTGGCTTCTTCGTTCGCGTCACGGATCGGCCACTGAATGGGGGACGAATGCAGCGGTCCTTGAAAGCAAAGAAACGGCTTGCGGGCATCGGAATCATTGAAACCGCAGACCCCATCTCTCAATCTGCAATCGCTGCAATGTCTGAAGTAAGGATCATCTTCGTCCCACTCGATCTCGATTCCCATCTTCAGAAACTTTCGGATATCGTCGGGGACATTGGTGTTCCGGCTACAATTCGCCGTGTAAGGGCATCCGTGGAGAAGAAGGCTCGGCCGGCGAAGAAGCTGGCGCTGCCAGGGAGTGAGACTACAACTAGAACCCAGAGGAGGAGAAGACTCGTCTAAGGCATCGGTATCACAAGGACGGAGAGAAGAAAGGCGTGAGCAAGAAGAAGAAGAGAACCTAAAAGGGGAAGCAGAGAGATTAATGGGACCCAAAGGAAGCTCACAATATGAGATCCCTAAACCGCTACTAGTGTTGATACTGTAACCATCACAGTCTTGAAGAGCAAGAGAGATGGTTTGGTTGTTCCGCTGGTGGGGGAGGGGAGAGAAAGAGCAGTTGTTAATTGTGAGAAGAGGCAGAGATCTTAAGCAGTCTAACTGAAAGGCAGGGTGGCCACAACCTTTTGTAGAGGAAGAGGCAAAAGGAAAAGAAAGAGAAGAAGAGAAACGAGGGCAAGCTGAGTTGTTAGTGATGCTGCAATTGCTGCTAATGGCCGTGGGAAGAAATTGAAGGCAGAGGAAAGTGGCGATGATGATGACCATTGGATCAGATGCATCCTTCTGCATAGTTAGGATTTTAGGGTAGATGGGGGTCTGGATTTTTATCTTTTCTGAGAGAGAGAGAAAGAAGAGTGCACGTGATCTCTCTGATTTTCTCTCTCTAGATGCACTGGATTGAAGGCTGATGTGGGTCAAAAGGGGGGAAGGAGTGGCGACGACAGAAGCATTGAAGCAACAGGTGGGGTCTGTTTGGGTAGCATGTGATCCTGAGCAAATCTCAAGCACACAAAATATAATGGAGTATTTTTTAACAGATCTCTTTTGGGTTCTCTCTTAAACCTCTCTTTCTTTTTAGCCATGTCCAAAACACGTTTCCCCCTTTAGGGTAACCTCGACATATAATGAGGTTATTAGAAATAAATTAAGTGTGACACTGATAAAATGAGAATATTGTTTAAGGTGGTTTGAACATATAAAAAGAGATCAAAAGAAGAACAAAAACTAGATTTTGAAAATATTAAAAGAAGTAGAAGATGATCGAAACAAAACAATAAATAATGATCTAGTTTATTGTGAGTTAGAGGGTTGAGTGAAAACAAAGAATACATGTAGCAAACTCCGTCTAGTATGGAAAAAACTTAATTGTTGTTGTATTTATTTTTGTTTTTCTTCTCATTACAAGAATAAAGTCGTGTTGTGGTCTGTACCACATTTAAGTGAATGTGTATCAAGGAGCCCTCACTTTATTCTTATAAATAATTTATATGTATGTGAAAATAAATAAAATTTAGTGACATTGATATACAATATAATATTAAGTGACATAAAGGTAGATGTGGTAAAAGACTTGCTCAGGAAGTACAGTAGCCCACCTAGCAGGGTGATACTCTCAGCCCTCAGGACATGAGTACCAGGAAAAATTTAGGATGTGAGAGAGAGGATAGAGGATAGAGGATAGGGTGATCGTTAGGCTTTTTGTCCATTGGTCCTTTGAAATCTCTTTTTCTTTTTTTATTCAATTCTTTTGTCATAAGAGAGAGTAGTGTCTATTGACTTCCCTCCTCTAATTTCTATTTTTATATTTTCAGTAGAAGGTTTTAAATAAGTGTACGTGTGTTGAATAATGAAGGCAAAGTGTTTCTTTTAATGATTAACTATTATATCTTTAATTAGTGTCCTTGTAAGGTGGTCCGTTTTCATGAGTACTTTGTTCTTTTGTTATCATCATATTGTACGATTTTATATTTTTGACTTTTCAGAAATCTTTGTTTATTGGGTTGTATTGCTCTTCCCCTTCTTCTTTATCAACCAAGTTCCATCTGGTCGAAAAAAAGGGGCATAGATTCCATCTACACAATCAATGTTTTAATAGATGTAAATAATGTGGGTGCAATGCGGTCTGCACTATGATAGAAGCTGGAAAACCGGCTGAAAGAATCTCCGACTTTTGTTTGTTGCTCGGCTCGGCTCGTTTCTATATGAACAATCCAAGCTGCAACAACCTCTGCTGGGAAGCATAGATGGATTGCCTGCCATTGCTTCGTACTCCAAGCTGAACCCAGTTTCGAGAGCAGCCTATTTTTTCACAGTAGCAGGATCATTGTAACTGGTTACATCGATGATCTTTGAGATAAGCTAGAAAGAAAGAATCGTTTAGGAACAACTGACAAGGAAATCGCAGATTTACACAGTAAAAGAAAATGTCCTGCTTTGCTGTTTCATCATCGTTCATGTGTTAATGCAGAGGCAAGATTGAATGTCAACATATAACAGTTGAATACATGGTTGAAATACATAGTGCGCTCCACCCTAAACTGATTCATGAGCGATTATTCCCACCTAGCACCAACTTCTAGATCCGCCACTGTATGCAGCTAGAATAGCCGACTTTTTAGTGCATTGCAGCTGACTTTGTCTTGCATGCTTTAATAATTTGATACGCAGCCTGGAATGAAGCAGAACCCCACCAGACACGCACACCCCCCAGTATCGCTCGGAACCTTCAGCTTGAAGCCTTTTCAGTCGATCCCTTAGCCAGAAGAGCTGTTAGCTCCCCTTTTTTTCTGAAGGGCCTTTGCTCCTATCTATCTAATGGCCATCAGCAGTTCTTTTTGTCTTTCAAGAAAGAAATTCACGTGATCTGCTACTAACAGAGTACCAACCAATGAAGAAACCCTTTTTCGAGCTGTATTTTCTCATGGCATGAAATCACAAGTAAAAGATTCTGGCAGGAACCATGAGGAAATTAGGCCAGCAGCCAGCTTGACTCTTAGTGTATATGAGTCAGATCACTTCTGTATGAGAGCCTGCTGAAGTAGAGAATCTGACTTGGGAAGCACACACGCTGCTTCGTGATTGCCAAACTGTTCTAAGGTCAAAACCCCTCATTCTGTACCTGAAACTGGTAGTTTTGATGCCCTAATACCTTTTTGGAGGTTTATTTTTAATTACAGGAACCACACACACGCACACGCGCTCACACACACATATTTTATATAAATGAGAAGGGTATGTTCTTGTGAAATAGCCAATTTCAAATTTTCAAGGTCATTAATTAGAATTTTCATTAGATAGTTTTGGATGTACGCATGTTTGCTTTAAAGCAATTATGAGGGTAAACAATAGAAGTACTTGAATGAACTCATCTTTGTGGTCCATGGTGGTTGTTAATGGCCAATTTCACAGTGAGTGATGGTGATAACACTAGCAGTTTTGATGATAGTAAAGTTGGAAGTGGATGGTGGTGGTGTATGGTGCGTGGTGGCAAAAGTGATGAGACCTAAAAAGTTCTTTAATCTTTTTGTGTGAGATGTAGTTCAATCGGGCGAAATTCAGGTTAGCTACATTATAAAAAAACAAACAGGATCATCTCGTGTGACAAACTCATTGCACAAATTCGTGCATAAATGAACTAGAGAGAGAAATTTGTGAAAAGTTTGAAGGGTCTTTTAAGATTTTACTTTTTTTTCCAAAGATAGATGCATGAATTAATTTAAATAATAAATGGTAGATATATAATGCTGCTCTGAGTTATGACGAATTTAATAGCCCTTTGTAGCAACGTACAGGCAAAAGCTGAGCCTTTTGGGACCTCGTGTACTTCCCTTATTTAAAAATCCTCTCCCTTCGTGTTCAGATTGAAGGTGAAAGAAAATGGTTGACTAAAGGAAGAAAGGACACTGGTCTTTGCTTTACAATACGAAAAGCAGGCATTGGGTTTTGTTTGATTTGATTGATGCAATTCCGTCTCGGAGTTTTCAAATAAGTGAAGCGTTTTCTTCTTGTTGGGTTGCTGCATTTTGCATCCCTGCTGCAGATGCAAAAGTGCCTTTTGCTTCTAAATACAAAAAGATGGCTTCCTTTTCAGATCTTTCATTATATGCATTCAACCAAGTTAACAAAAATTCATGGTGCGCACAACGCGCTATAGCTCGTGGCTAGGGGGAACTCGCAAGTCGAAGGCATGAGTTTGAATCAAATCCCCAAAATCCCGGTTAGCTTTGGCTTCATCAGGAAGAACTTGGGTACTTGTCTTTTCGGTGATGGATGGAATCTAAGTCTAAATTCAAACAAATTTAAATCATATACATTTGGTGATGAATAGTTAAAATTTGAATTCACAAAGTAAAAGCTATTGTATACTTTTGTATGCGTACTTTATTTATATGCAAATTTTTTAATTTAAATTTCAACCTCAATCAATTCAAAATGGCTGGTTGATATTGTATGAATATGTTACTATCATATTATATATCGTTCTCTCTATATATATATATCAGAAGCTTGGTATATACTACCAACATTACATGCAAATAAATCCAAACAAATATCAACTATCCAATTTAAAAAATAAATGATTGATATTTGAATTTTAAAAAAAGAAATTAAGCTTGCACTTTTTGTAAGTGTAACTAAATCAAAAAGTAAAACAAATTCAAATCACATATCTTTCAAATCAAATGGTTGAGATTTGTTTAGTTTTTTAACATGTATTATTGGTAGAGTATACCATGAACTAAGAGAGAATGAGAGAGCTGGTGTATACTAGCACACTCCAAACAAATTTTAATAATCCACTTTGGTGATGAATGTGTGAAATTTTATTCTAATAAGTAAATATGTATTTTTTATAAGTATACTTTATTAAATTCACACTTTTAATCTTAGTTCTTAACATTGCACCCTCTCCCCTTCTCCACTCACTGAAGTTGAACTTTGGAAATGATCGTAAGTGAAGTGAGCCACTTCTAATCGGGCTCAATTCAACTCGAACTTGCTTAATGCATAAAATCGTTAGAGCTGAACATGAACATAACTTATTTAGTTCGATTCTTCTCCCCAAAATTCCTTAAATGATCTTTTAAAATTATTTAGAACTGTTGCACCTTAACTTTTACATGAATACAACGACTCACATTTCGTCTTATACGAATCACTAGACAAAAAGAAAGTATCATATCCATTATCTACTTGATCGTCAATACTGAGCTAACCAATTTTTCACAATGAGAGGTCATAGTCATAATATACATACGTACATCATACGTATGTACAAACATATCAACATCATACATATGTATGTACATACTTATGTGTATATTATATATCTACTATAGCTTTACGATATTCCCAGACAATTGGATCTTTTGAATAAAAGCATTAGTCCTAGCCTTTTCTGAGGAAATGGCTGTCAACTCAGTATTGAAATCGGTGAGGAATGTAAAAAAGGGTCAATATAACGACATTTACATATGAATATCAAGGCTTTTAAATGCATAATTTCAGTCTCAAGTTTGATTCGTGAATCCAGGAGAACCCGACCTCAATTTTGATGTTGCAGTTTCAAGTTTCATTATGCGTCAAACTGAGTTCATCACTGTCATGAAACTATGATTCTATAGGCCAAGCGAACACATCAACAGTAAGAGAAGGTGAGCTATGGGCTTTGCACTAAGAGAGAGAGAGAGAGAGAGCAGCACTAGAACAGCCTATGCAGTCAGAGAAATAGAATAAAAAAATACATCTATCCTCTCTAAGACTAACAGTACGACACGACACGAAAAACAAGCACCTACATGACCCAAAAAGTAAAATTAATACAGAGAAATAGCAAATGGCGTTCGGGTTGACCTATTTTTCGTACAAACACTGAAAGCCAGATCACAAACAATAGGTCATATCTGAAAAACTAGATTTTATTCTTGTATGAAAAACTAGATTTTGAACAAATCATAGGCTAGCATCTTAACAAATTCGTTAATGAGGAGCTATATTGCATGGAGACGGACATAGGATCGTGACATAAGAAACTGTAACTCTCTAAAAATTAGGAAATGGGAAAAGACAAATATATATATATATATATATACTATAACGTGTTTGTATATAAAAAATAGAAAGAAATTCTAAGAGAGTATGAAAAGATGTTTTTAGGATTTGAATTGAAGAACTCTTTTGCACCAAAAAGTTATTGTAACTAAGTTAGAATATACAACAAAAATTAATATTTTAAATATAATATCTTTAATTTAGTCAAAGTATGTAGGAGAACTTTTCACACGCATTTCGTATCGTGTCTCAGTTTCTATATTGTTTTGAAACGGGAAACGGCTGCTGACACCTGTTTCGTGCATTATAGTTGAGGACACGATTAAAATCCAAAGGTCTGTAACTGCACCCAGAGAGTTAGCTCAACTGGCAGCTTCTCGAACTCCCACACTGAGGTGGTGAGTTCGACTCGTTAGGAGGTGCATGTGCGCGTATATGCGTGTGTGTATGTGTGTTACACTTGGCCTCCCTTTGTAACCTCAAAAGAAAGCACTATCCGTTAATCATACCATAAATCAACCCCGAAGTGGCTAGGGGTTGCACTCTATGACTAAAGATCACGAGTTCAATACGAGCTGCCTAACCGATCTCGCCTATCAAAAAAATTAAAAACACATTCATACCATGAATCCATCTTTTTATATGTGATCCCAAAACTAACAAAAAGATATAATCCACGGTTGAGTCCGTGGGGTATAAGTTCGCCGAACAAATTTTTTTGTCATGGACTAGTCACCCTACCTGCAAATTTGTCTAGAATGAAGCTCATGTGCATGAATGAAGCTCCAAAAGAATTAAATTTGATCGTACCAATGTGTAAAGCAAGAAGAAGACGTGGGTGGTCGTGGTCCTCGGCCATTTATTTATGCATTATTCATTTATTTTTCTGTGAATGTTATTTATTTATTTCTGAGGTGGTAAAAGCGTGACTGCAACGTACGCTATAATAGGCGGCAATGGCGGTGTCTGTCGTGTTTTTCCTTTTGATCTGTCATTTTATGTGGATATTTGAAATGGCTCGCTCATTTTATGCAAATCACAACATGCATAAAAGTGCACAACGAGAAAGAGCTCACCTGGCTAGTTAGGTCAATCACAAGTTGATGGTCATGAGTTTGATAGTCCGGGTTAGCCAGGTGAGCTATTACTATTTGTGCATACAACTTGTTTTTTTACATGAAATGATTCGTCATTAATGGCGGGCCGAATAATTTTTTTGGAGTGACATATTTCTTTTTATTTCATGTTCACAAAGTATTTGTATTTTTTAATATTTTAAGTGAAGTGCATACCTCACTTTAGAGTCGTTTGGCACTGCTCGTCATCCTTTTGTGAGTTAAAATTAACCAAGTTGATAGAAGAAACTAGACTGAAAATTTTGAAAAAAGAAAAAGACCACAAAACTATTGAAAAGAAATAATAACAAATATGGTTTAGCTTATGATGACTTGGCAAGGGGCCGACTCACTAGTTAAAGGTCGATAACTGGACATGCATCTGGCTTTAGCCTTTCCATTGTACCAAGAGAAAAAGGAACTGAGATGAACACTTCAAGATGAGAAAGCTAATCAAGTTACACCAGCAAAACAAGATCTTCTGCCTTGTTAATCTCACCTTATGCTTTTATTATTTATTTCTGACTGAAAACGTTATTTTTGTGGAGATTCATGATCTGAAAACAATCAAAATAGACAAGCAGATATGCAAATGGATGTGAACTTGTCTATCTTCGAGGTAGGTTGGCAGTGCAAAACAGTTCAGCTGCTTGCAGCACAGCCTGACCCAACCAAGCTCACCATGCTATACTTTGTTTATGCAAACAATAATTCTTCTTTAATTTTAAAGTGAATGTGACAATTTCTGTTATCTTTATTTAGTTTCTATGCAACTTGATCATAACATCGTTTACATCTTCTCGATCGTCGTATTTCTGTGACGTTCTACAGTTGTAAAAGACATCGTGATGGAATTTAGAAGAGATTGATATTGGACTGCATGATGTAAATGATAATGATGCTTTATGATTTACAGCGTTTTATATGTTAAGGGATAATGATGCTTTATAATGGTGCTGTTAGATTTTCTTCTTCATGATTTCTCATGAGGTTTCGATTGCCATGATCATGTTCTGGCGAAATGGTTGCGACAAGAGAAGCTGTTTATTTCTGCAAACTCCTTTCTTCATATGTGCCCCAACAGTAGAGGAGATTTCTGTTTTTTCTTTGACAGTGTCACAATTCCCTTGTATCATTCATGTTTCATGAATGATTCTGTTCCGAATGAATCTCGACCCTACAAAACGACCTGCTTACTGCAGTCTTGATTTTGGTTGTGGGCTTCGTAGACTTTTTTCTTTTCCTTTCTGATGCTGCATTCTTTCTGCTCGATGATCGTTCACAGAAACCAGGAACAATCTCTTTCAGTTTGGAATTTTAAAGCCAAAGATGTCGAAATCGGGTTTGGAAACTGGAGATGGATGCTGAAAAAATAAATCCAACATTTGGTATGCTAGTGGTTTTGTGAATTTTTAAAATAAATAAATTGTTTAAAGCCCATTTTTGAATCACATGACGATAACAGTATCAAATTCCAGTAGTTGATAGGCAGTACAGACAGCTAGGAGTTGCATGTGAATTTGACAGAAGAATCCTCTTCGCAATGAATC
This sequence comes from Brasenia schreberi, assembly GCA_036023115.1. Taxonomy (NCBI): domain Eukaryota; kingdom Viridiplantae; phylum Streptophyta; class Magnoliopsida; order Nymphaeales; family Cabombaceae; genus Brasenia; species Brasenia schreberi. The sequence continues at coordinate 18,851,561 of JAYKKT010000085.1, read as the reverse complement.
AGAAATAAAGGACTTCATGGTGCTAAATTCACAAGCAGATCCATCATCCATGCATTTGGAAAATCACGGATCTAGAGTGAACTCCACAACTTGGTTACTTTCCGTGCCCATTGAACAGCTATCCTTTCGGGGGTTTCATAGGGGTGGCCTCTTAGATTTTTGGTGCTGTGGATCTAAACCATTGAGAACTAATTCCCTCTCAAATCAGGGCCTCATGATCTTTGAAAAGATCAGTGGATGAAGCGTGTTGTAGTGGATTCACTTCACCCAATATGAGGCTCTGATGTTCAAGTATGGGCTTCCTCTGCAAGGCAGTCCCTAAGTGAAAAGGAAAGAGAGACTGTGGGTGGGTGAGGAGAGTTCAAACTGGTACCCTACTGACAATACACTTATATCTAACAAGTCTTGACCGCGCTCCGATTCGTTGCTTGAAACGACGGTGATGGATGGAACTTGGGGCCTATGCAAAAACAAGTTGGTCGCTTTTTGGGGACACATCTTGACCTCACTTCAGTTTGTTGCATGAGACGATGGTGATGCAACAAAACTTGAGACCTACGAAGATGGAATGCTTTTTCAAGGTTTCACACTTACGATTTTTTTAAGAAAGATTTCTCTACTTGTCTTTATGTTTTATCTTTTTTTATACAATATTTATATAGAGTGATCATAGCTTCATCTTTTTTGTTTTTACGTTTGAGCATTACATTACAACTTTTTTTTCTTTACTTTTCTAACATAAACGATTAATCTTGTATATGTTTTGTAATGTAACGTTTTCCTTGGATTTACAACCAAGAATGGACATATGTTGTGTTACAATATCTTTCTTCTAACATATTTATATTTACATTGTTCTTAGCACATAAAATATACAGTTTATGTGTAACATAGATAATTTCAAGAGATATGAAAAAAAAGAAAAAAAGAAAAAAGAGTCTGCGAAGCCCACAAAAGAAAGGAATCAAAAAGGAAGGTAGCCAAGGAAGGCATGCCGTAGTACCCATGTCACCTGGACACTTCAAGCTTTCTCGTGTCTTGTCATCCAGACAGTAGGATGAGGACACGTCTCGTGATTATTGATCAGAACTACGTAATATAATGTTGGTTTCAGTTGAAGACATACTTCTCAATCTGTTGCAATCTGAAGCTCACTTGCTTCATATTTGGTCTGTCATCCTTACAGGCAGCAAGGCACATGAAGCCCAATTCAGCCACCTCTTCGATCGCCTTCACCATTACACCACCACCATCAGATGCTGCTAACAAGAATGGATCGACGATTTCCGTCAACCTGCCGCTTTGAATCATCGACACAGCCAGATTGGCCAGCGTGGTTTCTCCCCTATCAAGGCCACTATAATCCAATGCCTTCATCCCAGTTATGAGCTCCATGAGTACAACTCCGAAGCTGTATACATCACTTGTTTGAGTAAGCTTGTAGAATCGATAATACTCGGGGTCGACATAGCCAAGGGTGCCCTGCGGTGCTGTGGAGATGTGGCTTGCTCCCTCCATGCCGGCCATGTCCCGCGAAAGGCCGAAATCTGCAAGCTTCACGAAAAGATCAGGCTGAAGAAGAATATTGCTGGACTTCACATCTCTGTGCACCACTGTTGGTGTAACCTCAAAATGCATGTATGCTAGTCCTTGTGCTGTCTGTGATGCTATCTTTACTCTGGCTTTCAATGTCATATGCTTCCCTCTGCGCGCGCCGTGAAGGTGATCAGCCAATGTGCCATTTCTCACGTATTCGTAAACAAGCAGTAGGTCGCGATCGGCCTTACAGAATCCCAAGAGAGAAACTAAATGGGGGTGCTTGAGCTTGGCCATCATCCTGATCTCATTGTGGAATTGATTGAGAGTGTTGGTTTGGTGAATCATTCTCTTAACTGCGACTAGGCAGCCGTTAGAGAGAGAGCCTCTGTAAACACACCCATATCCGCCATCTCCGAGTATACTTTCCTTGTCGAAATAGTTTGTTGCTACCTCTAGCTCTAGGTAAGAGAATGTGGGGAATCGGTCATCATCCTGTAGAACCTCCACAGACTGCTCTGGTTGCTCAAGTTTACCTTCTGATGTGTGTTTGGGGCTGATTATCACATCCTGGAGCTCGTCCGGCACGGCAATGGGGGCTCTTCCACGGCAAAAGTGAATGGTGGCGGCCATCACGGCTATTGCGAACGCCATAGAAGCGACTGGAATGGAAAACAGGAAGGAGAGGTTACACAAAGGAGAGGGGCCCATATGTTTGTATACATGAAGGCAAAATTAAGCCAATTTAAGTTAGAGCCGGAAGTTGGTGTTCTGCATGCATGAGGAGGTATCAGTATACGTACATATTAGAACGATTCGCATCATCCATCTCCGATAACCGTCGGAGTTCGCAGAGGTAGTTTCTCTTTCCAAGTTAGATCCTGTCAATCCATGGAGATCATTAGTTGAACCAGCCGGGCCAGAGACATAAAGACACATGCATGCACACACACACATGGTGATAATCAATGAATAACGTTACACTCAGCGCGTTAGGTCACTGGTAAGGCTCTCTCATGCCCACTCGCAGCGGCCGAATTCCATTGTAACAAAAAAAGATAAATATTCATATCTGCTGGAGAACTGATATGCTTGAGCTTAGTCCTAGCTATGTGATAAATACCAAATAAAGGAGTAATTAACATCATGATATCAAGGTACTATTAAGAAAAAAGCTTTTATTCTGGATTAACAAGAAAGAAATTCTTGCAGGAGTATTTGCAGTATTCCTTTCCTTTTCTTTTAATGTGGGTCTGCAATGGATCAGTGATCGACACGAGCATTGTCGAAGTAAAGGACTGACTGTGCTCAAGCCGGTCACCTGATCTCCCTTGGGTCCTTCTAAATTTCTAGTAGTGGGTCGATCAACTTGGACCACCCAGGCTGAACAAAGCAAGCAGGAAAACAGATAAGTTGTTATCTGCAAAGCTCAATTAAATAAAATCTAAGCATGTGCTACTAATGAACTGTTGATTCATTTATTGTAGTTGGCCACTTTCTGATTTTATTTTGAAATCCTTTAGTTGACCTTCATTTTTTAATGGAGAGATGACTGAGACACGCCCATAATTGCTTAGTGGGGCAGGCAAGAGTTTTTAATAGGAAACAAGAAAATTGTGTCGTTTATAAACAGCTGTTTAGTCGGCAGCGAAGTGTAATGACAAACTTCCAGCTCTTTTCAGCTGGTAGTTTACCCGAAGCCCAAAAACCCTTAAAACTCTTTAGAACACAATTCATTTGTTCAAATCCGGTTCTCACGATGTGTTTTCCAAACCAAGAAACAAACGTGTTCGGCCTGCATTTTAAAACTCCAATGCATGCCTTGGATATTGAACTCGTGACCATTCAACATGTGAGCCGACCTCTAGCCTAGTGAGCTATTGCTCTTTGTACTCTATGGAATGAAAAATATCTGAAATTCCGAAGGAAGATCACTTATGAAATAGAACTAGAACATGAAGAAGGTTGGCCATTTGCCTTCTTGAGTGTAGCAACTTATAGGAGACATAAATAAGATAGATATACTCAAGGCGTTGAGAAAATGTGGAAATGATGAACACTTTAAAAAAAACGTGTCATCCAACACTTTGCGCTACAAATGTGCAATGATGATTAAGAATTGAGCTAGCGCCCCTAAATGTGGGATATAAGGCATTGTTTTGGTGTTGGTGAATGCTTTTCTTGATCATCCAAGCAAAAGTTGGAGATGTTTGTAGGATAACAACTGTATAAACGCTTTGATATGCAAAAACTGTCATAAACATTCAAATGTTGCAAGATCTAAAGAGAAACTTCTTGCGATCGGGCTTATATTCAGGCAGAGAAAACCGGAGTTTATATTTCTCTCTCTCTATGTGAAGAATCAATGTATTTCTAGTTTGCTCACCCCAAGTTTTGTTCCTCAAAATAAGCTCCTTACTAGGGGGAGCTGTTATGCCCTAGAATAGGGTGAATGTTTTCCCTACAAAAACCTCCCAAGAGTAAAAGAAAATATAAAGGACCAAAGATGGGTTTTCAAAGCAGGTTAACTCTGACTGCCACCTTTTGGACGAGGTGATGTCTAACTACACAAACAGAGGAAGATGATCCTGAACTGGAGTTTTAGTCTAAATTGCTTCAACCAGCACACCCACACGCGCGCACACACACAGATCTGTAGATATATTGAAAAGATGGGTAGATCTCTCTCACCGGAAGAAGGGTGCTTGGTGGGGGAGTTGTCGAGGATAACAAGCGGGTTCGTCTTAGAGGGTTGATAACACACAAACCCTTTCTTAGTATCCGAAGCATTGAATCCGCAAAGTCCTTTCTTCTCGTATACGCACTCGCTGCACTCCTTGAACCTTTCGTCGGTAGACTTCCACTGCACTCTGATACCGTTCTTGATAAGATCATTGATGTTGGCCATGAGGTCCTCGCCGAAATCCATGAACCTCTCGAGGAGATCGCAAGGGCGGCATGGCAGAAAGCCAAGCATGTTCACGCACCCCGTCTTGTTAAAGCTGCCGTCAGCCTTCGGCCCACCTTTCAGGTTTAGTTGGAACATCGAGCTGCCGAAGTCGAGGAAAGTAGTATTCTGCCTCATCATGCAGATCTCCACTAACGGCTCTTCCAGGCCCAGCCGTAGCGAGGAGGGTGGCTCTAGGGCTAAAACGCTGAACCGGTGGCCGTTGATGGTTATTACAGCGGCGGATTTGACGGTGGGGGAGGAGGAAGTACACTCAATCTGGAAGTCCGGGTGGCCGCACCCGGGTGGCGAAGTGGGTGCGAAGGGGAAGGTGAAGTTGATGAATGGTGCACAAGCGGTAGATGTAGCGGCTACTGTGCAGGACTCGTAAGAAGCCACTTTTAGAGCTTTGTTGCTTGCTCCCTCGCTACCCATGATGATAAGAAAGAGAAGAAGTACAGAGAAGAACTCAAACTCTACTCTGAAAGCAGCCATTGCTGAAACTGTAATGCCAACAAAAGAAAGTGGGGTGTTCTTTCTGAATCTATTGCAGAAAAGTTTTCCTAAAACGAGATTTAGTTTTGTAGCTATTGAAAGATGATAAGATCGGGTGCAGGAGGTAGAAGGAGAAGGAGAAGGAGAAGGAAGGAATTGATGAGGGAACAGAGGACCAGTAGGTAGACTACTCAGACTCGCTTTAATTGCGCCTGAGTGGGAAATGCATGCTGATGCTGGTAATATTTCATAGTTTCTGCAGTAGTAGCATATCAAATATATATTATCAATATCCACTGTACATCTCCACTGAAAGTTAGCTGGATGGGACCCATTATTTATGATGCATAGTTTCAAGCTCAGATGTACGGTGGATATTTCGTATGATAGCTTGTTGGTGATATAGTTTGTAGGAAATAGGAGATGATCTGGGCACATCCACTTCTGTTTTTCATGCAGCGATGAATGATATTGGGAAATTCTGCAAAATAATGTTAATTTCTTTTAATAATTAGTGGAATCTTTGGGGTTGTTTTTAAATTGGGCGCACACATGCTAAGGAATGTCAATGTGCCAAAAATACTGACACCGGATCTGAATCCAAGTAGTTGGATAAGTTGGATTTGGTAATCTAAATATAATCTGATCATACTATTGATCAAATATCGATTTTCATGGATTTATCTTATCAATCCAGGTTTCACTAACAACATCCAGTGAGTGATGGGTAGACATGGCTGGTACCAAGAATGATAACCAAACACATCCGGTTTCAGTTTGGTTTGAGTCTTAAATCGCTCGGAACAGACAAAGGGAGGAGATTATATATATATATATATAACCTTCCCTTCATGCTAAACAATGACAGAGCCCTCAATGATGGTTAAATTGTAAGTTAAAGCTAAAAACTACTTGAAAGGTTTTCCAAACTTTAATATGAATATGAAATTGTTTGAAGTTGAATTATCAAACTGTAATTCGTACTCATATTATATCTTAATAAGACTTCGATATGGGATTGGATTTCGGAGATCTTGAACCTATGTGATGATAATAGCACTTGAGTTCGACTTTGTATCAGATTAAATGGAATCTGATTAGCTCGAATGTAATTTTCATATCTCCGATCCAAATTCAATTCGTTTACATCACTATATAAATTTATTTATAAGTGGAAGATACGTGCAGCTCTAAACCAGGTTGTTAACGATTGTTGGAGTTGATCATGAGTTGTTTAAAAATCATCATGGCTATTATGACGCATCGGCATATCAGCTTCAAAGAAGACAAAGTAAGAGTGTTAGTTTTTGAGATTTAAGCATAATTATCTTAGGATTTATCTTGGTTTTAACTTTAAGCACCTCTCTACCATGTGCCCGAATTCCAGGATTCGGCAACAAGTATATCTTCGTCGCACTATAGTATTCGGAATATCAATTTACATTGGCAAAGCCATCCTTGGTGCTTGCTTACGAGCTGGGATCATATAAAATAACGAAACTTTAACATAACTTCGTAGAATATAAGAGTCTATCATACGTTTGTCGTACTTCATAATGATACACCATGATACATTGGAATGTATGGAGGGCGCAACACCGTGCCCTTCCACCTATATATGTATGTTTGTATGTATATATTTATATATGTTTGTATGGAGAGAGAACAGGAACTCTCATTCATGATTTTTTATTGGAGAGATAATATTTTAAACTCGAGAAGTAAAAAGTGAAAAAATATAAATTACGTTTTGTAATCTTTTGCTTTTTGAAAACAGAAATTTCACTCTCTTTTTTATTAGGGCCTCTATGCAATAGGACTGTGTGACATGAGTAGTCTAAGAGTTTAGTGACTCCCACTCTCTGTCACTATACATATACACATATATATACATATATATATACATGTATATATACATATATATATATATATATATATATATATATATATATATATATATATATATATATATATATATATATGTATATATATATATGTATATATATATATATGTATATATATATATATATATATATATATATATATATATATATATATATATATATACACACACATATATATACACACACACACACACATATATATATAAGGTGTTAGCAAATCCAAACAAATCTAAACTATTTTTTTTTTGTGATAGATGATTGAGATTTGAATCTATAAAGTAAAAAGTATTTGTGCATTTTTTGCAAGCAAGCACTTTTGCTTTCTAAATTTCAAATCTCAATCATCCATCACCAAAGATGGATGACTTGGATTTGCTAGCATCTAAGAATGCTAGCATATGCCAGTGTATATATATAATGGTTTAAGTAGGTAGCAAACGACTAAAAAACTCAAGGTGTGAGAACTTTAAGTTATTTCCCTGGTTGGGCTCGACATGGTGGTCTAGGTGAATGTACCTCCACCGAAATGCATCAGAGTTAAACCTGATAACTTCATATAAAAACCCTATTCACCATCTATATTTTGTTCAGAACTGCTCTATTGTCTGGTATATTAAGCAAATCCTCATTGGGCATTGTTTAGAACTTTGGCTGGAAGATTATTGTGAACTTGATATTATGATATCTGCGATTATTCTTGTAGGGAATCAAATGAGCGTCTGCACTCTATGAAAACAAAAAATCAACATAACCGGCCAAGCTTAGTAAGGGAAAAACTTAATTGCTTATACATATATATATATATATATATATATATATATATATATATATATATATATATATATATATATATATGTTTATATTTATATGAGGGAGAGGATATGCAAGTGTAGTGTATGATGAGCACTTGATAGCGCTAGCAACAGCGTTATACACGCACCCATTAATTAAAGGATAGGGATTTCTTGGGCGGGACGGAAGCGAAATAAATTGAGGTCTCAACAGGGACAGAGAGGGTGACGAGTAACTGCCCGTCTTTATAAAAAAAGCGATGACCCGACGTCGCACCCAAGGCGTCGGCCTCACCTCCAATAAATGCCCGCCCGTGTCCTCATCGGTGTCCTTGTGACGTTCAGCATCCAAGTTCAGGATCTGAAAATTGAAATTAATATGTAGCAAAAATAAAACCAATAATAGTATTAAGTTACCGGGAAGATGATAGTGACATAATACTATATTTTATTACCAATAAAAGATAAACCAAGAAAGACACACTTAAAGAGATTAGAACAGTTGAACAAGCAGTCTAATCTGCCACTAAAATGTGTGATAAATTATCACTCAAAGCATTAGCTCACTTGACAAGACACTCAAAATATATGACTTCCTCGTTATAAAAGTGTTAGAAATTAGACGGTGAACATTATAATATATATTTATAAAAACCTCAAAAATATATTTAGAGCGTTAGCTCAATAGCAAGATGCTCTAGCACCATTGCTTTGTGTTATGTATGTAGGCTTAGGCCTCCTCTTGTAAGAAAAGAAAAAGTTTCATAAGGGAGAGATTAAACATGATCTTGCTTTTTATGGATGGTACTATGAGCCGAAACATGTAGCCGACTCACTTATTGTGGTTTGGTTTTGATTAGAAACAACAAATAACTTAACCAAAGGTACACCGCGAAGAGCCTTAGAAGACGAGCTCAGCTGGGAGAGACATAACACATACTAAGCTGCGGCTCGTCATAATTGGCGAGGTCTAGCGAGCTTAGCCGGGTTGTCGTAACCTCGTCGAACGATATGAGCCAAGCTCAAGATCCCTGAAATGAGCTTGTTGCTAGCAGCTCGGCTCCAATTTTAGTTAGCGCAGTTAACACGACTACGACTCGCATCATTGAGACAATGGCAGTGGTTCTGATTGCAGTAGGCAGTCAGGTCTCACATCATATTGATCGAATGAATATAGTGATCACAGTGATGATCGGACCCATTTGTGTTGAATATGACCCATGGTGTTTTTGGATTTAAGAACTGCTGGATCTGATCTGATAAGAACTGGATATGGATCCAGATGGAAAAGTAGACACCGATAAGAACTTCTATGGCATGTATGTGTTTACCTCAGCAAAGGCTTAGGGTTCAGTTTATCTTTCTCACTTGTAAAATTCAAGTCTGGTTTTCTTGTGGTTAACCCGATAACCAGATCCAGACCTGTAGTACCATGACAAAAACCAGATCTATGATAGTGTTGTGCAATGCCTTCGAACAACCAACCTGAAAAACATGCCTGCCTCCCACACACACACTGTCGGGGCTCCCTCTCATGTCTTAACTCTACAATAGGAAGCAACACTCTTATATGCTGGGGTGCTCAATACTACTGTTATGGTGACACGATACTGACAAATACAGACACCATCATATGATACTTCAAATGGGACACGATGAAACTCTCTGAGACATCATCCTATAAAATCTAAATCCAAACCCAAATACACTAAATATCATATGATCTAAACAAACTCTAAACAGATCCAAGTCATGATCCAATTGACTATAAACCAAATCAAATATGACACCAATCCCTGCACCATGCGCATGCATGGAGAGAGTCTCAACATGCCATGTCCATTTGCTCTAATGATCCATAGTAATCAGCAGTATATAATTTTCAATTTTATAAGTCACCGTTGCCATTCATCGTCATCATCAAGGTCTCTCAGTGCCGTAGATGGACGGACGATGGGGACTCGCATACAGCTAAGGCATGCTCTCACATGATCCACATTCAACCCCTCACACCATTTTCAATTAGCTGTTGCCGAACCAACGCAAACCCCTAATCCAATCACAGTGACATGGATACCGCTCTGCCATTGTCGCCAAACAATCAATTTTTTGCTTGCTCTACCGAATTTTAGTAGCTGGACTTGAAAGCTTAGATACATTGAATGGGTTCAAAGTACCCGTTTGCATAACGGACCTTGACTATTTTCTATAATTTTATTATATTAGAAAATTATTTCATGTTATTGATCTAAAAAAATTTACGATAAGGTGTGAAGAGATTCTGTTCTTTGTAGAATCTTGAAAAAGAGAGGGATCCGATTGACATATATAAATCTTATAAGAGATATGTATGCGGGTACAAAAACATGTATATTAACTTATGAAGAAATAATAGACTCCTTTGAAGTTAATATTGGGTTACATAGGGATCAACTTTAAAGACTTAACAAAACATATTAAAGATTAAGTACTTTGGTGTATATTATTTGTATATGACATTGTGTTTGGAACTATAAAGAGAAACATTAGAAAGTAAAGGCTTCCGACTTATTAGAACAATTACAGAATATATAGAATGTAACTTTGATCATTTAGGTACTTCAAACGACATATAGATTAAGATTGACACATATTGCATCTATTATAAGAAAAGTTTTAAATGCCTAAGGTCAATTTTTCAAAGTGATAAAAAAATTGATGAAGATATTATGAATAGAATTAATGCCGGTTGGTTAAAATGGAGAGGGACATAAGGTATTCTATGTGATAAGAAGATACCATTGAACTTGAAAGACAAATATTATAGAGCAACAATTAAACCTACTATGTTTTATTGTTATGAGTGTTGGGCAATTAATAATCAACACGTGCAAAAGATGTTTGTAGCAGAAATAAAGATATTGAGATGGATGAGAGGCCACACAAGGATAGACTGTATACATAATGAGGTTATTAGAAACAAATTGAGAATAACACCAATAGAGGATAAAATGAGGAAAAATTGTTTAAGATGGTTTGAACATATAGAAAGACGAACCAAGGACACTCTCGTAAGAATATATGAAAAACTAGATTGTTAAAATGTTAAAAGAGGAAGAGGAAGTCCATTAAAGTGTTGAAAAAAAGCAATAAAAAGTGATTTAATTTATATTGAGTTAAGTGCTAGTATGACACATAACAGGGCCTTGTGAAAACAAAAGATCCATGTAGCTGACCCCATTTAGTATGGGAAAAGGCCTAGGAGTTGTTGTTATTGTAGAAAATTATTTCATGTACCGTATAAAGTATGCAGGTACATACATAGGGCACATATACGTGTTGAATGATCGAAAGAAGAGGTGTTGATGGCTTGTTTATCAAATCTAAGAGTGTTTATGGAGCGGGTTGGGTCGGATTCGAGGTCCCATTTATAGTTCGGGTTTGGAGAGAGTTGAGACAATCCCCGTGGATATCGAGGTGGGGATTCTAGGTCCGAATCCAGCAGACTCCAGGTCATGAACCTGCTTTCAAGATTCATATTTATGGATCCAAAATATAAATATGCATTTAACCAACAAAGAAATCCCTGCTAACCCAAAATGTTTGATAAGAAAAGAATAAAAATATGAAAAAAATACCAGAACCAGCTGTTTGAAACTGTTAATTCTGATTTTATAAAAGGTAAAACTGGAATCAAACTTGGTGCTCTCCGGTTCCGGATTTGGTTCGGAACAGCCAGGCCGATTAGGAACTGGACATGTCTAGATGTATGCTTTTGTGTACAACTGGTTCGAGGCCGGTTTTTGTTGACCCAGAACCATAAACCATAACCAAACCAGGTTACACCCGGTTTTGGTTACATTTTGTAACCTTTGGTTCCGGTTTCGGTTCTGGCTTGAACCAAAAACCAGAAAAAAAGAACAAAGTAGGAAAAAAAATCAGGTAAAGAAAAACTTATAAAACTGGACTAGAGTCAAACTGTTTGAATTGCCTGTTATAGTTCTGTCTCCATAGCAGGAGGAACCAAACCGAGCTGGGGGCCCTTGGTTGGGTTACGGTTCTGGGTCTAGTTAAACTGTTTCAGTTTCAAACCCAGTTCAGAGCACTGGGCTGGCTCCAAACCGGCCATATTGTACATGCTTTCTTTCTCAAGTTTTACACTTTTCTTAGTAAAAAATATTCAGCTACATTAGACTCTTGAAAGTGGCGGATCTGCACTGAGGCGAGGTGGTCTATGTGCCCCATTCAAAGGTAAGATTTTCTTTCAAAAGCATAGGCCATGGTTGAACCTGTGATCTATAATACAGGGTCATGGCATAAATAAGCAATTTAGTGCATTGAAAAATGGTATAACCTAAGGTTGAATTAGGGACTTCAATACAACTATCGTGGCACAACACAAAGCCCACGGTTTAATCGTGGGCACAATACAAAGCCCACGATTTAACCGTCAGCTCCAGACCGATTTCTATTACTACTATTAAAGAATTATTCATTGATCTTGCAGTTTAAAACAGAAGATATGCAAACATTTTGACTTCTTGAAATAATTTGGCTCTCATTTTTCTTTAGCCATGTAATTTTTTTTTATTGTGTATTGATGTTTGGTTTTTTATTGGTAAGCTGGGATTAGACAGACCCCTTATTGGTTCTTAGAACTCGTAACCTTCAACTTGAAGGTTATTTTGAGTCGATTCCCTATCAAGGAGACATGCGGCTCCTTCGCTTATGGGTTCATGGTGGATGTTAGGAGGCAGTCAGGATCCTTTTTTTTTGTCGCGTAACTCGACTTGACTGAATATTGCGTACTCAGGCTTGGATCAGGCTGAGGTTGAATTAGATTTGGGACATGATTCAAAGTTTGATTTGGTTATTACATCTGTAATCAATTAAGACAGATTTCAATGTAGCGGCCTAGTTGGAGACCATGTTTTCTAAGGCTAATGTGTGTGTATATATATATATATATATATAGAGAGAGAGAGAGAGAGATGGATATCTTAGCTCTATAATGCTTTTGGTGCATAATCCTATATAAATATTTTCGTTATTCGATGTTTGAGATCAATGGTAGAGATTTGAATTAGTATGAATTCAATGCATTCAAATCTCTACTATTGATCTTAAACATTGAATAATTGAAGACATTTGTATAAAATTATGTATTAAAACACATTATGCAGCTAACACATCCCTCTTCCCTCTCTCTCTCTCTCTCTCTCTCTCTCTATATATATATATATATATATATATATATATATATATATATATATATACTTTTATGGGCTGAATATTTGATTCCAAGATATTCCCTTCCAGTATTTTGAATATTATTATCATCATTTCCCGATGAATGCTTCGTCTCACTTTCGGTTGTCACTTATGGTTCTGCAATCGCAATTGAATGACGGCATCTGGTCTTCTTTTCTATGAAGGAAATCGTATTAGTGTGATACAGCTAAAGTCACTGAACCTTAAAATTCATATATAAGAGCATATCATTCATTTTCTGTGAACTGAATATCTTACCAAACGCTGATTTTCAGTTGTATCTTTTAATAAACATAAACTGCCGAATTTCTCTATTCGGTCATTTCTTTTAACAGGTTAGCATGCTCTTCCCCGGTGCACTCGTCCGAATCTTTGCCGTTCAATTTTCTTTCGACTGGAGTTTGCTTGTAAGCGTGAGCCCAATAATATATGTATGTTATTCTGTGTGTAAATCATAAAACGCATACACATGCACATGAACAAATCAACACAGTGTGAGACTGTCCATTGCATTTGTATTGTTTAATTGGGCTTTCTTCAGTTTAGTTCTAGTTTGATGGAGTTAGTTAAGTTTTCTTGATTAGATAGACAAGCCTGAACATTTTATCAAGCTTGGTCAATTTAATTTGATCAGTGAGGGAGGGGAGGAGGGAACCAAACTTTTGGATTCGGTTTAGGCTGAGAAAACACTGATGGCCCACAATGTTGACTGTACAGGTAGCTCTGGGAAGGAAGCAATCCGCCTAGACCAGTTTGGTCCGGCCCTGCGGGTTCCTTGGTCACGTATCAAATTTCTGTGTGTGTGGTGTGCGTGCGTGTCTGTCTGTGTGTTTGTGTGCGTGTGACAAGTCAATGCAGATCAAGGAGACTTTACACTTCTTTACGCAGATTAAGGCCATCACTCTTAACTGTCTGTCATTAGGAGAGAAGCTGAATCTAAAGGCTTTTATTTGATTGTATGACTGTGTTGATACTGTCGATGTCACTAACATCAACATAATGTGCCTTGTTGTATGTGATTTTCTTCTTTCAGTCGAAAAAATCAACAGAGAGATTATAGTTTCAAAAAATAACCTTGATGGTCAATTTGAACTTGGGAGGAAAGGAAAGTAAGATTCTGTCACCTTGTTTCAACAAAATATATCGTCCAATTTCATGGTTAATGTGGTTAGTGAAGGCTCCGGATAGTTTTTCTGGACCTCCAGGAGTTGGTTTAAGCTGCAATTCTGTAACAATTGACAACACTATCAGCCTTCTTTGCACAGCCTTGTGCTTTCGATGACCTGCAAAACCTTGTTTATGATCTTCCTTTGTTAATAGTATCAGATCTCATCTATGTAAAGGATCTATTCTCAGGTGAAGTTTATGCAAGACATCTAAATAACGAGATCTGCATCAACCCAATTGTGGTATCGAATCACCACCATCGATTCTATATGAACAGTAAGTTTGCTGGGCCCGACTCTGCTGGTAGATTGTATATAAATGGACGGTAATGAATCCAAAGCTGTTCTTTTGTCTTCTTTCTTTTATGATCCATCATATTGTTTGAATTGTTCTGAGAGAATGCCCATCCTTGTCCTGTTTTAGCGGGTCCAAGTAGCTACCTTCTTTTGTTTTTGCGAAGTTGCCAGCAAGTTTGGTAATCGTTGGACTCAATGGACCTTCAATTCTATGACCAAAAGATACAGTAACTCCCACATTACCTTTGAGCATCCACTTTGCATGTTTTAAGCAGTGTTCAGATCAAATCTAGGTGGTCTTCTTAACTGTGGAATTTCTAGGAAAATGATAGTCTGCAGGCTGATTCAGGCATGGGTTCTTCTGTCTTCTTCTGTATGTTTAGTTTTTGATCCTTTTAAAGTATTTGTGTTTGGGCTGATTCAATACGATTTGATTCAGCTGATGGCCTGCTATGGTGAATACTGCATTGGCTGGAAAGGTTGAGTAATTGAGATCGTTACGGGAAGCGGCGAATTTTTCACCTTAGCTTCTGTTTAATCTAATTAAATTGCATTGATTTAGATAAAGATCAAACTTCAAAAAGATAAAAGTATGCATGTAGTATATAAACAATCACCTCTTACATCGCATGACATATCATACTTGTGTATGTTGAAGGAAAGAAAAGCTCCATATTTTGAACTTATGATGCTGCTGATATTGCTAAGCTCACTCTTACCCTCTTTAAGTTTCATGGTAAGGAAGCATGGCCTGCAACATGCATGCTTTGCATCTGTGAGCTGCACCCAGAGGCATCTCAACATAGCTTATCTACTCGCTCTCTTTTTTTTTCTTTTTCTTGGGACATTTGTAGTGACAACTTTTAACATAATCACTCATCTTTTTCTCTCTCTAGAACTGAGGACCTTCAAAAGTTTGGCCGAACTGCCAACCGGGCGGAGCCACGTTGTAAGCTGCGATTGTTCTGCCGTCACTGGTCGTGACCTGGAAAGAGAGGCCTTGCCCATTTAGGTATGAGTTACTCTGCCAGTTTTGGCCCCAATTTCTGGACATGGGTTGCCAGCCAGTCCTTGAGCCCTTAATGGACACTGCATGAACATCCCCTGCACCTCCCACATTTGTGATGAGCACCAAATTGAAGTAAGAGTGACCATTAATGGTAAAACGAATACCGCCTTTCTTCGCGCATGGAACCCTGTAATTTCATCATCAAAGAGTGAAAATGCCGCATTAAGAACTCAATTATCTGCTTGCCAAACCATAATATCAATGGAGCAAAATTTTCTCCAGTTGCATACCTTTTGAAGGATACAGGGACGATCCCTGCCCTGTACTGAGCAATTTGCAGGAACGCAGGCTCAGCCAAGTCGAAATGCTGAAGAGGAGGGTTGCACCACCCACCGTTGTCATTCGCCAACCCGAAATTCGGTGGGCAAAAGTTGGTGGCCGTGACCGTGATCGAACCAGGGAGGCACCATCTGGGGTCATTGGTGCACCACATTTCAAAGCAGGCACCACAGCTTAGTCCATCATTGAACAAGGCCGTGCTGAGTGCTGCAGTCAGTGTGCCATAGCCTTGACTGTATAAGTTCCCGTATCCACAGGCTCCCCCTGCAACCAATCAGTATGTTAATTCATTCATTTATCATTTCTTCTTGAATAAATTGATAAATAGGATTTTCTGAAGTTATACAACATGTGTAACCCATCTAGTATGGGAAAATGCTTAGTTGGTGTCATCGTATACGTAAATCACACTCCCATATTACCCGGCAGACATCACCGGAAAAGGCTTAGTTGGTGTTGTTGTATACATAAATCACACCCCATTAGAAATTGTCGGCTGGCATCATAAGGTCGAGATGTGCCATTGGCGTTCTTTAAAAAGCTTGATACAACAAGGGACACTCGCCGTGGGCATTGAGCCCATGACATGAGCCAATACCAGGCGTCGGCCTCATCTAAACTTGGAGAAAGGATGGTTGAAAAACCCTTATGAGTACAATGTCGATTGTCGATCGTCACATTATATAACCATAAACCAAGACCTAGAGTGCACAATTAGCCCAATATGGGTATGGTGAAGTCTTAATCCATCTACTCTTCATGAGAGGAGGTCAAGAGTTCAATACTCGCATTGTGCATCTAAAAGAGGTGAACCTAACTCCAGTACTCATAAAAAAAATACTCACCCATGGTGCCAGAAGCATCACCACCACCATAAAATGTGGCATGCCCATTAGTCCACCCCCCTCCTTCATAACCATCACCTTTGACAGAACACAATAAGGAAGCAAGCACAAAGAGTGCCAACATGATTGAAGTCGGCGACAAATGGAGCAATCTAAGAGAAGACGACGGCATTGCCGGAATTGTTAAGTGGAAGGTTTAGCTTTTGCTTAAGAGAGAGTGATGGAGGAGTTGAGTACTTATAACACAAGGGGACTAAATGGATAGAGGATGGGTAGTGGGGATTGAAGACATGAAAGTTGCTGTTGCAGCTCAATAATTTGACTCTCTATCTAAAGAAGTTGAGATGGTAGCACATGGACTTGTTTGGAAATGTGATGGACCCTCACATCCCATGGGGCCGGCATGCACATGCATTTTCCTTCAGATGAAGTTCATGGGCAATGAACCATTCATTACCCACATGGTGTCAACTTGGTAAACATCAACATCACATCCATGATCCAGGAATTTCGTTCATTTAGCAAATTGGCAATATTTACTCCTTTTCTTTTTTATCCTTCTCGTTCTTCTTGCTAGTCAGTCTCCAACTTTTTGTTTTGTTTTATGAGAACGGGCTGCAACAGAAGTCTTTATATATATATATATATATGTGTGTGTGTGTGTGTGTGTGAGAGAGAGAGAGAGAGAGTATATGTATACATTTTTTAAATTACATGCATACCATCGAAAAACAATAGATGACATGAGTGGGCCCATCAGAAGTGGGTAGGATCCACTTTTCACATATATATATATATATATATATTATCAAATAAGCAACATTTTACTCCTTTTCATTTTTTATCCTTCTCATTCTTCTTGGTAGCCATTCTCCAATTTTTTGTTTTGTTTTAAGATAAAGGGCTGCAACATAAGTCTTTGTGTAAATATATGTATATGTATATATATATATATATATATATATATATATATATATATATATATATATATATATATAAATTAAGCTCATACTGCCAAAAAGTAGTCAATGAGTATGAGTTGACCTATCAGAAGTGGGTAGGATCTAGTTTTTCCACATACACATATATGTGTATGAATGAGCAATGTATATGCTCATGCTACCGAAAAGCAATATATGAGCATGAGTGGCTTGTAAAAAATGAGTAGGATCTAGTTTTCACACACACACACAGACATATATATATATATATATATGTGTGTGTGTGTGTGTGTGTGTGTGTGTATGTGTGTATGTAAATGAGCAACGGAAGTGGTAGGTGGAATCCAATCACTCTCTCTCTCTATATATGTATGTATATATATATATATATATATATACACACACAAGTGTTTTTATCCTTGTTAAACTTTTGTTTTTGTTAGAATGGGAGGCCAAAGCCTAACATACACCCATACAACCCCTACATTTGAACTCGCCACTGGTGGGTGGGTGTTAGAGAGCCCTACCGGTGAGCTAATGCTGTCAGTGCCACTCAATTCTGTCTCACACCAAGAATTTTCTGTCGGTTGCTCTTGAATCCATGGCTGCTCACTTCAGAGTTTTTCTTTTCTTAACTTTAAACTGTATCTTGCAAATGGAAGCACCAAACTGTAATGCTCTTTAATCTTAAACTTCAATTGTAGTCACTTTGTTTGATTCCTCTGACATTTGTGATTCTAACAGTAAAAGGGGGACCCCTTATGATCTCGCCCTAAATGCAGCAGCAGGTAAAAAAACAAGGATCTGTGGTGCACTCAGGATTGAATGCAAATAAAACAATTTTGGAAGCCCTTGCAGGCATAGTCTCATTTATATGAACTGGCCACACAAGCGTCAGACTTGAAAGGGACTTGGGAACAAGGCATATGGAAACTATGGCCCATTTACGATCCATGAGTTTCAAAGGAGTGATCATTTGATCTTATCAGTTTAAGAGAGATACTTACAGAAACTTACTAAATAATTATATATTAAATCCAAGGTACTTTACTCCATATTATATCTTAGTACATGATCTTGGATAAAGTACAGGGAGATGTAGAAATACTTTCAAATATTATTCAGTTATATGTGGTAGTCGCTAGCTCATTTGTGTGTTTGGATCCTTTTCATTCCGAGTGAGACACGGGGTTGAAGCCTGAACTGTGTTTGATTCGTTTTTGTGTTTTGATAGGCAAGCTGGGGTTAGGCAGAGCCCTACAAGATGCACACTCGGGTCAGCTGTGCTGCTTTGGGGCGAACTGTGTTTGATCCTTTCGATTACTGTCATTTAAGTAAAAGGATTGCCTTGGATTAACATTCCCCTAAGTTTTTAATTTGCTCAAGAAAGTGCTTTATTTGTTCATCTACCATATGCTTCAAGTAATTGTGAGCATACCAATCAATTATTTTTATAAAACTCTTCCAATTTGCAGCTATCTAAAGGTAAGCAAATCATTTAAATGGCTCAAGAAGCAAGATGATTCCCATCTATGATGATGCCGATTAGATGGTTATGTTAGGTAGAAATGATGAAAGTAAAATTTGGGTTGAACGTATTATCATGAATTGTCGACTAAATCACTGAGACTTTGTCTCAGCAACCATTGTTGGACTAAGATGCAGTGAAGAGTAAGCAAGGTCCTTAATATCAAGAGCAGGGTGCAGTGAAAAAATTGCATAGCGAGATTTGTATCAAGTAAAGATGTTGACAAAGAAGCTATTCCAACTACATTGTCGTTTCCCAATGTAACTTAAATTTTATAAAGGTAAACAAGAGAATAAAAGGGTTAGTCCAAATATTAATGTTCATATTAATACTTATCATACTATTTTACCAATAGAGCCACATGTGTCGGCTGATAAGCAAATGGGAGTGGTGAATACTATATGATAAAAAAGTCATCTTATTCCAAAACAGACAAAATGGGTCTGAGAAGAAATTTAAGGAGATCAAAAGAACTTGATTGGAAGTTTCTCATTGAATTCTTTCACCCTTTGCAATCTAACTCCTCATCCTACCATGACTTTGAAAATGTTTTTTCAAGTCAGTAATTGCATTTTATGACTGTTAAATGACCCATTCTTAGATAACCTTGAATATAATGGACTCCATTAGAAATTGTGTCTTATCCCTTTGAGAGGCAGCAAGCTAACAACAATCTACCAACATAAAATATTAAAGATCATGAACCAATAGAAAAGGATTGTACTTAGCACCAATGCGAAGTGTTTTACCTTCTTTGTCATCAATAAGAGCTTGTCTCCCCAAGTACTAATTTGAGTCTATAATGATGTTATTAGGAAAAAAGGTGTGACACTAATAAAAGACCGTTAAGGTGGTTTGAACATTTAGAGAGGTAGCGAGTAGAGCTGTATGAGAGAAGATGTGAAAAACTAAATGGTTATAACTTCAGACGAACGAAAGTGAGGCCTCAAAAGTGTTAAAAGGAATCAATAAGGCATCATTTTACTTTTTTTAATTGAATATCATGGCACAAAATCAAGCTTAGTAACAGCTAAAAGTTCAAGGAGTTAAGACTCTCCTTGATGCATAAAAAGGCTTTGTTTTCGTTGAATGATGTTCACTGCAAAAGGCACATGCCATTGGTTTAACATCCAAAGAACCAATATATCCCTAAGGGTGTGTTCTTGATACGGTTCTAGGAGAACTTGACCTTGATTTTTTGTGGTCGCAATTTCAAGTCTCATTGTACATCAAATACAAAACCCTTCACTGGCATGTAACTGTGGTCCCTTACCTTAGGTCCAATTTGACTTAAAAACTTAGGAAGAAGATGTGCCACCTCCTTTTCTCTCATGTTGTTATCCTGTTTTACCTTCTTTGAAGCTCATGATAGTGACCAAAGATCACGCTAGTAAAAAGAAAGGGACATGCTTCAACGTTGTGTTTGTTAAGTTTCATATTTTGATTTTTTTTTTACTAAAACCATTAATGACATATTCTCATATTTTAAGTTTTGTCCCTATATTTACCTACTTTTTATTGGAAAATAAATTTCTTTTGGTTTTCTTAAAGAGTATTTTTTTGTTCTGTTCAAAACATTTTAGGAAACTGAAATATATATATTTATGATACTGAGATTTCTAATTGTTTTATTTCATGGTAAATTAACACCATAATTGTGAAAATTTAATGCTGTAGGATTTGCAAAGCAATGTGGGCCCAACCACAACCAGACAATTATGTGGCCCCTCCTAGACATATGCATCTATTAATCCGCAATCCATTTGACCCCATTAGAAGAGCAAAACATATTTAATCCATCGACTTACCCGGCTAGGAGGTTGACTCACAAGTTGAAGGTCATGAGTTCAATACCCGGGCAGTGCATTTGACTTCCTTCTCTCCATCCGTATCAAAGAAGAGAAAAAAGAAGCAAATATATTAATATTCAACATCATCTCATATCTAACTATGAGTAAGATTAAAAGGGCATCTTCTCATTTGGGTCTCCTTGTGCCTTTACTCAAACCACCTACACTCAAGACACACATCCCTTGCACCGGCCCATATATATATATATATATATATATATATATAGAGTGAGAGAGAGAGTGGGAGATTACATTGGTTAATCATCACCATCATTCGCGTAATCAATTAAATGGTGGTGATAAAATATGCATCATGCATCGCATTTAATGCACTCATGTGTAATAAATGGCTTTGATCCTCATGTCAATATTGACAACGGTTCAATCTATGTTGTCCATACGATCAAATGGATGGTATAGATTATTTAGCAGATTTTGGTACGAGAGAGTATCTATCAACTCTTAATTTATATATATATATATATATATATATATATATATATATATATATATATATATATATATATATATATATATATATATAAGAGTGAGAGTTGTAAGACAATCTCATACTAGACATTATTTGATCATCACCACGATTCGTACAATAAATCGAATGCTAGTGATCAAGGCATCCATTTCGCACCACATTTAATAGTGAAT